>CP139504.1:312543493-313250367 GCA_021014915.2 Artemisia tridentata subsp. tridentata
ACTTTAACCTAATAGAATTTCACTTTCTGTCTCTAGTTCCCATTCTCTCTTTCTCTCTCTAAAACAATCGGCCAAACTCACATCTTTTATGTGTTATGTGTTATTGAATATGCTACAATTGGTATCAAGAGCCATGGTTAGGTTCGTGTGAGTGCATATTCTCGGATTTGTGGTGTTTTTTTGGCACTTTTTGTTTTGTTTTTTGGTTCATATATAAAGGTGGCAAAATCGTTGGTTTAAGCCTTGTTTGTGGTTTAATTCGTGAAAAACTTGTACTTTCATGTTCATAAAACTGTCTTGTTAGACCCGTATCCCGGTTACGAGTAGGCCCCACCCTAGATGAAATATGCTAAGGTTGGATGTAATTGGTTGGTCAACGAAGTTACGTGGAAAGTCAAACCCGATGGTCAAACTAGTAGTCAAAGTATGACTCATGTAGTAATATGAAATGTGATGTATAAACTAGAAGGACCTAAGTTGCCAATTGTTAGTTATGTGTTATAAGTTAGTGTGGCCAAAATAGAAGAAAAGAGACTTGAGGGACCATCTTTGCCTTTGCCCCAAACTTGTACCTAACTAGTTATATCTAGTTTTATCTAGATAATTCTCTCTTCTTTTGAGAGAGAGTGAGAGGCCGGTTTTTAGAGAGAAGGAAAAAGAGAGGGAAAAACTAGTTATTGATCAAGGATGAAGAAGATGAAGATCTTATGTCCATAGCCTTCCTTAGTTATGATCTTATGCAAGTAAGTAATCTATTATCTTGTTTTAGTGAAGTTGTAGATGAGTAGGAAAGTGGGATATCATCATATGATCTAGGTGTGATCATATGATGATTTGGTAAGAAAGATGATTTTGTTTAATGGGTTTTGTTAACCCTTATTTATGTATTTGATTATTATGTTATTAGGTCTTGATTAGTTGTGAAGGATGATGATGATGATGGAAGATTGTATTGTTGATGATGTTCTTGATGTTGTTTAGCTTGGACCAAGGTAAGTAAAATGATGATGGCATGTATTATATGGATGTCTAACATGTATGTGTTATGTATGTTTGTGATTAGTGATAAGAGGTTAGATATATGCTTATATGCTAGGATGAATAGGATTTAAGTGGTGAATTTGGTTGTGATGGTAAGTTGATGTTAGGTGATTATGCAAAAATTAGAGAGTGGAGTAGCTAAGTAAGTGTTTGGAGATATGTGATGCTTATGTGTTTGATTGAAATATGATGTTATGTGATTATCGTTTTACTTACTAAGCGTAAGCTTATTCTTTTAGTTGTCAACGTTTTGTAGGTTAATGGCGATGAGGATAACTTGGCTTGGATTATAGCATAGGGATTTGGAAGCGGATTTGGGAGATAATAAGCATAGGAGCTAGGTAGAATACCGAGCTCGAGTCAATGTTGTACCCCGAGAGTCTCTTTTATGAGTCCTATAATGTGTGTCAAAGTCGTGTAATGGTTTGGTGGTCTAACGATGTGTCAAGTGTGTTTCAAGTGTTTTTAGTAAATGTTTAAGGGGCGTTTGGATTTAAGTGTGTTTGTACCCATTTTGGGTTGTAATCGGGTCAAGTATTGTTGGAACGTGCTTGTTATGTTAAATAAATGAAGTTGGTCAAGTTTGGTGTAAAACGGAAGTGGTATAAGTAGTTTGATGTCATGAAATGGGTCAAAATGGGTTTTTAGTGGTGAAAACTGCAGATTTTTTCTTGATGGCCTTCTTGACGGCGTCCCCTTTTAATCGTCCAAAAATCCTCTGGCCCGTCAAGGTCTGACGGCGTCACCATTTTTCTGACGGCGTCACGTTTAGTTGGGCAGTTTTCGAAAAATCATATCTTTTAATCCGTAAGTCGAAATGGGTCGTATGACCTATCGTTTTGAAGCTATTTGAGTCTACTTTCATTTAAAAATAGTCTCAAGGGCTAAAAGTTTATAGATTTTTGTCAGTGGTCAAAAGAGTAAGCAGGTGTCCGTAAAAGTGAGTCGTTTCCGCGTAAAAAGTTTTAAATTTTGGTCTAAACGGGTACGGGGCGTTACATGTCTTACATCTTCCTTGATAATATACAACCTTGTTCATGTTAGTTAGTGGAAGATTTAAAGATTTTCTTGTTTGCGGTTTGACATTCGGACGAATTTTCTTCCTTGCGGTTTGTCTCTCGGTAGTAAGTTTTTGATTGTGGTTTGTGTTAGTTTGGGTATTGTTGACGCGGTTTGGCCTGACTGCGGTTTGGATTTTAACCATAAAGGGAAAAGGACAAAAAGTACTAAAAGGGACATCTTGTCCGTTTGCTGTTGCAGTTTGTGGTTTCTTGTCCTTTGCGATTTGTCGTTTTGTCCTGCGGTTTGAGGTATTGCGGTTTAATCTTCTGCGGTTTAGCTTTTCTGCTGTTTGACCAGTCCTGAAGTTTGACCAGTCTTGCGGTTTGACCAGTATTGCGGTTTGTCGTTCAGTGCTGCGGTTTGACGTTTGCGGTTTGAGGTTATTTTGCGGTTTGAGGTTCTCTGCGGTTTGAGGTTATTCTGCGGTTTGAGATTTTTGGTTACTGCGGTTTGGGAATTGCGGTTTGGTACTCTTGTGCTACGGTTTGACCATTGTGGTTTGTTGTGTGTGATTGCGTTTTGGGTGCTGCGGTTTGATACTAAAGTAATACTTTTAACTGAGATTTGACTCAAGTATTCAAATCACGGTTTATTCTTGATTTTAGTAAAATCCCGTGAAAGAATCTATTTCTCGGTTTAAATCATAGAATTGTAAAATCCCGTACAAATCTACATCATGACAAGTATAGCGTCTGATGACATTCAAGCTGCAGGGTCCGATACCCGTCCTGCTATGCTTGATAGGACGGATTATGAGTCATGGGCACAAAGAATTCGACTCTACTGCTTGGGAAAAGAGAATGGAGTTAACATTCTCAAATCCATTGATGAAGGACCTTTTCAGATAGGCACCACTAGAGAAGCTGTAACTACCGGTGAGGACGAAACGGTTACACTTGGAATTGATAGGCCACGTACTTACAATGATCTTAATGTGGAAGAAAAGAAGAGGTATGATGCAAACATTAGAGCCTCCAACATTGTCATTCAAGGCTTGCCCAAAGATGTTTACAAACTCATCAACTTCAACACTGAAGCAAAAGCTGTTTGGGTGTCACACCCTGAATTTACCTGTTAATGGCAGCGGATATGAATACCTTGGTGTGACTTTCATGGCGTCTCATACAATGGATATATTGAACGACCTAAAGTGTCGTTTTGAAAATACACGTTTGATCATAATTAAAATCAGAGTTTACAAAACATAGGTCCCAAATGATGTTGCAAGTTTATAACAAAACCATAGTAGATCAAACGTTACATAAGTGCATGAAAATGAGTGATGCAAGTCGACCCCGCGACTCCAAAATAGCCAAATGCATGTCCACACGCTAGCTAATTACCTGAAAATACATTGCTAAAAACGGTCAACATAAAGTTGGTGAGAGATCATAGGTTTAATAAAATGAAGGTATACGATAGCCACAAGTATAAAGTGTATGACATAAGTCACATAAAAATGGTGTACAATAGACTTAAGCTCATGACCCCGAAACTATGACTGAATCTGTGGTGCCCCTCAGAGTGTTTTGCCAGGCACTCTAATAAAAGACATGAAATGCATCCGCTATCGGTTGTTGGTCAAAGCCAACACGGATGGAGGCGTCACCCTCGATAGATCTATCCACTCACTCTCGCTTACAGGTAAATTAACGGTTCATGATATAGGGGACTTTCATATGGCAACAAGGTAACTTAATCTATGTACAAGGAATTTGATACTAGGGCTCGCATATAAAAACGGTTGCAATGTATTCTCCCCCGTGGGATTTGAAATGAAATAATAAATTGAAAAACGGGGCTATGAAAACTCACCTGAAGTGATGATACAACAATGCTATGAAATCGGAATACTTGGAATAACAAGGCGCGAACACTAGCCGCTACCTAAAATGAATATGCATAATCTACTTAGATTATGAGGCAATGTAGTGCATGTACATGTATATGTAACCTATACCACTCGTACTTTGAAAATAATAGTTATCGTTAATATGTAAGGTCCTTCCAAAACTTGATATAAATATGTTAACTTGTTTCGTCAAAACTAGTCATGTAATAAAGTGTATAAAACGTTCGCGTTAGTATCGGCGTTTTGAAAACATGAAATGTAATATGATAGTCGTGTTAATAAGTCTTTGATCGTACGTGTTCCAACGGGTAAGAATTGCGGTTCTCCATAGTCGTTATGTGAAAAATATAGTTTCTAGTACGTAAACATTTTCTAGTTAAAAGCTGTCAAAATGAAAGGTATATTATCGATGTTTAAACGCGTGTATCTTGTTCGTTATTAGCTTGCTTTCGACGTTCTTTATATCCGTGGGTTCGTATAAACATGTACTAATATATTTTCAGTAGCTCGGGTCATCTAGGTCGCGTTAAACGCCTCAGTTTGTCCGCCGAATGTTACCAAACAGCATGCAGTTTTTCCGGAAAATAGTTTTCGTCGTTAAACTTGTAAAAATCATATCTCCTTCGTTATTAACTCGTTTTTATCCCCGTTTTTGGCCACGGCTTCGTCTCGGAATGTATTTTCTAAATATTTGGCCAAAAATTATCTCACACCTACTGATTTTCCCACGTTTCACTTTTAAGGACAGAATGTTTTATATACTTGTTAAAACTTGATTTTCTAGTTAGTAACTTGTCCAAAAATGTCACAAACAACAACCAATCTTTCTAAAACTTACCATATATCTTTTTAAAGTGTCAAGGGTCCTAAACATCATCATCCATGTAGATCTAACAAGGATCTAAGTATAAAACACATCTAGGGCTCATAAGTTGCAAAAGGTTTAAAAAGGAGTGGTATAGCTAACATATACTTGCAAATCTTGTACAAAAATGATATAAACATTATATTAACTTGGAAAAATTATGAAAATGGGTGTTGACAACTTACTTGAAGTATTAGTGGTGTTTTGATGGTGAAAACCTAAGTAATCCTTGAGTTTGTATTGCAAAACCCTTATAGGAATACTAGTATAACTTGTTTATGTAATAATCTTGCAAAGTTTGATGTTTTCTTCCTCTTGTTCTTGTTATGCCAAACACACACACACACATATAGAGATGAGAGAGTTTTTCTTGAGATATTATCTAAAATGAAGTGTATTAGGGAAGTTAAGTGTATATATTTAGACAAGATATGATGGGCATTAATTGAGATAGGAAGTTAGCAAGTGATGGGGTGTTTTTGGGGCTCATGGCCGGCGCACAAAGGACAAGGGGGGGGGGGGCCTCTTGATTAAACCATGTGTTGATTTTGTATGTTTAAGTGTAATTAAATTAGTTTTAGGTGTAATCGGGTACCGCGTTTGTTAGAAATAAAATTTAACGGAGTTAGTCGGGACTTGACGAAGTCATAAAAATTACAAAAATATGTTGAGTACAAATATTGGGTGTTCGGGTAATTATTGTTTAGTTTTTACGAAAACCGTCGTAATTATATTAAATGAACGATATAAATTAAATAAATTCGCAAAATACCGGGTAAATGAATTTTATAATTTTCTTGATGTTAAAATGAGTATAAAAATATATCGGGACCATCGTGGGGATTGTCGGACGTGTTAGTCACATTTATCGATCGCGCGTTAACGTTTTAATTAAAAGTAATTATACGTAAAACGTCAAATGTAACAAAAATATTAATTTGATAAACCTACGAGTGGAATAGTATGAAAATGTAAATATGATGATATGCAGACTATTACTAGCCCGTATGCAATGATCCTACTGATGATGCATAAATTTTGCAGCTAACCCAAACCGGTTACGCTGAAATGAATGATGAATGATGGACATGAATGGTGATTTGTCGAGGTTAGGAAAGTGACCTGAAATTACGGGTTGTGACAGTCGCCCCTCCAAAAGGGAATTCAGTCCCTGAATTCAATTGTTGTTGGTTTCGGAGGCAGGCTCGGGAAAAAGGTGTGGATACTTGCGTCGCATTTGGTCTTCTCGTTCCCAAGTAAACTCGGGTCCTCTTCGAGAATTCCAGCGGACCTTCACGATAGGAATTCGACTCTGCTTCAATTGCTTAACCTCGCGGTCCATGATTTCTACAGGTTCTTCCACAAAATTAAGCTTGTCATCTAGTTGAATTTCTTCAAGTGGAATAACGGACGACTCGTCGGAAAGACACTTCTTGAGGTTTGAAACATGAAATATGTTATGAACGCTGCTGAGTTCTGGCGGAAGTTCAAGCTTGTAGGCTACCGGACCAATCTTTTCCAGAATCTTGAATGGCCCAATGTATCTCGGGTTCAGCTTCCCGCGTTTCCCAAATCGGATCACGCCCTTCCAAGGCGAAACCTTCAACATGACTTTATCTCCAACTTGAAATTCCAATGGTTTGCGTCGAACATCTGCATAGCTTTTCTGTCGACTTCTAGCTGTTTCGAGCCTTTCTCGAATTTTAACAATCTTCTCGGTTGTATCTCGTACCATCTCTGGACCGGTTAATTGTACTTCACCAACTTCGGCCCAACACACTGGGGACCGGCATTTACGACCGTACAATGCCTCAAATGGAGCGGCCTTTATGCTCGAATGATAACTGTTATTATAAGAAAACTCGATTAATGGCAAATGGTTAGCCCAACCATGTCCAAAATCAATCACGCACGCCCTGAGCATATCTTCTAATGTCTGAATCGTCCTCTCACTCTGACCATCGGTCTGAGGATGATAGGCAGTGCTCATGTCTAAGTTGGTGTTGAATGCATTTTGTAGTGACTTCCAGAAATTTGAAGTAAAACGACTATCTCTGTCGGAAATGATGGAGACTGGTGCACCGTGCTTTGAGACTATTTCCTTGACATAAAGTCTAGCGAGTTGGTCCATGGAATAAGTCTCTCTAATCGGTATGAAATGGGCTGATTTGGTGAGACGATCTACTATAACCCAAATAGCGTCGAATCCACCTGAAGTCTTAGGAAGTTTAGTAACAAAGTCCATTGTAATACGCTCCCATTTCCATTGAGGAATCTCTGGCTGTTGAAGTAACCCTGACGGTTTTTGATTCTCGGCTTTCACTTTAGCACACGTAAGACATCTGCTAACATACCTCGCGATCTCTGCTTTCATATCGGGCCACCAATAAAGTTGCTTGAGATCCTGATACATCTTATCAGAACCTGGATGAATAGAGTACTTCGACTTGTGCGACTCATGCATAATCAACTCTCGTACTCCACCATAAAGGGGTATCCAACTTCTGTCCTTGAAGCATAACACTCCATCGGATCTCTTTACAAATCCATTCTCGCTCTCGGGCATACCATAAATCTTCTCGTGTGGTCGGTTTTCTTCTTTGAGTGCTTCAATCTGAGCCTCTAAGATCTTTGATGGTAAAGGTGAAATAATTGTCATTCCCAATGACCTGACCCTCAAAGGTTTGGGTCGTTCTTTCCTGCTAAGAGCGTCAGCTACAACATTAGCTTTTCCCGGGTGATATCGGATCTCACAATCGTAGTCACTAAGCAACTCTAGCCAACGACGTTGCCTCATATTGAGTTCCTTCTGATCAAGTATATGTTGTAAGCTCTTGTGATTGGTAAATACCACACACTTGGTGCCATAAAGATAGTGCCTCCAAATCTTGAGTGCGAAAACTACAGCACCCAACTCCAAATCGTGCGTAGTGTAATTCTTCTCGTGTTTCTTAAGCTGACGTGACGCATAAGCAATCACTTTCTCGTTCTGCATTAACACGGCTCCAAGCCCTTTGTGTGATGCATCGCAATATACCACAAAATTTTCAATTCCTTCTGGTAGTGCTAAAATCGGCGCGCTACAAAGCTTTTGTTTCAACAACTGAAATGCGGACTCTTGCTTATCTCCCCATTCGTACTTTTGATTCTTCTGTGTCAACTTGGTCAGCGGCTTAGCTATCTTGGAAAACCCTTCAATGAACCTCCTGTAATATCCGGCAAGTCCTAAAAATTGGCGAATTTCTGTCGGAGACTTGGGTGTAGCCCAATCTTTAACTGCCTCAATCTTTGCTGGATCAACTTGTAGTCCTTGGCTATCAATGACATGACCAAGAAATTGAACCTTTCGTATCCAAAAATCACACTTAGAAAATTTGGCATATAATTGTTCCTTCTTGAGCAGTTCTAGAATCGTTCTGAGGTGTTCTTCATGCTCTTGCTTACTCTTGGAATAAATTAAGATGTCGTCGATGAATACAATCACAAACTTATCAAGATACGGCTTACACACCCTATTCATGAGGTCCATGAATACCGCAGGTGCGTTAGTTAATCCGAACGGCATCACTTGAAACTCATAGTGTCCATAACGTGTTCTAAATGCGGTCTTCGGGACATCCTCCTCCCGAACTCTAAGCTGATGGTAACCGGATCTCAAATCAATCTTGGAGTAATAACTAGAACCTTGCAACTGGTCGAACAAATCGTCAATCCTAGGGAGTGGATAACGATTCTTCACCGTCAACTTGTTCAGTTCTCGGTAGTCAATACACATCCTGAAAGACCCATCTTTCTTCTTTACAAACAAAACCGGTGCTCCCCAAGGCGAGGAACTCGGGCTAATGAATCCCTTGTCCAGTAATTCTTGTAATTGGTTCGACAACTCTTGCATTTCGGAAGGCGCTAAACGATACGGTGCTCTTGCAACAGGTGCGGCTCCTGGCACTAAGTCGATCTGAAACTCAACTTGACGCGTAGGTGGTAGTCCAGGTAATTCTTCCGGAAAAACCTCGGGAAAGTCCTTAACAATTGGCACATCCCCAAGTCGTTTCTCATCCGACTTCTTCTCAGTGATGTGAGCCAAAAATGCATAACAACCCTTCTTGATGTACTTCGCGGTCTTGATGCATGATATGATACTAAGTCTAGTTCCGCTTCGCTCTCCACGAACAACTAATGTCTCCCCATCATAAGGAAGATGAACAACCTTCTCATCACAAATAATTTTTGCACGGTGATGGGACAACCAATCCATGCCGATGACGATGTCAAAACTACCAAGTTCTACGGGCATAAGATCTATGTTGAATGGATGATTAAGGAAATTGATGGTGCAATTACGGAGAATTGTATGGGTGCTAACTAAAGA
The DNA here is from genome assembly GCA_021014915.2 of Artemisia tridentata subsp. tridentata. NCBI lineage: Eukaryota > Viridiplantae > Streptophyta > Magnoliopsida > Asterales > Asteraceae > Artemisia > Artemisia tridentata. The sequence continues at coordinate 312,552,683 of CP139504.1, forward strand.
CCCATTAGCTAGTTCAACTTGAAATGAAATGTCTAGTGCGGTTGGTGTAATGTTGAGTAAAGGTGCAAACGTAAGTGAAACAAAACTTCTATCGGCTCCCAAATCAAATAAAATAGAAGCATAACGATTATTGACAAGGAACGTACCCGTGACAACCTTCGGGTCTTCGCGGACATCATCTCCACCCATGACGTAAGCTCTCCCTCGAGCTATTCCTCCTTGATTCCTTACCTTCGGGCAATTGTTCCTAAAGTGTCCCACTTCTCCACAACTATAACACGTTGGCGGTGGATTCTGATTGTTTACCCCAGGAGCAGACCTACATCCATTAGCTTGATGACCAACTTTCCCACAATTTTGACAAGGCCTAGGGCAACCTCCCGGGTTATGATGAGTTTGGCACTTGTTACACTTTGGTAGAGTACCGGAGTAACCTTTCTTTTCTGTAGGACCAGCAGCATAGGCCTTTGCAGTCTCTTGCCTCTTGGGTGGTGGTTGGTTGGCGTTGTTACCTTGGTTGTTATCCCATTTCCTTTTGTTGTTGTTGTTATGGTTGGTGTTGTTTCGGTTATTGGAGTAGTTGTTGTTGTTCCGGTAATTGTTGGTGTTATTGTTGTTGTTACGGTTTCGGTTGGAGTTATTGTTGTTGTTGTTGTTGTTGGCGGGTGTCACTTTCTTCAGAACTTGAGCTATGAGCTTTTGAGACATCCTGATTGCCTCATCAAGAGTTTGCGGATCAAAAGAAATCACATCACCACGGATGTTTTCGGGCAAGCCACCAATGAAATTCTCAACCAACTTTTCATTATCAGGCACCATAGATGGGCATAGAGCGGCTAACTCTTGGTACCTCCTAATATAAGTCTCGATATCATTCCCCACGGTTACCAGATCATAAAACTCTACCTCTAACTTCTTCACTTCGGTTCGTGGGCAAAACTTCTTAGTTACCAACTTTTTGAACTCGTCCCATGTGACCTTGTAAGCATTCTCCATCCCTATGGGCTTCGCGTAAGAGTTCCACCACGATAAGGCTTGATCACGGAGTGTACTAACGGCAAACTTTACCTTGGAATCGTCCGGACAGTTGCATAAGATAAACACGGATTCAGTATGTTCGAACCATCGAACCATGGCAGTAGCCCCTTCAGTACCCTTATACAAAGTAGGATCTCCACTCTTGAAATCCTTGTACGTACATTTCTTTCCATTAGTCCCGTTGCTAGCTTCTCCCGATGTTTCAATCCGAGAAGCATCTTCGGCAGCTCTTGCGGCAACTGCGGCTCTTTCAATCTCTAGAGCTTCGGCTATACTATCCCTAACGAGCTTCCTGATAGCAGCTTGAGTCATATCTGGGGTAGCCGTTGCAGCAGCCTTGGATCTTGTTTTCCTAGGTGCCATAATTCTGGTACATCACAACAGAATACATCAACCACAATCATACTAGAAATGATTATCGCACAAAATATATACAACCACAACCTGTATGTATATAAACACAACATGTATAAATACAACCACGACATGTATAAATACAATGAAATCACGATGAGAACAACCACAACATGAAATTTCATAGAATAATCACAACACATGAATATCATACGTGAAAATTTCGGCCTACGTGGACCGATATCATAATAGCACAACCAAATCCTACATAGTAGAGTCATACTTGATACATTTGTTTGTACTACAACCAAAAGACAACAAGTTCATAACTATGTCCCACACCCCGGGACTAGGATAATAACAGTACAAGCTACATGATAAAGTCTAACACTAAGCACTCCCTGGTGCTCCACCTGGTCCACCTGGTCCACGCTTCCAAGTTTTGACCACTTTGGCCATGGAAATAGCAACCTTCTCCAGCTGCTCCACTCGTAACTGAAGATCGGTCTCTCTGCTCTGTGATGCAGTCAAAGCAGCTCTAACTGATGCCAACTCAATAGCCTGGCGGCGAAGCTCCTCCTGAGTCTGCTCGACTCTGTCCCTAATCTTGGGTAACTCATCCCTCAACTGGTCAATCAACTCCTGATGCGCTAGTTGACGTGTCTCCAGTCCATGATAAGTCACATCAATAGAAACTCTACCCTGAACCAAATCCTCTACATCCTCCTCAACCACATCTAGTCGAGGCGCAAGGATCTCATCTACCCGGTAACTCAATCTAGCTAACTGCCCCTGCTGATCAGTCAGCTGGGCATCCAAGGTAAGAGCAGTGGGTACCCTCGCAGCAGCAGCCCGCGAGCTCTCTCCAATGTGGTAATGTGTAGGTGGTGGTAAATCTGAAATCTGAGTAGTGGGTAAGGCTGGGGTAGTGCATCTTGCACGCTTTTTGGGCGGCAAAGATAGAGCAGGTGAAGGAGTAGTAGCAGGTGTAGTAGTGGGTAAATCTGATGATGGTGGTAGTGTAGGAATGGCTGGTGTCCTGAATGTGGTGGTAACACGACGTACGCTCTTACGAGCACCAATGATCGTCTTGCGACGAGGAAACATAAGAACAGGTTCGGCTGGAACTGATGAAGTATGGGATGATGACTCTGTCAGAGGGCGGGTAACAAGAGGTGGTGCAATGGGTGAAATCTGAGGAGTAGGAGCAACCTCATCCTCGTAGAAAGCCTCGGTATCCTGTGCCAAAGGTGGTGAAAGTGGTGCAGGCTGAACAGGTGTAACCATGGGTATAGTGGAAGACATAGCGTCCTCAATGTCCACATCGGAAAGTATGATAATCGGGCGGGAGTTAGAAGACATATCTCTGGGGAAACAATGCAAAATGAAATGAATAACTCATGTAATGAAACTCATAAATAATAAATATGCACTTATGATGAAATGATAAGACGCTACCGTTGGGGTAGTTATAGTCTAGGGTATGAGGACAGCCTAGTTCGCTATAACCATTGCTCTGGTACCAATCTGTCACACCCTGAATTTACCTGTTAATGGCAGCGGATATGAATACCTTGGTGTGACTTTCATGGCGTCTCATACAATGGATATATTGAACGACCTAAAGTGTCGTTTTGAAAATACACGTTTGATCATAATTAAAATCAGAGTTTACAAAACATAGGTCCCAAATGATGTTGCAAGTTTATAACAAAACCATAGTAGATCAAACGTTACATAAGTGCATGAAAATGAGTGATGCAAGTCGACCCCGCGACTCCAAAATAGCCAAATGCATGTCCACACGCTAGCTAATTACCTGAAAATACATTGCTAAAAACGGTCAACATAAAGTTGGTGAGAGATCATAGGTTTAATAAAATGAAGGTATACGATAGCCACAAGTATAAAGTGTATGACATAAGTCACATAAAAATGGTGTACAATAGACTTAAGCTCATGACCCCGAAACTATGACTGAATCTGTGGTGCCCCTCAGAGTGTTTTGCCAGGCACTCTAATAAAAGACATGAAATGCATCCGCTATCGGTTGTTGGTCAAAGCCAACACGGATGGAGGCGTCACCCTCGATAGATCTATCCACTCACTCTCGCTTACAGGTAAATTAACGGTTCATGATATAGGGGACTTTCATATGGCAACAAGGTAACTTAATCTATGTACAAGGAATTTGATACTAGGGCTCGCATATAAAAACGGTTGCAATGTATTCTCCCCCGTGGGATTTGAAATGAAATAATAAATTGAAAAACGGGGCTATGAAAACTCACCTGAAGTGATGATACAACAATGCTATGAAATCGGAATACTTGGAATAACAAGGCGCGAACACTAGCCGCTACCTAAAATGAATATGCATAATCTACTTAGATTATGAGGCAATGTAGTGCATGTACATGTATATGTAACCTATACCACTCGTACTTTGAAAATAATAGTTATCGTTAATATGTAAGGTCCTTCCAAAACTTGATATAAATATGTTAACTTGTTTCGTCAAAACTAGTCATGTAATAAAGTGTATAAAACGTTCGCGTTAGTATCGGCGTTTTGAAAACATGAAATGTAATATGATAGTCGTGTTAATAAGTCTTTGATCGTACGTGTTCCAACGGGTAAGAATTGCGGTTCTCCATAGTCGTTATGTGAAAAATATAGTTTCTAGTACGTAAACATTTTCTAGTTAAAAGCTGTCAAAATGAAAGGTATATTATCGATGTTTAAACGCGTGTATCTTGTTCGTTATTAGCTTGCTTTCGACGTTCTTTATATCCGTGGGTTCGTATAAACATGTACTAATATATTTTCAGTAGCTCGGGTCATCTAGGTCGCGTTAAACGCCTCAGTTTGTCCGCCGAATGTTACCAAACAGCATGCAGTTTTTCCGGAAAATAGTTTTCGTCGTTAAACTTGTAAAAATCATATCTCCTTCGTTATTAACTCGTTTTTATCCCCGTTTTCGGCCACGGCTTCGTCTCGGAATGTATTTTCTAAATATTTGGCCAAAAATTATCTCACACCTACTGATTTTCCCACGTTTCACTTTTAAGGACAGAATGTTTTATATACTTGTTAAAACTTGATTTTCTAGTTAGTAACTTGTCCAAAAATGTCACAAACAACAACCAATCTTTCTAAAACTTACCATATATCTTTTTAAAGTGTCAAGGGTCCTAAACATCATCATCCATGTAGATCTAACAAGGATCTAAGTATAAAACACATCTAGGGCTCATAAGTTGCAAAAGGTTTAAAAAGGAGTGGTATAGCTAACATATACTTGCAAATCTTGTACAAAAATGATATAAACATTATATTAACTTGGAAAAATTATGAAAATGGGTGTTGACAACTTACTTGAAGTATTAGTGGTGTTTTGATGGTGAAAACCTAAGTAATCCTTGAGTTTGTATTGCAAAACCCTTATAGGAATACTAGTATAACTTGTTTATGTAATAATCTTGCAAAGTTTGATGTTTTCTTCCTCTTGTTCTTGTTATGCCGAACACACACACACACATATAGAGATGAGAGAGTTTTTCTTGAGATATTATCTAAAATGAAGTGTATTAGGGAAGTTAAGTGTATATATTTAGACAAGATATGATGGGCATTAATTGAGATAGGAAGTTAGCAAGTGATGGGGTGTTTTTGGGGCTCATGGCCGGCGCACAAAGGACAAGGGGGGGGGGGGCCTCTTGATTAAACCATGTGTTGATTTTGTATGTTTAAGTGTAATTAAATTAGTTTTAGGTGTAATCGGGTACCGCGTTTGTTAGAAATAAAATTTAACGGAGTTAGTCGGGACTTGACGAAGTCATAAAAATTACAAAAATATGTTGAGTACAAATATTGGGTGTTCGGGTAATTATTGTTTAGTTTTTACGAAAACCGTCGTAATTATATTAAATGAACGATATAAATTAAATAAATTCGCAAAATACCGAGTAAATGAATTTTATAATTTTCTTGATGTTAAAATGAGTATAAAAATATATCGGGACCATCGTGGGGATTGTCGGACGTGTTAGTCACATTTATCGATCGCGCGTTAACGCTTTAATTAAAAGTAATTATACGTAAAACGTCAAATGTAACAAAAATATTAATTTGATAAACCTACGAGTGGAATAGTATGAAAATGTAAATATGATGATATGCAGACTATTACTAGCCCGTATGCAATGATCCTACTGATGATGCATAAATTTTGCAGCTAACCCAAACCGGTTACGCTGAAATGAATGATGAATGATGGACATGAATGGTGATTTGTCGAGGTTAGGAAAGTGACCTGAAATTACGGGTTGTGACATTGGGACAATGTGAAAATGCTTCTGGCCGGATCAGAACTTACAAAAGAAGTTCGTGAGTCGCAATTGTATGATGAGTTTGAGCACTTCAAGATGACCCCTGGTGAAAACATCACGGATTACTATGTGAGATTTCACAAGCTGGTGAACGACATGAGAATTATCAGGATGACAATGCCAAACATCCAACTCAACTCAAAGTTTGTGAACAACATGACACCAGAATGGGACAGATTTGTTACTATAGTGAAACTCAACAAAGGATTGAGAGATACAAATTATGAACAGCTGTATGCCTACCTACAACAACATGAAAAGCATGCCGCTTATGATCGTCAGTTGAGAGAAAAACTCAATCCAACTGCACCAAATGATCCACTTGCATTTATTGCAAATGTTCAGCCAATCAACCAATCTTCATCTGATCATGCTTATCAGCATCCCTATTCATCACCATCTGCTATGAATCCACAACCGGATTCAGGGTACTCTCACACCGACAAAATGATTGATAACCTCACCAACCAAGTTTCCTTACTTGTTCAACAATTCAAAGCAACACTCCCTCAAACTAACAATCAACTTAGAAGTTCATCAAACCCACGCAATCAAGCAACTGTGGAGGATGGAAGAATTGTAGTTTAGAATGTTCAGGGGAGGCAGAACTTGAATCAAAGGAACATGGGTCGTGGTAATGTGCAGATCAGAGTAGGGAATGCAAATTAGGGGCAGGGGAAGTAACCCAAGTGTTACAACTGTGGTGGACTTGGACACATTGCCAGAAACTGCAATCAGCCAAAGCGTCCACAGAAAGCTGACTATTTCAAGGAAAGATGTTGTTGATGCAAGCTCAAGAGAATGGAGCAGTGTTGGACGAAGAAGAGTTGTTGTTTCTTGCTGGCGATGGGGGGAATACTTTTGATGCCGATGTGGACGAGCAGCCAGTTCAGGACCTTGCACTAAATGATCCCAACATCTTCCAAGCTGATGACTGTGATGCTTTTGACTCTGATGTGGATGATGAACCAACTGCTCAAACGATCTTCATGGCTAATCTGTCCTCTGTTGTCTCATCACCTCAACAAGTTGGTCCCTCCAATGCATCTGTGATTTCTGAGGTACTAAAGCTTTACGACACATATAATGTGGTAGATGAACAGAAGATTCCCAACAACGTACAACAGACAGATGTTGTTGATTCAGATACTGTTGATGTGGGAAATAGTAATATTATCTCATGTGAACAATATGTGAATCACAACAAAGTGACTGATGTACCAAGTTGTGCATCTTCTGTTGTAGATAATGCTTGTGTTGTAAACAATACTTATGATTTGCATGAAAATACTATGTTTGTCCTAGATGACACCTTGACCACTAGGCTTAACATTTATAAAGATCAGGTGGCCATATATGAACAACGTGCAAAATTTGAGCTTACCGAACGTGAGCAGAAAATGGATAGTCAAATGCGTACACTTATAACTGAGCGTAATTTAAAGGAAGAAACATTGAAACAAGAGTTGAATTCTTTGCAAAAATAGCTGGATCAGATTGTTAAACAAAAACAGGAGGCCCAAGAGCATGTAAATACACTAAAACAAGATTTCAAAGAAAATGAAACAAAACTCTTAAATGATTTCTCCAGACTTAAAACATTAAAGAATAAGCTTGAAAACAAACTGTACACACAAGACCAAACCAGACAAACTGCTCAAATGATTCAAAAGCACAAAAATTTGTGTGATAAGCATAGTGAAAGTAATGTAGGTGAACCTAAATTAGCTCTCCTTAGGAATGCTAAAGTAGTCCAACCTGCCTTATATGATGCAAATGTGATGATTATGCCTGGTCATGCCCCTCCTGATGTTTCATCATTAGAAGAGAGTAATGAGATAGAAGTGAGAAATAAAGAAAGAATGACTGAGAAAATTCAGGATCCCAAATGCGTAGCCAATCGAATCATAGTCAAACCCCATGATTATTATAAGGAGAATCGATTGACTGTGTTTGCACCTTAAAGGAAGTTAACGCCTGAACAGATATTCTGGTCTTTAGACATAGAAAAGAGAAAGGCAGATGAACTTAAAGACACAACTCTGCCCCTTAGGAAAATTGCGGTTGCAACGGTGTATCCTCCCAATACACCTAGGCATTTAGTTCCTTTATCTCTTCCCACAGAATGTAAAACTCTAATTAGCATATATGTACTTTGTCAACTATTTGCAGATTTTGATAAAACATGTAAGAAGAGAATTACACCAAGGAATTACTGAGGGGGAAAGGGGTTTTGAACAAACAAAAAGGTGTTACTTAACTGAGGTCATGCCATTCTTTAAACTACTCAAAGAACAGTTTGAAGGGATACAAAAAACCCTTAAAACTGAAGTAAATGAAATGAAAGTAGTGTTTAAAGATATGGAAAATGAGGTAGCTCAAAATGCGATAGAACTTAAGAGTCGTGAGATTGAGAGAAAGAATATTCTCATTACCAATGAGAATTTGATTGCTAGATGTATTGCACAAGATGTATTTTATACTGCTACTTATGCTGCATTAACTGCCTGTCAATTTCATGAGTATTCTATTGCCTTGGATGTTACCCAGAATCGTGTTGTTGAGCTTGAGGGGGAGAATTTGAAATTGCATGAGAAAATTCAAAATGATGACCATGATAAAATGGTCAAGCATTTTTCAAAACTAGAGGTTGATTATCTTAATTTGCAATTAAAATATCAACACTTAGAAGAAAGATGTAAAATATCAAATGCCAAGACAACTTTGGATGCTCCTGAATTTGATAAATATTTTGAATTAAGCAAACGTGATGAAAAAATTCAAGCTCACACTAACACGATTCGACAATTGAGGGCTCAAATTGCCCAATTAAAGTCAAATAAGAGTGATGCAATTGGCACCAATAAACCATCGTCTTTAGATTCTCAGAATTTTCACTATCAAGATACCATCAATAAGTTACACTATGAAAATGAGTGTTTTCGAGCTGAAAATTCAAAAGTCAAACAGCATTTCAAAGAGTTATATGACTCAATTAAAGTCACACGAAACAGTCATAATGAAAAGATAACTTCTTTGTTAAATGAAATCGAGAATCTTAAGACTCAGGTGAAAGGGAAAATGCCAATTATCACTTGTGATAATGTTGTTCCAAAGGTTTCTGCTGGTAGTAAGTATGTTGTTGATGTTGTGCCTATTCCATATCCCCTTAGGAACAATAGGTCTGCCCATCAAGTATATCTCAATCACCTTAAGGATAGCCTTGATACCCTTCGTGAGATCGTAGAAGAGGATAGGATAGAAAAACCACTTGATAGTGCAGTTGTGGATGCCTGCTTCCTCGCTAAACGGTCTCAGGAACTTCTAGAATATGTCATTGGCACAGGCCCTAAGATTGATAGCAAAAGAGATAGATTTTTTGCATCAACCTCTATGACTAAGAACAAGCATGTAACCTTTGATCTACCACTGAGAACATCTGAACCCAACACATCAAAATCAGGAAAACAAATGACAGTAAAACAAACTAATGTTCCCATCATTACTTCTACAGGAGTAAACTGTGACACCAAAGCTAGTGGGTCAAAGTACAGAGGCAATGCAAGGAAAGATAGGACTACGCCGGCTAAAAGTGGTCACGAGAAGAAAGTAGAAGTCCAACCTTGGAACAATAAGTTTGCAATGAATGGAATGAATCGTGTTGATTCTAGTATTAAAAGTACTGTAATTAATTCGAATTCTAATGCTGTCTGTAAAACATGTAACGAATGTTTAATTTCTAGTAATCATGATGATTGTGTTGTGTCATTTTTGATGTCTCCTGTACTATCCCAAGTTAAGAATGTTAGGAAAACTGAAATAAGTAAGCAAATTTGGAAAGCAATAGGAAATACGTTTGCTAATGTCGGGTATCAATGGAGACCCACTAGAAGGAAATTCACTTTAGGAGATCAGTGCCCCTTAACATGATTGAATAATCATAAAATAGTGAAGATTAAGGAATGGAAGCCAACTGATCGAATTTTGCCTTTAGTGACACAATTGCAACTTGGTTAACTGCAGCTTCTAGTGTAGTTTTCACTGCAAATGCAGTAGCATCTGTGAATCCTGTAGTTCCAGAATTTGTGTGTGCTAACCAAACAGACCCCAGCTGCACGTGAGGATCCACATTTTTCAGTTATCCATCGTTGTCTATTTTCAAATGCAGGTCGTACAAATCGTCCTTTGGTATTTGGACTCAGGCTGCTCAAAACATATGACTGGGGATCGCTCACGGCTCAAGAATTTCGTGAAAAAGTTTATCGGGACAGTTAGATTCGGGAACGACCATTTTAGGGTAATTATGGGTTATGGAGATTAGGTGTTTGGTGACAGTGTAATTTCCAAGGTATACTACGTGGAAGGGTTAGGGCATAACTTGTTTTCTGTTGGTCAATTTTGTGACTCTGATCTTGAAGTTGCATTCAGAAAACACACATGTTTCGTCAGAGAGTTGGATGATGTTGATCTTCTCAAAGGCAGTCGTGGCACCAACTTATATACCATCTCAATTGAAGAAATGACGAGGTCCTCTTCTATTTGCTTGCTTTCAAAGGCCTCAAAGACTAAATCTTGGCTTTGGCACTGTCGTTTAAACCACTTAAACTTCGACACTATAAATGACCTTTCTCGCAAGGATCTTGTACGAGGCATGCCTAGATTAAAGTTTGAGAAAGATCATCTTTGTTCTGAATGTCAACTGGGCAAAAGCAAGAAGCATACTCACAAACCCAAAACTGTCAATACCATCTTGGAAGTTCTTCACACCCTTCACATGGATCTATGCGAACCAATGAGAGTGCAGAGTATCAATGGAAAGAAATATGTTCTTGTGGTGGTCGACGACTACTCTCGGTTTATATTGGTAAAGTTTTTGAGAACCAAGGATGAAACTCCAGAGGTTATCATCAAACTAATCAAGTAGTTACAAGTAAGGATGAACAAAACTGTCAGAATCATCAGGACAGACAATGGAACTGAGTTTGTTAACCAACAACTCAGTCAATTTTATGAAAGTATTGGCATAACTCATCAGAAAAGTGTTGCACGCACTCCTCAGCAGAACGGCATCGTTGAAAGATGAAATCGTACCCTAGTGGAAGCTGCAAGAACTATGCTAATATATTCTAAGGCTCTGATGTTTCTTTGGGCAGAAGCAATTGCTACTGCGTGTTACACCCAAAACCGTTCTTTGATACATACTCTTCACAACAAAACTCCTTACGAGCTGATACATGGCAAGAAACCAAATCTTTCCTTTCTTTGAGTGTTCGGTGCTCGGTGATATCCGACAAATGACGGTCAAGATTTGGGAAAGCTAAAGGCTAAAGCAGATGTAGGTTTCTTCGTTGGGTATGCATCAGATCGCAAGGGATATAGAATCTACAACAAAAGAACCCGACAAATCATAGAAACTATTCACATGACATTCGATGAGATGATTGAGCAAACGGCTCTTGGACAAACTAGTTCTGGACCCGCACCTAATCTATTGACACCTGGACCAATTAGTTCTGGTCTTGTACATAATCCCACGCCTGCAGTTCCTTATGTACCTCCCACCAGTGAAGAGTTGAAGAAGTTATTTGATTCGATGTTTGACGAATACTTTGAGCCACCAACGGTTAATACTACAACAGAAGCTCCACCTGTACCTCTTGTTGCTGATGCTCAAATTCCACAAAACTCAGAAGGTCCATCTGTATCTGTCTCAATCAGTCAAGCTGCACCTTCTTCCAGTCAATTGCCCTCATCATCAAATATTCAATCTTCTTCGGTACAGCAAGGTTCTGTAGAAGACAATTCTTTTGACGTGAATCCTTTTGCTCCTGCTGATGATGTTCCATTTGAGAATGTATTCGCTCCTGAATTTTCTACAGAGATATCTTCTTCAGGAGATGACAACACTGCAACATCAGTTCAATACCCTCAACCACATTATCATCTCAGAAAATGGACCAATAATCATCCAATTGACAACATCATTGGTAATCCTTCTCGTCCGGTATCCACTCGAAAGTAACTTGCCACCGATGCACTGTGGTGCTTCTTCAATTCCGTACTATCCAAAGTCGAGCCAAAAGACTTCAAAGAAGCCATGTCCAAAGACTGTTGGTTTACTGCTATGCAAGATGAAATTCATGAGTTTGATCGACTTGAAGTTTTGGAATTAGTGCCTCCTCTAGAGTGTGCAATGATTATTGCTCTAAAGTGGATATTCAAAGTGAAACTCGATGAGCACGGTGATGTTTTAAAGAATAAGGCACGGCTTGTTGCAAAGGGGTATCGACAAGAAGAGGGCATAGACTTTGAAGAATCATTTGCTCCGGTTGCTAGAATTGAAGCCATCAGAATCTTTCTAGCTAATGCTGCCTGTCAGAATATGATTGTCTACCAAATGGATGTAAAGACAGTATTTCTAAACGGTGATCTAAAAGAGGAAGTCTATGTTAGTCAACCAAAAGGTTTTGTGGATCCTGATCGTCCTACTCACGTCTACCATTTGAAGAAGGCTCTATATGGGCTAAAGCAAGCACCCAGGGCGTGGTATGATACTTTATCAAAGTTTATTCTTGCTAATGGTTTCTCCAAATGAGTTGTTGATCCTACACTATTCACTAGGAAATCGGGAAAGCATCTACTTCATGTTCAGATCTACGTAGATGACATCATCTTCGCTTCTTCTGATCCTAGGGAATGTGATAGGTTTTCTAATGAGATGAGTTCTAAGTTTCAAATGTCTATGATGGGACAATTGTCGTTCTTCTTGGGTTTACAAATATCTCAAAGTCCCGGAGGCATCTTTATTAATCAATCCAAATATGCAAATGAAATATTGAAGAAATTTGGATTTGACTCAAGTGATGCTGTTGACACCCCTATGATTGAGAGATCGAAGTTGGATGAAGATCTCTCTGGGATCCCGGTTGATCAAACAAAGTTTCGAAGCATGATCGGATCCCTAATGTATCTCACTGCTAGTAGGCCAGATCTATTGTTTGTTGTATGCATGTGTGCTCGATACCAGTCCAAGCCTACCAAAAGGCATCTGGAAGCGGTAAAACGAGTTTTTAGATATCTTCAAGGCACTATTCACATAGGTCTCTGGTATCTTAAGGACACAGCCATGGAACTTACTGCCTATGCGGATGCTGACCACGCGGGGTGTCATGATACTCGTCAAAGTTCGTCGGGAGGTGCTCAGTTTCTTGGGGAAAAGTTGGTTAGCTGGTCTTCTAAAAGGAAAATGAGTACTTCAATATCTTCCACAGAGGCTGAATACATTGCCATGTCCGCGTGCTGTGCTCAAATTCTTTGGATGAGATCAGAACTATCAGACTATGGTTTTGCATACACCAAAATTCCTTTGTATTGTGATAACAAAAGTGCTATCGCTCTTTGCTGCAACAATGTCCAACATTCCCGATCAAAGCACATGGACATCATGCATCACTTCATAAGGGAACAGGTTGAGAAAGGGATTGTTGAACTCTACTTCGTGAGGACGGAGTTTCAATTGGCTGATATCTTCACCAAGGCACTTCCGAGAGAACGGTTTCAATTTATTCTCCCGCGACTTGGCATGAAGAGTTTGACACCTGAAACCCTCAAGTGTCTTCAAGAAGAAAAGGAGGAGTAAAGGATTTGCTTCACATATCCTTGTATATATTTGTATATATCTTAAAACAAAAAGAAAATAGAAAAATATAAAACCTATAAAAACCATAAAAATCAGAAAAACAAAAAAAATACCAAAAATAGTTCTTCTAGGCATGTCTTCTGTTTATCGATAACATTTACGGTCCTAGAAATGTCATTCAATAATGACACGGGTCTTTAAATGAACTCGAGCAGAAGTTATACTAATGGTTAAAACATGTCTTACTGGCTTGCAGTTACTTCAGACTGCCACCCGTGCATTATTATGGGGAAAGCATGTCGCCAAAAGGACGGCTGTTCCTCCAACTAGGTGATGTTCACCCAGGCATTGATTACTTTATATCCATGTTTCTTCGATATGGTGTATGTTTCAGTGCATCATTTCTTGTATAAGAAGAGAAGTCTTCTTTACACCCAAAACTCTTTCCCGTCTATGATTCTTCAGGAGAGTTTTGGTGTTTCACAAGGTGGTAACTGGACTTAAATTTTCACAAATGCTTGACGCTCAATTGAATGACTACAGCTCTTTAAATAGAAAATGGGTCATTAATAGAGGGGTAGAGTATTTGTTCAAATTTTCTGACACCTTTTTAAACTTTGTGCAACATCAGCAGTGACACTCTCTCTTGGTTTGGGGGGGGGAGCATAGTATACTCCATCATCAGAATATATATTAAATCTGACCATATTGTCTCCCACATTTTCTAACTTATTTAAATCAATTGGGATCACAAATCTCAAAAGGTTTGAAATTTTTGATCAGGGGAGAGAATGTGATTTAAATATGAAACCTGATGAAAATGTGATTCTTTGGACTTAAGTGTAAGCTCTCCCATATGTGCTAAACTCTTTCGTATATCGATGCACATATTGAGGGGGAGCAAATGGTATGTAATTGCAAAATGGATGTGGCATCTTGTGTGAGCACCACTCAGACTTCACCAATAAATTGACGTAACATAAACTGTCATTAATCGAAAGGATGCGTCCTGGCCGGGTAATAATTTCAAGCTGGTCTAACCAGTGATGTAAGCGTGTCTCGAAGAGGACATATCTGAGTAGAGTGTACCATTTCGAGAAATTTTCTGTGAATTTGACCAGGCCGGGTAATAATTTCAAGCTAGTCCAACTAGTGATGTAAGCGTGTCTCGAATCGATCATGTTCACTGAAAGTTGATCAATTCAAAAAGTGCAATCTCTACCCAACATGTGCAAATTTTAAATTAAAACATATGAGCAGATGTTAAGGGGGAGCATTTGAAAATTATAAAACTCTCAAAGTGTTAGCAAAATTGTGTTTCATAATCATAAACACTGGAACACCCCAACCCGACAAGGGTAAAGATGTCACAATAATGGTTTCATATTAGATCAAACCAAAGCATACATCCATAGTAATACAAGAAATCTCAAAGGTAACAAATGAATTACTGAAACTACAAGGTTACAAATGAGAATTCCAATAGATACAAATTCTAAAATATAATAACTTCTAGTCATCTCTGATCCAGAATAGGTATCAAGTTCTTCTAAGTCCAAGGTACTCTCCACTCATAACCCAGCTTCCAACTAAAAACCTGTCGCAGGAAAAGAAATGCGGCTGAGCTACGAGAGCTCAGTGAACAGATATAACGATAACAAAGCAGTAGTTGAGAAAAGTGAAAAGTAAAAGATGTAAAAGTCATGCAGATATAACAAGAGCCAAGGGATGAAAAATGGACAAGAATAAAAGAAAAGAAAAAGGTTATAAGGTAAGGAAACAGTAATCCACCACGAGCCCAGACAGATCATATCATATCATAATAAATGTAATCCATAAATTTTCATAAGTAATTTTAAATAATATAATGGAGTGATCAGCTCCCAGATATGTGAAAGACGTGTATCGCACACACCATTAGTCACCAAATAACAGACAAATAAACAAAAACAGGTCAACCCTAGGATGCATCCATACGCCCCAGTAGGCCAGGTTCTACCTCTACATAACAGATCAAATCAAATCAAATCAAGGACGGGATAGGTCATCACTCTCCTACCCTAGAGTCAAGTCATCGGTGCATCAATGACAAGGACATGAAACCCTCATGCCTAGTGAAATGGCTCGGGTATCAAACCGTGGGTCAAATGTCAAATCAAATATCAAATATCATATATTAAGTTTCAAAATCAAATGGTTCAAATCAAGTTTCCTTTTCAAGTGTTTCAAATCAAATTTCCTTTTCAAATATTTCATATCAAGATTTTAGTCAAGGTTCAAAATGAGAGATCAAAACAAAGGTTCATGGCAAGGTTCAAATCAAGTGGATCATATCAAATGATTCAGAAAATATATCAAAGGTTTATAATCAAAATTTCATAGCAAAAGTTCATTTCAGTAGTTTTCTACCAAAAGTTCATTTAAAGCAATCCTTTAATAATGGTTTTCATAAAAATGATCTTTTAAAGTATTTTCCATAAAAATGATCTTTCAAGATAGTTTCATAAAAATGATCTTTCAAAACGGTGTTTCATAAATATAGTCCTTAAAATAGTTTTCATAAAAGTTAGTAAAATTTCATATAAAGGTAGTATTGTGTCGTACTCATAAACATCATTTTAAACAATTGATTTTTCTCAAAACATTTCCAGGTCATAATTAAAAAGGTTTTCACAACATAGATTCATATCAGAGTTCATAACAAAGGAATTCATAAAAAAAAGTTCAAAGCAAAGGGGGTCATAGCAATGACATCAAATCAGAAGCTAAATAGATCAGAATATGAAAGAGATCATAGCAAGGTTAAAAAATCAAAGGGGCAGAGCAAGGTTCATAAAATAAGGGGAACATAGCAAGGTTCAGGGGAAACAAGATGGAAAGAGAAAGAGTTCATGAGACACCTGTGAGAAGGTCAGAATATCTGTACCTTATTAGCAAAGCAAGCAAACAATAACGCAAATACGGAACAGAGTCAAGATCTCTCCTTCTTCACACCTAAAGGAGTAGAAGACAGAATTACAAAAGGTTCTAAGTTCAGATTACTATTTTTAGCAGGTTTCCAAAATTAGCAAGTTTCCATAATTAGCGGATTTCTATAATTAGCAAGATTTAAATAATATAATTTAGGTTAAGTCATTAATTAAATATTATTATGGAAATAGGGTTTATTTTAGCAAGTTATAAAAGTCTAGGGTTAAATATAACAAGTTTCCATATTTTAGGGTTTTAAATGTAAATACACCAAAGTTAAAGGTTTAAAATGAAAATATCACAAGTTACTCATTTTAACCCATAAGATATCCATATTAACGATTTTAATCCTTAGTCTTTAACAATATTACAAATTAGACCCTTAAGTTAATTAAATTACAAATCAAACCCCTTTATTTAAATAAATTGCAAATCGGTTCATTTAATATTCATATTTACACATTAGGCCCTTTATTTTCCAATATTACACAATACACCCTTTACATAATTAATTATTTGAAACACCCTTAAGTTTCCAGAATTTACAAAATAGCCCCTCCATTTTAATTAATTTCCAATTCGAATCACAATTTTACATAATTTACTCATTAAACCTTTTTCTTACAAATTTTACACAAAATACCCTCATGTCATAATTTTTAAAATTCACCCCTGGTCTAAAATACTTTACAAAAATAACCCATAAGTTTAATAAATTACAAAACACACCCTTTTACTTTCAAAAATCCAATCGGTAAACATTTTAAATTCACAAACCCTAACCCTAATTTATCCAATCATTACTAATCATTAAAACAACCTTAAAAACACATTAATTACTCAGATCCATCATCAAGTCCCTAACCCTAATCTCGTACGATTTGTTTTAATTAAAAACCCCTTTTTTTCTATTTAGTCGATTAACAAAATAATTCATCAAGAGTGATATAAGCTTAGAAAAATGCAAGGACCATTTTTCCAGGGTCATATGACATGTATAGAACCCAAATAAATTATGTTCGAAACCCAAAAAATCGCATGAGTTATTTTAGGTTTTATATACGTGTTTGATATGTAGAATTACCACGACTAATCTAGCGTGCATGGATCATTATAAACATTTTATTTAGATCATATGTGATGTAAAGAGAGTTATAAAAATACCAGATGATGTTTAGAATGATCGGATGAGGCGTGGAGATTTTGTACCACTCGGCTAGAATAATACGACATCAACAAAACTCCAACGAGCACAATAGCGATCCAGAAATCTCGAAACCATTTTTACCACCTTCCTTACATTTGAAAGAGTCCAGGAAAAATAGTTGACAGCCTCCAAAAATTCGTATGGTGTTGAGAGAGTTTTTGGTGTGTGTTTAGGGTTTAACGATGAAATAAAATGGCAATATGGAGAAACCGTGTGAGAGGAGGGGGAGGGAGGCAATAATCACGGCCTAATATTGATTGGGAAATCAATTTTCCAGATTTGTAGTGTTTCCTTATTTGTTGGTGATAATTATCTTCATTTAAATGATTTATAACTTTTAAAAGTAAAACAAAATACTTAAAATACATGCATATGTATTTTTCAGTCTATATAATGTGACAAGTTATTTTTGTACATTGTAAAATGTTAAAATGTTGTAGTAAAAATATTCTTACTTCATATGTTGCTCATTACACAGAGTTTGGAATTTATTTGATGCTTTATGTACGCTTTAATTAAATTTTAAAGTTACAGGGGTATTTTGGTCATTTTGCATATTTTGAAATTTCGGGTATTACAACTTCTTCCCCTCTAAAAGAAAATTTTTTTGCCCTCGAAAATTGAGGTGAAACGAAACGGAAACACAACTGACTGTGAACAGAGTTATGAAAGACTTGTTTCTCATGACTTTATCTTGTTGATCAAAGCTTTGGTTTTCTCAGAAAAGAAAAATCATACTGAATCCAGATCAAAGAATAATATACCAACGTAATAGATGATAATCGGATTCTCTCGGAAGAGACGCAGGAAATACATAGGATGTTGGCGGATAAGCCGTCCACAGAATTTGATTAGACAAATCAGATGAGAACGTACAGAAAATAGATTGTCGATAACATCAATTGGCAGAAAGTTCTACAATAGAACCTAAGATTCTTATTGGAAGTGCAGAGGTCAGCAAAATGCGTGACGAGAATCCAGACGTATCAATTCGCATAACAGTGGAAGCAGATTACGCGTATAGATGGAATGAACTTAAAGTCTCACTAACGCGGATAATCTCAAACAGTTATCAGAATTTCTAAAGCTCTAAGATACATCTCGAAATACCCGATGCCCACAACAAGTGCACGTTATATGATGTAAGTATTATCACGTTGGCCAGACGTCATAATACTGGCATCATATAATATGCCCTCATGATGGCCATACTTTATCTCGAGTCGTGAACAAAATAACCTATCTTAATCCACCTAATCTTTCTACAGTCTCAGAGGTCATCAAAATCAAACACCATAACTAAGAGGAGAACTAATCTACTCAAAAGTGTTAACGGAATAGATCTAGAATGTCTATCAGAATTGGATACGTCACTAATAGCGTCAGTCCTTCATCACCCACCAGAATCAACTCAGGCAATATCAGTGGTTGCTTCAAAATTCGCATAACAAACCATCATCCAACATACGCAAAATTAACACAAACGGGATTACTAGTAGGGAACTTAAGTCATTCAAAGGATCTTATCATTAGGTAACGGAAATTTAAGTAGGTCAGGAGGAAATGAATTATGTCATCCATAGTTTCATCCTTCACAGAATCAACTCTTCCAACCACAAACATTCGCTTCAAAATTATCATCCATTCAATACATGATCCTAATTCCAAGTAGTATGTCTACGTCTGTCCATATGATCACAGAGTGGAAAGGAAATACAAACTTGAGTCTGGTCCCTCAAGCCTCCGGTACTTCTTTTGGACGCTGTGGTGTAGTAACGTGAATCTCTGACATGGTTACTGTGCATATTCCATTTGCGAGTCTGCTTCTGCTCTCAATTCATCTTAGTACAACTAAATGAATAGAGAAGCAAGACTGCGTGTCTTAGGCAGGTCTTCCAGCACAGTTCAGGATTCACCAACTCAAACTGCTGTCATCACAGGATACGTGGTAGTGTTGTCTGTTACAAACTCTGGACGCCAATCAATCTACTCTTCCAGAACAAAGGGTCATTTACAAGATGATCTACATGTTCCTCGTTCGTCTCTGAGTACAAAACATACTGTCATACTATGACAATTGTCCAACTACTCACGAAAACATGATTCTATTAGCCAATACAATTGGCATTATTTAAAACTCATAATGAAAACAGCTTCATGAATCGTTTCAGGGATGACTTCATATCTACTTCTCATCACCTACCTTCTTCTTTACGAATAAAACTGAAATGCTTTACGGAAATTACTCCCAATTAGTCAATTCCCTTCCTAAAAGTTTTAGTGGTAGCTTCTTTAGTCCTTCAAACATTAAATGAGGTCGTCTGATACGGAGTTTCAAAGATAGGACAAATCAATCATTGATACGCGGAAATGAAAATGATTACGGGTAGTGATATAGTTAGGTTTACGATAGTCGATGCGCTGACGCAGAATTTTCTCTTTTTTCTACATAAACTAATAGGGGTATTCAAAGGGAACACTAAGGTGAACAAAATCACATTCCATCAGCTTCTTTAATCTCTCAGCTCCTATAGCATCATGGTTCGTCAACTGAGGTCGGTTCAAAGTCAATTCTATTGCCCGAGCAGGAGGGAATTCCAAAAAGGTTCATCAGAAAAACACCAGAGAATTTTGTACAACAAAACTCCCAATGCCAAAGCTTTCTAAGGGTGGATACTAATAGGTGTCAGGAGAAATTTGAAAATCAAATGAGGTCGAGGCAAATGTTTCCAATATAATGTGAGATAGATAAGCGAACCCTTCAAGGTGTTGGAATCTTGTTTAGCTATTTAGCATAAGTGACAGGTAGGGTGTACATCATTGGTAATACGAACATCGTATAATTGTCAAAAGTGAGGCGTAAGGAATATCAGTTATCAGCATCATCATGCTCAGTTGATAATTCCGTACTAAGATAGTATTTGCATCAAATCCTTCCGAAGGAAACTGCTTGGCAGGCAAGATTCATTATTCAAAGGGAGGAAATAAACTTCCTATATCCATGGTTAATAATCACCAGAGTTCTCATAGGAGTAGTAATGGATTTTGCAAGACAGAGTAGTATCAGATGATACATTTATATCCAGCACTGGAAATGAATTAATAGGATGTGTCAGACACATTGAGGTTAAATGACCTTTGGGATGGTCGAAGAGGTATCAAACTGTTTGTCAAACAGATCGGAAGTTAAGATCAAAATCAGGTAGTGAAACACGCCCAGAAGATATACTTAAGCAAACTCACTTCCTGGTCTTCGGTTGCTGCTTTTCCTGGTTGCTTAAATCAACTGGTATGATCCGAAAGACATCTTCGCTTGGTGGCTAGACAATCTCTCGGTATCATGTCAAATCCTACTTCACATTCCGGTGGAAAACTTGGTGGTTCAACCAGGAATCATATTCAGAAAACTCAGGGTGCCAATTAATTCTCAAGATAAGGTTCATTCATTGGTGTACAAAATGGTTTCAAGGAAAACTTCATAACCGCGAAAGTAACACATGAGTCTCCAGGGTAATAGTGATAGCAAGGAGTTTAACAATCAGTAATCATGGTAGGAAGTTCAAAATTGTTACAAACGCCAAAGGTGAGACATAGGAGGATAGTTGTCAATATTTTGAATGTTCAATCAACCAATCCCTTATTAGAATAAAATCAAGGTTAACTATCCAAAGAAGGACGGATCAGCGAAGCAAATCTTATCATTCAACAATGAGAGGGAAACATTTTTATACTCGTGGTTAAACACCACAAGGCCTCTCATAGGGACGGAGATGGGTAAGACGAAATCAAATAGCGTCGGAAGATTCATAGATGCTTATCAAAAGCAAAAGACAAATAACAGAATGTATCAAGTATGTCATCGTCATGGAGATTCTTATAATGCCCGAAGAGGCATCAAAATGATTAACAAAAGGATCAGAGGTCGGAGTCAGGACCTGAAGACAAGGATCAAATAGTGTCAGGCAATTACTATGCAATTCTCAATGCTATCAAGATTTATTTAGGTTTCAAATCTTAGGTGGTGCAAAGCGTAAGCTTTCAATTTCCAAAAGTGATCTCAACAAGCTTTAACCAAAAGCAAGGCACGAATCAGAGTGATGCGGAAGCAATGCTACTTAAACAAATGCCTTATAGTCTACCCATTCCTCACCGGTCAGAACTTAAGTTCCTATAGGGAAATCCTAAAGCAAATTCTTACAGGTTATCTTAAGAGCGCCTACAGTGGAAACCTAATGGTCCAAACTTTACAGGTCAAGGGTAAATGTATTACAAGTCGCAGCCTGTCTCTCTGATACCATAAATTGTAACACCCCAACCCGACAAGGGTAAAGATGTCACAATAATGGTTTCATATCAGATCAAACCAAAGCATACATCCATAGTAATACAAGAAATCTCAAAGGTTACAAATGAATTACTGAAACTACAAGGTTACAAATGAGAATTCCAATAGATACAAATTCTAAAATATAATAACTTCTAGTCATCTCTGATCCAGAATAGGTATCAAGTTCTTCTAAGTCCAAGGTACTCTCCACTCATAACCCAGCTTCCAACTAAAAACCTGCCGCAGGAAAAGAAATGCGGCTGAGCTACGAGAGCTCAATGAACAGATATAACGATAACAAAGCAGTAGTAGAGAAAAGTGAAAAGTAAAAGATGTAAAAGTCATGCAGATATAACAAGAGCCAAGGGATGATAAATGGACAAGAATAAAAGAAAAGAAAAAGGTTATAAGGTAAGGAAACAGTAATCCACCACGAGCCCAGACAGATCATATCATATCATAATAAATGTAATCCATAAATTTTCATAAGTAATTTTAAATAATATAATGGAGTGATCAGCTCCCAGATATGTGAAAGACGTGTATCGCACACACCATCAGTCACCAAATAACAGACAAATAAACAAAAACAGGTCAAATCTAGGATGCATCCGTACGCCCCAGTAGGCCAGGTTCTACCTCTACATAACAGATCAAATCAAATCAAATCAGGGACGGGATAGGTCATCACTCTCCTACCCTAGAGTCAAGTCATCGGTGCATCAATGACAAGGACATGAAACCCTCATGCCTAGTGAAATGGCTCGGGTATTAAAACGTGGGTCAAATGTCAAATCAAATATCAAATATCATATATTAAGTTTCAAAATCAAATGGTTCAAATCAAGTTTACTTTTCAAGTGTTTCAAATCAAATTTCCTTTTCAAATATTTCATATCAAGATTTTAGTCAAGGTTCAAAATGAGAGATCAAAACAAAGGTTCATGGCAAGGTTCAAATCAAGTGGATCATATCAAATGATTCAGAAAATATATCAAAGGTTTATAATCAAAATTTCATAGCAAAAGTTCATTTCAGTAGTTTTCTATCAAAAGTTCATTTAAAGCAATCCTTTAATAATGGTTTTCATAAAAATGATCTTTTAAAGTAGTTTCCATAAAAATGATCTTTCAAGATAGTTTCATAAAAATGATCTTTCAAAACGGTGTTTCATAAATATAGTCCTTAAAATAGTTTTCATAAAAGTTAGTAAAATTTCATATAAAGGTAGTATTGTGTCGTACTCATAAACATCATTTTAAACAATTGATTTTTCTCAAAACATTTCCAGGTCATAATTAAAAAGGTTTTCACAACATAGATTCGTATCAGAGTTCATAACAAAGGAATTCATAAAAAAAAGTTCAAAGCAAAAGGGGTCATAGCAATGACATCAAATCAGAAGCTAAATAGATCAGAATATGAAAGAGATCATAGCAAGGTTAACAAATCAAAGGGGCAGAGCAAGGTTCACAAAATAAGGGGAACATAGCAAGGTTCAGGGGAAACAAGATGGAAAGAGAAAGAGTTCATGAGACACCTGTGAGCAGGTCAGAATATCTGTACCTTATTAGCAAAGCAAGCAAACAATAACGCAAATACGAAACAGATTCAAGATCTCTCCTTCTTCACACCTAAAGGAGTAGAAGACAGAATTACAAAAGGTTCTATGTTCAGATTACTATTTTTAGCAGGTTTCCAAAATTAGCAAGTTTCCATAATTAGCGGATTTCTATAATTAGCAAGATTTAAATAATATAATTTAGGTTAAGTCATTAATTAAATATTATTATGGAAATAGGGTTTATTTTAGCAAGTTATAAAAGTCTAGGGTTAAATATAACAAGTTTCCATATTTTAGGGTTTTAAATGTAAATACACCAAAGTTAAAGGTTTAAAATGAAAATATCACAAGTTACTCATTTTAACCCATAAGATATCCATATTAACGATTTTAATCATTAGTCTTTAACAATATTACAAATTAGACCCTTAAGTTAATTAAATTACAAATCAAACCCTTTTATTAAGATATCCATATTAACGATTTTAATCCTTAGTCTCGAAATTTTTTTTACCACCTTCCTTACAATTGAAAGAGTCCAGGAAAAATAGTTGACAGCCTCCAAAAATTCTTATGGTGTTGAGAGAGTTTTTGGTGTGTGTTTAGGGTTTAACGATGGAATAAAATGGCAATATGGAGAAACCGTGTGAGAGGGGGGGGGAGGGAGGCAATAATCACGGCCTAATATTGATTGGGAAATCAATTTTCCTAATTTGTAGTGTTTCCTTATTTGTTGGTGATAATTATCTTCATTTAAATGATTTATAACTTTTAAAAGTAAAACAAAATACTTAAAATACATGCATATGTATTTTTCGGTCTATATAATGTGACAAGTTATTTTTGTACATTGTAAAATGTTAAAATGTTGTAGTAAAAATATTCTTACTTCATATGTTGCTCATTACACAGAGTTTGGAATTTATTTGATGCTTTATGTACGCTTTAATTAAATTTTAAAGTTACAGGGGTATTTTGGTCATTTTGCATGTTTTGAAATTTCGGGTATTACAAACACTTTGAGAGATTTTTCAAGGATTTGGTTAATGGCAACATAGGATAGTCATGAAGTTATAAGGTGACTAAGGTTAGGAAAACCGTCCTATGATCCGCCAGAGCCGGAGGGATCTACCCAGGGACAATACCAAATAGTTAGTATTAGAAAGTCCTTATGCATGATTATGAAAAAAAGGAGTAATATGAGAAAGGAGAAAGAAGGGGTTGAAGAATTAAAAAGAAATGAAATGAAAAAGGGTGAAAAGAAATAGCCCTCCAATTATTCAACCTTAGGGCAGAAATCGGGTTCAATTCATAGGCTACTGGTGGTTACTAAGGTAACACCAGTATTGAAGACAAGACGTCATGGACCCAGTGACGCACTGCACTAAACTTTCTAAACCACTCAAGTCCTCTTAAAAGGACTTGTTTCTTTCTCACGGGGAACCCTGCATAATTTATCGACTGCTCATTACGAGCTATGTTGATATTGAAACAGGAGACACCGCTCCAGTCTCCAACTTCCAAAAATGCACTTATTGAGTCTAGAGCCAAGAGATGCATCATAAGATCTCACAAGAACACATGTTACTTCCACACTAGTTGTTCAACATTAAGGACACCAGTTGTACACTTATGAGTCCTACGCATATCTTAACTATCTGCCAGAACATTCATGAGGGAATTTACAAATGTAATTCTCAGTGATTGAATGGAAATTCCTGCCAGGGTCAACATCAAACAGCCCTGAAAGCAGGTCACTTTGGTAATTCCTTGTGGATTACGCTTAGTGGTCGCGGCGGTTTCAAACGGTCTACAGTTGTGGAGTGAACTCCAACGACTCACCTAATCGTTGATGTACTTCGGTAGATCTTGTAAACCCTTTCGGGGGTTTTCGATTCAGGAACGGCCTTGGTAAGGATTAGAGAAAGTTTTCACACTATGCTGTTAACAATCTCGAAATCCAAACCTATAAGTGCCGGACGTTTTATTGCTAACTTTCGTATACAGGAATCCCTGGCGGTTGCAGCTGATTGCCGAAAAGATTCCGATCCATCACCCCATGCTCATACTTCACCATCATAATCAAAGAAATCATGATAATTGAAAGACCTTTAACATAGCTTCAGCACCTCTGATGCTGTAAATCATGATACAGAATAGTGTGAGCATGTCGACTCAAAGATCACAATATCACATGGAGACGATACTGCAAAAGGATGACTTGAAGGAGTATGTTGGATGATAACCTCAAAGAATCCTCAAAGATCATCCAAGACAAAAGATCAGTCATCAAAAGTTCGTTGCTGAACGCACAAAGATCAATGACTTTGAAGAATCAAGAACTACAAGCTAAGAAGTCAAACACATATGATAGAATGCTAGAATTCAAAATATTATTTCCGGGGTGACCTCCCTTAGGGGGAGATTATTAGGAATATAAATATTCATGTGAAGACTCGGTCACCCCGAGTATTTGTTGGCATTAACTAGCTCGTAGGATTATTAGTATTATTAGTAATAGTTTAGTTATTAAAGTATTCGTGGAGTGGGTCGGGTCTTTACTCTCTGTCAGCTCACTCCACAGCCCACACCGGGCACCTTACGTATCCCTATATAAAGCCCTTCCCACACAAGGGAAGGGTTTGAACTCTTCTCACTTTAACCTAATAGAATTTCACTTTCTCTCTCTAGTTCCCATTCTCTCTTTCTCTCTCTAAAACAATCGGCCAAACTCACATCTTTTATGTGTTATATGTTATTGAATATGCTACAAGGTCCTTGGCTTACCATCGCTTTTGTTTTCAAAGGATAAACCATGCTCTTCCTGTGAAAAAGGTAAACATCATAGAGCATCCTTTAAAACCAAAACAAACTTTTCCATCAGTAACTGCCTTCATCTTCTCCATATGGATCTCTTTGGGCCCATCAGTCCTAGATCCATTAACCATGAGAAGTATACTCTGGTCATTGTGGATGAATACTCAAGATACACTTGGGTTTACTTCCTGATCAAAAAGAGTCAGGTAGCTGAAACAATCATGTCCTTTGTCAGGAACATTGAAAATCAAAATGACGTTAAAGTCAAATAGATTAGGACTGACAATGGAACAGAGTTCAAAAACTATGAACTTGAATGTTTCTGTGATGAGAAAGGAATTTCTCAAAAATCTTCTTCTCCTTACACAGCTGAACAAAATGGTGTTGCTGAAAGGAAGAATAGAACACTCATTGAAGCTGCCAGGACAATGCTAAATGGATCAGTCCTTTACAAACACTTTTGGACTGAAGCAGTCAAAACTGCCTGTTATACACAAAATAGATCCATCATTGTCAACAGACATAGCAAAACCCCTTATGAGTTATTCAAGGGAAGGATCCCTGACATCAACTACTTTCATGTCTTTGGGTGTCCTGTGTTTATTCATAATAACAAGGATCACTTAGGGAAATTTGATGCCAAAGTTGATGATGGATACTTCCTAGGATACTCACTTGTCTCAAAGGCCTTCAGGGTGTTCAACACAAGGAGACAGCAAACTGAGGAAACATTCCATGTTACCTTTGATGAGAGCACTGATGCAATCAGTGTCTCTAACACCTCAGTGGAAGAAATAGGAATTGCTGATTCATCAAGATACCCTCTTGATGAACATCATCCTGACAATAACCCTTCCACTCAGTACCAAGCAAATGCTGACATCTCCTACTACATCATCCCTCACAACCTTCCTTACCCAACCATCACTGAGTTTGTTGAAGCACAAAGAAGTAATCATACAATCGATCAATCTGAACACAGTGCTCAGGAACCAAACAATCTCAGTGATCAGTTAACCCAATCAGACACTCAAGATACTAAAAATCATCATGTGTCTGCACCTGATCCTACCAATCAGGCCTCCTCAAGTTCTAATCATTTTCCTAGACCTCAGGACAGTTGGACTAGGTCTCAGGATATAGAACTTGTCAATATAATTGGAGAGCCTACTGAAGGCATGCTCACTAGAAGCATGGCTGCACAATTAAGAGCAGCCTCTGCCAATGAATGCCTATTTGTAGACTTCATCTCCACAATTGAACCCAAAAGTGTCAAAGAAGCACTTACACATCCAAGTTGGGTACAGGCCATGCATGATGAACTGGAACAATTTGATAGAAACAAGGTAATGACCTTGGTCAAATGTCCTGAAGATTTTTCAGTCATTGGCATGAAATGGGTGTTGAAAAACAAATCTGATGAAAATGGCATAGTCATTAAAAACAAAGCCAGACTTGTAGCCAAAGGCTATAATCAACAAGAAGGCATTGACTATGAAGAAACATTTGCACCAGTGGCAAGGATGGAAGCCATCAGGATCTTCCTTGCATTTGCAACCTACATGAACTTCAGAGTGTACCAAATGGATGTTAAAAGTGCATTCTTAAATGGCTCACTCAAAGAAGAAGTTTATGTTCAACAACCCCCTGGATTTGAAAGTAGTGAGTTCACTGACTATGTCTGCAAGCTTAAGAAAGCCCTTTATGGACTGAAACAAACACCCAAGGCATGGTATGAAACTCTCTCAGCCTTCCTGATCTTAAACAAATTTGTCAGAGGCAAGATAGACAACACATTGATTATCTACAGGACAAATAATGATGTCATACTTGTACAAGTTTATGTTGATGACATCATCTTTGGCTCAACAAGTTATAAACTTTGCAAACAGTTTGAGAAACTGATGGAAAAGAAATTTGAAATGAGCATGATGGGAGAACTGACTTATTTCCTTGGACTGCAAATCTAGCAAACTGATAAAGGAACCTCTATCAGTCAAGAGAAGTATGTCAGAAGCCTACTAAAGAAGTATGAGCTCAGTGACAGTGCCTCAGTCAAAACTCTCATGGTACCCCCAAACAACCTTGGTCCTGACCTTACTGGAAAACCAGTGAATCAAACTCTTTTCAGAGGAATGATTGGGTCACTGATGTATCTACTTGCATCAAGGCTTGCCATCAAATTCTCAGTCTGTTTGTGTGCCAGATATCAATCTGACCCAAGAGAATCTCATCTCACAGATGTGAAAAGGATACTCAGGTACCTGAAAGGTACTCCAAACCTTGGATTATACTATCCAAAATGTTCAGGCTTTGATCTTAAAGGTTACTCGGACTCTGACTATGCTGGATGCAACATGGACAGAAAAAGCACCTCAGGCTCCTGCCAAATCCTTGGTGGGAAAGTAGTCTGTTGGAGTGCTAAGAAGCAACAATCAGTTGTCATGTCCTCAGCAGAAGCTGAATATGTTGCTGGTACCAGTTGTTGTGCAAATTTACTCTGGATGAAAAGTCAACTTAGTGACTATGGAATCCAGTATAAGATGGTTCCCATCTTTTGTGATAACACAAGTGCAATTGCCATCTCAAACAACCCTGTTCTTTATCAGAGAACAAAACACATTGATATTCGATATCACTTCATCAGGGACCATGTCATGAATGGTGACATTGAATTACACTTCATTCCTACTGAATATCAGCTAGCTGATATATTCACCAAACCATTGGATGAACCAACTTTCACAAGACTGAAAGCTAAACTAGGAATGTTGGATATTGAGAATCAGTCCACTGATTGAATTCATCAAACTAAGTGTAAATTCTGAAAATCCCAGGTCCCTGACTCAATGTGTTCCTCAGTGAAAAAGATCACTGAATCACCTTCCCTGAACCCCTCACTGAATGAAGAGTCATTCAGGGCCCTCAAAAGACATTCAATGCTAACTTAAATGCTCTAAGTATCTAGTTAGTAAATGTCCGAGGTTGGTAACTGAATTCTTATTTAATATAAGAATATTTGTTCTTTTGCCTTTCTGGCATGCACCTCATGGGCCCCCACTTTCCCACTTGGCATTTAATGCCTCTCCAATCACATAACAGATATGTGATGACTCAACCCTGCAAGTTATACTTTTTGCAGATGGCACAACTGTTCACCTCGACTGTTGCGCAAAACCAGGGAAAAGTGGAGTGGTGGCATTTAATGCGGATCCCAAACGTTTTATATAAAACTGTTTTCAAAAAATTTCTTTTGAAAGAATAAAAACGCTTAATGCCTAAAATACCCTCCTCTCCACTTCCCTATAAATAACCCCAAACAAAATAACACACACACACGTTTTTTAGAAAATCTTAAGCAAATTCTTGCCCCTTTTTCTTTCAAAAAAATCAATTGTGTGTGTGTTCTTAGTCTTTAGAAACCCAGACTTACCAAACAAAAATGGCTACTTCTAAAGCTATCACATACGCCCCAAATGTGGAATTCCTCATCAAGGGCGTAGACATGACCAAGAATAACGTCGTAGGAAACTTTTCCTACCCCGAACAATTTTGAGCGTACAAGAATGTGGTTAAATACCTTCAAAACTGCTTTCTTGCTATGGCGTTTACAAAAACCCCCTCAGTCATATATCATGACTACCTGAGGGAATTCTGGTGTACTGCTGTGGCAACAAGCCCTGAGGAAACCAAGGACTCAATAATCACTTTCTCAGTGTTGAATGGGAGAAGGACCCTCTCCCTTGTTTACCCAACCTTCATCAAAGCCACTGGCCTTGATTTCACTGAGAAATTTGAGCCCAACCCCACTGACCAAGAAGTTAAGGCAGAATTGCTTTTTCTAGGGCCACATGACCCCAAACAACCTAACATGGCCCCAGGTACATTATTGGCCAAGGCACCAATAATCAAGACTTGGTTTCCCCCAGCCTGGAAGATCCTGATGACTTTTGTCATTCAGGTCCTTGGAGGCAATAAATCCTCCACTGGGCAATTGAACACATCACAACAAATGATTGTATTCAGCCTCCTGGAGGGTAAAAAGATTGACATCAGAGGAATAATCTTCCGTGACCTCATAGCCAAGCTCTCAGGAAAATCTAGGAAAAGACACATGTCTTACCCTAGGTTCATTTCATGTGTTCTTCAGGACTTACTATGCTCTGATTATGTTAGGCCTGACGTTCAAGGATCAAACCTTGACGTCTTACATAAAGCCAACTATTCTAGAGACCTTACTGAGGTACAACCAGTACCCCTGACTGTAAAACCCTAAAATCTGAAACATGTAAAATGACCAAATTGCCCCTGAAACTTTAAAATTCAATTAAAGTTTATATAAAGTAAGGTAATTTTTGTGGCAACATTTTTACATTTTACAAGGCACAAAAATATATATGACACATAACAAGGTTTGTATGGGCTGAATTTAATTATTTCATATGCATATATATTAAAATTAAATGTTAAATAATTAAAATTAAATATATAAAAAGGAGATAAACACAAATTCAAGGGAGGATCTTTTATTTACAGTAAATTGGGATATCAAATCACCTAAAACTAGAATTCCCTTCCCCCTCCTCTATTTTATACACGGCATTCCCTATTTTTTTGTATAATCCTCTAAAAACCCTAAAATAAACTAGCGACACACACAAAATTCACATACTCTTGATCCGATTTTTATGAGGTTGTGGAGAATTTTTATGGTGATCATATAAGTCCTAGGAAGGTAGGAAAAATAGTGGCAAGGCTTCTGGGTCGTTCGTTTGATCGTTGGATATTGTTTGGTATCGAATAAATTGAGCCGAGTAACATGAAATCCTCACGACTCATCTACACGTTCAAATCATCATTTGGTATTTTTCTTATGATCCTTATATTATATATGACTCATATAAAATGTTAGATTCGAAACATGCAAGGTTATTTAGTCGTATGAATTATAAATGATTAAAACGCGTATAAAATCCAAAATACCCTATACGATTTTTCTGGATCACTTTCATAATTTTTATGGGTTCTATGATCATCATATAGGTCTGGAAAAATGTTGGTTTGAATTTTTGTAGCTTATATTGATCGCTTTGATTTTAAGGGGTTAAAACGTGCATAAATTCTAATATATGCAATACGAATTTTCTGGGCATGAAACTTATTTTATCTAAGCTCTATATAATTCATATGATCTGGGAAAAATGATGGTTCGAATTATAGAGGTCCAAATATGTCGTGGTTAAATTTGTTCATAAACGGGTAAAAAGGTTTTGAAAAAAAAATAATGTAAACCCTAGCTATTCGATTAGGGTTTGGTTTTCTGGATTGGATCTGATCATTTAAGGTTTCTAATGATGTTTTAATGATTGTACAATAAATGGAACAATTAGGGTTAAGTTTTGTTGAACTAAAATGCAAACCGATTTGAAATAAAAAGTATAAGGGTGTATTTTACCAATTGTTAAACTTGGGGGATATTTTTGTAAGTTGTTTTAGACCTGTTTTAAAGTGTAAAAAATATAACATGAGGTCCTTATGTGTAAAAATTGCAAGATATGGAACTATGTGTAAATTTAGGGTTTCGAATGGAAATTAATTAAATAGAGGGGTTAAAAGTGTAAATATTGAAACTTTATGGACTAAAGATGTGATTCTGAATAAATGATGAATTTAAATTAATAGTTTGCAATATTTTCATTTAAGACCCTTAACTTTGGGATATTTGCAATTAAAACCCTAATTTATGGAAACTTGTCATATTTAACCTTGAACTATCATAACTTGTTAAAATCTACCCTATGTCCATAATATACTTAAATAATGACTTAACCTAAGTTATGATACTTAAATCTTTCTGATTATGGAGACTTTCTAAAAATGGAAACCTGCTAATTATAGAAACCTGCTAAAAATGGAAAGTTACTAAAACTGGAAAGCCGACTAAAATAAGTAATCTGAATTAAATAATCTTTTAATAAGACAGTCATGATTCGTGTGGAGTCGCTGAAGATGGAGTTTGCTTCCGACCTTGATATTTTCTGTTGTGTTTTCATTTGCGGTATAAGGTACAGATATTCTGACCTTCTCACAGGTTTCTCATGATCTCTTTCATTTTTCTGATATGTCAGTTTCTGTATTGATGCCATTGGTATGATCCCCTTTACTTGAACCTTTCATATGATTCCCTTGTTTATAAATCCCTGAATAGAACCTTGTTATAAGAATTTGATTATGAACCTTCCTGATATGGTATCTGATTCTGAGTTACCTTGATAAATTGAACCCTGTCTTATTCCTTTGATACTTGACATGATTCGTTCTTCATCTTGTGACCTGAATATGCAAACCTCTGAATACCCTGAAGATTCAATTTGACATTATAACTGAAATTGGAAACTTTCCTTGATAATATGAAAAGGTTTTTGAGAAAAGTTTTGAATACGATGTTATACCAATTTTTGAATTGGAACTGCACTAAAGGTTTTATGAAAATCTCTTTTAAAGACTATCTGTATAAAAAGGTTTTACCAAACATCATTTTATGAAAGTCACTGAAAGATTTGTGGACGTATAGTCTGGACTGGGCCACGACAAGTGGGCCAGGCCCGGCAGACAGCGGCCCACTCTACGCCTAAACCCTAATCCATGCCCTATAAATACACGGCTGGAATCCCCATCTTCAGGGGATCATACAACGATATACACAACAGGTTATCATAACCCTAACTCTTAATGGTTATATCGCACTGATACTAACTTAACCATCGGAGGTGGATCCCGGGGCTACGGCCTCGGGTCCACTCCTAACGGGTTCTCTTTGTTGAAAAGGTCTACTCAGGGCTCTAGAAGACGACGAACGGCCCAGGGAGAGTCGTCGAATCCAGCCCGCGCCAGATTATGTATCAACAGATTGGCGCCATCCGTGGGACTCGAACCCACGACCACGTTTTCTAAATTGGTAATAAGATACTACCAATGTTTTCTAAAATTTAAAAAGATATCCCAATATTTTTTGTGCATGTTTTTCAAATCGGTAAGATATGTTATCTTTTAAATATTCAGAAGATTTTATGTAAATCTTTTAACTTGGTAAACACGATTTTACCTATAACGCACTAAGTCCGCACGATCGGACCTACTTTATCTTTTAGCCGCGAACAACGCAGTCACGATTAATCTACCCGCATTAGGCCATGCGTTCGGACATCTTCGCAGATCGGCGCCATAAGCGCACTGTCACGTACAGGCA
This sequence comes from Artemisia tridentata subsp. tridentata, assembly GCA_021014915.2. Lineage (NCBI taxonomy): Eukaryota > Viridiplantae > Streptophyta > Magnoliopsida > Asterales > Asteraceae > Artemisia > Artemisia tridentata. The sequence continues at coordinate 312,586,239 of CP139504.1, forward strand.
CCACGATGCTAGTCAATCGCCATGAGCGCACTGGACAAAAGCCATGGTCATCTGCGATCATCCACAAACGTTAGAGTCTATGCGGTCACGATACATCCATCTGCGTCTGTACGTGCGATTGAAACTATTAGTCGTGGTCACAGAAGCACGCCTTCTGTCGCACCTCTTTTTTGCGCACAGCGCGCACTAAAAAAACAAAAAACAATTAATTATTTATGTAGTTTGTAAAACCTCACGATAGGTGTAATTCGCACTGCTACTTATCTTATGTGTTAATTTCAGATGCTATGCGCTAATCTTTTACTTAATTAGGTTTTATATGTTGCGATTCGCGGCATATACTTCTAATATTTGCATTAAGTGTTTTTCAGGATTTGGATAAGTAAGTTTAATGCTCCTACACGAGTAGCACCATCAAACTTGGGGGGCTACCAGGGTATACACTGTGTCCGTACGCATCACACATGTGTATTTGGAAGCAAATACGGATTTAAATATTCGCACCATCTTGCCGCAGGGGAGACGTCCTCTGTCGGTTGTAAAAACGGATGTAATGTTCACACCTTGTCTGCGCACAGCGCACATCTTTGTCGCGTACAGCGCGCACTTTTGCCACAGAAGCACGTCTTCTGTCGCACGCGCACAGCGCGCACCTCTGCCACAGAAGCACGTCTTCTGTCGCACCATGCTGCACCGCTACTGGTACAAAAGGTACGCCCTTACCCAGGATTGTGAGACTCTCACAATCAAGGTCGCGCCAACAAGAACGCGCCAACATGGTCACCACGCACTGCGCCACAGACCAGGGGCGCACTGTCGCATTTGGGCTGCGCGGTATGGTCCGACCCATGTGCATACCTGAGTTGCGCACACATGAGCTATGCCGTCATGGTTGATTGGGCCTACGCGGCCATGAACAGAACTTAAGTCTAGCATAACATAGCCACGCACTATGTCACACTAGACTTGGGGGGCTTGTGGACGTATAGTCTGGACTGGGCCACGACAAGTGGGCCAGGCCCAGCAGACAGCGGCCCACTCTACGCCTAAACCTAATCCATGCCCTATAAATACACAGCTGGAATCCCCATCTTCAGGGGATCATACAACGATATACACAACAGGTTATCATAACCCTAACTCTTAATGGTTATATCGCACCGATACTAACTTGACCGTCGGAGGTGGATCCCTGGGCTACGGCCTCGGGTCCACTCCTAACGGGTTCTCTTTGTTGAACAGGTCTACTCAGGGCTCGAGAAGACGACGAACGGCCCAGGGAGAGTCGTCGAATCCAGCCCGCGCCAGATTATGTATCAACAAGATTATTTTAGATACAAGTTTAATATGAAACCTTTGAATTTAAATCTTTTCTATGAACCATTGATTATGAACCTTTGCTTTGATCCTTTGCTATGAACCTTAATGTTGAACCTTTCCTATGAACCTATGAACCTTGTTATGATACATTTGATATGAACCTTTGATATGAACTTTGATACGATATAACATTTGAACCCTTCAGTTTGATACCCGAGCCAAGTTCGTTTCCTAGCCATGAAGGTAACATGGCCGTGTCATTGATGCACCAATGGCATGACTCTAGTGTGGTTGAGTGATTTTCCACACCGTCCCATTTTGATTATGAGATGCGCACTTTATATTTGTTATGGCCAATATGATTTGTTTGGGGGCGTATGGATGCATCCTAGGTTCGATTTGTATTTGATGGATATGACATGATATGATATTATACGATATGTTCGGTGACAGATGCATGGGTGCAATCCACGTCTTTTACATCTCTGGGAGCTAGCTACTCCGTTTGATACATGAGGACACCCCTCATATTATCTAGTTACTGAGAGGACTCCCCTCTGTATGAATGATGACATGGTTACATTATATATATATATGTTTCTGGGCTCGTGGTGGATTACTCTTTTCCTTTACCATATACATGTACTTACCTTTGACCCTTATTATACCTTGCACTGTTTCCCTTTACCTTTATCTATTTATTATTCCCTATCCTTTATCCTTACTCCTTTATTTATCCTTTAACTCTGATTATATCTGTATGACCTATATTTCTGACACTCTGTACTATCCTTTATTACTGCTTTGTTACCGTTATATCTGTTCACTGAGCTCTCGTAGCTCAGCCGCATTTCTTTTCCTGCGGCAGGTTTTAGTAGGAAGCTGGGTATGAGTGGAGAGTACCATTGGACTTAGAAGACTACACTGTGATAGTTATTGTGTTATAGATATGACTAGAAGAATTTATATTTTCAGATTTAGTATTTATTCCTCTGTAAATTTTGTATTTCCTTGTAATTTCTTATAACCTTTGTATTCCTTTGTATTATTGAAGATGTATGTTTGTGTATGTTTCTGATATGTCACCATTGTTGTGACACTTCTACCCTTGTCGGGTCGGGGTGTTACAATTTATGGTGTCAGAGATACAGGCTGCGACTCGTAATACATTTACCCTTGACCTGTGAGTTCTGGACCGTTAGGCTTCTACTGTAAGAACATAGGAGAACACCTTGAGAACTGCTTTAGGATTCCTTGATATGAACTTAAGTTCTGACCAGTGAGGAATGGGTAGATTATAAGGCGTTTGTTTAAGTATTTTGCTTCCGCATCACTCTGACTCGTGCCTTGCTTTGATTAAAGTCTGTTAATACCACTTTTAGAAATTGAAAGCTTATGCTCTGCACTACCTAAGATCTGAACCTAAATAAATCTGGAAGGCATTGAGAACTGCATAATATGGCCTGACACTATTTGATCCTTGTCTGCAGAGTCCGACTCTGACCTCTGATCCTTCTGTTAATCATTTTGATGCCTCTTCAGGCATTCTGAAAATCTCCTTGGCGATGACGTACTTGACACTTTCTGTTATTTGTCTTTTGCTTTTGATAAGCATTTGATACCTTCTGTTAATTGTCTCCTGATAAGCATCTATAAATTTTCTGACACCATTTGATTTCGTCTTAACCATCTCTGTCCCTATGAGAAGTCTTGTGGTGTTTAACCACGAGTATAAGAATGTTTCCCTCCCATTTTGGACGATAAGATTTGCCTTGTTGATCTGTCTTTCTGTGGACTGTTAACTCTAATGTTATTCTGATAAAGGATTGGTTGTTTGACAACTATCCTCCTATGTCTCACCTTTGACGTTTGAAGCAATTTTGAACTCCCTACCATGATTACCGATTGTTAAACTTTCTGCTATCGCTATCACTCTGGAGGCTCGTGTGTTACTTTCGCAGTTATGAAGTTTTCCTTAAACCTATTTCGTACACCAATGAATGAACCTTACCTTGAGAAATATTCGACACCCTGAGTTTTCTGAACACGATTTCTGATTGAACCACCAAGTTTCCTACCGGAATGTGAAGTAAGTTGCTTAAGCGTATCCTCTTGGCGTATTTCAGTCTCGTTCGCGATAAAGAAGGATGATGACAAGAGATATGTATTGATTTCTGGATGCTGAACCGTGTTGCCATTTGGAACCCTTATTTTCTCCACCCCGAAACGACTTTGTATCTATTCAATTTCAGAGCGCGAAGTTTCCTTCAGATGGAAATATGAATTGAGGTTATTCTTGAGATCGCTGTCCGCATTTGTAACGACTGATATAAAGATTTGCGACGCTAATAGTATTAGCTAAAGCTCTGACTATTCTGTAAATTTGATAAATGAATGTATTCTCGTAAGTACTTGGGCAAATGGTCATTGTATGACTTAATAGTACATTCAGAGACGAAGAAGAACATGAAAATCATTTTTGCACTTTGTAAGAAATTTGACGATCACTTGTGCATTCTGAGAGATTGATATCTGTTGAGACAATGGTTTTTCTTGATTGAGAATATCCTTTTTAAATCTCGCAAATTTTGAAACTATCACCGAATGGTCAAGACCGATAACAAAATGGTAAACTGAAATCTTTTGAACCTTGCATCAGAATTCTGAAGACGTTTACAACTTGCGTTACCCTTGATAAATTTCGTGACCAGAGAGAAACAGCTTAGTCTGATTGAGAACGGAGTTTTGGAAAGCTGAAATAGAAATTTGTTTCCATACCTTCAGACGGAAAAAAAAAAATTTTTTTTTGAGACATTTCGGAAAGAGACTCAGAAGGTTTTGCGTATGCATCAAGACAACTAGAAACGCATCAGAAGTATTACTTCACTACCTGACCTAGAGTTGACAACAGCGGTGACTACCTTGAAGAGTGAAGACGTTCCTTACAAGACAGAAGTGTTGGCGATGCAGAAGAAAGACGGCGAACCTGGAGCTGATGAAGACGTACAGTCTCACGTCCCTATTCATCTTGGTTGTACTAAGATGAATTGAGGGCAGAAGCAGACTGGATGATGAAGAAACTTAAAGATCGTGCCAGAAATCCACATTACCCATCACATTCCAAGAAGAACTGCAGGAGGCTCGACGAACCAGACACAAGTTCCCGATCTTGGTTTCACTTCCCGACTGATGGACAGACGAAGACAGATTAACCGGACTTGAAGAGATTGGAGATGTTGAATGAGCGGAATTTTGAAACAGACCTTTCATGTTTGGAAGATTTGATTTTATGAAGGCCGAAGTTCTTGGCGACTAAATTTTATTTCCGTTGAATCTCTTAAGTTTCGTGATGAAGTAATAAGACCCTCTAATGATTTGAGTTCCCTAGAAGCATTTCACTTCGTGTCTATTTTTGTATGTTCGGTGGTGGCATTGTTTTGAGAGATTTTGACGAATTGTGGAAGATATGATGCTTGTGACGGCGTACCTCACTTCAGTTTGGCAGTCTGGGATTTTGATACTCGTGCGAATAGTTTTGTTTTCCCTCTTGACTTTGGCATTCGATTTTGGTTGACCTTTGATGGCTGTAGAAGTACTAAGTAGACTAAGATAGGTTGTTATACTCACGACTCGAGATAAAGTATGATCATCATGAAGGCATAATTATGTGGTGCTAGTATTATGACGCCTGATCAACGTGATTATACTTACACCATATAATGTGCACTCATTGTGGCCATAGGATATCTTGGGGAAGTACCTAAGAAGTTGGAAATCTGATCTCCGTTGGTTTATCCGTGATTAGTGAGACGTTAGGTTCATTCTACCTATGCGTATACTCTGTTTCCGTTCCTTAAATATCTGATTGGGTTTGAACTCTCGTTTTGCATTCTGTTGACCTCAGTTATAAATCTTAAACTCCTTGTTGAGCTCTCTACTGATAGTACAGTTAATCTGATTTGAAATTCTGTTCGTATTTCATATAAGTTTTTTTTCAGAAGATTCACCTATCATCCATTTTATATTGTATGGTTCTTTTGATATGAATCAACCTAATTTGTCTCCTTCTGAGGAATCTGAACCCACCTTGTTTTGATCGAGTCATGAGAAACCATTTGTTTTGGAGAGCTTTTGGAAGAACCTCCCCGGGCGTTAGGTTGTTCGTGATGATCTTTTGCGAAATGCAACGACTCTGTCTAACTTTGCGACTTCAATTTTCGAGGACGAAAAATTTTTTTAGAGGGGAAGAGTTGTAAAACCCTAAAATCTTAAACATGTAAAATGACCAAATTGCCCCTGAAACTTTAAAATTCAATTAAAGTTTATATAAAGTACCAAATTAATCCCGAATCTCTGGAAATGAACTACATATGATGTAAGGTAATTTTTATGACAAGATTTTTTCATTTTACAAGGCACAAAAATATATATGACACATAACAAGGTTTGTATGGGCTGAATTTAATTATTTCATATGCATATATATATTAAAATTAAATGTTAAATAATTAAAATTAAATATATAAAAATGAGATAAACACAAATTCAAGGGAGGATCTTTTATTTATAGAAAATTGGGATATCAAATCACCTAAAACCGGAATTCCCTTCCCCTTCCTCTATTTTATACACGGCATTCCCTATTTTTTGGTATAATCCTCTAAAAACCCTAAAATAAACTAGCGACACACACAAAATTCACATACTCTTGATCCAATTTTTCTGAGGCTGTGGAGCATTTTTATGGTGATCATATAAGTCCTAGGAAGGTAGGAAAAATAGTGGCAAGGCTTCTGGGTCGTTCGTTTGATCGTTGGATATTGTTTGGTGTCGAATAAATTGAGCCGAGTAACATGAAATCCTCACGACACATCTACATGTTCAAATCATCATTTGGTATTTTTCTTATGATCCTTATATTATATATGACTCATATAAAATGTTAGATTCGAATCATGCAAGGTTATTTAGTCGTATGAATTATAAATGATTAAAACGCGTATAAAATCCAAAATACCCTATACGATTTTTCTGGATCACATTCATAATTTTTATGGGTTCTATGATCATCATATAGGTCTGGAAAAATGTTGGTTCGAATTGTTGTAGCTTATATTGATCGCTTTGATTTTAAGGGGTTAAAACATGCATAAATTCTAATATATGCAATACGAATTTTTTGGGCATGAAACTTATTTTATCTAAGCTCTATATAATTCATATGATCTGGGAAAAATGATGGTTCGAATTATAGAGGTCCAAATATGTCATGGTTAAATTTTTTCATAATCGGGTAAAAAGGTTTCGAAAAAAATAATAATGTAAACCCTAGCTATTCGATTAGGGTTTGGTTTTCTGGATTGGATCTGATCATTTAAGGTTTTTAATGATGTTTTAATGATTGTACAATGAATGGAACAATTAGGGTTAAGTTTTGTTGAACTAAAATGCAAACCGATTTGAAATAAAAAGTATAAGGGTGTATTTTACCAATTGTTAAACTTGGGGGAAATTTTTATAAGTTGTTTTAGACCTGTGGTAAAGTGTAAAAAATATAACATGAGGTCCTTATGTGTAAAAATTGCAAGATATGGAACTATGTGTAAATTTAGGGTTTCGAATGGAAATTAATTGAATAGAGGGGTTAAAAGTGTAAATATTGAAACTTTATGGACTAAAGATGTGATTCTGAATAAATGATGAATTTAAATTAATAGTTTGCAATATTTTCATTTAAGACCCTTAACTTTGGGATATTTGCAATTAAAACCCTAATTTATGGAAACTTGTCATATTTAACCTTGAACTATCATAACTTGTTAAAATCTACCCTATGTCCATAATATACTTAAATAATGACTTAACCTAAGTTATGATACTTAAATCTTTCTGATTATGGAGACTTTCTAAAAATGGAAACCTGCTAATTATAGAAACCTGCTAAAAATGGAAAGTTACTAAAACTGGAAAGCCGACTAAAATAAGTAATCTGAATTAAATAAGCTTTTAATAAGATAGTCATGATTCGTGTAGATTCGCTGAAGATGGAGTTTGCTTCCGACCTTGATATTTTCTGTTGTGTTTTCATTTGCGGTATAAGGTACAGATATTCTGACATTATCTCTTAAGGTTTCTCATGATTCATGCACCTCGGTTTGATATTAGCTTTGATGATGATGCCTTTGATCTGAGCCTTCTTATTATGGCTTTCTTTTTTTGATCTATTCCTTTGCTATGCTCCCATAGATTTGTGAACCATTGATTATGAACCTTTGCTTTGATCCTTTGCTATGAACCTTAATGTTGAACCTTTCCTATGAACCTATGAACCTTGTTATGATACATTTGATGTGAACCTTTGATATGAACTTTGATACGATATAACATTTGAACCCTCAGTTTGATACCCGAGCCAAGTTCGTTTCCTAGCCATGAAGGTAACATGGCCGTGTTATTGATGCACCAATGGCATGACTCTAGTGTGGTTGAGTGATGTTCCACACCATCCCGTTTTGATTATGATATGCGCACTTTATATTTGTTATGGCCAATATGATTTGTTCGGGGGCGTATGGATGCATCCTAGGTTCGATTTGTATTTGATGGATATGACATGATATGATATTATATGATATGTCCGGTGACTGATGCATGGGTGCAATCCACGTCTTTCACATCTCTGGCAGCTAGCTACTCCGTTTGATACATGAGGACACCCCTCATATTATCTAGTTACTGAGAGGACTCCCCTCTGTATGAATGATGACATGGTTACATTATATATATCTGTTTCTGGGCTCGTGGTGGATTACTGTTTTCCTTTACCATATACATTTACTTACCTTTGACCCTTATTATACCTTGCACTGTTTCCCTTTACCTTTATCTATTTATTATTCCCTATCCTTTATCCTTACTCCTTTATTTATCCTTTAAATCTGATTATATCTGCATGACCTATATTTCTGACACTCTGTACTATCCTTTATTACTGCTTTGTTACCGTTATATCTGTTCACTGAGCTCTCGTAGCTCAGCCGCATTTCTTTTCCTGCGGCAGGTTTTAGTAGGAAGCTGGGTATGAGTGAAGAGTACCATTGGACTTAGAAGACTACACTGTGATAGTTATTCTGTTATAGAGATGACTAGAAGAATTTATATTTTCAGATTTAGTATTTATTCCTCTTTAAATTTTGTATTTCCTTGTAATTTCTTATAACCTTTGTATTCCTTTTTATTATTGAAGATGTATGCTTGTGTATGTTTCTAATATGTCACCATTGTTGTGAGACTTCTACCCTTGTCGGGTCGGGGTGTTACACTGACCGACTTTATGCTGGTAGTTATTCAGGGGGAAAAGGCTATCTCACCCATTCCTTCTCCTACAAACAAGAGAAGAAGAAAAAGAAGGCATGGACCAAGAAGGTGGTGAAACCCACACCACTCACCCTTGGATCTTCTGCCTCAGAGCCTAAAGAAGGGCAAATGGCCAAGACCTCAGAGACACCCATCATTGAGACCCTCTTGACCTTAAAACAAACGCCAACGCAGGGTACTGAGAAATCATCCTCAGTGTCCTTGGGTAAAACCCTTCCTCATGGCTCTACTAACATACACAAGTCAGTGGGGTCAGGAACCTTCACCCTCTCACATCCCGATGAAGGCATTAGTCAATCCCAACCTTTGCCTGAGGGAGAAAAGGGTCCTGAATCCTCGGTAGAGCAGCACTACTCTACTGAGAAGGGGACCCACACCCAATCACATCTTGCTTACGGTCCTGAAAAATCACAATCAGGATCTCAGAGAGTAAAGGACCCCAAATCCTCAGAAGGGCAGTACAACCCTGATGGGAAGGGGGTCCACTAACAATCACAATCAGTGCCTAGTGATAGTACTGGAAAACACCCACCAGTCCTTGAAGGCGCACATAGGGACAAAGACTCAGGGGGCATGTAACCAACCACTGATATTGAACCACAACCCCTTCATGGCGGATTAATTCTCTCAGGAACTGACTCCATGAGCCAGGCTGAGCAAACCCACTAAGTTATTATGGCGGGGTCAGGACCTGGCCACAAACAAGGCAAGTCTTCTAATGAAGAGGAGCCAGCTAACCAATTCTTGCAGATTCAGTCTATGGCAGATTTTCAGGTTGTTCTCTTTTCTGATGATGAGCTCAGCAATGACAGTGAGGAAGAAGGTTTTGAGGCAGGTGATGATCTGGACACTGGTGCTCAACCCACTGAACAACCACATCAGTTTTCTCCACCACAGGCTAAAGAATCAGCATTTCAGACTGATCATTCATCGGACTCTGAATCATACTGCCCAGCCAATCTCAGGAAGTATGACAATATTCTTCCTCTCACTGAAAGACCGTTGGTCAAGTTCTTGCAGAAAGCCAACAATGCTCTCTTTCGTGGGCTCACTGAAGAACTCTTTGATCAACATTGTGAAGCTGCAGTTCATTATGTCAACATGAAGGAATCCATTGAAGCTTATCATGATGACGTTAATGAGCAACAATCATCGATCACCTTCTCCTTGAAAACTCTTGATACCCATCTTAAAAGGTTCAACGCTACTCTTTCCAACATTACGAAGAGCGTTGCAACTATTCAAGAGTCAGTAAAAGATGACCCTGAGCTCACCAAGAAGATTCTTCTGGCTTCTGAGACCTATCAGCAACATTCAGCCCAGTTCACTGAGCTTGTCAACATGCTGACATCTTCTAACCTTCAGGGTCTCAGCTCTTCAGTGGACTCCATCAACTCTTTACTGGTTCTTATGGAGGCAAATTTAGCAGCTTGGGCTAATTCTTCGAATTCCTTGGCCTGGAATCTTGGGCCTCGAATGACCGCTATAGAGACTTCTCAGGCATCTCTTGAAGCCAAGGTGACCACTCTTCAGCAAGATACCTCAGACATCAAAACCATGATGACTGAGATCTATCAGAATTTTAAAGGTCATGCTGCTCCCTCAACTTCAGTGCGCACTCCAACTCTTGCTCTCACGATGGCTCCAGCAACAGTTAAGGGGGAGAAAGTCACTGAAGCATCATCCAGTCAACAACCTCCTTCTCACACTGAGGGGGAGATACCATCATCCAGTCAACAACCTCCTTCTCACACTGGGGGGGAGATACCACCAACTCCGGCAACTCCCATCTCTTCAGACAAAGCTCCTGAAACAACCTCATCATCAACTCACCAAGATAAAGGTAAAGGCATTGTCACAACAACAGAGCTTGAATCTACACCAAAATTGGTGCCTGCTTCCTTGGTTATAAGGCCTGACCCTGATGAACCTGTCAAGGTCCTTTATGAAATTAATGGAGTGTTGTATCATCTCACTGAGGCTGAAATTCAGGCTCATATGGAGAAGGAAGAGTTGTTAAAGAAAGCAGCTGAAGAAGAAATGCTGAACAAGCCTGCTCTCATCCAGGTGGTCAATGAAGAGGCTGAAAAGCTTGGAATAAAACCACAGGCCCTTGCTGGAAGAAAAGGTGGTGAGAGCTTTATGAAAGCTCAGGATGCTGAGATGATTGCTCTCAAGAAGAAAAGGGATGAAAAATTGAAAAAGGCTGCAGAGCTAAGGAAAAAGAAAATTGAGAGGTACCAGTGGGTTATGACAAGCAGATTGCGACCAGAACCAATCACTGATGTCAAGATTCATCAAAATACCAAGCCTGCTGTCATTAGTGTCTTCAGAGGTCCAGACAAGAGACACTTTGAGGTTCATGATCCCTTTACATTCTATGACTTTGGGATCACGGAATTGGATGAATTGGGTCTAATCATAGTGAAAAAGAAAAACATGGTTAACAAAGACCTGATGAAATCCTTGAGGCAAAGATATGACAAACTGACAAAAACACCTGATGAACTTGATATTCCCTCTCTTCTCCCAGCTCCGGTCAATCAGCCTGCTCCCTCTTAGTCTTCTAGAAAGAGGAAGAAAATTGAATCTGAGCCTGAGATCAAAGTTCCTGGCCTTGAATGCAATAGAGCCCTCCCTGAAGGAGTTAGATTTGTGAAAAAAATGGTCATTGAACAACCTGAGAGAGGTCTCTTCTTCACTGATGCATTTAGTGACCCAGCTTTCCAAAGATGGAACGACATTGATAAGGCAGGAATTAAAACTATGCTTGGTTTCCTCATGATGGCCTCCCCAATACAGAGTCCTGAAAATGTGAGGTTCTGCCATGACCTGAGAACCAAGATCCAAGAACATCCTGACCAACATGAGCTGGAATCTAAGAGACCAAAGCTTGAAGCCCTCGGTTACAAATTCAACTGATGAATCTGCAACACCACCACTATCTTTTACTTACTTTGTAATCTGTTAGGACTCTGTAATAAAATTAATAAAATGATGGCCCATGTTTTGTTAATTCAGTGTCCTTAACAGCTTTCTAGTATATTCAGTATGAGAAGAAGTCATTAGCTCACTCATAACTGATCAAAACACTTAGGCATAATTTATATCCAAATAGGGGGAGATTGTTGGGTCCGCCAGTACCCAAGCATCCTGAAAACAGGATTTGAATACAAATTAAGCTAAGTGTTAATCAACCGAAAACATACTTAAGTCACTGAGTGAACAGTCACTCAGTGAGTTACCTTCAAGATGCTCAGGACGAGTCTAAGAAGAAAGACTCACCACTCAGTGAGGCGGAACTCCATGAGTGTTATTTGAGACAAAGAAGAAGGTAATGGGTTCAGTGAGTGTTGGACAAGAACTTACTGAACCCCGGTCTCCTCAACAACAATATGTGATTGAAGACTGAAGACTGAAGGCGAAGACTGAAGAACCTGAAGCCTGAAAGAAAGGTGGGATTGAGCGGGAAGAGTTTGAAGAGATAAGGAGAAGTCTTATCGGGCCAGAAACAAACCATCCCTAAAGCAGCTAAAAGTCAAGAAGTGTCAGAACTGACACTCGAAGACTTTTTGGCCCATTCCTATTGGTTCTTGGAAATGACAAATACTGTTGTAGTTGTCAGACACGCTTTCTTATTCTTGTTGTATTTTAATCTTCAGTACTCTTTGATGTTTGTATATAAATAGCAACAGATGGAGAAAAATGGGTTAAGTTTTGTGCATTAAAAGCTTAGACTTTCACAAAACCCCTTTTCTCCTACAAAGAGTAACCAATCCCTGAGATAGCTCAGTGGGTCGATATTGTTACCACTTAAGCATAGCTTGCGTTTAAATAGGAGACACACCATACCTTGTCTATTCAATCCCAAGTGTTTGTTCCGCAAAACATTTGGGTAATGGATTCTTTGATTGATTTCTAATAAGAATTTAAACGATGAAAAACTTTTTGTTTTTTTATATTTACGTTTTACTTATCAGTTATAATTAATCATTACATAAATCTCAGTCATAACACACTTAGATTAACTTTGTAGTTATCTCTAAGCGTGTAAAGGGAACAACAGCAACATTGCTTACCTCTCCTGGCATTGCTTGTCAATTTGACCAGCCAAATGCTTGGCAATAGGCGACCATTTCTTACACCCATGCTTTTCAACCAACTCCTTAATATGATCATCCTCCTGAACAATTATATAGACTGAAACAGATATGAGATGAATGTTATAATTACTATCAATTTGGTTAAATTCCTGGTGCATTGTCAATATCATTGTAATAATGCAATGCCCTTCAATGGCATGTCGAATGAAAGTGGACATAAGAAATGAAACATTTGAACCAAAAATCAAATGAAACATGAGAAATATGACACAAAGAGACAGCATCATCACAAGCTCACCTACTTTCTTCCCGTTCCTCCTGTTAAACTTCTTTACTACGTCAACTACCGTAGAGTTCTGAAATGCAAAAAATGAGATAAACATATCAGTAACCCACATTTAGTTGTGGAATAGTTCAAAACTTTAGAAACATCAACTAAAAGAGACAATTTTAGTTGTGAAAAGTTCAAAACATTAGAAACATAGACTAAAAGAGACAAATTTAGTTGTGAAATAGTTCAAAACTTTAGAAACATAGACTAAAAGAGACAATGTGTTAATTACCAGAAAATAAACAAAATAACCACAAAGCCACCAACTAACCTCTTTCTATGTCTAGCCTGCTTGTGATGAGTGTTTATCAAAACATTAGAGTACCAAACTTATAGTTTATCAAACAATTCAGTGTGGTAGATTTTTCTTGTACCCTTACAGCTTGTAGTTTGTGTTTGAATTGCATCTCCATTATTATATATGTTTTGCTAATGTGAAGCAGGAGGTGGCAAAAGACTCGCCACTATTTCGGACCATCACACGACCAACTATCTCACCACCTAAACACTTCATGAAACTCACCATCCTCATGACGACACCAGATTATGATCTCATCTCCACGACCACCTTATCTCCATGACACGAACCTGTATACAAACAGAAAATTAAAAACTATGGTCGTTCCATGGGAAAATCAATTTTTCATTTCATCAAACACATGGTGTGCATTTAACTAATATTTTTCTAAAGCATAATTTACATAAAGATTAGATGTAAAAAGCATAAACTTACTTGTTATTAAATTCAGTTTCTAATTATCATGTGTTTTTATGCTCGAATGCTTTCACATGTTGCAATTTGATGATGAACGATCTAAAGAAGATCAGATTGAAAATTCGTCAAGAAGTTGAATCTAATGATAGTGAATGTAATGTTTAATGAGGAAGAATGATTATGATGAACAAAGATGATATTCTGTTTAATCGGATGAATTGAAATTCGCATTTAGGGTTTGATAAGATGATTGAATGGTGGAAGTTGATGTTGAAATGGGGATGAGAGAAAACACACGTGTTTATGTGTGTTTTTATGAGAGATTAAAAGACGAGTTTTTTAATTTTGTGTTTATATAGTTGACAATTTTACCCTTGTAGTGTAAAGTATGTATTTAATCACAACCATTAGATCAAATGAAGATGGAGGGTGTGGATTGATCCCTTCGTATTTAAAGTATGTATTTAATCACAACCATTATTAGAAGTTATTTTGTATCATGGGCTTTAGTATTAGTTTGTTGGCATAGCCCATGTTTACTTGATTCTAAAATAATCTTAGATGATTATATAATGTAATTATTGATTAATGGAATGACAAGTAAATCATTATTCCAACATGGTATCACATCCAAAACCTTAACTTTGTTCGTTTCTCTTAGCTAGAAAAAGTGTATCTTAATAAACATGCATCATAAACTGATAGTTATGTGTTTGATTCTTAGTAAAAGCATAATATTTACAATAATGCATGCTTTAATTATCTAGTTATGAAATATATTTTTGTAGTTACAATGTCATTAGTATAAGATAAAACTTCAGTGTCTCTGCTATTTCATCCTACAAATCCTCCTACAAACACAACAATATATTTTAGTAGTTTTTTTAAAACTTAACAAAATAGCATTGAACACCATGGTTTGAACTTTGAAATAACGTGATGTCATGGTGTTTTCTTTTTGAGATGCATATGGTTTTGAGTTTTGGTCTTGTATTTTTTGATGTGTTGCAATCTCCTTTTTTTAATAAAACTTTATGCTATTAAAAAAATACTTGCATTTACAAAAACTCTTTCGTAAAACAATGTATACATCCCTTTAGAAGATTTTTTAATAATGATCAATAATATGATTATGTAATCCTTTAAGCTGAGTGATAAACTAGAGTTTCATGGTTATAATAAGGGAGCTTTGCTACAATATCTTACTATTTCATCCTACAAATCCTCCTACACACACAACAATATCATATATTTTTCTTCCACTTATTCTCTCTGTGAATCCAAACCGTCCGTTCTTACATTTGTCAGGATGTTGTGTGTAGGATGTTTTGTAGGAAGAAGTTGTAGGAGTTTTTAGCATTTTTGATAATAAGGGTACGTGTTGTTATGCATATTCTCTACCACCTCTTATATGTTTATGAAATTTGAAAAGTATCGCTAATTGGTTTTTAGGAGATAGTAAGTAGGCAATATCATTTATATATAATTAAGGACATAATGTGAACGATACATGGAGGCTGGAGCATTCCTTAATAGTGAAGACTACCCTCAGCTATTGGGTGAATGAAAATTTGTAACGGACCCCTAATGTGACAATTTTAGGAACTAAAAACTTGGTCGACCCTTTCTATCCCCTTTGAAGTTGACTGACAAATACTTGTTAGATGTAACATCCAGAATGATATGTTGGTTCATTGTTTGTTACATGATAACATGAAGAATACGTTCAACGCAAATAAGGTGTTGATGTTGAAATGTTGTTTCTAAACACTAAAAAATAAAATTTTGGTTCGAGAAAATAGCAAATCTATATATCATGTTTCATATGCCTAGCTATACATTCAAAGTTTGTGACACCAACTATCTTTCAACTGAACGTTAGTTTTATATCATGAAAACAATGTGTACCACTTTGCATGAATTTCACCTCTTTAAAAGCCTCCTACATGCTCCATGACTTAAATTCGGAGTATAGCTAGCGTGTTTGTTTTTCATTCTTTGTTACCAGTGATAATATATCACTCATTTATCACCCCTTTATAGAAATCATCAGATTAAGTTTTTATTATTAATAAATGGTAAAAAAAATTAAACGTTGTTTTAACATTTCCCATTATGCATGGTATTCACTTTTCTATTAGCTCTTTTCTTTTAGTTATATATTTTTAACTTTTTTTTCCCTTCAAATTAATATTATAATAATATTATTATTAGACGTTATTTTGTATCATGGGCTTTAGTATTAGTTTGTTGGCATAGCCCATATTTACTTGATTCTAAAATAATCTTAGATGATTATATAATGTAATTATTGATTAATGGAATGACAAGTAAATCATTATTCCAACATGGTATCATATCCAAAACCTTAACTTTGTTCGTTTCTCTTAGCTAGAAAAAGTGTATCTTAATAAACATGCATCATAAACCGATAGTTATGTGTTTGATTCTTAGTAAAAGCATAATATTTACAATAATGCACGCTTTAATTATCTAGTTATGAAATATATTTTTGTAGTTACAATGTCATTAGTATAAGATAAAACTTCAGTGTCTCTAAAATTCAGAACACTAACACTAATTTAATATTCAAATATTTACAATAACGTCACTATTCTAAATGTTCATATAAATATACGCATCACATCACTGTGTCACATATTGTTCTTTAAATCATCGATCTTCATTGTGTGTTCTTTTACACAGAATAATTAAAAGTGTATATTCAAAAGTTACATCATACATACAATGGCCAAGCTCATGGAATTACATAGGATTGCCTTATGTATAAGCTTTCTTCTTTTGCTCACTTGTCATCAGTGTAAGTTTCTTACATTAATTTACATGCTGCATTTTCTCAATTTATATGAACATGGTAATCCATATTTTCACTTTTTGATATATAGGTCGCAAAATTGAAATCAGTGACATGAAAATAAATGAAGATCCAGCTTGCCGCCCGACGTGTGTACACTTGACGGAAATGAGTCTCTGGTGTTGTTGTGACGACATACATCAGTGCACCAGTACTCATAGGGAATGCGCCAACGCGTGTCGCAAGAAGAAAACTTGTTGTGCTTGAGTAGTTGATTGATATCATCTTCGAATACTTCTATATAACAAAGGGAATAAGAGTGGTATTGGTCTAGATAGCTGATTGACTGATATATTATTTCTTTAAATATAGATCACTAGTTTTTCTTAGAAACAAGCATGATTATCTTGGATTGAACTTTAGTTGAAATTTATATCTATTTGGCGAAGTTTTGTAATTACTTATTGGCTTTTTTTTTTTTTTTTTAATTATTTTTAAAGATACTTATTTGCTTATTACAAAATAAGTTTACAGTTAAGTAGGGACGAAGCCGAGAAATATACTTAGAGCATAAGGTGTCGTAACTTAAAAAAATAAAAATTACAAATTCAACCCCTAAACTAATACTCCATTCAACATTTTAAAAAATATAAATAACATTTAAAAAAAATACAAAACTTAAAAAAAAAAAAAAAGGGAATCTTTACTTTAAAAAATAAACCTAATCATCAACAGCAGCCCACTTAAAAAAAAAAATAAATAAAAAATAAATAAATAAATTCCTTCTCTACGCAACATAACACACACAGAGTACACATATACAATCAACCCATTCACTCTCATACAAATCGAAAAGAAAAAGATAAAAGAAAAAAAAATTGAATCAATGCACGTTGCCATGGCAACGCTGGCTCCAACGCCGTTGTACACGTAGGACGAACCACTGGTACAAAAACTGGATACCGTCACACCACAAAATGTGTGACTAGATGCATATAGTCACACATTTTTTTTTTTTTGTGTGTGACGAAAAGTCGCGCCACCATAGGGTTCATATGGTCACATTGTATAGTTTGTGGCCGTTTTCATTGAAAAAGAGTGACCAAAACCCGAATATGTGTGACCAATTAGGCACAAGTTTTGTTGGATTTATCAGTATGTGTGACTATTTCTCATCCTATGGCCACATGAATATATAATAAATGTGACATTTGTGATGATTTAGTCACACAACGTGTGTTGTTTTTTTGGAGTTAGTCACATACAATTTAAAAAACAGTGGCCAAAAGTGTGAATAAGTGTGACCATATGTTGTTTAAAGTGAAGAAATGTGTATTTTGTGTGACTATTGTTCATCCAATGGTCACTTGAATTTTATGTTTGTGTGGCCTTTTGTAATATTTAGTCACACAAAACATGTTTGTTTTGGGTATTTAGTCATATACAATTAAGCATAAAGTGACCAAAAGTGTTAATAAGTGTGACCATATGATGTTTAAAGTGATGAAATTTGTATTTCGTGTGACTATTGATCATCCAATTGCCACATAAAATTTTTTTGTGTGGCCTTTTGTAATATTTAGTCACACAACAAATTAAACAAACAATGACCAAAAGTATTAATAAGTGTTACTATATACATCTTTTAGTCACATTTAAGAAATCAATATATATCAAAACAAATTCAAATATATATCAAAACAAATTCAAATACAAAAAAATTGGAATGTATATAACTGAACCACTAATACAATAGCAGTACTAACACTTGTAACTAACACACTAACAGTTGTAACTAACACACTAAGCAGTACTAACTACATGAATGCAAGATGTATCTGATCTTCCTGCTTCAGTCCATATTATTTTTTTCAGCATCCATTTGAATTGATTCAGACTCGGTAATCACTTTCCATTGTTGCCTGTCACTTCCACTTTCAGCTCTCGCAAGGACCTGACCAGCCTACATACAACTCACCAAAAAAGAAACTACTTATACTGGTTATAAGAATAGCTAAGAACAACTTTAATGACTAAAGAAATGGTTCTGCACGAATATATGCACATACCTTTTAGCTTCATCGTCTCTCATTTTCGTGTCAATTTCTTTGCTGGGAGGATATTGTGGCAAAGTTGCAGGCCTCCAAGTCCCCTACCTCAGTACCAACAGAAATAATCTGAAAACAGAGAGAGAGAGTATTCAAATCACAAATAAGTATATCAATTTGATGATTTTTGTTTAGATTTCTTTTCTGATGTAATCTTCATGATCGTAGGTGGGACATATAAGTATATCAATTTGACCCGAACAACAATATGAAAAGATAGGTGAGCCAATTAAGTAGTAATATCTATAATCAAGAACAGAACAAGTATTAGTTGTCACGAAAATGAAGCATCAATAGACCTGACATCTGGAGCAACGAGATGCTCAATTATGATCCCAATTAAAGCAGCAAGCTAACCCACAAAGTTATCATGTGTGGTAAATCTGTCAACAGAGGAGCCTTGGGGTGACATAACATTCTGCAAGCGTGGTATGGTCTTTGAACTAACACTTCCTTCTTCGGTTTCAAGTCTCCCATATGTGCATGGACCTGCCGAGATGTCAACTACGACGAACCTGAATACTAAGACGAAGAAAATGTAAACAATGAGCATAACTATAATGTCCAACAGAATAAACAATTAGCTTACCTCTGGCAGTACCAGCTGGAACCATGGCTGCTTTCAGAGCCTTCTCTAATGCTATCACTTCTGGCTGCGCAGCCTATTACAATGATGAGAACCACAATAAGTCAAACAATAAAGAGGCTAATAATCCAGTTTCACATATTTTCCTTGACATATCAGTAAAGAATATACAGCCAGATATTGTCTCTCATTGCCACACAAGCTGTATTTTTACTCTCAACAATGCTTAAATGCTACAGATACTTTAAGGATGTGTAACTTCTAATGTCCTTATTTGGAAAGATATGACGTCAAATTCTAATGTCAAAGCATTCTGATTTTGACAGGTGGTCAGTGATGATCTTACAAAAGCTTCTGAAATAGAATCAATCTTAAGTTTAAGAGAAGCTAGCTTTAAAGAGTTGCAGTGAAAGTAAACAAAAGTATCTGTCTCGCTGCCTTTGATGAAAAGGCCTGATACACATTCTTTTCTCAGTGAAGCATTAGAAGAAATTTTCTAAAAAATTGTACTTGGGACCTAATGCTATAGCGCGCCTTCGAGACCTGTAACAATAAGCTATTTTTTCCTAGTTATTTAGTTTCGAGACTCATGTAGTACAACAATATACTCCTATATGACCTGTAACAATTGCTTTACATTCTTCTAACTTCCAACCGGATAACCCTAACTGACGAATGCCGATAACAAGTGCACCAATTGGGTCATTCCATGAGTTTACATTTTTTGGATTGACATTCTCTGCAAGCCATTGAGCCCCACCAGCAGCATCGAGTGCATTCAGATATCTGCGCATATCAATAACACAAACAAAAAGTAAATGGGACCATGAAACGACTAGATGATCATATCGAGCTTTTAGTAGCATGCACAAGCAAATGGGTCAAAATACCCCAACTTATAAGAACCAAAGTTGAAAAGGAGAGAAAATTACCATTTTGCCAGAAGCAAAGATTAGAGCGGTTGTTTTCGGTTCTCTTATCCTCATGATCACAGCAGCAAAACGCTGAACAACATTAACAAAATAATTACATCACTGAATTATCAAAATAACATAACGTATTTATTTAGCCCGCAACCTTTCATTATATTTTGAGATTTTACAATGCTTAAAACACTTTAACTAAATTAAGTGTGTATGAGCATAGAAGAAAGGATAACTTCTGATTGTATTCTGCGTTACGAGCTTGCAGTGCAATCGCTTTAAGGTCTAGCTTGCAATCCAGATTAACCGTTGATACAATGTTCCTGGATGTACAAACAAGACCAGAACATTGGTTATATGACAGATAAAAATAAAATAAAAAGATTTGCACCATTTTGGTTAATGTATGCACCAAAAGATATGCATTTGATACAATGTTCCTGGATGTACTAACTCACTAAGGGAGTATCTAGTTTAATACTTACGTTGTGAAATTCGAGTGTGTCGCCACCAGTTTTCCTGAGTTCCACCATATGCAGCGAGGGAGCTACTTCAAAAACCTAAATGAACATTTGGTTACTAAAACTTAAACACTAGAAGCTTATATGCTACCATGTTCAATTAATTAACTGAATGTATTCAAAAAGCATAAAAGAGAAACATGCTTTAAGGGGACAGGAGAAACATTGAACATAAGACAATATGGACAATGACGAATCACAATTTCATTATGAATGTTGCAGCTTCAGCCAATAAAGCATTACACTGAGTGTTCAATCACTTAACATGCTGAGTCTTAGTTAAAGCTGTTAATGATGTGCAATAAGATTACATGGGCGGCGAACCCAAGAGAACTGCAAATTAAGTCGGGATGCCCATTCTCTTATATCGGCTACGATTACACCCAAAGCCCATCCAATCATAGATCAATAGGTCCAAGTTATTAACAGGTCATTGTGTTCTCCATCGTTCAACTACTGTAACGATATTATACACCATTGGACACATGATTATGACTTAAAAATAAAGAAAATTATTATCAAGTAGACACGGAAATAGCAATTCAGTTAGATGAGCAAATGTAGCATCACATTCAATTGAAGAACCAAGTTGACCGAAAGGCTCCCATTTTGACATATACCAAAATTTTCCATAATGACCAGTTACCCAACCCGCCCAGTTTCCGCCTCTATAAAAATATAAACTTATCTGTCTACAGAAAAGAAAGTGAACTTTATGGTAAAATAAGATACCTACAAACAGGACAGAGACCCGACATGTGAGTCCTCCAACTCGATAAAAGGCATTCCCGACATAAGCGGTAAGATCCAACTAATTTGCCAAACAACTTTATAAATATATAAGCTCCAGCTCCAGCTCCAGCCCATTGCGCCAAACATACCCAAATGTAATGCAGTTATATGAAAGACACTTACAATTTATTACCAGTTAGACTTGTTACATTCAATTATCTCAAAAAGTAAATAAAGTATGTAAATGTAATATTCAACATTTTTATCAAATAATATGTAAAACAATTACACGCAAAATGAAACATACTTTCATTTCATTGCCAATTACTAACTCATTACATACACAATTGCATAAAAATGTAAATAAATTAACCCTGAGATAAAAAATAAATAAATAAATAAAATAAAAAAGGAAACCTGAAAGAGGAACATCAGCAACAATAACAACTTTATCTTCATCCTCAAGAAACATAGAAGAATCCCACGCAATCAATTCAATTAATTCATCCTTTCTAGAATTGGTTAATCGTTTTCACACATAGATCCAAACTATGCAAACGGAAGCAGCTGCAACGGTGGGTGGTTCCACCCGTAAACTGGTGGTACGGCCTCCACCGGTGCAACAAAAACAGCAATCACATGTAGGTACGGTGTCTCAATTAATTGCGGGTGGTGTTGCTGGTGCCGTTAGTAAAACTCCCACTGCTCCTCTTGCTCGTTTAAATAATGTGTGACAAATTTGACTATATGATTTAGTCACTTTTAAATAATGTGTGGCAAACTTGAGTATATGATTTAGTCACATACACAATTAGTTCATGTGACTATATATGGATTTTGGTCACACTATTCAATTGTGTGACATATATTTGTCACATATGTATATATATAGTGTGACTAATTTTTCAAACTTATTTGTATCCGTCACACGTCCCAAATTATATGTGACTAAATAATCAAAAAAAAAATTACAAGATATCTCTAGTCACGAAAATATTCAAATGTGTGACTGTAGCCTCAGTTGGAAAGACGAAATGGTCACACAATTCAGATCACGTGTGGCTGTTTATTTTATTCTGGTATATTTAGTCACATAAAAAAGTTACTGTGTGGCCGTTCAAAAAACAACATGTGTGACTAAAACCCATTTTTGTACTAGTGAACGGTGTGATAACGCCACCTCAATGCCGGCCACCTCAGCATAACTCCGGAGGTGGCGTTACCATGCCTATTGCTTTTAGTAGATAAGATACTAATGTACTGTTGGTCAATGTTTTCAAAACGAAACTGGTCATTAGGGATGGCAACGGGGCGGGTTTGGGGCGGGGCTGCCATCCCCATCCCCAAACACGATTACCTTAGTTCTCCCAAACCCGCCCCGATCCCCATCGAAGATCTAATCGGGGCACCCCGTCGGGGCGCGATGCTCCCCTAAACCCGCCCCGTATTAATCGGGATCTTATCGGGTTGTCCTTTTTGGGTGCAATTCTCCACCAAAGTCTCACCATTTCACATTTATTATTATTTTTAGACCGTTAGCAACAACTTGAAAAATTAATAACCTATTAATAATCAATTACAAACAAGCCTCATTAAGTTTTCAATGATAGTATTATACATAAATAATGACTAGCAGCTTACCCGCGCGTTGCGGCGACAGGTGCCCTGAAATAAATTTTTCCGGTGAATCATGCATTTTAGTTTATTATGTTCTTTTTTACACTAAATTTACGGATATCAAAAATTTCATGTGACGTATTTCAACTCCTTAACTAAGGAATTTATTTCTTCGTCTTTTTAAAGCGATTCGTATAACATGAGTACGTTTGACCCGTGCCCGTTTAGCCCGTGTTCGTTCGGGCTCGAGCCCGTTTGGGCTCGATCCTCTTTGGCCCGTTGCCCGTTCGGGTTTGAATATTTGTATAATGTGTTTTATTATTTGTATTAGTGACATTTAATGCATGAATTGTGTTTAAGTTGGTTGTACAATATGCTTGATAATTTATATTTTTTATGTAAGGGGTGTTTTAATAACTATATTAATTGTATTTATTGACAAGTTAATTTATAAACGTAACTGTGTAAAAGTAAATTGTACCTTTTACTTTAGTATTTGTATTCATTTAAAAATCTTAACCACATTAATTGCTCATTTAAAACTAAAATAAAGAGTGTTTTTGTGTTTTAAAGTGTTGTATCATATGCTTTAAAAGTTGTATGTCTTAATTTTAAGAGAGAGAGTGTTTTGTGTATTATATGTAGTATAGATAAACTACATCGCTAAAAATTAAAATTTAAAAATAGACACTAAACGAGTTTCTATAATCACAATTTTGCAATCTTATAAAGATTAAAAAAACAAAAAAACAAAAATAAAAAAATAAAAAATTAGAGTAATATTTTTTTATTACTTAAATACTAAGAAAATATTATATAGATATAAATATATTATTATATGTGTATATATTGTTCGGGTGGGGCGTGTAACACCCCAACCCGGCAAGGGTAGAAGTCTCACATCAATGGCTTCATATCAGATCAAACAAAGCATACATTCAAAGGTAATACAAAGATTCTCAAAGGTTACAAATGAAATATTGAATATACAAGGATACAAAGGAAACAAAAGCTAAAAACTAAAGGAAACAAAAGCTAAAAACTAAGTCTGCAAATGCAATCCTTCTAATAACTTCTACTTCAGAATAACTATCAAGGTCTTCTAAGTCCAAAAGTCTCTTCACTCTTACCCAGCTTCCAACTAAAACCTGCCGCGGGAAAAGAAACGCGGCTGAGCTTAAAAAGCCCAGTGAACAGATATATATAACAAACGGAAATGAAAGTAACTGAAAATGAACAATGTAGCGTAATGAATGAGATATAAGTAAGGTACAAGAGTAGAGGTTTAGGCTAGTCATCCACCACGAGCCCAGAAACTCACAGTCAAAATCATAATCTCACAGTCATAATCTCACAATCAGAGGGGATACCTCTTAGGCAACCAGATAATATGAGGGGTGTCCTCATGTATCATAATAGTGGAGTAGCTAGCTCCAGCTAAATGTGAAAGGCGTGTATTGCACACAAGCACCAGTCACCTCAAAGTCATACTCAAAGTCATAGTTAAATCCACTAAACAAACAAATCTAGGATTGCAATCCATACGCCCCAAACTCAAAGTCAATCTCAAAGTCAAGTAGCCATGGCAGATAATATAAAAGGGACGGTGTGAGAAATCACTCCCCCACACGGGAGTCATGCCAGTGGTGCATCACAGACATGGCCAGGTTACCTTCCTGGCTAGGAAAAACAGAAAATGGCTCGGGTATCAAACTAAGAGTCAGGTCTCAAAGTCATCACAAAAGGTCATATATCAAAGGGTGTATCTCAAAGTCATAACAAAAGTAATATCAAAGGTTCACTCAAAGGGAACATAGCAATGGCTTGGGAAATCTAACTGAATCATAACTCAAAATCAATATATAGGGAATCAGACACCCTTACTGAAAAAGGGCAGAGTATCTGTACCTTAGTCCGCAATTGCAAACATAACCGAAAACATAAGGATTGGAAGCAACTCCTTTTTCAGCGGATCTACACGAATTCATGATCATCTTAATAATAATTCATTTTAAATCAGATTATTCATTTTAGTCAGCTTTTCATTTTTAATAATTTTCCTTGTTTAGTAAATTTGGTAATTTATGGTAATAATCATTGATTAGCAAACTTAGGGGTTTACAAATGATAATAGGTTACTTAAAGGTTTAATACGACAAATATTGTAGTTTAGGATTTTGTATCATTATAGCAAAGTTTAGGGTCCGAAAGTGACAATACTCAAAGCTTAGAATCAAATGTGTAATTAGTTCTATTATGACAAATCTACAACACCCACGCCTTACATGACACACTCATCACCATACACATTCACACTCATAACATGACTATAATAACTTACACACTTTTCTTTTGTTTAATACTTCTCATGACCCACTGCATGCTCGCCCCTTTTTAAGACAATTTGCTCCCAAGTATTTTATTCTATTTCATTTCATTTGGCTCTCATTGGTCTGCATGCCACATAAAGTACACTTCTAAAGCCATTTTATTTCATTTGTGATCAGTTGACAATTCACCATATTCGACCACAACATATCACCTTGATCATGCTTTTATATTATTCTCTAACTTGTTAATATGTTTAGACGCCAAGCGACTCAACAGGTTCTATTATGATCGCGAGCCGCATACTGACTTTGGTTAGATCGACCCATGTTATAACAGAACAATACCTCACATTTGCTGTACACACACACTCTTGTTTTACATGCACATCTTACCCATATTTAAGTCACGACTAGACCACGATACACCCTCCTTCACCAGCCCCATCCGACACTCACACAATCGACACACAAACTGTCCACACTTAGCAGATTTAACGAGTCAAGACACAACAAAATATCCACATGAAATCATGGCATAACACACCCTCGATACACTGTTTTAACTCACACCAGAATCTTTATTCCACGCGTATTTTCCCCTGGTTCTTATGCTATACTCAGCCCATGATACTTACTCACATATTCGACACATAATCACACTGTTACACGTTCTAAAAATCCCAGACCATACCCTTTATATCGACATTTATCACCAGTTTTGACCCAGGTTTCACGTTTTCATGCATAGGTATTTTATTTATGATTTCATGTGACTTTTATACTTTCATTCGCGTTCATTATAGATCGTCCTAGGTTTGCTTTTAGGTTACGAGTCATTACGAGTTTATGAGTATACATCGAGAGGACAAGGAAACAAAATGGTGATACCTCCTGATGTCGACAAGCACAAGACCAGAAAGGGAACCCTCGAACACTTGAGTTTGAAAGGAAGACATAGCAGCAGCTTTTGTGAATCGAACAGGGAGAAAGACGATTAGACCAAAGTCCACGAAAACAACCTCTCTTTGATCCTAACTGTTAGCACACTCGACTCTTCTTCAAACCTTCTTTATACATTAGAAAACGATTTGACACCAGGTTAATAAAAGAGGTAATATCAGCAAGACAAAACTCGACACACCTTCTTGAAGCCTCTTCGTACCACTCTTCATGAAGCTGAATGACTGCCGCCACTTAGTTTGTGTTTTAGGGTTTACGGGTTTGATGTGTGTTAAATATATATATTAGTGTGTGCATATCTTGCTTTTAAAAAAAAAAATGACGTGTGAGGGCATTAACTAAAAAGGAAACTTACAAGAATTATGGGGCACAATGAAGGAAAACGTGTGAATCATGATTTGGTTTTAAAAAAAAAATAATATATGTGATGGATATATTCAAATGGTAACTTGCGCATTTTGGGGAGTTTGATTTGGGCCATTTCAAAATGTTAAAATATTTAAAATTATGTTACACTAAAGAGATTCGTTTAGGTATTAGTGGCATGGGGATTACATTTAAATGTGTACCATTCGTTTAACATGAGTCTTTATTATCGTATCACTTATATTCGTGCAATCATTAACGATTAAATGCTTAGGAGTAAGATGTCTTATTGCTTTAAACGTCTTTTATGAATTGAGATCAAAGGGTATTCTGGGTATTTTACGTGTTCAAAAATTTCGGGTTTTACAACTCTTCCCCTCTAAAAAAAAATTTTCGTCCTCGAAAATTGAAGTCGCAAAGTTAAACGGAGCCGTAGCAAGTCGCAAAAGATTATCACAAGCATTTTCACGCCCGGGGAGGTTCTTTCGAAAGATCTTCAGACCAAACAGTTTCTCATGACTCGAGTCAAATGAAGATGGGTTCAGATTACTCGGAAGGAGACAAAATTAATTTAACTCGGATCGAAAGGACCATTCAACAAAATGGATGGTAGGTGAGTCTTCCGAAAAACTTATATGAAATACGAATAGAATTTCAAATCAGATTAACTGTACCATCAGTAGAGAGTTTTACAAGGAGTTCAAAATATATAACTGAGGTCAACAGAATGCAGTACGAGAGTTCAAACTCATCCAGATATTTAATGAACGGAAACAGAGTATACGCGTAGGTAGAATGAACCTAATGTCTCACTAATCACGGATAAACCAACGAAGATCAGATTCTAAACTTCTTAGGTACTCCCCAAGATATCCTATGGCCACAATGAGTGCATGTTATATGGTGTAAGTATTATCACGTTGATCAGGCGTCATAATACTAGCACCACATAAATATGCCTTCATGATGATCATACTTTATCTCAAGTCGTAATCAAAACCACTTATCTTAATCCACCTAGTACTTCTACAGTCTCATAGGTCATCAAAATCAAACACCATAACTAAGAGGAGAACGAACTACTCGAAAGAGTTAACGGAAGTCTCAGAATGTCTATCAGAATTTGGTACATCGTTAAAAACATCGGGTCGCCCATCATTCATCAAATTTCACATAACGAAACTATCGTCCAACATACGCAGAATGAACTCAGAGCGGAATTACTGACAAGGAATATAAATCATTCAAGGGATCTTATCATCAGGTAACAGAAATTTGATTAGGTCAAAAGGAAATGAATTACATCGCCCATAGCTTCATCCTTCACAGAATCAACTCTTTCAAACACAAAACGTTCGCTTTAGAATTATCGGACATGATCTTAAACTTCTTCCAAGTCCATGCAGTCTGTCGTATGATCATAGGGTGGAAAGGAAATATAAACTCGAGTCTGGTCCCTCAAGCCTTCGGCACTTCTTCTTGGAACTGTGGTGTAGTAACGTGAATCTCCGGCATGGTCACTGTGCCTGCTTCCATACGCGAGTCTGCTTCTGCTCTCAATTCATCCTAGTACAACTAAGGTAAATAGAGAAGCAAGACTGTGTGTCTTAGACAGGCCTTCAGCACGGTTCGAAATTCACCAACTCCAACTGCCGTCATCGCCGGATGCATGGTAGTATTGCCAACTACCATCTCTGGACGCCACTCGAATCAACTTCTACTAGAATAAAGGGTCATTCCACATGATGGTCTACCTGTTCCTCTTCGTGCATAAAACTGAAATACTTCCCGGAGGTTTCTCTCAAATAGTCATCTCTTTTCTTAGAAGTCCTTGTGGTTGCTTCTTCAGTCCTTCAATCATCCACAGAGGTCGTCTGGTACGGAGTTTACAAAGATAGAATCAATCATTGATGCGCTGAATTGAAAGATGGTCATGGTAGTGATACGATTAGGTTTACGATAGTTGATACTCCAAGTTTTCTCTTTCTTCTTCACAAGCTAACAGGGTATTCAAAATGAAGCACTGAGGTGAACAAAATCACAATTCACCATCCCCTCCAATTTCTCAAATTCGATGGCATCATGGTCCGTCAACTGGGATTGGTTCAAATTTTCATTCTGCTTCTCCACCGGAAAGGAAATCCAAGAGTTTCATCATAGAACACCAGAAAATTTGCATAATAAAACTTCCAAGGCCAAAGTTTTCTAAGAGTGAATAATATGTGTCAGGAGGCAATCAACAATCAAATGAAATCGAGATAGAAGTTTCCATAGCAGGTTAGACTTAACAGATTTGAGCGGTTAAAGGTTATCATAACGAAAGTGGGATGAAACATATTACTAAAGGTCACAAATCAGATACAGTAGTCCCTGGCAGCGTATGAGGGCCAGCCAATCCATATCTTAAAGTCCACAAAATCGAATATATCAAAGCAAACGGATTCGTAGGATGAGTACGGTCGCCAAGCCAGACGGATAGTTCATATCTCAGGGTTAAGTACATGGTTCATCAAAGTGTGTAATTAGATAAGCGAACAATTCAAGGTGTTGGATTCTTGTTTGGCTAAATAGCATAAGTGGCAGGTAGGTTGTGAGTCATCGGTAATACGAACATCGTATAACTGTAAAAAGTGAGGCATATAGAATGTCAGTAATCAGTATCATCATGCTCAGTTAACAATTTCACATCGAGACAAAATTATCGTCGCAGTCCATGGCTAATAATCACCAGAGTCCTCTTAGGAGTAGTAATGGACTTTGCAAGGACAGAGTAATATCAGATGATACATTTATATCCAGCACAGAAATGAATTTATAAGATGTGTCAAACACATTAGGATTAAATGACCGTCGGGATGGTCAGAGGAGCACCAAACTATTTATCCAACAGGTCGGAAGTGAAGAATAAAATCAGGTGGTGATGGCAAAAGTTTAACAATCAGAAATCATGGTAGGGAGTTCAAAATGGTTTCAAACACCGAAGGTGAAATATAGGAGGGTAATCGTCAATGATCAATCAACCTATCCCTTATCAGAATACAAATCAAAGCTAACTATTCAATGAAAACATATCGGCAGCGCAAGTCTTATAGTTCAAAAATGAGAGAAAAACATTCTTATAATCATGGGAATGGAGATGTTTAAGATGAACTCAGATAGGATCAGAAGATTCATAGATTATCAAGAGCAATTAACAGAATGTATCAAGTAGGTCATCGTCATGGAGATTCTCAGAATACCCGAAGAGACATCAAGATGATTAACAAAAGAATCAGAGATCGGAGTCGGAATCTTAAGTGGTGTAAAGCGTGAGCTTAACAAGCAGGGCATAAATCAGAGTGATGCGGAAGCAATGCTACTTAACGAAAGCCTTATAGTCTACCCATTCCTCACTGGTCAAAACTTAAGTTCCTATAGGGAAATCCTAAAGCAATTCTTAAAGGTTATCTTATGAGCGCATACAGTGGAAACTTAGTGGTCTAACTTACACAGGTCAAGGGTAAATGTATTACGAGTCGCAGCCTGTCGCTCTGATACCATAATTGTAACACCCCAACCCGGCAAGGGTAGAAGTCTCACATCAATGGCTTCATATCAGATCAAACAAAGCATACATTCAAAGGTAATACAAAGATTCTCAAAGGTTACAAATGAAATATTGAATATACAAGGATACAAAGGAAACAAAAGCTAAAAACTAAGTCTGCAAATGCAATCCTTCTAATAACTTCTACTTCAGAATAACTATCAAGGTCTTCTAAGTCCAAAAGTCTCTTCACTCTTACCCAGCTTCCAACTAAAACCTGCCGCGGGAAAAGAAACGCGGCTGAGCTTAAAAAGCCCAGTGAACAGATATATATAACAAACGGAAATGAAAGTAACTGAAAATGAACAATGTAGCGTAATGAATGAGATATAAGTAAGGTACAAGAGTAGAGGTTTAGGCTAGTCATCCACCACGAGCCCAGAAACTCACAGTCAAAATCATAATCTCACAGTCATAATCTCACAATCAGAGGGGATACCTCTTAGGCAACCAGATAATATGAGGGGTGTCCTCATGTATCATAATAGTGGAGTAGCTAGCTCCAGCTAAATGTGAAAGGCGTGTATTGCACACAAGCACCAGTCACCTCAAAGTCATACTCAAAGTCATAGTTAAATCTACTAAACAAACAAATCTAGGATTGCAATCCATACGCCCCAAACTCAAAGTCAATCTCAAAGTCAAGTAGCCATGGCAGATAATATAAAAGGGACGGTGTGAGAAATCACTCCCCCACACGGGAGTCATGCCAGTGGTGCATCACAGACATGGCCAGGTTACCTTCCTGGCTAGGAAAAACAGAAAATGGCTCGGGTATCAAACTAAGAGTCAGGTCTCAAAGTCATCACAAAAGGTCATATATCAAAGGGTGTATCTCAAAGTCATATCAAAAGTAATATCAAAGGTTCAATCAAAGGGAACATAGCAATGGCTTGGGAAATCTAACTGAATCATAACTCAAAATCAATATATAGGGAATCAGACACCCTTACTGAAAAAGGGCAGAGTATCTGTACCTTAGTCCGCAATTGCAAACATAACCGAAAACATAAGGATTGGAAGCAACTCCTTTTTCAGCGGATCTACACGAATTCATGATCATCTTAATAATAATTCATTTTAAATCAGATTATTCATTTTAGTCAGCTTTTCATTTTTAATAATTTTCCTTGTTTAGTAAATTTGGTAATTTATGGTAATAATCATTGATTAGCAAACTTAGGGGTTTACAAATGATAATAGGTTACTTAAAGGTTTAATACGACAAATATTGTAGTTTAGGATTTTGTATCATTATAGCAAAGTTTAGGGTCCGAAAGTGACAATACTCAAAGCTTAGAATCAAATGTGTAATTAGTTCTATTATGACAAATCTACAACACCCACGCCTTACATGACACACTCATCACCATACACATTCACACTCATAACATGACTATAATAACTTACACACTTTTCTTTTGTTTAATACTTCTCATGACCCACTGCATGCTCGCCCCTTTTTAAGACAATTTGCTCCCAAGTATTTTATTCTATTTCATTTCATTTGGCTCTCATTGGTCTGCATGCCACATAAAGTACACTTCTAAAGCCATTTTATTTCATTTGTGATCAGTTGACAATTCACCATATTCGACCACAACATATCACCTTGATCATGCTTTTATATTATTCTCTAACTTGTTAATATGTTTAGACGCCAAGCGACTCAACAGGTTCTATTATGATCGCGAGCCGCATACCGACTTTGGTTAGATCGACCCATGTTATAACAGAACAATACCTCACATTTGCTGTACACACACACTCTTGTTTTACATGCACATCTTACCCATATTTAAGTCACGACTAGACCACGATACACCCTCCTTCACCAGCCCCATCCGACACTCACACAATCGACACACAAACTGTCCACACTTAGCAGATTTAACGAGTCAAGACACAACAAAATATCCACATGAAATCATGGCATAACACACCCTCGATACACTGTTTTAACTCACACCAGAATCTTTATTCCACGCGTATTTTCCCCTGGTTCTTATGCTATACTCAGCCCATGATACTTACTCACATATTCGACACATAATCACACTATTACACGTTCTAAAAATCCCAGACCATACCCTTTATATCGACATTTATCACCAGTTTTGACCCAGGTTTCACGTTTTCATGCATAGGTATTTTATTTATGATTTCATGTGACTTTTATACTTTCATTCGCGTTCATTATAGATCGTCCTAGGTTTGCTTTTAGGTTACGAGTTTATGAGTATACATCGAGAGGACAAGGAAACAAAATGGTGATACCTCCTGATGTCGACAAGCACAAGACCAGAAAGGGAACCCTCGAACACTTGAGTTTGAAAGGAAGACATAGCAGCAGCTTTTGTGAATCGAACAGGGAGAAAGACGATTAGACCAAAGTCCACGAAAACAACCTCTCTTTGATCCTAACTGTTAGCACACTCGACTCTTCTTCAAACCTTCTTTATACATTAGAAAACGATTTGACACCAGGTTAATAAAAGAGGTAATATCAGCAAGACAAAACTCGACACACCTTCTTGAAGCCTCTTCGTACCACTCTTCATGAAGCTGAATGACTGCCGCCACTTAGTTTGTGTTTTAGGGTTTACGGGTTTGATGTGTGTTAAATATATATATTAGTGTGTGCATATCTTGCTTTTAAAAAAAAAATGACGTGTGAGGGCATTAACTAAAAAGGAAACTTACAAGAATTATGGGGCACAATGAAGGAAAACGTGTGAATCATGATTTGGTTTTAAAAAAAAAATAATATATGTGATGGATATATTCAAATGGTAACTTGCGCATTTTGGGGAGTTTGATTTGGGCCATTTCAAAATGTTAAAATATTTAAAATTATGTTACACTAAAGAGATTCGTTTAGGTATTAGTGGCATGGGGATTACATTTAAATGTGTACTATTCGTTTAACATGAGTCTTTATTATCGTATCACTTATATTCGTGCAATCATTAACGGTTAAATGCTTAGGAGTAAGATGTCTTATTGCTTTAAACGTCTTTTATGAATTGAGATCAAAGGGTATTCTGGGTATTTTACGTGTTCAAAAATTTCGGGTTTTACAACTCTTCCCCTCTAAAAAAAAATTTTCGTCCTCGAAAATTGAAGTCGCAAAGTTAAACGGAGCCGTAGCAAGTCGCAAAAGATTATCACAAGCATTTTCACGCCCGGGGAGGTTCTTTCGAAAGATCTTCAGACCAAACAGTTTCTCATGACTCGAGTCAAATGAAGATGGGTTCAGATTACTCGGAAGGAGACAAAATTAATTTAACTCGGATCGAAAGGACCATTCAACAAAATGGATGGTAGGTGAGTCTTCCGAAAAACTTATATGAAATACGAATAGAATTTCAAATCAGATTAACTGTACCATCAGTAGAGAGTTTTACAAGGAGTTCAAAATATATAACTGAGGTCAACAGAATGCAGTACGAGAGTTCAAACTCATCCAGATATTTAATGAACGGAAACAGAGTATACGCGTAGGTAGAATGAACCTAATGTCTCACTAATCACGGATAAACCAACGAAGATCAGATTCTAAACTTCTTAGGTACTCCCCAAGATATCCTATGGCCACAATGAGTGCATGTTATATGGTGTAAGTATTATCACGTTGATCAGGCGTCATAATACTAGCACCACATAAATATGCCTTCATGATGATCATACTTTATCTCAAGTCGTAATCAAAACCACTTATCTTAATCCACCTAGTACTTCTACAGTCTCATAGGTCATCAAAATCAAACACCATAACTAAGAGGAGAACGAACTACTCGAAAGAGTTAACGGAAGTCTCAGAATGTCTATCAGAATTTGGTACATCGTTAAAAACATCGGGTCGCCCATCATTCATCAAATTTCACATAACGAAACTATCGTCCAACATACGCAGAATGAACTCAGAGCGGAATTACTGACAAGGAATATAAATCATTCAAGGGATCTTATCATCAGGTAACAGAAATTTGATTAGGTCAAAAGGAAATGAATTACATCGCCCATAGCTTCATCCTTCACAGAATCAACTCTTTCAAACACAAACGTTCGCTTTAGAATTATCGGACATGATCTTAAACTTCTTCCAAGTCCATGCAGTCTGTCGTATGATCATAGGGTGGAAAGGAAATATAAACTCGAGTCTGGTCCCTCAAGCCTTCGGCACTTCTTCTTGGAACTGTGGTGTAGTAACGTGAATCTCCGGCATGGTCACTGTGCCTGCTTCCATACGCGAGTCTGCTTCTGCTCTCAATTCATCCTAGTACAACTAAGGTAAATAGAGAAGCAAGACTGTGTGTCTTAGACAGGCCTTCAGCACGGTTCGAAATTCACCAACTCCAACTGCCGTCATCGCCGGATGCATGGTAGTATTGCCAACTACCATCTCTGGACGCCACTCGAATCAACTTCTACTAGAATAAAGGGTCATTCCACATGATGGTCTACCTGTTCCTCTTCGTGCATAAAACTGAAATACTTCCCGGAGGTTTCTCTCAAATAGTCATCTCTTTTCTTAGAAGTCCTTGTGGTTGCTTCTTCAGTCCTTCAATCATCCACAGAGGTCGTCTGGTACGGAGTTTACAAAGATAGAATCAATCATTGATGCGCTGAATTGAAAGATGGTCATGGTAGTGATACGATTAGGTTTACGATAGTTGATACTCCAAGTTTTCTCTTTCTTCTTCACAAGCTAACAGGGTATTCAAAATGAAGCACTGAGGTGAACAAAATCACAATTCACCATCCCCTCCAATTTCTCAAATTCGATGGCATCATGGTCCGTCAACTGGGATTGGTTCAAATTTTCATTCTGCTTCTCCACCGGAAAGGAAATCCAAGAGTTTCATCATAGAACACCAGAAATTTTGCATAATAAAACTTCCAAGGCCAAAGTTTTCTAAGAGTGAATAATATGTGTCAGGAGGCAATCAACAATCAAATGAAATCGAGATAGAAGTTTCCATAGCAGGTTAGACTTAACAGATTTGAGCGGTTAAAGGTTATCATAACGAAAGTGGGATGAAACATATTACTAAAGGTCACAAATCAGATACAGTAGTCCCTGGCAGCGTATGAGGGCCAGCCAATCCATATCTTAAAGTCCACAAAATCGAATATATCAAAGCAAACGGATTCGTAGGATGAGTACGGTCGCCAAGCCAGACGGATAGTTCATATCTCAGGGTTAAGTACATGGTTCATCAAAGTGTGTAATTAGATAAGCGAACAATTCAAGGTGTTGGATTCTTGTTTGGCTAAATAGCATAAGTGGCAGGTAGGTTGTGAGTCATCGGTAATACGAACATCGTATAACTGTAAAAAGTGAGGCATATAGAATGTCAGTAATCAGTATCATCATGCTCAGTTAACAATTTCACATCGAGACAAAATTATCGTCGCAGTCCATGGCTAATAATCACCAGAGTCCTCTTAGGAGTAGTAATGGACTTTGCAAGGACAGAGTAATATCAGATGATACATTTATATCCAGCACAGAAATGAATTTATAAGATATGTCAAACACATTAGGATTAAATGACCGTCGGGATGGTCAGAGGAGCACCAAACTATTTATCCAACAGGTCGGAAGTGAAGAATAAAATCAGGTGGTGATGGCAAAAGTTTAACAATCAGAAATCATGGTAGGGAGTTCAAAATGGTTTCAAACACCGAAGGTGAAATATAGGAGGGTAATCGTCAATGATCAATCAACCTATCCCTTATCAGAATACAAATCAAAGCTAACTATTCAATGAAAACATATCGGCAGCGCAAGTCTTATAGTTCAAAAATGAGAGAAAAACATTCTTATAATCATGGGAATGGAGATGTTTAAGATGAACTCAGATAGGATCAGAAGATTCATAGATTATCAAGAGCAATTAACAGAATGTATCAAGTAGGTCATCGTCATGGAGATTCTCAGAATACCCGAAGAGACATCAAGATGATTAACAAAAGAATCAGAGATCGGAGTCGGAATCTTAAGTGGTGTAAAGCGTGAGCTTAACAAGCAGGGCATAAATCAGAGTGATGCGGAAGCAATGCTACTTAACGAAAGCCTTATAGTCTACCCATTCCTCACTGGTCAAAACTTAAGTTCCTATAGGGAAATCCTAAAGCAATTCTTAAAGGTTATCTTATGAGCGCATACAGTGGAAACTTAGTGGTCTAACTTACACAGGTCAAGGGTAAATGTATTACGAGTCGCAGCCTGTCGCTCTGATACCATAATTGTAACACCCCAACCCGGCAAGGGTAGAAGTCTCACATCAATGGCTTCATATCAGATCAAACAAAGCATACATTCAAAGGTAATACAAAGATTCTCAAAGGTTACAAATGAAATATTGAATATACAAGGATACAAAGGAAACAAAAGCTAAAAACTAAGTCTGCAAATGCAATCCTTCTAATAACTTCTACTTCAGAATAACTATCAAGGTCTTCTAAGTCCAAAAGTCTCTTCACTCTTACCCAGCTTCCAACTAAAACCTGCCGCGGGAAAAGAAACGCGGCTGAGCTTAAAAAGCCCAGTGAACAGATATATATAACAAACGGAAATGAAAGTAACTGAAAATGAACAATGTAGCGTAATGAATGAGATATAAGTAAGGTACAAGAGTAGAGGTTTAGGCTAGTCATCCACCACGAGCCCAGAAACTCACAGTCAAAATCATAATCTCACAGTCATAATCTCACAATCAGAGGGGATACCTCTTAGGCAACCAGATAATATGAGGGGTGTCCTCATGTATCATAATAGTGGAGTAGCTAGCTCCAGCTAAATGTGAAAGGCGTGTATTGCACACAAGCACCAGTCACCTCAAAGTCATACTCAAAGTCATAGTTAAATCCACTAAACAAACAAATCTAGGATTGCAATCCATACGCCCCAAACTCAAAGTCAATCTCAAAGTCAAGTAGCCATGGCAGATAATATAAAAGGGACGGTGTGAGAAATCACTCCCCCACACGGGAGTCATGCCAGTGGTGCATCACAGACATGGCCAGGTTACCTTCCTGGCTAGGAAAAACAGAAAATGGCTCGGGTATCAAACTAAGAGTCAGGTCTCAAAGTCATCACAAAAGGTCATATATCAAAGGGTGTATCTCAAAGTCATATCAAAAGTAATATCAAAGGTTCACTCAAAGGGAACATAGCAATGGCTTGGGAAATCTAACTGAATCATAACTCAAAATCAATATATAGGGAATCAGACACCCTTACTGAAAAAGGGCAGAGTATCTGTACCTTAGTCCGCAATTGCAAACATAACCGAAAACATAAGGATTGGAAGCAACTCCTTTTTCAGCGGATCTACACGAATTCATGATCATCTTAATAATAATTCATTTTAAATCAGATTATTCATTTTAGTCAGCTTTTCATTTTTAATAATTTTCCTTGTTTAGTAAATTTGGTAATTTATGGTAATAATCATTGATTAGCAAACTTAGGGGTTTACAAATGATAATAGGTTACTTAAAGGTTTAATACGACAAATATTGTAGTTTAGGATTTTGTATCATTATAGCAAAGTTTAGGGTCCGAAAGTGACAATACTCAAAGCTTAGAATCAAATGTGTAATTAGTTCTATTATGACAAATCTACAACACCCACGCCTTACATGACACACTCATCACCATACACATTCACACTCATAACATGACTATAATAACTTACACACTTTTCTTTTGTTTAATACTTCTCATGACCCACTGCATGCTCGCCCCTTTTTAAGACAATTTGCTCCCAAGTATTTTATTCTATTTCATTTCATTTGGCTCTCATTGGTCTGCATGCCACATAAAGTACACTTCTAAAGCCATTTTATTTCATTTGTGATCAGTTGACAATTCACCATATTCGACCACAACATATCACCTTGATCATGCTTTTATATTATTCTCTAACTTGTTAATATGTTTAGACGCCAAGCGACTCAACAGGTTCTATTATGATCGCGAGCCGCATACCGACTTTGGTTAGATCGACCCATGTTATAATAGAACAATACCTCACATTTGCTGTACACACACACTCTTGTTTTACATGCACATCTTACCCATATTTAAGTCACGACTAGACCACGATACACCCTCCTTCACCAGCCCCATCCGACACTCACACAATCGACACACAAACTGTCCACACTTAGCAGATTTAACGAGTCAAGACACAACAAAATATCCACATGAAATCATGGCATAACACACCCTCGATACACTGTTTTAACTCACACCAGAATCTTTATTCCACGCGTATTTTCCCCTGGTTCTTATGCTATACTCAGCCCATGATACTTACTCACATATTCGACACATAATCACACTATTACACGTTCTAAAAATCCCAGACCATACCCTTTATATCGACATTTATCACCAGTTTTGACCCAGGTTTCACGTTTTCATGCATAGGTATTTTATTTATGATTTCATGTGACTTTTATACTTTCATTCGCGTTCATTATAGATCGTCCTAGGTTTGCTTTTAGGTTACGAGTTTATGAGTATACATCGAGAGGACAAGGAAACAAAATGGTGATACCTCCTGATGTCGACAAGCACAAGACCAGAAAGGGAACCCTCGAACACTTGAGTTTGAAAGGAAGACATAGCAGCAGCTTTTGTGAATCGAACAGGGAGAAAGACGATTAGACCAAAGTCCACGAAAACAACCTCTCTTTGATCCTAACTGTTAGCACACTCGACTCTTCTTCAAACCTTCTTTATACATTAGAAAACGATTTGACACCAGGTTAATAAAAGAGGTAATATCAGCAAGACAAAACTCGACACACCTTCTTGAAGCCTCTTCGTACCACTCTTCATGAAGCTGAATGACTGCCGCCACTTAGTTTGTGTTTTAGGGTTTACGGGTTTGATGTGTGTTAAATATATATATTAGTGTGTGCATATCTTGCTTTTAAAAAAAAAATGACGTGTGAGGGCATTAACTAAAAAGGAAACTTACAAGAATTATGGGGCACAATGAAGGAAAACGTGTAAATCATGATTTGGTTTTAAAAAAAAAAAAATATATGTGATGGATATATTCAAATGGTAACTTGCGCATTTTGGGGAGTTTGATTTGGGCCATTTCAAAATGTTAAAATATTTAAAATTATGTTACACTAAAGAGATTCGTTTAGGTATTAGTGGCATGGGGATTACATTTAAATGTGTACCATTCGTTTAACATGAGTCTTTATTATCGTATCACTTATATTCGTGCAATCATTAACGGTTAAATGCTTAGGAGTAAGATGTCTTATTGCTTTAAACGTCTTTTATGAATTGAGATCAAAGGGTATTCTGGGTATTTTACGTGTTCAAAAATTTCGGGTTTTATAGGGCGGAACGGGGTGAGGATTTCCCACTCCCCGCCCTAAACCGGATTAAAATCCTCGTTTAAGCCCCAAACCCGCCCTGTAACCCGATTATCATGACCCGGCCCGCCCCAATTAGTTTGGGTTTCGAATTTCCCCGTCATTTTTTTTTTTTTTTTTAAATACCTGGGTCTATTAGATATATCTTCTCTAACATGGAGGGATAATAAATTTCTTATGCTAAAAGTAACAACGTACGTTATGGATGTGTCATTATGAATAATCTATTTTCATAAATATCAGTTAAATATTTAAACTATTTGTAATTAACTTGATATATTTGCACTTCACTTAGCTATAGCCTAATAACTTTCCCGTCATCTTTACGCTGCTCAGAATGCCAACGCAACAATTTGGCCTCTTTCTTGTTTTCAAATAACCGTTTCAGTCTTGGTATGATGGGAAAATACCACAATAGCTTAGCCGGGGGTCCATTTGTTGTCACTTCATCATTAATTTCATCCGGTTCTTTCTTATACCTTGATGTTCCGCAAGTAACACAAGCATGCAAGTTTTCGTACTTGATCCGTGCTAAAGTGTATATATAAATAATATCAGACGGATACACGTGAATAAAGACAAACCAACCCTTTATGAAAAAGGTTAACTTGCAAAAACTCACGTTTGTGATATGTGTGATACCATGTAAGTGATTACCCGGGTCGTGTCCCAGCGAGGATGGAATGGACAATCGTGTAGGGTTTGGAATTAGAGTGACTGATGATTGGAATTTGGAATTTTGATATTTTTATTCTAATTTTAGAAATGAGAAACAAATTCTCACGGGAAAATTAAAATCTAAACAAATTATATTAAAAACGCAAAATGGGAATTATAAAAACGGGTTTAAAAAGTGAAATCTATAAAAATAAATCCTACAAGTGTAATTTTATTTTTCCTAAGTTATAAATGACAAAAGAAATTTTTTGAAAAAGGATTTATATTTTTCTGACTTTTATATTTTTTATTATGAATTAAAAACTAAATTACTCTAATTAAATGATTAAAAATACTAAACCTATTCAGAAAAATCTGAAACTTTGCTGGAAAATATTTCAAACCACACTGAAGCTAGGAAAATTAACAAGACAGTCACAACTTATTGGAATAAGCTGTTTATAAGCAAAACAGTGGAAATAAGCTTAAAAAGGAAAAAGTGGTTAAATAAAAAATTTTGCAAAGTTAACCAGGAAAAGTCCCTAGGGCAATTGGTGTTGGTGTTGCTTTGTGATGTGAATGACCAGGGTTCGAGTCCCTTGTTTTGCACTTTTTTATAACTTATTTTTTTTAGATTTTCTTTTATAAACTTATTATTAAGCTATTTAATGACAACTTTTATAAAAGGATTAATTTTAAAAACTACTAAATAAGCTTCTAATAAGCTCTAATCTCAACAGTTAAGGTAATAGGTTTTTAGAACTAGGATTTAAGTTAAATAAGCTATGGGCTGATATATAAGCTAAAAGTGAATATAAATAAGCTACTTGGGACTGAAGTAAGTACAAATAAGCTAAATGATCCAGAAAAAGCTATGGCTATAAGCCAATAAGCTCTTAAATGTAAACAAGTCTGCTGATCTACCCTATGGTGCAGGGCAAATATTGTCTTTTTCAAGCCACTCAAAAGCTACTATAAGTTGTTCTAAAAAATAAAAGAAAAATGGGAAAACTTAGACTAGCAAGCCAAGTATCTCTGAGCCAAATTTCAGCTTATTTCAACTTATTATGAGCTAATGAAAAATCATGGTGGAAGGCTGCAAATTAGAAATATCAGAAAAACTTAAGTCTGCTAGTTAACTAGGTGATCAGTTATATGCACAATTGCATAAACCAAAAGGGACTTATTCAATCTTTTG
Source organism: Artemisia tridentata subsp. tridentata (assembly GCA_021014915.2). NCBI lineage: Eukaryota > Viridiplantae > Streptophyta > Magnoliopsida > Asterales > Asteraceae > Artemisia > Artemisia tridentata. The sequence continues at coordinate 312,627,901 of CP139504.1, forward strand.
TGAAGCTACTAAATGGACTCAAAGAGACTCAGAAATGAAAGGGAAAAGGTCCAAAAGAGCTTATTGCTCAACTGAGCTTATTTGCTCAGATCAGAACCTCAGATTCCAATATTCTTCTTAAAACTATGAAACTCATCAATTTAGCTCAAAACAACTTACTAACAGCTTATACAACCTAAGTTAAGCTAGATTGAACTAACTAAGATTGCAAATGAACAGTACTGATGAAATTTTACCCGTTTGACTTGGAAAGCCAAACAGTCCTTTATGAAGGGCTGAATTGGATTTTCAAAGGAAACAGGCTTAACTGAGCTAAGTTTTGAAATCTAGGATGATAAGTAAGTATGATAAGCACTAACTATTAACTTTTGAAATGAAATTAAGCAGTTCAATAAGCTAACCTATATATAAGCTATTTGGCCTTTTTTTTTAAGGATTTAAGCTAAAACTAATGACAAGTAGGAGATAAACTGATAATAACAACTAAAAAGCAATATTAAACTAAGATAAGCAAATAAAATCAGGAAATAAGCAGGAATTAAGCAAATGGACAGTAGAACATGAAAATTGGAAATTGCTTACAACTGACTTGACCTATAGAACAGTAGAACTAGATCAGAAACACATCTAGCTTGTCAAAAACAAGCTAGATGACCCCATAAGCTCTTCCATGAGTAGCTTATTATCCAGAACTGCTTATCTTGATCTCCAGTTGACTTTCTTTGACTTTTCTTGGATTTCTTGAATGTAACTGATTCTATCTAATATAAGCTTACAAAAAGCTATATTAAGCTTATATAAACCTATATGAACTGAACACAAGCTTACACAACATCAATTTAACTTAACTCGAATTCACAGTTAACTTTAAAAACTTGAAATATCATTAATTTTGGAAATGAGTACAATACTGATGAAATTGATAATAACTGAGCTTAAATAACTTAAATTGAAACTTGAAACTTAAACTTCTAAAAATAAAAGACTTAATTAAAAATACGACATAAGCTAAAATAATCTACTACCTTCAATGGCTTATAATTGCCCTATTTATACAAAAACTAAAGTGGGATAGTTCTTGTCTTGTTCTCTGACCATTTCTGCACACTTGGATCATCTTGAAATCATCTCAGCCCTTTAAATAGGTTTTAGCGGCAAAAATGATGGTAGTGGGAAAACCACTTGGTCCTGATAATCTTGATGGGAACGAAGCAATTAATGCTTCTAGGCTTGTTAGGTAGGGTGTATTGGAAGGAGGAGGGGCGAGGTTATGGGTCATGGGGAAGAGGTGAGGTGGGAGGTGGTATGGTTTTGGGCGGGTACTGGTTTTAGAAGAAGGATTTGACCGAATTCAAACCTGGTATTTAGCTAAGGGAAAGGTCGGGTTATTTGTTTTTTGGGATTGGGCTTTGGTTTAGTTATGGGCTGGGTTAGGATAGGTTGGATTGGGTTTATTTAAAAAAAAGGGTAAAAGGGTAATGGTTTAGAGTTAGGATTGGATTTGGAATTAGATTTAACTTTAAGGGACCATTGTTGTAAAATCTGAAAATCCAAGGACTGAGGCTGCCAAAAATGAAAATTATTTCCAAGGGCCTTTTGTGTCATTTTGGTATTTTTGGGGTTGACTTGACTTTGTCTTTGACTTTTGTCTTCACTTGATCAATTGTTGTCGAGTCGATCCAAAAATATTCGTTTTTGTTCCGTTTTCAATCCTTCAGTACCTGAAACACATAAAACACAAACCAAGGATATCTGCAATATATATTGGGTGTTTTTGGTCATTTTTGTGTCTTTTATAGGTGTAAAATGATGAGTATTTACACACTCATCAGGACTTATCACCCCTATACAACATACAGTCATTCGGACATGCGTGTATTCTTTCAATTTCTAGTCCCATTGGACACATTATTTTTTTAGCTTGGTATGTAGAAATGGGTAACTCATTATTAGCGGGAAGCAGTCCGTGAAAAAACTCTAATAGCTTTGTGAAGCTACTATCACTCCAACTACTATTTGCTTTTAACTTTAACAACTCCAAAATAGCAGAAAGTACAGAAAAATTCTTGCAACCATCGTACACAGGTTTCTCTATGTCTTCAAACAATTGTTGTAAATCTTCTTGATCAATATCACCATCATTGGCCTCTAAATCATGCAACATCTCTTTTAAATTTTCATGTTTATCATTAATGCAAGAATCATTGTTTTCATTAGCATTTGATACATGACTTGATGTGCTATTATCAAATAGTGATTCCCCATGCTCTGACCAACAAGTATATTTATGGACAAAACCGAATTTGTGCAAATGAAACTCAATCTCTTTGATATCAGTATAGGGTACAAAATTTTTACATTTTGAACAAGGACAAAAAATCTCAATTTCTCCCTTAGCCACTCGGTTAGACTCAACAGCTATAAGAAAACTTTGCACTCCTTTCACAAGTTCTGGGTCACTAACGTTCATCCCATACATCCATTGTTGTTCCATCTTAAATTTTAAAACAACATAATAAATCATATGCACGTAAGAATGAAACATAGGTGGTCACATGTGGCAAATCCTAACCCACCTTTTTAATATTTTATCTCATATATGTATACGTTCTAGCGGGTTGACTATTTAAGAAAAAAGTCGACATCATTTCCCCTCAACTCCCCAAGTATGCATATAAAATGCAAACTCGTAGGAGTAAGGAGAAATGTATACCGATTTTTTCTTAAAATTTCAACCCGCTAAAACGTGTACGAATCCTAAATGAGACAAAATATTCAAAAGGCAGTCCCAAACGGGGACTGCCTGAAATTAATCTCTATTAGATTAATTTCGGACGGGTACTAACTAATTTCATATCATGAAAAAGTTGTGGTTTGATTTACGATATGTTAGCAATGAAGCCCGTGGGATGGCAGTAAAATGTTTTGTGAAGAAACTGTGAAATACTTTGTAGAGTAATAGTAATACAGTTTATTGTTTTATCAAACCATGGCTAAAGTAGTTCACGAAGAGCAAAATAGTTCATAAGATTGTAGTAATTTATAGGATAATTGTACCATAGTTTACAAAATGCTCGGGAAGCCGTTTGTTGGTTTATGAAATAGCAGTAGTAAGGTAGATGACTGGTTTAAAATATGAATACAAATAGTCGCAAAATGATGACAAAGTGATTTATTAGGCTATAGTAAAATAAGTAGTGCAACATGCGACGATTGATACACCCAGTTGAATTAAGATTACAGGCAGTCAAAATAGTTTATAAAGAAGCACAACAGTATATAAGACGATAGCAGATATTTTGCAAAATACTCGCAAAATAAGATAATAATAAAACAATGAGTACAATGAACGGATATTGTCACCACATACTGATACAAGGTAGTAGATAGTCATGAGTTAATAGATCCCACAACTCGGGATAAACATACACATGACGATACCAACTAAATTCTCACGACATAATCTACTAATCATTATTAGCATCCTCGGTCTTAGGTATCTTGAACCTAGGATCAGCTAACCAATATTCTTGGAGAGTAGAAATGGCCTTTTCCCAAGCATCACTGGGAATGAAAATGGGTCGCTCGGGTTCAGGGATAGTCTCTGGGATGGTCTTTGGGTGGATGGTCTCTGGGTGAACTGCTCGACACTAGTGACGCCTCGGTCGAGGTGGCAGTGGTCGGCGAACAATCCATAAAGAGTGGGTGAGCGCGTCTATCTCCCTTTGAGTTGGAACGTAGAAGGGAAGACCTTCTGGTGGTGGTGTTGGCGGTGTAGGTGGACTAAGTGGTGGTGACATGGTAGGTGGTGTTGTTGGAGCCCAAACCCTATCCCTATTTTGCACCACCCAAAATCCCATCCCGATGTCTCCTTCGTTGTCAACAATGGGACATTTGGAAAGTCAAAGACATGATCTGGGAATGGTGGTGCCTGCTCAAGAATCTCGGGCATGTGGACGAAAGGAGCCGGGTGTGCCATGATGCTCTGCAAACTGGCATAATTGATCGAAAGTTAGTCAGATGTATATGTAGATAATCTTTATATGAATCAATAGTGATGCCTGGTAAATAAGCATAGTGGGTGAAGGCGAAATGCTGTTGCAAGACGGTACGTGTAAAAGTATACAGAAAATGCCTATAATAATAATTAGTATAAGGCTAGTATGAATAATTCATGAAGTAGTAAGCTTAACATATAGTTATGTCAGATAAGATATCAAATATAGCATGGGATAGCACACGGTTATGTTTAGTAATTTAGTCAAATAAGTGGCAAGCAAGGATGGCAGGCGGGTGGCGGTCATAGAGAAATGTTTTTATGAAAAGTGGTTATAGTTTAGGATTTTGTAACACCCCCGTTTTCGATATTCGCAGCGGAAATATAGGTTGGGGTGTTACTTCAAGGTTTACAGTCATGATAATAGATAACGACTCAAAAAGAGACGTATTAAATAAAATTGTTATCATTCGTTTATTTAATATCAGAGTACATAGTATAGGTCCCAAAGGGAAGTTTAGAAATATGTTATAAAAGTTACATTATTTGTTGAATGATAACAAAATAGACACTCTTTTTATAAGAAGAAAGCCCATGCCACTCCGTGCCAAATCGTACTTCTAGTTACCTGAGATAAAACATGCTAAAAAGTCAACACAAAGGCTGAGTGAATCCATAGTGTTTAAGGTTATTATCGGTTTGAACATAAGCTAAGTAGAAAGTAAATCAGTAATATCATAGTTCGTTAAATATTGCTCTAAGTCTCATGAACTCAAACGTTAACGGTGTGTGTGGGTGATATCATAAAATGATATAAGTAATGGTGTATTTAGCTATCAATCCGGCTAGCACAAAGACTATCGATCCGGCTAACACAAATGGGTGAATAAGGTGTATTTGGCTATCAATCCGGCTAACACAAAGACTATCTATCCGGCTAACACAAATAAGGCGCATTTGGCCATCAATCCGGCTAGCACAAAGTCTATCTATCCGGCTAACACAAATGGGGTGTCTTAGGCAATATTAATCAGGAAAACATACAGAAAAATACTTATGTTCAGGTTTGTAGCATGTATCTCCCCACAAATTTAGAAAAATGTATATAAAAAGTGGGACCATAAACTCACCTGGACAGTCTAGATGGAAATCAAAATTAACTAGAGTTGATAAACGTCTCCGGCACGCAACCTGGTTTGGTATATCAAGTTTTCAGTAATCGTTTTCAATTATATATAAGTTTTTATTATTCGTTTCGTAATGTTTTCGGTAATTGTTAATTTTGAGACAACATGAAGTCTCTTCAAAAGTTATAAGATTTTATCTTATTCCTCATCTTTATGTTTTTGTTCCGTTCGTTCGTTAGATACCTCGTTCGTTCGTTATCGAAGAAAACGTATAATAATAATACTAATAAGAATAATAATAATAATAATTAAAATAATTTTAATAATAATAATAATAATAATAATAATAATAATAAAAATAATAATAAAAATAATAATAATAATAATAATAATAATAATAATAATACTAAGAATAATAATAATAATTAATTATTTATTAATAATTATCATCATAGAAGAATTTACACTTTAAACCTTTTAGTTTCATACGTTGACAACTTTTACCCTTGAACTCTTGTAAAATGACAAGTTTACCCCTCAACTTTCACAAAATTACAATTTTTACCCTTTAACTTTGGTCAAATGACAACTTTTACCCCTACAGTTTCAAAAACGACACTTTTTATCCCTAGGGTTTAAGTCGACAGCATGTGTAGTCCCTTTTTATAATTCTATTTAAAGTTTTGACATAAAATACCCTGGAGACTCCCGTCGCGTTACACACGACGTCCTTATTTTATAAAAACGCGTTATATGTTAAGAACAAAACTTTTTACGACTCTTTCGTAAACTTATTTATCAGTTTATAAACTAGATTTTTACAAAATCCCAGCTTGTGATTCGAGCTCACAAGCTCGTAATTAATTATTTTAGGTGTGTTTGGTTTGTGTTGTCGGGGCAGAAACACGTGACAAAAAGAAGACCATATCTCATTCATTTCTTAACCAAATGATTTCATTCTTTTTCCTATAGTTAAATAGCTAAATGATCTACGTTTTGTCAAAAATCTAGAATTTTTAAAGTTCGTTTTGTGGTCGAAAACTAGGTTCAAAGCTCAGGGTCTGATCGTGTTTTTAAATAAGATCTGTTCGGAATTTAAGTAAACACACCCTTTGTTTTGCTTTTTCATGACTCAAGGTTTAAAGAGTTTTTAAGGAAACGTCGTTCCGGACAACTTTCATGTTTTAAGTTTTCGACGAAATGGAGCAGAAGTGCCTCGTTTTGCGTGATTTCGTGTTCTGTTACAGTAAGTATTTTAAGTTTATATACAACTTCAAATAGCCATATCTTTTGACTCGTTTACTCATTTTTTATGATTCAAATTGCTACATTTTCCTAAAAAATTTCTCTTTAACAATATGTAAGTGTCCTATAGCCTAGTGTTTTTAAAATATCGAAAAAAATAAATATATGTTGTGTTTGTTTGGTTCGATCAAAAACAAAAGAAACGAAAAAGAAAAGCATTTCTAGTTTTTGTATTAGATTCTTATTAGAGATTGTTCCTTAGTAGTTTTTAGAGTATAAGGAGTATAGAAAACGAAATGAAAAGAGTTTAGAACTTACTTAGTTATATGGTTCGAATAGGGTATGTTTTGTGGCGAAATGAACTTGGCAAAGGAACACAGGTGTGTCTTCCTTCCCTCCTGGCTTCCTAGGTTGTTCTTGGTCTTGTACAAGGCTTATTTGATCAGAAGTGGGTGAGTAGGGACTGTGGTGGTAGTGTCGAGTGGGTTGAGGGATTTATGGGGTGGTAGTGATCAAGTATATATAGGGAGAAGGAGGTTGATGTGTTTGGATGTAAACCATAGCTTAGGTAGGTGAGTTGTTTGGTAGAGAAGAGGCCATGTAGAGGGGGGTGGCGTATGGTGTTTAGTGTGGTGGTGATGATGTGTTTAGCTAATATCCATACAAGTATGCTTGTTTTTAGAGGAGGGGGGATGTGGAGGGCTCTAAGATTTAACACATGTGTACTTAGAGTTTAAGAAAAATGAGGGTTTGGTTTGTGTTTTGCTGATTTCGAACAAGGCTAAAGGAATTAGGAAAATTTGGTTCGACTAGAGCTTCAAGGAGTTGTACATCAAGCTTTGGTAGGTGGTACTCTAGGGTTAGGGTTCTAGTTAGGGTTTCTAGGGTTTGTGTGTTAGTTAGAAATGATTTTTATAGTTTTTCTAATTATATAAATGTGTATCGAATTCTAGAAATAAAAAGGAAAATCATTTGGTGCTTTAGGGAGTTGTACGATTGGCTTAGGGATGTTGTACTAGGGTTTATAAAATAAGAAAAATATGATTTTAATAATTACTTAATTTATATAATTTTTATATAAATTTTTACTAAGGTTTTAAAGTAATTAAATAGGTTTTTAAGTTTTTGTGCATTAGAGGGTTGTACATTAGATTTAAGGGTTTGTACATTTATTTTATAAATTTATAAACTCATTTTAAAAATTAACATGTGTATTTGCTACAAAATATGCCTTTAAAAATAATTATTATTAAGGTTTATATAAGGTTTTTATTTATAATTAGTTTCTATCCTTTAAAGACTTGTACCTTAGCTTAGAAGACTTGTACATATATATTTTATAAAAATATTAATTAGGTTTTGTGAGTTTATTAGATATAATAATGTTTTTGTGAAATTAGGGTTTTATCGGGAGTTATAGTGGTATTAGGGTTTCTGTGCTTTAGAGACTTGTACATTAGTTATATAAATTATATTTTGATATTTCTAGGGTTTTGTTGTTTTAATATGTTGTTATGGTAGTTTAGGGTTTCATAAAACTCTTGTTAAATAAGAAACGTTCAATTTTAAACATACGTTAACGAATTAACGTAAAGTGGTAAATGGACTCTCATAAGGTTTTAGGTCAAAGATATTTATATAGATAAAACATTAATTCAGTTAAGGTTGGGTTGTGAGCACATTTATCGAGGATGTGATCTACGTCACATAAGATAACATTTATAATCAGATAACAAATAAAAAAAATAAAAAAAATACACGTAGAAAAGGATAAGTATTCTGAGAGATAGTTTATTATAACGTGAGATTTTTCACAGTGGTTACAGTCTCCCCCCGTTAAGGGAATCTCGTCCCGAGATTCAGTCTATGTTGGTTGAGAGGTTGGGTAAAGTGAAGTATAGAGAGAGTTAAGTTTAGATTTCTAACCTATTCAAATAGGAATATGAGAATGGAAAATCATACAACGATTTGGTTTACGATGGGAGTTTGATATGCCTAAAATGCCTCAAGTTTAAAAATAATATTTTACATAATATTATCTTATTTTTATGTCATTTTATTTTGTTTCAATATTTTGCTTTTGAATGAAAATTGTTATTAGAAAATCTGGAAAGATAACGGTTGCATTTATGCCATGATTCTTCCTAAATTATACATAGTTGATCAGGCTATGTATAATTGAGGACCAAATGATGTAATGTTTGGCTCAGTTACCGTGGTATTTATGCTTCTTCAAAAAGTTTTAGATGGTATTCAACGTTTTGTTTTTGTAAAATGACAACATAATTATTTTTTTAATAAACATAAGAAAATTATTGTTCATACTTGGGCGATAAGTCATGAATTTCTAGGGTACTAATGGGATATCCTTAAAATAAATCTTAGGGTTCGAGTGGAATTCTTACGGGATAGTCAAAACTAATATTAACCAAATTTCTAGTGAGATGACAGTGTAGTGACTACGAACAGGTCAAATGGAATAGAAACGTAGATTGTGATTATTACGGAAATATTACAAGATAGAGACTTCATACGGTAGAAAGGATAGTTAATACGCTTAGGTTACGTCCATCGTAACTAAGGTAGAGTACAATAGGAAATATGCTTAGGAAGTTTTACGATACGATTTATTTATCTCATGCTTAAATAGGGATGTCATTCCTTGACATTGTCGGGATCTTAACGAGTTCTCATTCTCCTGCACTAGTCTTGGTTCGACTGTGCATTCCCATCTCCTAGCACATACGCTCTTCTACGAGCATCGTTATTCTGGTTGTCATTCTGTTTCGGCACTGATTCTTGTAGTGTCCTTTCTCACAACATCTGTGGCATATCACGGCTACTGGCTGTTCCCTATCACCTGTGTCTTTGTAGTCTTCTGTTTTGTGACCTATTCCCTGGCATTTTCCATACTTAGCAATGTAAAGCCCAGTGTGATGCATTTTGCATCGGTTACACAAAGGTTGCTTCCCACGATAACCACTACCTTCAGCAGTTGGGGCAGTATTGGCTTTGGCAGTCTCCTGCCGACGATTCTGTTGATGGTGGTTACGGTTGTGTTGGTAGTTGTTGTGGTGATGGGTGGTCCTTCTATCATCAAGCTTTCGCTTGTGATCATCACTTCCTTGAGTGGAACTTCGCTTGATTTCACGATCCATTAACTGTTGAGCTATAGTAATCGCCTCTTCCAATGATTGTGGCTTGGACGCAATCACATTTCCCTCAATGTTTCGAGGTAATCCTTCCGTATATTTCTCCAACATCTTCTCCAGATTAGGCACAATAGTTGGACATAGGAGAGCAAGCTCCTGAAACCTTCTATTGTAGGCCTTAAGATCTGTTCCTTTCACCACTAACTGGTGAAACTCATCTTCCAGCTTCTTAATCTCAGTACGGGGGCAGTACTTCTTCAGCATTTTCTTCTTGAGATCTTCCCAAGTCAGTTGGTGAGCTGCTTCAACACCCATGGTTTGGGAAGTAGCAGACCACCAAAACAGGGCATCATCCAATAAAGTCCCCGTAGCAAAAGCAACCTTGCAGTCATTGGTACATCCGCTCCTTACAAAGACTACTTCTGTACGTTCAAACCAACGAGCTAATTCAGTAGCTCCTTCTGTTCCCTTAAAGAAAGTTGGTTGACAGTTTATGTAGTCTTTGTAATTACACTTGCGAGCTGTCACTATTTCGTTCTCTCCATTGGGTCGGCTAGTGCTTCCAGTACGAGCAAATTCTGCTGCTTGACTCTCTAGTGCTGCAGCAACACTGTCTGCAACAAGCTTTCAAATAGCAGCTTGGGACATGGGTGGTTCGGGGGAAGTGCGAGGCATATTTCTATTAACACCACAATATGACATACGTTTATATTTTGTACATGTTAGATTATCAAGGTAAAACTTATGATAATCATAAGGTCATAACATGTCCAAATACTATCATACGCGTATGTAAGATGATCATCACTGACCCACGTCAACCGATATCATGCACAGCAAAATACAACAAAATCAAAGCCACATATAGTCATAAATAACTTGCTAATTTGTTATATATAATAAAATTAGTACAAGCTTCATACTTATGCTACATATCTCATGGCCAAGATATAGTACAAAAGCTGACAGATATAAATCTGATTGAGTGGCTACCAGAAACTCTTCCGAGTCAACTTTTCAGTTTGACGATCATGCTGACGAGGATATATATTTACTCTTAATATCTATAATGCATATCTCCCACTATTTTCTCCAAAATAGTGATCTTCGTCTGAGCTGTCGTTAGTTCTTCATTTTTCTTCTTCATTTCTTCTCTTCTAACATCTTCAATTCGTCATAGGTATTTCTTGTCTCAGCTGCTCATGACGGTTCTCTGCCTTCTCACGATTCTCGTCCATCTTCTGCCCCATGGTCTCTGAATCTTCAGCTCTATATTTTATATCCTCGATGCATTCTAGAGACAGCTTGTCGGGATGACCTAAGCGGTCTCGATTTGCTCTTCTTGCCGTTCTAGTCGCGTCAAGAGGGTGGAAATAGTCGGCTGTCGATCTTGTACTGATTTTGAGATTTCACTCATCTCAAATACTCGTGGCAGAGTAGGGATGTCAGGAGTAGGTGATCGGGGTAAAGTATGATATCGGGCGATAATGGTCCTAGCTTTTTCACTAAGTTCAAATGGGACGAATGGGAAATAGAAATTTGTAGATGATAGTGGAGGTAAAGATATACGTAGGAACTGACGATATATATGTAGGAAAGTGGACGTGGTAGTGGTGATGAGGATGTAGGTACTATCATGATGTCCGGTACTGTCGTGATATTTTTCAATATCCGAGTCAGACATAAGAGGAATAGAATTGGTAGGGGAAATCAGGATTCTGTAACCACCCGGTAATTATAAATATTTTACTATGTAGCTAAATAATGAGAAATAAACATATATAAGTAACGTTTCAGTGGCGTTGTGGCACGGAGGACTTTTGGTTAAGTTTTTGTGAAAAGCGGTTATAGTCCAATGTTTGAAAACATTTGGTTCTCTATAACCATGAGCTCTGATACCAATCTATAACACCCCCGTTTTCGATATTCGCAGCGGAAATATAGGTTGGGGTGTTACTTCAAGGTTCACAGTCATGATAATAGATAACGACTCAAAAAGAGACATTTAAAATAAAATTGTTATCATTCGTTTATTTAATATCAGAGTACATAGTATAGGTCACAGAGGGAAGTTTAGAAATATGTTATAAAAGTTACATTATTTGTTGAATGATAACAAAATAGACACTCTTTTTATAAGAAGAAAGTCCATGCCTCTCCGTGCCAAATCGTACTTCTAGTTACCTGAGATAAAACATGCTAAAAAGTCAACACAAAGGTTGAGTGAATCCATAGTGTTTAAGGTTATAATCGGTTTGAACATAAGCTAAGTAGAAAGTAAATCAGTAATATCATAGTTCGTTAAATATTGCTCTAAGTCTCATGAACTCAAACGTTAACGGTGTGTGTGGGTGATATCATAAAATGATATAAGTAATGGTGTATTTGGCTATCAATCCGGCTAGCACAAAGACTATCGATCCGGCTAACACAAATGGGTGAATAAGGTGTATTTGGCTATCAATCCGGCTAGCACAAAGACTATCTATCCGGCTAACACAAATAAGGCGCATTTGGCCATCAATCCGGCTAGCACAAAGTCTATCTATCTGGCTAACACAAATGGGGTGTCTTAGGCAATATTAATCAGGAAAACATACAGAAAAATACTTATGTTCAGGTTTGTAGCATGTATCTCCCGACAAATTTATAAAAACGTATATAAAAAGTGGGACTATGAACTCACCTGGACAGTCTGGATGGAAAACAAAATTAACTAGAGTTGATAAACATCTCCGGCACGCAACCTGGTTTGGTATATCAAGTTTTCAGTAATCGTTTTCAATTATATATAAGTTTTTATTATTCGTTTCGTAATGTTTTCGGTAATTGTTAATTTTGAGACAACATGAAGTCTCTTCAAAAGTTATAAGATTTTATCTTATTCCTTATCTTTATGTTTTTGTTCCGTTCGTTCGTTAGATACCTCGTTCGTTCGTTATCGAAGAAAACGTATAATAATAATACTAATAAGAATAATAATAATAATTAAAATAGTTTTAATAATAATAATAATAATACTAAGAATAATAATAATAATTAATTATTTATTAATAATTATCATTATAGAAGAATTTACACTTTAAACCTTTTGGTTTCATTCGTTGACAACTTTTACCCATGAACTCTTGTAAAATGACAATTTTACCCCTCAACTTTCACAAAATTACAATTTTTACCCCTTAACTTTGGTCAAATGACAACTTTTACCCCTACAGTTTCAAAAACGACACTTTTTATCCCTAGGGTTTAAGTCGACAGCATGTGTAGTCCCTTTTTATAATTCTATTTAAAGTTTTGACATAAAATACCCTGGAGACTCCCGTCGCGTTACACACGACGTCCTTATTTTATAAAAACGCGTTATATGTTAAGAACAAAACTTTTTACGACTCTTTCGTAAACTTATTTATCAGTTTAAAAACGCGTTAATTATTTCATAAACTTATTTATCAGTTTAATTATTTTGTGTTGTCGGGGCAGAAACACGCGACAAAAAGAAGACCATATCTCATTCATTTCTTAACCAAATGATTTCATTCTTTTTCCTATAGTTAAATAGCTAAGTGATCTACGTTTTTTCAAAAATCTAGAATTTTTAAAGTTCGTTTGGTGGTCGAAAACTAGGTTCAAAGCTCAGGGTCTGATCGTGTTTTTAAATAAGATCTGTTCGGAATTTAAATAAAAACACTTTTTTTTTGCGTTTTCATTACTGGAGGTCTAAAGAGTTTTTGAAGGAAACATCGTTCCGGACAACTTTCATGTTTTAAGGTTTTGACGAAACGGGGCAGAAGTGCCTCGTTTTGCGTGATTTCGTGTTCTGTTACAGTAAGTATTTTAAGTTTATATATAACTTCAAATAGCCATATCTTTTGACTCGTTTACTCATTTTTTATGATTCAAATTGATACATTTTCCTAAAAAAATTCTCTTTAACAATATGTAAGTGTCCTATAGCCTAGTGTTTTTAAAATATCGAAAAAAATAAATATATGGTGTGTTTGTTTGGTTCGATCAAAAACAAAAGAAACGAAAAAGAAAAGCATTTCTAGTTTTTGTATTAGATTCTTATTAAAGATTGTTCCTTAGTAGATTTTAGAGTATAAGGAGTCTAGAAAACGAAATGAAAAGAGTTTAGAACTTACTTAGTTATATGGTTCGAATAGGGTATGTTTTGTGGCGAAATGAACTTGGCAAAGGAACACAGGTGTGTCTTCCTCCCCTCCTGGCTTCCTAGGTTGTTCTTGGACTTGTACAAGGCTTATTTGATCAGAAGTGGGTGAGTAGGCACTGTGGTGGTAGTGTCGAGTGGGTTGAGGGATTTATGGGGTGGTAGTGATCAAGTATATATAGGGAGAAGGAGGTTGATGTGTTTGGATGTAAACCATAGCTTAGGTAGGTGAGTTGTTTGGTAGAGAAGAGGCCATGTAGAGGGGGGGTGGCATATGGTGTTTAGTGTGGTGGTGATGATGTGTTTAGCTAATATCCATACAAGTATGCTTGTTTCTAGAGGAGGGGGGATGTGGAGGGCTCTGAGATTTAACACATGTGTACTTAGAGTTTAAGAAAAATGAGGGTTTGGTTTGTGTTTTGTTGATTTCGAACAAGGCTAAAGGAATTGGGAAAATTTGGTTCGACTAGAGCTTCAAGGAGTTGTACATCAAGCTTTGGTAGGTGGTACTCAAGGGTTAGGGTTCTAGTTAGGGTTTCTAGGGTTTGTGTGTTATTTAGAAATGATTTTTATAGTTTTTCTAATTATATAAATGTATATCGAATTCTAGAAATAAAAAGGAAAATCATTTGGTGCTTTAGGGAGTTGTACCATAGGCTTAGGGATGTTGTACTAGGGTTTATAAAATAAGAAAAATATAATTTTAATAATTACTTAATTTATATAATTTTTATATAAATTTTTACTAAGGTTTTAAAGTAATTAAATAGGTTTTTAAGTTTTTTTGCATTAGAGGGTTGTACATTAGGTTTAAGGGTTTGTACATTTATTTTATAAATTAATAAACTCATTTTAAAAATTAACATGTGTATTTTCTACAAAATATGCCTTTAAAAATAATTATTATTAAGGTTTATGTAAGGTTTTTATTTATAATTAGTTTCTATGCTTTAAAGACTTGTACCTTAGCTTAGAAGACTTGTACTTATATATTTTATAAAAATATTATTTAGGTTTTGTGAGTTTATTACATATAATAATGTTTTTGTGAAATTAGGGTTTTATCAGGAGTTATAGTGGTATTAGGGTTTCTGTGCTTTAGAGACTTGTACATTAGTTATATAAATTATATTTTGATATTTCTAGGGTTTTCTTGTTTTTATATGTTGTTATGGTAGTTTAGTGTTTCATAAAACTTTTGTTTAATAAGAAACGTTCAATTTTAAACGTACGTTAACGAATTAACGTAAAGTGGTAAATGGACTCTCATAAGGTTTTAGGTCAAAGATATTTATATAGATAAACATTAATTCAGTTAAGGTTGGGTTGCGAGCACGTTTATTGAGGATGTGATCTATGTCACATAAGATAACATTTATAATCAGATAACAAATAATAAAAAAAAAAATTACACGTAGAAAAGGATAAGTATTCTGAGAGATAGTTTATTATAACGTGTGATTTTTCACAGTGGTTACGGATTTATATGTACCTAGTTCTCTATAACTAAGGCTCTGATACCAATCTGTAACACCCCAAAATTTGGTATAGCGAAAGCATTCGATCATTGGGTGCTACTCAATTGGTATTCACAACACAAGGTAATAAAGAACGGATTATCAAACCTGTTTTGAAACATACATTAATTTAAATAAAGGTTGACATCGTAGTCAAATTTAGAGTACAAGGCCCATAAAGTTTTTAGTTGTCCCAAATACAAAAGTGGTCAGGTGTGGGTATTATTCCACTCCAAATGTGCCTATGATCTTGCCATGACAAGCCTTCAAAATACAATGCATCAGTAAGTTAAGCACCTGAGAAAAACATGCTTAAAAGTCAGCAAAATGCTGGTGAGTTCATTGGTTTATAATAAACAGTAAACTTGGACCATAAGCAAAGCATATGAATATTTCAATGAATATAATGTCACTCAAAAGTGTTGTCTATTATGTCAGCATTAAGTTCATGCAACCGAAGCTTGACAATGGGCATGCTCTAGAAGCACGTTAAATAAAGGCCTTTGTAAGTGTCTATCCCGTGACACTCGTGTTTTGACATATTATACGCTTGCATTTGGTCAACCTAGCCAAACCGTACGGGGGTGTCATCCCTAATAGATCTATTTATAGCATTCACGCTTCTCAACTGGAATTAACGGTTCATGAGTTTGGGCATGAGGGGGGATACTAATGCTTAGGCTAATTCTACGTAATAGTTTGATAAAAACATGAGTGTAGTTCTGGTCCAAATAAAAGTTTTGCATGTTTCGCACCTCAAAGTTTTGCAAAGCAAGTAATAAGAGTAAAAGTGGGGCTATAAACTCACCTCAGTAAAGTATCACAAGTAGTAATGATGTGCACGCAAACCGAGGTCCGATAGCTCTAGTCGCAACCTAGATAAGTACCATGTCTTAGGTTCGGCAATAAGGTCATGTATGCAAGTTTACACTTTAATATATCACCCGTACATGTTCGTAGTGAAGTTTTATAGTTAAAAACGTAGTTATGTTATCGTGCTCGTTTAAAGGTTAAGCATATTCTTTTATAATACGTTATTAGTTCATCTCGTAATTAAAGTATGGTCGTTTTATTTAGAAGTATTTTAGAAAATCACCGACGCGCTTTATAACTGTAACACCCCAACCCGCCAAGGGCAAAGGTGTCACAGATACGGATTCTTATCAGAACAAACACAAGCATATGACATACATAATACAATAGGATTCCAAGGGTTACAACTGAAAATCTGATATTACAAGGTTACAAATGAGGTATACAATAATCACTAAGTCTGAATATAACTTTTCAAATCATCTCTAATCCAATTTAGCTAGCAAGGTCTTCTAAGTCCAAGGTCCTCTCTAATAACAACCCAGCTTTCAACTAAAACCTGCCGTACATGAAAGAAAACGTACGGCTGAGCTTACAAAGCCCAGTGAACAGATATATAATAAACGGAAACGAAAGCAAAAGCAATGAAAGTAAAAGGAAACGAACAGATATAGTATAACGAAGTAGATAAGTAAAGGTACAGAGAGAGAGTAAAGGTTTAGGACAGTAATCCACCACGAGCCCAGAAACAGAAATATCATATCCTTGTAACCATATCAGAAATCCAGAGGGGATGCCTCTCAAGTAACCAGATAATATGAGGGGTGACCTCATGTATCCAACAGAAATATATGGAGTAGCTAGCTCCCAGAACATGAAAGACGTGGATTGCACCCACCGTCAGTCACCAGAAATCAGATCATATTATAACATATCATATCATAACAGAACAAATCTAGGATGCATCCATACGCCCCCAAAACAGAAATATCGGCCATAATCATATAGTGTGCACATATCAGAACAGAACAGGGACGGTGTGGTTAATCACTCTGACCACACAAGAGTCATGCCAGTGGTGCATCACAGACACGGCCATGTTACCTTCATGGCTAGGGAACAAATTTTGGCTCGGGTATCAAACTGGGAGTCAAAGGTCAAAGGTCAAAGGTTCATATCATAATCAGGGTGTCACATCAGAAAGGTCATATCAGAAGGTTCATATCAGAAGATCAAATATCCCAGATCAATATCCAAAAGAGTCAAAGTATCAGATGGTCAAATCTTCAAAAGGTTCAATATCAAAAGTACTTTTCAAAAGGTTTTCTCTTAAGGTTTATTTAAAACAATCCTTCGAAATAGTTTTCATAAATGGTCTTTCAAATAGTTTTCATAAAATGAACTTCAAAAATAGTTTTCTTAAAGTCAATATATCATGCTTGAAAAACCCTTTCAAAATACTTTATTTAAACATTTCCATCTCATATCAAAAAGATCTTCATATCATAGGTCCCAAAATCAGAGATCAAAGGTCGAAGCAAAGGTGTCATGGCAAAGGATCGTAACAGAGTATCAAATCAGAGATTTAACAGGTCAGAAAAGAATTCATAGGAAACCTTACAGAGAAGGTCAGAATATCTGTACCTTATTACGAAAGCAAAGACAGAAAATAGAGCACAAGACAGATCAAGATCTCTCCTTCTTCACACCTAAAGGAATAGAAGACGGAATCACAGAAGATTCTAAGTCAGATTTCTATTTTGGTTCACCTTCCATTTTAAAGTATTTTCCAGATTTAGTAACTTCCCAGATTTAGAAACTTTCTACTTTTAGCAGGTTTCCAGAATTAGTAACTTCCCATATTTAGTTAGACACTAGTATTACAGATTAGGTTGAGTCTTCATTACACATATTCTGAACATAGGTTACATTTTAACACGTTACGAAAATTCAGGGTTACTTATGACAAGTTTTCAGAATTTAGGGTTTCAAATGCAAATTCACCAAGTTTAAGGGTCTAATATGAAAAATATCACATGTTGCTGATTTAAACACTTAATTTATTCAGAATGACACATTTGATCCTTCATGTTCCAATGTTTACAATTTACACCCCTTAGTTATAATATTTACAAAACAAACCTCATACTTACCTAATTCATGATTTCACACCCCATAGTATCCATATTTACCAACCAAGCCTCATAAGTTACCAAATTACAGAATGTTACCTCAGAAATATCTATTGTACGAATTCAGCTCCTCAGATTTCAGAATTTACATAATTAGTCCCTTAAGTTTACAAAACTTATTAATTAAATCATAATTCCATATTAATTACACATTAAGCCCATAAATACTCAAATTTACCCAAAACACTTTTAATATCATTATTTACTCAGGACAACCTCAACTTTCTAGAATTTACACTTTTAGTCCCTCTAGTTTAATTAATTACAAATCATACCCTTTAATTATCATTAATTCATTATCTTGAAATATTTACACTTAGGACCCTCAAGTTATATTTTTCCCACATTGTAACAGACCTAAATAACATTTTAAAAATAACCCACGAGTTTCAAAAGTTACAAAACACCCCCTTGTAATAAAAAAAACATCCGTATATACTTTTTATTTATAAAACCCTAACCCTAAAAATACTAATCATTACCCAATAATTATATCATCATTATAACATCATTAATTAACCAAAAACAAACCCTAAATCCAAACCCTAGATCGAAATCCATTTTATTTGATTTATTCTTCACTTTTCACAAGACCCGGTTTTAAATTAATTCTCCAATGATTCATTTAAGCTTCTAAACATCAAACCAATATTTTTTCCATGTTATTAGATGTATAAATAACTCATAAAAATTATAAAACCAACCCAGAAAAATCGCATAGCATATATTTGATTTTAGGTACGTTTTAAACCCCAATAATTACAACGACTCATCTAGGCCTCAATAAATCATTCCATCATTTTTCCCAGATCATACACATCATATTAGGTCTAAATAAAATAAACATGGCACCCAGAAAATTCGTAATACATATTTTGGAATTTACATGTGTTTTAACCCATATAATTCAAAGCGACTTAAAAACTTTGCATGATTCGAATAAAACAATTTTCCTAAGTCTTATATGATGTAAGTAACCTGTGAAAAATATTAGATTAATTTTAGAACGTATGGAAACAAGGTTCACGAATTATACCTATCGGATGAGAAAATCGGCAAAGAAATGTTCCACGATCAAACTAGCAACTCCACGACCCTAAGCTGATTTTTCCTAGCTTCCTTGGATGTCGAAGAACACCAGAAAAATACTATTTCACCTCCAGAATTTTGTATGTGTTGTGGGTGATTTATGGTGTGTGTTTTGATATTATCGGCTTAGGTTTTTAGGAAATAAAAGGAATGGTAACTAAGTAATGATGATAGGGCCGAAATTGGGGGAGGGTTAGGCTGGAATTTTCGGAATTTTTGTTTAGGAATTGATGGGCCTTTAATTTTCACCTTAAATATACTTTAATTCCATTTATAACCATAATATAAATACTTAAAATTATACTTGGCGCCCCAAAGGGTATTTTCGTAATTTGTCACTTGCAAAAATATTAAATGGTGTTGTCAAATTTATTTGGAATCATATCTTGTTCATTACCAGAAGTTTGGGATCGATTCGGAACTTTCATCAAGCTTTAATTAAATTTTAAAATTTCAGGGGCATTTTGGTAATTTTACATGCTTTTCAGATTTTAGGGTTTTACAATAACATTCTACGATTGTCGTCTAAGTTATTTACGAGAAAAATAAAGTTTTACGTCGAAAAAATTATATTTTGTTAAGTTCCCAAAGTGGTTAAGTGGCCTAGTAAAACTAGTCGGAAAACAGTGGTTGTTTAGTATTTGTGGCTCAACTCCGTGGATTTAGGAAGTGACCAGCAAGGTCAACAAAGTCTGGAAGAGACCTTCAACTCAATCGAACGCGTAATTATACAGCCTTGAAGTTAGGTGATCACGCCATTTGTGGTGATTCTGGGCAGTTTTCGGAAAAGTTCACGGGGTTGTAGTTTATTCGTTATATATTCGTCTGACATTTGGCTGGACTTTCTGGAAACTAGGCTAGGTAAAATTCATTTTACTTACTGGTGTTACTCTTCCAAAACTGACTCTATCTTGGAGAAAAACGGGCTTAAACATGGTCACTCGAAAATCTGGTCCTGACACTTAGAAAAATTTTGACTGTTTTGAGCTGGAAAAATAGTTAGCTTCGTCGTAACTTTATATCAACGTATCTTGGTTGTTTTAGCTCCGTTCCTTAAGTTCTTTATATCCCCGGGTTCGTATTTAAGTATACTAACAGATTTTTAGTTCCTTAGATGATCTAGTTAAACTTTACTACTCGATTTTTCCGTTTAAAAATCTCCCAACAACAAGTATTGTTTTAGAAAAAATGTATCTTCTTCGTTATAAGCTCGTTTTAATCCGTTCAAGCGGCCACGTTTTCGTAATTGAGTCTATTTCCTGAATTTGTAGCCTAAAATTGTTGAAAATTAGTGGTTTTTCTGTGTTAACCCGAATGGGACATATTCTCTTTTTAGAGTGTCAAAAATGTGTTTTTCTAGTTTTCTATTTATTCAAATCCACTTATAACCTCTTCCAAACTAGTCCTAGCTCGTTACCGATGTTTGAACTTGTTGATAGTGATTTAGCAATAAGTTTAGCAAGATTAGAAGGTTTAATTTCTCACATATTTAAGTAACTTACTAAAACTAATTAAATAAGTAAACTCACTAGTTAATGTATATAGTTTTCCTTAGTTAAAATCTCATTGTGGTTACAAAAGTATAACAAACATGTACATGGTGATAATAATGTGTACGTAAATCATGAAACTAAGTTATAGAAAATGAAATATCACATGATTAAGTAGTGTAAGATTAGGAAAATTAGTTTGATGGCTTACTTGAAGTGATTAGTAGGATGAGAAGATGAAAACACTTGTTTAACCCAAAACAAAATTTCTTAAACCCTTGTAGCTTAATTGTAAACCCCAAATAACAAATGGGACTAGCAAAAATAACTTTTCGTGCTTCCATTTTATCCTAGGTAGATTGTGGTATGTATGTGAGTGTGATGGTTTATTATTTTTTTTCTTTGCAAGTAAAGGTGCATGTGTTTTGTTATATATATATATATATATATATATATATATATATATAGGAAAGTGTCAAAGATTGGTCAAGGATTTTTCTTACTTGGTCTTTGATTTGGGCCGAAATTTCGGGGAAAGTAGGAGACGAAAATTCTAGTCAAGCCACCTAAATTAATTACCATGTTTCATGTGTTGATTTTGTACAATAGTTAGTCAAAAATGAGTTAATGTATATGTTTGTAAAAAAAATTAAAGGGGCGGCATTTGTTGATAAAATAAAATGTAAGTTGAATTTTGTATAAAAATGTATTTTAATTTCAAAGAGAAGAAAGTTTCAAAGAAGCCATTCGTAAACCTACAACCGACTTACTACTATCTTCTTATAAGACAGACTGGGAGACAGAGGGGAGGCTCTATTCAACCATTCTAAAAAAGACTGGCTACCATATAAGAAGAAAGAAGAGACTGCCTACTGCTTTAGCTTTGAAAGCGGCTTGGAAGGAAGGAAAGACTCCATAATCAAAAGGCAAAGGCATTGGTCCTACCAAGTGTCCTACTAGGAATATAGGAAGAAAAGCTATTCTTCTTAGCAGTTGAAGAAGTGAATTGAATCACCCCGAAAATACTGAGCAGACTTGAACTCCTCCCTTCGCGCTCAGATGATTCCTCGATCCGCATCCAAAGGAATAGAACTTCCCGTCAGCTAAACGGATTACTTCGACCGATGTCCGCTTTGGTGAGAGGTATGGCTTGCTGGGGGTTTAAGGCTAGCTAGTGTATTGGGTATTATAAATAGGTATTGAGTATTGGTTTGTTAGTTGACGTTACATACGTATAATTAAGTGGGCTTAGTAAAAGAATTATAAAGGTGTATGAAAATAATTTTTGTACTTTTGTAGTAAATTAGGGAACATAAGAATGTATTAAAAATAATTATTGAGTGTGTCGGGTACATTGTTCATTTAAATTGTGAAAAACTTTTATTAAATTAATATTTTTGAGTAAATAAAGATGCAATTGCCTTAGTAATTAAATTATGAACTGTAGTAGTGACAATGTACTATTATGTTGTAGACTAAATTTAGTCTAGAGTCATCGTGAACAAGAGGGTTGTTGATAGTTTTGCGTTTATTTAACTAAATAGTTATACGTAAATTGTATTATAGTGAATTTAAAATAATAAATATGAGTTTTAATCGTCAGTAAATGTCAGAAAATATATAATGTGCAGTTTCTGATAAAATAAACATTTTTTACTACTAAAATAGCAGGACAAAAAATTACCGTTTGTCATAACAAGGCTCTTAACCTTGTGGTTGTTGGTTTGAGCCCCAAGGTGGGCGTTCTTTTCCGGTTGTTTTTTAAATTTATAGCTTTGAACACAATGGCTTAAAAACAGTAAGCGAAAATCTATATTCTAGTAAAAGAAGTACCACATTGTTGATACAAAAGTTGGGCGTTCCTTAATTCCGTACCAATCAGATCTTAATGCTTGAGACCTGCGCACTAAGAAAACAAAAAGACACCGTTAGGCTTATCGTGGGATTGTCTCCCACGATTATCCTCCGGCATGAGAGTAAGTAATCGATTTAGAGTTTGTAGAAGAGTTAGGGTTTTGTAAGTCGTACCTTTAATGAGAGTCGAAGGACTCTTTATATACACACGAAACCCTAGTTGGTTTCGTGTCCTTTACTCCTCAGCATATCCCGCATAGGGCGGTTATATGATATATATCCATAAATAAGGGATATCTATATCAAAACCATAAATAACTTTGGGTTTGGGCCATCGTGAGCCCAAACCGCTATTGTAACACCCCGACCCGACAAGGGTAAAGATATCACAACTATATGGTTTCATATCAGAACAACATAGCATCCATAAAGCAAAATAGCGGAAGTCAAATACATAATCCAACAATAAGTCAACATGACTTATATCCAAATGAAAGGAAAATAAAGGAAGTACATAAGTTCAATGCCCAAACAATGGCAACATAAAGTCTAATGAAATCAAATGGTAGATAAGCTATCAAGAATAAGCTCCACTCAAGTGCACTCAACCCCAAAGCCATGCCCAGCTCCTAGCTTAATTACCTGCCGTGTGAAAAGAAACACGGCTGAGCTACACGAGCTCAGTGAACAGATATAACGATAACAAGCAGTAGAATAAGGAATAACAGTATGAATGAGTCAGAGTTAAGCATCAATATGAAGTAGCAGTAATGAAAGATAAAGAGTAAAGGTGTAGGAAAACAGTAATCCTCTACGAGCCCAGTATCAGTAATCAGTAATCAGTAATCAGTGTAATCATGTAACCATATAATCATATAGAGGGGAGACCTCTCAGTAAACCAGTAATTATGAGGGGAGTCCTCAAACAGTAAGTGGAGTGATCAGCTTCCAGTATGTGAAAGACGTGTATCGCATACACCATCAGTCACCAGTAATACAGTAATCAGTAATCAGTAACAGTAACAGTAACAGTTCTAGGATGCATCCATACGCCCCTGGTGGCCATGAACCTCCCAACACACCAAATAAAATACAGAAAAGGGACGGAACAGGTCATCACTCTCCTGCCCTAGAGTCATGCCATCGGTGCATCAATGACATGGTCATGAAACCCTCATGACTAGTTATGGCTCGTAGTATCAAACTGTGGGTCAGTGGTCAAGTATCAGTATTCAGTATTCAGTTTAGTTTCATAGGTCAATATCCAGTTCAGTATAACAGACAGTTCATATCAGATGGTTCAGTAACAGAGGTTCAATATCAGTAGGTTCAATATAAGAAAGGTTCAGTATCAGTAGGTCAATGTCAAAGGTTCATAGAAACAAGGAACATGGCAGTGAATCAGAAATGAAACGAAGGCACCTTACTAAAGAAGGGCAGAATATCTGTACCTTATTGCTGATAACGGAAAATACTGAAAAGATGATCAAGAGCACAAGACTACTCCCTCTTCACACCTAGAGGAGTAAAGACATGATTACTAAAGATCCCATTTCCATATTAAGTAACTTTCTATTTTTAGCAGGTTTCCATTTTTAGAAAGTTTCCTTATTTAGTAAGTTTCCAAAATTAGCAGATTTCTATAATGAGTAAGATTTAAATATTTTGATTTAGTTAAATCATTAATTTAGTCTCATTATGGAATTAGGGTTGGTTTTAGCAAGTTATAAAAGTTTAGGGTTAAATATAACAAGTTTACATAGTTTAAGGTTTTAATTGTAAATATATCAAATTAAAGGTCTAGAATGAAAATATCATGATTTACTTATTTAAATACCCCATTTATTCAGAATTACATCTTTAGCCCATTAAGTTCCATATTTCACACTTTAAACCCTTTATTTATAAAAGTTACAAAATAAACCTTAAAGTTACATAATTTACCATTTAATTCATATATTATTTCTAATTACACCACTAGTCCTTATATTAATTTAATTTCAGAATATACCCTTAAATTTCATGCATAGTACGATTTAATCCTTTAGTTTCCATAATTACACATTTAGTCCCTTAAGTTTACAAAACTTATAATTTAAATCATAATTCCATATTAATTACATATTAAGCCCATAAATATTCAAATTTACCCAAAACACTTTTAATATCATTATTTACTCAGTACAACCTCAACTTTCCAGAATTTACCTTTTTAGTCCCTCTAGTTTAATTAATTACAAATCATACCCTTTAATTACCATTAATTCATTATCTTGAAATATTTACACTTAGGACCCTCAAGTTATATTTTTCTCACATTGTAACAGACCTAAATAACATTTTAAAAATAGTCCACGAGTTTCAAAAGTTACAAAACACCCCCTTGACCTTTATATTTCAAATCGGTAATACATTTATAATACAAAATCAAACCCTAATTATTTCCAATCATCATATAATCATTACCATATTATTTTAATACCATAAAAGTCCAGATTCAATTATATAAACCTTAATTCAATTGGTTTAGGGTTTTGTTCATACTTTCCCTTTTATTTTCAATTAAGCCGATATATACCCAATTTCACCAATAATAGTTTTAGGCTTCCAAAATTCAAATGGCCATTTTTGTGATGATATATGATGTATAAGGGAGCCACGAAAATTATAAAACTTGCCCAGAAAATTCACATGAGTGATTTAGAGAATTAATATGATTTTAGGGTTTCGAATTCAATATTTAGCATACGATCAAATTACAATGCATGGCTGTGTTTTAGCATTTTTCTCACGTTATATAGGATTAGTATAAGCTCAGAAAAATACCAGATAATTTATAGGACGAGTGGATAGGGCGTTGAGAATTTGGACCTATCGGATCTAGTGCTCGACACCAAAGAATTTACCACGATCACCACAGCCACTCCACGACCTTGTAATCATTTTTCACAGACCATACATGATGTGAGGGACGTGAGAAAAATGGAGAATGAATTTTACATTGATCGAATTAATAAAAATGGAATTATTACCTATCGATTGAAATAGAAGAGGAAATTCGACAACTTGCAATCCCGACCTCTAAAATTCGTGAAGCTATTTTTCTAGGCTTCTTGAGAACCTTAAGAACACAGGAAAAATAGTGCCTCACTTCCAGAATTTCGTATGATCAAAGGAGTGATTAATTTGGAGATTAGGGTTTAATCGGTTTTGAAGAGCTTGGAAGAAAATGTGTAAATTATAAAATTTGTGGAGTGACCGAGTCTAAGGGGGTAATGGGCCATAATTTCGGGGGTTTTGATTAGGGAAATTGATTGCCTTGATTTAGTATCTTTAATGCCCTTTTAATTACTTTTAATTTCCTAATTAAATCATAGAATTTGAATTTTAAATTATATTAGGCGCCCAAGGGCATTTTAGTAATTTTCATGGCTTGTATAAAAGTTAAATGAAGTTGTTAAAATTATTTGGGATCATAACTTGCTCATTGCTAGAAGTTTGGAATTTATTTTGTGCTTTACATATGTTTTATTTAGGGTTTAAATTCCCAGGGGTAATTTGGTCATTTTACATGTTATAGAATTTCAGGTATTACAACTTCTTCCCCACTAACAGAAAAATTTCGTCCTCGAAATTTGCAAGGACATACAAAAGGAAACATGACAGAAACGAAACTGAACATACCAGATCAAAACATGAAATGAGGATAACCCGATCGTATTGACTCTTCGGTCTCCCAGGTTGCCTCACGCGCTGGGTGATTCCGCCAAAGAATCTTTACAAAAGGAATGACTTTATTTCTCATAACGCGTTCCTGACGCTCTAGAACCGCTTCCGGTTCTTCAGATAAGGTCATATCGGGACGGATTTGATCAAACGGATAAGAAGCCACATGCAGAGGATGATAGTTGTATCCCCTCAAAAGAGATACATGAAATACATTATGAACATGAGCCAACTGAGGTGGTAAAGCTAGACGATACGATACTTCTCCGATACGCTCCAGAATTTCAAAAGGTCCAATAAACCGAGGGCTGAGCTTGCCCTTAATACCAAAACGTTTGACGCCTCGAAACGGAGATACTTTAAGAAATACCCGGTCACCGACATTAAACTCTAGATCCCGACGGTGTTTATCCGCATAACTCTTTTGACGTGCTCGTGCCTCTTTCAATTTCTCCTTAGCTATGGCAACCTTTTCATTGGTCACCTCTATCATCTCAGGTCCTTCAAGAAGACGTTCCCCTACTTCATTCCAACATACCGGTGCTCTGCACTTCCGTCCATATAACATCTCAAAAGGTGCCATATCAATGCTCGCGTGCCAACTATTATTATAAGCGAACTCTACCAAACACAGATAATCGTCCCAACTACCCGTCCATTCCAACGCACATGCCCGTAACATATCCTCTAATGTCTGGATGGTCCTCTCCGACTGACCATCAGTTTGGGGATGAAAAGCGGTACTGAATTTAAGACGAACACCCCAAACTTTATGTAATCCCTTCCAGAAGCGCGAAGTAAAACGAGGATCACGATCAGAAACGATAGAAGAAGGAGTGCCATGCAATCTAACAATCTCCTGCGTGAAGATCTCTGACAACTTACTAACACTGTAGCTCATACGGATGGGTAAGAAATGAGCGGATTTAGTTAGCCGATCAACGACCACCCAAATCGCATCATGTTTCCTACGAGTCAACGGTAAACCACAAACAAAATCCATGGATATTTCATCCCACTTCCAAACTGGAATCTCCAA
The DNA here is from genome assembly GCA_021014915.2 of Artemisia tridentata subsp. tridentata. Classification (NCBI taxonomy): domain Eukaryota; kingdom Viridiplantae; phylum Streptophyta; class Magnoliopsida; order Asterales; family Asteraceae; genus Artemisia; species Artemisia tridentata. The sequence continues at coordinate 312,655,313 of CP139504.1, forward strand.
AGGTTGCAATAACCCACTAGCTCTCTGGTGTTCAATCTTGACCTGCTGACAGGTCATACATTTGGCTACAAACGATGCCACATCCTGCTTCATGCCGTTCCACCAGAAGTGTTGCTTCAGATCCCGATACATCTTGGTAGAACCAGGATGTATAGAAAAAGGAGAACTATGAGCCTCAGTCAACAAAGCCTCACGTAGATCAGTATCATTAGGGATACATAACCGATCTCCATACCATACAACACCACTACCATCAACCCGAAACTCAGATTGCTTACCTTCCTCGACATTCTGCACAATAGCCCAGAGTTCACCATCGTCCTTCTGAGCTTCCTTAATCCGCAGTATCAAGTTTGATTCTACCTTCAAACTCGCCCAATAACCACTAACGCCCTTTACACATATCTCAACCTCTAACCGCTCTAAGTCCTGAAGAATACGAGGCTCGATATTCATACTAGCAATCATACCCGATTTTCTGCTGAGTGCATCGGCAACAACATTTGCCTTGCCGGGATGATACTGGATATTAGTGTCGTAATCTTTCAAAAGCTCCAACCATCTCCTCTGCCTCATGTTGAGCTCCTTCTGGGTAAATATGTATTTGAGACTCTTATGATCCGTGAAGATATCACATGATTCACCGTATAAGTAATGTCTCCATATTTTCAACGCAAATACCACAGCTGCCAACTCTAGATCATGGGTCGGATAATTTTCCTCATAGGGTTTTAACTGCCTTGAAGCATAGGCAATCACTTTCCCGTTCTGCATGAGAACACAACCTAAACCCTTCTTGGAAGCGTCACTATAAATCTGGAATCCTCCCGAACCCGACGGTAATGTCAAAATAGGTGCAGACACTAGTCGTCGTTTCAACTCCTCAAAGCTCTGCTCACGTTCATCCGTCCACACAAACTTTTCACCTTTTCTCATCAATTGAGTCATCGGTAAGGCCAACTTAGAAAAACCCTCGACAAAACGTCGATAGTAGCCAGCTAACCCCAGAAAACTCCTGACTTCGGTTACCGTGGTAGGTCTTGGCCATTTTGTGATAGCCTCGACCTTAGCTGGATCCATGGTAATCCCATCTGCAGACACGACGTGACCAAGGAAAGCAACTCGGTCCAACCAGAACTCACACTTGGAAAATTTAGCGTATAATTTCTGCTGCCTCAGAATACCCAAAACAGTACGCAAATGCTGCTCGTGCTCTTCCGCCGACTTAGAATATACCAGAATATCATCAATGAAAATGATGACGAATTTATCAAGGAATTCATGGAAAACCCGGTTCATTAAGTCCATAAATACTGCAGGAGCATTTGTTAACCCAAAAGGCATAACCAAGAACTCATAATGTCCATACCGGGTGCGGAAAGCAGTCTTAGAAATGTCCTGCTCTTTAACCCGCAACTGGTGATAACCAGATCGCAAGTCAATTTTGGAGAATACTTTAGCTCCCTGCAATTGATCGAACAAGTCATCGATGCGAGGTAGCGGATAACGGTTTCGAATAGTGATGCGGTTTAGCTCCCGGTAATCGATACACAACCGCATAGACCCATCTTTCTTCTTTACAAAAAGTACAGGAGCACCCCATGGTGACACACTCGGCCGAATAAATCCACAGTCCAATAACTCTTCAAGCTGCTCCTTTAACTCCTTAAGTTCCACTGGTGCCATCCGGTACGGAGCCTTAGAGATAGGCTCAGCGCCGGGAATCAGATCGATACTAAATTCAACCTCTCTGGCCGGAGCAAGACCAGGAAGTTTTTCAGGGAAAACATCAGAAAATTCCCGAACAATATGAACAGTATTAATATCAGGACCCTCGACAGATGAATCCTTAACAGAGGCCAAATAACCTTGGCAACCATGAGATATTAGAGTCCTTGCTTTCATAGCAGAGATAATTTTCACATATTTCAGAGAGCGTGTTTCATGAAAGACAAATTCAGGCTGAGTTAGATCACCAAAAATTACTTTTCGAGCATGACAGTCAATGGTGGCTCTATGAAAAGATAACCAATCCATGCCCAGGATAACGTCAAAATCAGTCATGTCCAGAGGAAGTAAGTTTGCCGAACGGATTCGGTCATCGAATTGTATAGGACAGTTTACATATTCATGATCAATAAGAGTACTGAGTTTCATGGGAGTGGAGAGGGATATTTGGTTACTTAGTGGTGTTGGTAATATTTTAAGTTTCTTAACCAGATTTAGAGATATAATCGAGTGTGTAGCTCCAGTATCAAAAAGTGTGAAAACAGCATGATCACCAATATATAAAACGCCCGTAATCGTACCTGAAGACTGTGCCGCCTGATCCCGAGTCATAGAATATACACGGCCAGTGTTGGGTGGAGGGGGAGGTTTCAGATAGTTCCCGGTTGTCTCCGGGTGTTTAGGGCAGTCTTTCACTCTATGCTCTGTAGACCCCCATCTAAAACATGCCCCAGTAGCCACACGACAAGCCCCAGCATGACGTCTCCCACAAGTAGTGCAAATAGGAAAAGAATAAGAACCCCCAGACGCACCTCCTTGAGAATTAGAACCCGAAGCCCTGCTCTGCTGATTACCCCTAACAGTCTGGTCTCTCCACTGTTTCTGACCGTTGTTGCGTCCTGAGCGATCATCTCCCTGCCTAGTAGTGACCCCGGAACTCTGGCCTCTCGCATCAGGCCTCCTCTGATCATAATTCCTGCCAGCCTGACCCTGATGATCGTATCGTCGATCCCCCTGTCCACGAGAATCATAACTCCTGTCATTTCGGCCCCTAAAATCCCTGCTCTGACCCTGAGTCTGAATCCTATCCCCATCTCTGTTCCTCTTATGCCCAGATCCCTGATGAAATATCTCAATATTGCGAGCTGCGTCGCAACATTCTGTCGGGTCTCGAAACTCATCATTAAGTATGCGGTCTAGTACCCACCTCTTGAGTCCCCATTTGAATTGTCTAGCCTGCTGCTTAGAATCCCCAGCAAGCGGACCCACAAAACTCACTAATCTCTGAAACCGCTCCAGATACTGCCCAGCATTCTCAGAATCAAGCTGAGAGATAGTGTTGTACTCCCTAATGAACCTCTGCTGCTCGGAAACCGGGAAGTACCGATTATAGAATGTGGTACGAAAATCAACCCATGAACAACCAAGAACATATGCATCACCACCCTTAGCTTCTTTATGCGCTTTCCACCAGTTGAGCGCGTCACCCTCTAACTTGAACACAGCCAGACGAGTCTTGAACCCGTCTTCACAACCTAGCACTTCAAACAGTTTTTCCATGTGGGTGATCCAGTCTTCTGCTGCATGAGGAGTAGTAGCAGAAGTGAAGGACAACGGCTTGAGTTTGTTGAAACTCTCCAGCCACCCATTAATGGTAGTGGGTCGGCCCCCACCACCAGAAGAACTGCCAGCACCCCCGGATGAACCAGCTCCACCACTGATAAGCCGGTTGATCACCGCATCAGTGTTAAGGCCCGGTAGCAAATTGGCTATAGCATTAGCCACCATAGCCTCCAGATTGGGGATTTCAGCATCTCCTCCACTGTTATACTCCTGGTGACGAGTGTTAACCATCTATAGAATGATGAAGACGATTAGTACGATGAAGCAAAAATATGGCAGAGCAGAATAAGGAAAAGAGTACGCGAAAGGAAACCTAATGTCTACCCAATCCTCACAGGTCAAAGGCCTAAGCCAACGGGTTTCGGAAACCTGTCTCTCTGATACCATAAATTGTAACACCCCGACCCGACAAGGGTAAAGATATCACAAATATATGGTTTCATATCAGAACAACATAGCATCCATAAAGCAAAATAGCGGAAGTCAAATACATAATCCAACAATAAGTCAACATGACTTATATCCAAATGAAAGGAAAATAAAGGAAGTACATAAGTTCAATGCCCAAACAATGGCAACATAAAGTCTAATGAAATCAAATGGTAGATAAGCTATCAAGAATAAGCTCCACTCAAGTGCACTCAACCCCAAAGCCATGCCCAGCTCCTAGCTTAATTACCTGCCGTGTGAAAAGAAACACGGCTGAGCTACACGAGCTCAGTGAACAGATATAACGATAACAAGCAGTAGAATAAGGAATAACAGTATGAATGAGTCAGAGTTAAGCATCAATATGAAGTAGCAGTAATGAAAGATAAAGAGTAAAGGTGTAGGAAAACAGTAATCCTCTACGAGCCCAGTATCAGTAATCAGTAATCAGTGTAATCATGTAACCATATAATCATATAGAGGGGAGACCTCTCAGTAAACCAGTAATTATGAGGGGAGTCCTCAAACAGTAAGTGGAGTGATCAGCTCCCAGTATGTGAAAGACGTGTATCGCACACACCATCAGTCACCAGTAATACAGTAATCAGTAATCAGTAACAGTAACAGTAACAGTTCTAGGATGCATCCATACGCCCCTGGTGGCCATGAACCTCCCATCACACCAAATAAAATACAGAAAAGGGACGGAACAGGTCATCACTCTCCTGCCCTAGAGTCATGCCATCGGTGCATCAATGACATGGTCATGAAACCCTCATGACTAGTTATGGCTCGTAGTATCAAACTGTGGGTCAGTGGTCAAGTATCAGTATTCAGTATTCAGTTTAGTTTCATAGGTCAATATCCAGTTCAGTATAACAGACAGTTCATATCAGATGGTTCAGTAACAGAGGTTCAATATCAGTAGGTTCAATATAAGAAAGGTTCAGTATCAGTAGGTCAATGTCAAAGGTTCATAGAAACAAGGAACATGGCAGTGAATCAGAAATGAAACGAAGGCACCTTACTAAAGAAGGGCAGAATATCTGTACCTTATTGCTGATAACGGAAAATACTGAAAAGATGATCAAGAGCACAAGACTACTCCCTCTTCACACCTAGAGGAGTAAAGACATGATTACTAAAGATCCCATTTCCATATTAAGTAACTTTCTATTTTTAGCAGGTTTCCATTTTTAGAAAGTTTCCTTATTTAGTAAGTTTCCAAAATTAGCAGATTTCTATAATGAGTAAGATTTAAGTATTTTGATTTAGTTAAATCATTAATTTAGTCTCATTATGGAATTAGGGTTGGTTTTAGCAAGTTATAAAAGTTTAGGGTTAAATATAACAAGTTTACATAGTTTAAGGTTTTAATTGTAAATATATCAAATTAAAGGTCTAGAATGAAAATATCATGATTTACTTATTTAAATACCCCATTTATTCAGAATTACATCTTTAGCCCATTAAGTTCCATATTTCACACTTTAAACCCTTTATTTATAAAAGTTACAAAATAAACCTTAAAGTTACATAATTTACCATTTAATTCATATATTATTTCTAATTACACCACTAGTCCTTATATTAATTTAATTTCAGAATATACCCTTAAATTTCATGCATAGTACGATTTAATCCTTTAGTTTCCATAATTACACATTTAGTCCCTTAAGTTTACAAAACTTATAATTTAAATCATAATTCCATATTAATTACATATTAAGCCCATAAATATTCAAATTTACCCAAAACACTTTTAATATCATTATTTACTCAGTACAACCTCAACTTTCCAGAATTTACCTTTTTAGTCCCTCTAGTTTAATTAATTACAAATCATACCCTTTAATTACCATTAATTCATTATCTTGAAATATTTACACTTAGGACCCTCAAGTTATATTTTTCTCACATTGTAACAGACCTAAATAACATTTTAAAAATAGTCCACGAGTTTCAAAAGTTACAAAACACCCCCTTGACCTTTATATTTCAAATCGGTAATACATTTATAATACAAAATCAAACCCTAATTATTTCCAATCATCATATAATCATTACCATATTATTTTAATACCATAAAAGTCCAGATTCAATTATATAAACCTTAATTCAATTGGTTTAGGGTTTTGTTCATACTTTCCCTTTTATTTTCAATTAAGCCGATATATACCCAATTTCACCAATAATAGTTTTAGGCTTCCAAAATTCAAATGTCCATTTTTGTGATGATATATGATGTATAAGGGAGCCACGAAAATTATAAAACTTGCCCAGAAAATTCACATGAGTGATTTAGAGAATTAATACGATTTTAGGGTTTCGAATTCAATATTTAGCATACGATCAAATTACAATGCATGGCTGTGTTTTAGCATTTTTCTCACGTTATATAGGATTAGTATAAGCTCAGAAAAATACCAGATAATTTATAGGACGAGTGGATAGGGCGTTGAGAATTTGGACCTATCGGATCTAGTGCTCGACACCAAAGAATTTACCACGATCACCACAGCCACTCCACGACCTTGTAATCATTTTTCACAGACCATAAATGATGTGAGGGACGTGAGAAAAATGGAGAATGAATTTTACATTGATCGAATTAATAAAAATGGAATTATTACCTATCGATTGAAATAGAAGAGGAAATTCGACAACTTGCAATCCCGACCTCTAAAATTCGTGAAGCTATTTTTCTAGGCTTCTTGAGAACCTTAAGAACACAGGAAAAATAGTGCCTCACTTCCAGAATTTCGTATGATCAAAGGAGTGATAAATTTGGAGATTAGGGTTTAATCGGTTTTGAAGAGCTTGGAAGAAAATGTGTAAATTATAAAATTTGTGGAGTGACCGAGTCTTAGGGGGGTAATGGGCCATAATTTCGGGGGTTTTGATTAGGGAAATTGATTGCCTTGATTTAGTATCTTTAATGCCCTTTTAATTACTTTTAATTTCCTAATTAAATCATAGAATTTGAATTTTAAATTATATTAGGCGCCCAAGGGCATTTTAGTAATTTTCATGGCTTGTATAAAAGTTAAATGAAGTTGTTAAAATTATTTGGGATCATAACTTGCTCATTGCTAGAAGTTTGGAATTTATTTTGTGCTTTACATATGTTTTATTTAGGTTTTAAATTCCCAGGGGTAATTTGGTCATTTTACATGTTATAGAATTTCAGGTATTACAGCTATTGTGATAGCCCATTCGTAATGGGTTTGAGTCCATTCGTGATGGACCTGAGTATGGGTCGGGTTCGTGACCCGAATACGGACTATACGTCATCATGTCCCCCCAGTCTAGTGTGCGCAATGCGTGATTGCGAGTACTAGACTAACAACTTAAAAAAAACATATTCCTCGATGCGTAGAGGGGAAGTTTTAAGTATTTCCCGCCAAAAGTTGCGAGTTAACCTAGTCTAAGTATCTTCTTCAAAAATCGTGTGTGGTGGGTGAAAAAGTGCTTTACCTTTTGAGTTCCCAACCGTCTGATTAGAGCAAGTGGGGTACACATGTCGTACATCCACGAATATGTGTACCCTATATAAAGTGAAGCCTTCATTTCTCTGTGGCTACCACAGTAAAAATCATCACATTCCACCATTGTTAAACCTTCGAGTAGCAGTAAAAAATCATCAGAAGTTAAGGTAAATAGCGCATGTGCTTCTTAATTCTTTAAATTCGAATAATGGTTCTGCAGTTGTCTGACATTCACTCCGATTTATCTGAGGACGATCTTCGTCAATTCGCCTCTGATTATTACATCCCTGGCTTTTTGCACCCGGTTGTTCCGGTTGCTAATGCGTCAATCGCGAACTTCCCTCAAGGGAAGGTGGGGGTTTACACACGTTTCATCGAATTTGCGAACCAACGTGCGCCCATTTCTCTATTTTTATGCGATATTCTCAATCACTATCGCCTTCATATTTCTCAGCTGCACTGCATAGGTGCAGCAAAAATAACTAATTTCGAAGTAAATTGTCGCCTTTTGGGGATTGAACCCACAGTCCATCTATTCCGCGCGTTCTACCACACAACGTGGTCAAATGGATGGGTGTCTTTTGCTAAGCGCGCCGGGACATTGCAATGCTATACGGATAAATTAGATGCGCTGAGGGTTTGGAGGGAAAAGTTCTTTTGGGTAGATAGTGCCTTCTTTCCATGGGTTTTCGAGTTTTATACCAAAGAATCATTGCCGAAGGATGAGCGCCCAGACCCCAGGTTGTATAACGAGGCTGATGCGGACACGATAAATACTAATCGCATTCCAATACAAGCGTATCCAGAAGAGTTTTTGGTGCACATGGGCATCAGTCGCAACTACTTCGGTAGTCCAGAAGAAGTGCCAACTTTTTTGGATGAAAATAGCCGGGGTGGGTGCTCGTCCTTCCTTCCTTTTCGATTATTATTTGTAAGCGCTCCTCCCTTTGTAAATTATCTAACTTATTTTTGTGTTTGTTTGTTGCTTGTTGCGCATAAATGGACCTATTTAGCGTTGTTCGCTTGGAGAAGCCAAAACAAGTGATTGTAGGGGTGCGCCCTTTGAGGGATGGCGAAGAGCCGATTCTACAGGCTACTGCAGGGCGCACAATGGTCATTGCGCAGGAAGAGCCAGAGGAGACAGGTGAGACAGGGGAGGTCCCCCCAGGTGTCACTATGGCTACCCCTCTGCGTAGCGTTCCCGCTTCTGGGTCGCAGATCCCTGTGGAGGTATTACACATAGACTCGTCGGGGAGTGCCATGGATGAGTCTGAGAAAGAGGAGGAGGAGAGCCAAAGGTTAAAGCGCAAGAGATCATCTGGTGATGATGGCGCAAGTACTTCAAGTAAGCGCCCTGCTATTTCTGTCAGGCAATCATCTGAGGAGGGTGCATCACAGAAGGATGCTTCTGGAACTCCTCCCTTCAAGTAAGTACTGAAACTTCTGTCTTTAGACTGTTATTACGTGTTGATATTGTTGTCATTTGTTGACTTTTTGTTACTTGCGCGCAGTTTGGAGGCTGTTATTGATGAGGGTGCGCAAGTTGAGAATTCACCACCCAAGGCTGGTTCTGGTGAGTTTATGCCCAAGAGTCCAGTGGGTGAGGAAAATTCTGCTGAAGATGCGCCAACAGGTCGTCTTATAGAGGAGTTGGCTTCGTTGGTTGAGCGGCTACAGACTCAATATAGTGGTGAGGGTAGCTTGGTTGCGCAGAAGGACAAAGAAATTGACATTCTGAGGGCGCAATTGGCTGAAGCGTAGGCTGAAGTGAGGGCTTCTGATGTGTACGCCCAGAAAGTTGCTGATGAGAAGATGTTGCTCATGGCTGAACTGACTCAGGAGCGCAATGGAGCAAGAGAATACAAGGCCTCCTGCCTTTGGGCCTTGAGATATATGGAGCTGAACAAGGGCAAACTCGTCTCAAACATGGATGGTTTCTGCAAGACTGTGGAGAGTTTGCAGGAGAACCAGGAGCGTAAGCTGCGTAAGCTCAGCATCGAATATGATGAGGAGCTGTACCCTCATTTGGTGTCCACCATTGCTGAGCGCAGATGGCTCATTAGCCATAGGTTACGCCTTGCTGCCATGGGTACTTTAGAGTCCCGAGAGGTGCGAGAGGCCTTTGGAGAGGTTGTGGAGTGCGCGCTTGCATGTGGCAAGGCGCAAGCTGTAGAGGAGCTTTCTGAGAGCGGACTGCTGAAGGTACCTGCCGCACAAGTGCCAAATTACAATGCTAATGCTTTTGATGAGCTTGTTGTGGCTATGGAGAAGATGAAGTTACTGGATCTTCCTTATATCGCTCAACTTGAGCGCGACCAGGATTACCCCATAAGTGTAATCATGGAGGGGTTGACCTTGGCCAAGCATTCAGCAGAGGGCGCAGAGGAAGAGGCTGACTATTTCCTCAAGCCGGATGTGTCACAGCTGCAGGTACCTATTTTTGTCCATCCTCGCAACGTCCAGGATCCATTTGCCCTTGAGACGTAAATCCCCTTGAAGCAATCCTTAGAGGCTCATGCTATGAGGTTGGCGAAGAAGCAGGGCGTGAAGGGGAAGGCCATCCTTTGCGGCGTTGGTGCTGCGCATCTCCCCAGGTCTGATGGGGTCCCTGTCAGCGTACCGACAGTGTCGCTCCAAGGTGGTGTTAGCAGTTCTAGGCTCAAGCGTACTCGTAGCCTTTAGATTTTTTGTCTTGGTAGCTTTTTGTAATAGATTAACATTTTTGATGCATGTTAAGTCTATCCTCTTTTGTATGAATTCGTGATTCATAATAAAGTATTGGTTTGAAAATGCGATTGTACGCATATTGTATTGTGGTTATAATGTTTGTACTTAGTTATTTTTGTCTTTGCGTAGAAGACGTCTAAGAATCAAAACCGTTTGTATAAACACATTCGAAAAAGATTACAAGAATCTATAATCACCTATATCATAATCGTGTATGAGGTTCATGACTTAATGGTGTATAACATAAACGTGTATGAAATTTATGACATAGTCGTGTATGGCATATTCGTGTATAACATAATTGTATATGAAATGCACAAGTTGTTGTGTATCCATCGTGGGATGCACAAGTGTATGGATTGCAGCGTACTGCAAATACCATGTTAAGGGGATAATTGTCTTAACTCCTAATTTGTTAAACGCGCACAGTATGCAAAGTTGCGAACCCGTCGTGAGATGCGCATCGAACTTACTCCAACGTCTTGAGAGTAAGGTGTTTAACAAGGATTCGTGATCCGATGTTGATGGGTTTGCAACCCTCTTACTCAACGAGTCATTTATTAGGTTTACTCATCCTTTTACCATCGTGGGTTTTTAATTAGTGCATGCACGCCATGTAGGCAAAAGATAATGTAACAAACGATATTGAGACATAAATTATATGTAAGCAATAAAGTAAAGTGTGTCACGGAGTTAGCTAGAAACCGCAACATTTTATTAATACTTGCAAGTTTTTGTAAAAAGATAAAAACATTTGTCTAAATGAAACAAAAAATGTAAATACACGGATATTTATTTGGCACTTACTAAAGTGCGTAGGTGTCCATGCATTGGGTCGTAACCTTTCCTAAAGATAGCATCTCTTGAGATTGCAGATATTCCATGTGCGTTGTAGCTCACGGCATTTCATGTCACGCAGCTTGTACGCGCCTTGTCCTAGTGCTTCAATGACCTCATAGGGTCCTTCCCACTTTGGTCCAAGTTTACCTGTGTCTTCTGCGTGGCTTGCATCATTAGCGCGGTACACAAAGTCGCCAGGTCTGAATGAGGTGCTTCGAACTTTAGCATCGTAGTATCCCTTCATCTTTGACTTGGTTTTTGCCTCTCGTATGGCTGCGCGTTCGCGCCTTTCCTCCAGCAGGTCCAAATCTATCCGTCGTTCGTCGTCATTGGCCGCGACATTAACTTCCGCAGTGCGGATAGTTGGCATCCCAATTTCAGCTGGTATAACAGCTTCTGTCCCGTAGACAAGGGAAAAAGGAGTGTCTCCATTGCTAACTTTGATCGTCGTGCGATGCGCCCATAAGACATGCGATAATTCGTCCACCCATCTTCCTTTGTGTTTATCCAGGGGCGCTTTAATTCCTTCGCCTAGACTGCGATTTGTGCGCTCTACTAAACCATTGGTTTGTGGGTGTTTAACTGATGCGAAGTGTTGTGTGATATTTAACTCCGCGCACCAGTCCTTGAACGGGTTATCACGGAATTGTTTTCCGTTGTCCGAAACGATTTCCCCAGGTAATCCAAAGCGGCATACAATATTTTCCCAAACAAATCGTTTTACTTGGTTTCCTGTGATTGTCGCAACTGCTTTTGCCTCAATCCACTTAGTAAAGTAATCTATTGCCACAATAAGGAATTTCAGTCCTCCTGCTGCGATAGGGAAGGGACCCGCAATGTCAATGCCCCATTTATAGAATGGCCATGGAGAAGTAATAGGCGTTAGCTCTTGTTGTGGTGTGCGCGGGATGGGTCTATGAATTTGGCAGTCATTGCATTTCCTTATCACATCACGCGCATCCCGGTGCATAGTAGGCCAGTAGTATCCTGAGCGCAATGCGCGTGCTACGACTGACCGTGGTCCTGAATGCATACTGCATGAACCAGCGTGGATCTCTCGGAGTACGTAATCTGCCTGAAGAGGTCCAACGCACCTAATCCATGGTTGTAGGAATGATCGACGATATAGGATACCATCTCTAAGTTCGAACCTCTGTGCCGTGCGCCGTATCCGTCGAGCATCTTTTTGCTCTTCGGGCAATTTGCCCTTGCTTATAAAATCGATGATAGGGGTCATCCATGTAGGATCCTGTTCTTCTATCACCGTTGATATCTCCATCTCCGAGATGGACTTGTTCTTTAGAATCTCCACCAATACTTGTTTTGACAGGTGCGCAAAGCTTGTAGATGCAATCTTGCTCAGTGCATCTGCTTTTTTGTTTTCCCCTCTAGGAATTTGTTTGATGGTAAACCTATCAAAACTTTGAATTAGTGACTTTGTCTTTTCAAGGTATTGAACCATGTTGTCCTCTTTAGCCACATATTCTCCCAACACATGGTTGGCTACTAATCGAGAATCCACGTTTGCTTCTAGGTTGCGTACACCCATTCGAGTTGCAATACGCAATCCAGCGATTAGGGCCTCATATTCTGCCTTGTTGTTCGTGGCTGTGAATTCAAAACGTAGTGCGTAAGTGAACTCCATTCCTTCTGGATTAGTGAGTATAAGGCCAGCGCCCGACCCATCCACGCATGAAGATCCATCCGTGAATAAGATCCATGGCTCTTGTAGTTCTACCTTGTTTGGTGGAGGTGCGGCATCGGTGTCTGGCTTTTCGATGATGAAATTTGCTAGTATTTGCCCCTTGACTGCAGTGCGTGGCCTATAGGAAATGTTATATTCGCCTAGCAGCACACTCCATTTTTGTAATCGCACCGATGCGTCAGGTTTAGAGATAACTTGTTTGATTGGTTGGTCTATGATTACCGCTATTGGATGCGCTTGAAAGTATCTGCGCAATCTTTTGGCGGCGAACACTAATGCTAAGACCAACTTTTCCATTGGGCTGTAGTTAATCTCTGTCTTCTTGAGCGCTTTGCTTACAAAGTATACCGGTGTTTGTACAGAGTTCCTCTCTGTCAGTAGTACTGCGCTGACTGCTCCATGAGTCGCAGATAAGTAAACGATTAATTCCTCCCCTGGTCGGGGTGCGGCAAGCTTAGGAAGCGCTGCTATATGTTGCTTAAGCTGGGTGAAAGCTTCTTCCGCTTCCGCAGTCCAACGAAAGTCTCCCTTTTTAGTACACTTCTTGAGTGTTTTAAATAAAGGAAGTGACTTATCCGCTGATTTGGACAGGAATCTGTTCAAACCGGCTAGTTTCCCATTTAGAGACTGAACTTCTTTCAGCGTGCGTGGTGAAGGAAGTTGGATGACAGCCTCTGTTTTTTCCGGGCATGGCTTAATGCCATCTGGTTCTATCAGATATCCTAAGAACATGCCTTCTGTAGCACCGAAAGTGCACTTCTTGGGATTTAGCTTCATGTTGATTGCCCGTAGCGTTCTAAATGTTTCCTCTATTTCGCGCACCACTTCGTCTTCAGTATGGCTTTTTATGACAAGATCATCCACATAAACTTCTAAGTTGCGACCCACTTTCTTTTCAAATGCATTATCTACCAATCGCTGGTAGGTGGCGCCCGCATTCTTCAGGCCAAAAGGCATCTTTGTGTAACAGTAGACCCCTTGGCTTATGTGGAAAGCTGTTTTCTCCTCGTCTTCCTTAGCCATTTGGATTTGGTGGTATCCCTTGTATGCGTCTAAGAAACATTTAAATGGATATCCACACAGGGATTCTACCTTCCAGTCTATCTCTGGCAGCGGATAGTAGTCCTGTGGACATACTTTGTTGAGATCAGTGAAATCCACACACTTCCGCCAACTGCCATCACCCTTCTTGACCAAGACTGTATTAGAGAGCCATTGTATGGCGAAGGAGATTTGATGACCATAAAGTTCATCCAGGCTGTTGTGGAGTGTTCCTTATTACCGACAGCGACTAGTAGGCGTAGTTGCCCCTTAGGCCATATCTTTTCTCCTGTAAAGCCAGTAAGCGCAGTCGTGGCTGGACTTAACTGTCTTTGTATCTCAGGACGCAATCTCTTGAAGCAATGTTCATACATTATATCCGCTGATGCGCCCCCATCGACATACATGCGGTGGATGTCGTGACCCCCCGCATTTATTTCGATGGTAAGTGGTTCTGCCACTGCGTTGTCCGCAGTCAAGGTGGGGAAGGAGATTTCGCTTTCATGAGAGAATTTCTGGCTCATCTTTTTCCTAGTCTTTCGCTGCCATGATTGTATCATGTAGATAGTATCAGCTTTTTCCTTAGGTGCTTCTTTCTTGCCTCCGGTTCTCTGCTTGTCTTTCCCCTCCTTAATATTTTTAACGAGGTGGTCCAATCTGCCTTCTTTAACTAGTTTCTCAATTAGTTGCCGTAATTGGACACACTCATTAGTGGTGTGGCCCTTCTGTGCGTGATATTCGCAGTATCCATTCCCTACGCGCCGATCTTCAGGGGTGCGCATAGGTGGGGGTCTTGGAAAGTTCGCACCTTCCGTCGCAAATATCTCCTTTGGAGTTTTTGTTAATGGGGTGTACTTGTCGTTTCCCCGTCCGCCCCCTTGGGTGCGATAACTTTTGTTGCGATTGCCACTCTGGTCATTGGATTGTCTCCTTGACTCTTCTTGTGGCCTATGGTTCGAGTAGCCTTTTTTGCTATCCGCAGCGGCTGCTTCTCCTTGGACGAAGGACCTCGTGCGCTTCATGAGTTCGTCAAAGGTGTGGGGAACCCTATCGTTTAACTTTTTTATCAAGTCTGGGTTATTGATTGCGTTCATAAAACCCGATATTTTTAGTATCTCTGGGCACGCTTTGACTTGCATGCATTCGTCCTTATAGCGCTCCATGAAAGCGCTTGTGGATTCCCTTTGTCGCTGTTTTACTCTAGCGAGCTCGACAGGGTTTTTGGCGCACTTCTTTCATTGAGTAAAGTTTAAACGAAACGCCTTTCGCAACTCTTCAAACCCACCGATGCTTCTGTGTGGAAGCTTATTGAACCAATTGCGCGCGTTCCCTACTAATGTAGAGTTAAACATATGGCACCACACAGGTTGTGGCCAATTTTCGATAGTAGCTGCTGACTCGAAAATTTTTAGGTGATCATCAGGGTCACCTGTCCCATCATATGTTTTGACATTAGCAGGCATGCGCCTTCTTTTATTTTCCGAAAAATCGCTGATGCGCCTAGTAAACGCATCAACCTTTTGACGACGCCAGGGAAGAGACATGTCTTCATCTTCCTGGTCGCGGTATTTTCCTCTTGATTTCCAGTGTCCAGTTTCTTTGTGAGGAATCACTTGAGGATGGGCTTACTCTTTTGCGACGCTTGCGTCGACTATCATCGGAATCTGAGCTTGCTCCTCTGTGGCGCTTGCGCCGGCTATCCTCGGAGTCAGAGCTTGAAGGACTTTCACTTGGGGAGCACCGTCGCCCAAGCCTATCTTGAATCCTGCGACTGCCAAGCCTAGCGTGGACATTGGCGCGCCGTTCCCCATCTTCATGCTCCTCCAGATGCTGAAAGTCGGCTGTTTCATCATCCACAACCTTCCTTCCAATCCTGGTAAACACTGGGTGTTTGCGGCTATCCCTCTCGCGTTTTTCCTTTCGGTAGCGCGGTGGGGATGCTTCATACTCAGGGTCGAAGTTGAGCCTGGCGTGCAGACTTTGGCTTGACCTCTTTTTTGCCTCCTCTCGCATGAGCGTAGCCAAGGCTTCGTAGTTTTGAGATACGAAGTCGCTTGGTGCTAGTTCAGGCGTGACTCCTTCTAGCGCAACGGAGTCTGTTTCCAAAACAAGATCCTTGTTTCGGATAGGCGCATTTGGTGGCTCAGTGAAGTTTACTTCTGGTATGGTGAGAGGAGTGCGCTGTAGGTCTACCGCGCTAGTACTTGTTGTAGTAGCATTGGTAGTCATAGTGAGCGGTTCTGTTGGAGTAAAGAGCAGATCCGAGTACGCTCCTAAGCTTCTTGGCGTACTGGTTGTCCCAGAGGCCTGCTTAGAGGCCGCATCAGTTTGCTGTTTATTTCTTAGTAAATCGTCATGCGTTTTCTTCGCATGCGGAGTTCGCTCCTTTCCGTGCTTCGTCATTCTAGTTCTTAGCAAAGCTCTAGGTGTAGGGTCCCACGGATGGCGCCACTTGTTGATACAAAAGTTGGGCGTTCCTTAATTCCGTACCAATCAGATCTTAATGCTTGAGACCTGCGCACTAAGAAAACAAAAAGACACCGTTAGGCTTATCGTGGGATTGTCTCCCACGATTATCCTCCGGCGTGAGAGTAAGTAATCGATTTAGGGTTTGTAGAAGAGTTAGGGTTTTGTAAGTCGTACCTTTAATGAGAGTCGAAGGACTCTTTATATACACACGAAACCCTAGTTGGTTTCGTGTCCTTTACTCCTCAGCATATCCCGCATATGGCGGTTATATGATATATATCCATAAATAAGGGATATCTATATCAAAACCATAAATAACTTTGGGTTTGGGCCATCGTGAGCCCAAACCGCTATTGTGATAGCCCATTCGTAATGGGTTTGAGTCCATTCGTGATGGACCTGAGTATGGGTCGAGTTCGTGACCCGAATACGGACTATACGTCATCACACATGGTATAAAAAAAATACAAACTAATAACCTAACTGAACTAATAACATACTACTTCTACGAGAATGAACTAATTTTCATTCGTTTACCAAACAGAACCATGGCGTATTGCGCACTTGACCCAGGCGCATATAATTTCAACCGCGATTTGATTTATTTATTATTTTTTTTTTGTTAATTGCTTTTTGTCAAATACGTAGTAGTGGATAGTCTATCTTTTTTTTGGGTAAACTTTTCTGTAATACCAATAGATACAACAAAATAGTACGAGTAGTATGCCAGTTTATTCAATTTATACAATATAGTACAAGTAATTTTACAATGTTTATTCACATTTTTAAGTTTATTAAAACTTTACAGTACAATACAAGTACTTTTACAATGAGTGTTGATTGGCACGTTCAATTTTTTTATGTGCACACTCTATAGTGTACAAACTGGGAAAACAATATATAATAAATGTACAAGTCTTTATAACACAAAATGGAGTGTGCAAATAAAATAAAAAAGTGTGCAAATAATTAGCCTTTTACAATATAGTACGAGTACTTTTAAAATTGATAGACTCTATTTTATTTTATGCGTCTATGTTATTTTTCCAAAGCGCATATGACTTCTTTCAAGCGCGCCAGACTTATTATAAGTTACTTTTCCAAAGCACATATAGCCGCAGACAAGTTTATTTATTTCGAAACGCGTTTCAGTTTGTCACTTTATGTAATTTCTCAACATTTGAAGGCGCACATGAGGCTTAGCGCGCTTAACATTTAGATGCTCTTGTAGGTTAACTGTTTATTGAGCCAATTGTAGTATATCTAATGGATCATTGCTAAAAGTCCGTTTTCGTAAAATACATACTCGCCGTCCATTTTCGTAATCTACTGTAAAAAAAATGTTCATTTGAAAAATTTTCTCAATAACCAAACCCTATTATGTAGCAACTCGTGACCTCACATAAAGGACCTTGATATTTGTCAAAGAAAGGCATCACCCAATGCTAAAAACAAGAAAAGGCAGGAAGATACTAATATGCAAAAAACTACATTTCCTCCTACATGTATAGAGGCCATATCCACATTGCAGATCTCCAAACCTCACAAAGTGAATTCTGGCAACTATACAAGTATTACTAGTACTTGATTTATTGGTTACTAGTATTATATAAGTTTACTTAATGGTTGTGAATTTAGTGGTCGACTGATTTACGTACAAGTTTTAGACTTCTTTTATGGTTGAGCTGCAATATTGTAGCGACATATAAGGTCATATAGCAGCAAAACCGGACAATGAAAAAAGCCCGTCTAGCTCAGTTGGTAGAGCGCAAGGCTCTTAACCTTGTGGTCGTGGGTTCGAGCCCCACGGTGGGCGTTTTTTAGTAGTTTTTTTAAAACTTAACAAAATATCATTAAACACCATGGTTTGAACTTTGAAATAACGTGATGTCATGGTGTTTTCTTTTTGAGATGCATATGGTTTTGAGTTTTGGTATTGTATTTTTTGATGTGTTGCAATCTCCTTTTTTTAATAAAACTTTATGCTATTAAAAGAAATACCTGCATTTACAAAAACTCTTTCGTAAAACAATGTATACTTCCCTTTAGAAGATTTGTTTAATAATGATCAATAATATGATTATGTAATCCTTTAAGCTGAGTGATAAACACGAGTTTCATGGCTATAATAAGGGAGCTTTGCTACAATCTCCTACTATTTCATCCTACAAATCCTCCTACACACACAACAATATCATATATTTTTCTTCCACTTAATCTCTCTCTAAATCCAAACCGTCCGTTCTTACATTTGTCTGGATGCTGTGAGTAGGATGTCACTACTAGAAAAGGGCTATCCTTGACGCCAAATGCGCGTCAAGAAGAGGTCGGATGACGCGCAAATGCCCGTCAAGGATGGACCAGTCATAAAGCTTCATGACTCGCATATGTGCGTCATCCCTCTATGACGCGCACTTATGACCCACGTTTTATGACTCTCCTTTTTGCGTGTCATTACCCTTAAAATCATTTTTTTTTTCTGTTTTTTAAAACCTGATTATATACATAATTACTGACAATAAACCTGATAATTGTACAAAATTAACGCATTTCATATATATCAAAACCAGATTAGAGTAACATAGTTACATCATCCTTCGTCAATCAGAACTAAAACTGCGAAACCCCATGTACAGAAAAAGCATTATGTGCATGCATAACATCTATCCAATAACTAAACCGAAACGAGAGCCAAGTACTCGTCGATGACTTCATTTTCCCGTGTAAGTTCCATGTCATAATCCGAAAACGCATCTTCACTTTGCAAGTCTTCAGTAAGTTCACCTTCCATTTCCGCATCCCTCTGCATTTCCTCAAACCCGGATAAATCTCCATTCTGGGTGGTTTCATTGGCAGCACTTGAACCTTCCCCTACACCACTTGAACTCCCTACATTGTCCGCTACTGGGGCTGTGACATTGTCTGCTACTGGGGCTGTGAGCTCTTGGTTCTCATTTAGTTGATTTTGCTCGAGCAGATGGTTTAAGGCCAGTTCTTCTGTTCCATAAGCACGAACAGCAGCCACAACTACCAAAAGTAACAAATAAAGATTACAGACAAGATCAAATAAGCAGTCACCCTTAACTGGGTACTGGATTAATACTTTGAAACTGATTATTGCATCATCAGCCGTGACAATCAGTTTATAATATTTGCTTCTAATTTGGTTGACTTTTATGACGGTCCTTTTTTGTTACAAAAATGTCTTGGTAGTTTTACTACTTACTTCCATGAAAAATATTCCAAGAACTCGAACATCATCATATTGTTACAGCTTCAAAGAACTGTACTTTTGTGCAGTGTTTGTTTATATTACAGCTGTTATCGTATCTGGTTCTGATTAACGCAGATTATAAAAAGGTAAAGATGGAGGTTGAAGTCACCTGAATCTCTAGGAAATCCCAAGGTTGTGAGTCTCTCGATAGTAGCATTTGCAGCATGACGTAATGTTTTGGTATCTGATAAACGTTAGGGGTTAGTAAAAAATCCGCATGACTATGTCTATCTGGTACAGTAGAATTAAAAAGATCCAACAAAATAAAGACTACCATGGCAGGAAACGCATCATAACATCACCATCACCACTAGCACCACAAGCTCCAACTTCATCATCAGCGTACGCAGAAGATCCAGCAATCGGTCCATCACCAACCCTACAGTCTCGATAAGTGAATAAAAGAATGAGAATGTAAATGCTTGCATCCAAACAAGAGTTTGAAAATTCAGTGATTTTACAATCAAAGCATATGGCCTACCTGCCAGGGATCTTAAAACTGGCACCATTAGTTGATGTACCAATAGCAATGTGCCCAGATTGAAACCAAATCAAGCTTTAATGAAAGGAAATATTGCATTATTATAAGAAACCAAGAAAACATAAACGAAAAAGCAACATACTTTATCAAATATTGCCATGGATATCGTGTCATGGTTGTGAAAATCCACATGAGATGATCCGATACTTCCATAAACATCCTCCACCAAACACGTCTTGTCACCAACATTTACATCTTCTTTTCGATGATAAAGACCACAGCTATTTGTAGGCAGGACATTTTTCCTAAAATTAGGTTGACATCGATCTGCTCTCCATTTAGTCCACTTTTCCATTGACTCAGTTGAGCTAAGGTTTGAGGGCCCTGGAAGACCCATTGAAATGGCAAAGGCTGAGGCTTGATCACCCACAAGCATTGTGTGTTCTGTGTAGAGCATTACCAGCCTTGCAACTTTTATGCCATCTTTTACGTATCTCATGGCACCAACAGCTCCAACCTCCTTCGTTGCCTATAAGAATCTTAGCAGACACAATATATGTACAGTAAAACTAATTGTTTTCAATCACAATCATTTACAGTCTGATGTATCAATGTTAAGTGTTGTTACCCCATTCATGATTAAGGCATCCATTGTACTTTCGCCATTCTCATCCGGACTTCCACCAGGTCCAACTGTTTAACAAATACCCATTTAAAAAACTAAACAAATCTCAGCAATTATTAAAGTACGAATGAATACTTGTTGATTAGCAATTTGTAGGGACCTACCTGTACCATCACATTGAAGTACCTCACATGTGGAACAACCTTCCACAACAGCATCAACGGAAGATAAACCAGCACTGATAGCCGTCCATCCGGATCTAACAGCATCTAAGAAGGGCCAAGTGCTAATTACTAACAGAAACTTACTTGAACTCTCAGCCTCATCTAAAACAATGATATCTCATCCAAAATCCAAACAAAACACCAACCAATCTAACCTAAATACAACAATAATTCAACAAATATTCTAACACAAACAACAATTCAACAATTACAACAAATCAAATTAAATATAACAAAACCAACACTGCCTAAACCTAATCCACACGATTTATTTAATATAAACAATTAGGGTTTCGAATAAAATGGTAAAAAAGAGCGCGTGGGTTACCGAATCGAAGAGAGGAGGTGGCGGGGAAGGCACGGTGTGGTGGCGGTGGCTGACTGTTGCGGCGGTGGTGGTGCTGGTTGTCGGAGGAGGCGGAGGCGTGTGTGTTTTTTTTATGGGTGGGAGCGAGAGAGAGTTATGGGTGTGGTGTGTGTGTGTGTTTCTATGAATAAAAAAAAAAAGCTCCCTTTTATACCACAACATTATGACCCATATGTTATGACGCTTCTGAAAACGAGTCATCCCCAATAGAAAATTTACTCGAAATGACTCTTATTTTATGACTTTTCTCTTTGCGCGTCATCTTGTAGCGTGGGTCATAAAAAGCGGGTCAAGGATAGCCCTTTTTCTAGTAGTGTGTTTAGTCGAAAAAAGTTGTAGGAGTTTTTAGCATTTTTGATAATAAGGGTGTTATGCATATTCTCTACCCACCTCTTATATGTCTATGAAATTTGAAAAGTATCGCTAATTGGTTTTAAGGAGATAGAAGTAGGCAATATCATTTATATATAATTATAACTACATAACATTTGCCGGGATTCATTTAACCCGTTAGCTCCTCCAACCCGCTCCATTCGTGACCCATCTTATAAGTTGGGGATCCGGACTGTTCATCCTCACTCACAATCGCCTTTGTTAATTAGCTCCGAACCGTGGTGCTCCACCACCAAAACCCAATGGTCATAAGGCTTCCTCCGACCTACTCGTTCCCAGCTACAGTTACCTGTGAGGGGATGAACAGGAGATGCAACAGTAATCAGAATTATTTATTCCTTTTGTGGCTATTATAAAGCCATTTGTTATTGATATAGTGTCCCATTAGTTATAGCCACATCTTTGGATCTCATTTTATCTGGATCTTATTTCGCAATTTATGATTGAAAAAGTGGTTGCGCTATGCTGTAGATTTCATCTTTTGATTTTCTTTTTTTCATTTACGTTTTTCATTATTGGTAATTTTTGGATTTAAGATTAAGGGTTTTGTTGTTGTTATTACTTGGTTCGCAGTTTTTTGGTTGCAGGTAATTGTGGCCTTTGCTAAATTTATGATCGAAAAAGTGGTTGCGCTATGCTGTAGGTTTCATCTTTTGATTATCTTTTTTTCATTTACGTTTTTCATTATTGGTAATTTTTGGAGTTTAGATTTAGGGTTTTGTTGTTGTTATTACTCGGTTCGTGGTTTTTTGGTTGCAGTTAATTGTGCCCTTTGCTAATTTTATATTTTCAAGTTTAGGGTTTTGTTGCTGCTATTGGTTGATTTAGGGTTGTCTGTTCCCCTTTTTTATTATGTTTTTTTGTCTTTGGTTGTTGTTGTTAAAGGTGGTTGTCAGTGAGGATGAACACCCCGGATCGCCAACTTATTGACCGGCTGACAACTGGAGCGGGTTGGACAAACAACCGGGTTAAATGTGATATATATATATATATATTATATATATATATATATATATATATATATATATATATATATATATATATATGATATATATATATATAATTGTGGATTTTGCTGGTATTGGTTGATTTAGGGTTCTACCGGATCGGTTGGTTGATTATGTTTGGTGGGCCATATTTTAAGGGCTTCAGATTTTATTTTAGTGGTTCAAAGAAATGAAATAGTTTATGTCAAAAGTATTTTCATTTTTGCCTATCAGATATGATAGCTATTGTTTTATACTCATTTGTTGGGGATATGGTTGGATTACGTTATTTTGTTACCTTATCACCGAATGCTAATGTGTTTGTTTTATGTGATTTGTAAAAGTCGTTAACTGTTTACCATGTTTGTTTTGTAGGTTTATGTTATCTTAGTGGAACAACACCTTTTGACAAACCTTTGTGTACCTCATTGCGGTAATGGTTGTGTTTACAAAGCTATATGGGCCTCATTTCGCTTTATGAGTCTACAGGATAAGGTGATTAAAGTTTAGGTGGTCCATATCTTGGCGGGGCAGGTCACTAGATTTGCGGCCATAGTGGTCATATCCTCTTTTTCCGATTCTTAGTAGGCTTATTTGTTGTAGGTGCATACTAATAGTGGACATGTATGTTGGCTGGGCAAGGACCGGATGGCATCATTATGCAACCGTGTTTCTTTGCACCCACTGCTTCGTCTGGAACTTTTTGACAGTATTTGGTTTCAAAATGTCAGCCTAATAATTGTTGCTTATGTGTTAACGATGGAACTGGTGGTAGGGCTATGATGATTACCACCTATTTTCTGGCATAAATAAACTGGGTTGTCAAATATTGTCTCCATAACTTGGCAGGCCAAGGACCGGATGGCATTACTATGCAACCGTGTTTCTTTGCAGCCATGGTGGAGTCTAGAACTTTTTGCGCCGTATTTGGTTTAAAAATCTGAGCCTAAGAACTGCTACATATATAGCTGTTGAACCCGTATGTTTAAAACTCGATTTACTTATAATTGTTATGGCTGCTGTTGTTGGCAGCATAACAATTCTTTCTTAAATTGTGTATCTCAAAACACTTTGGGTTGCTTCACGTGACCCGTCTTATAAGTTGGGGATCCGGACTGTTGATCCTCACTCACAATCACCTTTCTTCTTTTAGCTCCGAACCGTGGTGCTCCACCATCAAAGCCCACTGCTACCCTATGTCGCACTATTATAAGTTATGACGGTTACATTTGTTGATTACATCAAAAGTTGTGGCTATAACTAATGGAGATACTGTATGTTTAACATATGGCTTGCTTCAACTATTCATCTCCAACAGGCAACTGTAGCTAACATAAAAAAACATGTATTCAGATTGTGCAAGTGTTGATGTTTGGCAGGCGTCGATGCCGGCCTTGGAGTGTTACAATTTGAATGAGGTGGACATATCCTCTTTTTTTTATTCTTGGCAGGCTTATTTGTTGTAGCTGATTATCAATTTTAAGGCTATGATGATTCACACTTCTTTTCTGAAGCAAATGAAGTGGGTTGTTAAAGATTGGATCCGTAACTTGGCAGGGCAAGGACTGTGTGGCATGATTATGCATCCCTGTTTCTTTGCAGCTGATGAACTCAAATAAGTACATTTTATTACTATCATTTATCCTATTAATTTGACTTGTTTTACTATATTATTTATGAGGATTGATACTTAATCGTTTACTTTTGTAATTCTCAGTTGAAAACAAGCATTTGGTGAAACTTGGCGATTTTGGACTAATTATGGAGCAAAACATGCATAAAGTGAAGAGTCTACTGAAATGACAAGATCAAGTCAAATCTGCTCCAAATGCGCCGCATCTCACTCATGACATGCGCCGCATCGCTATCAAGATCTCACCAGATACGATCCAAGATTCAAGAGGACATGCGCCGCATCCAAAGATAAAGATACGCCGCATCTTCTGGCGGTGTACGAATATTCCTGAATATTATAATCTTGGACCCCACGCGAAGTTAAGTACATGCGCCGCATCTACTTACTAGATGCGCCGCATCTCGCCCTCAGACAGAAACTATAAATACCCCAAGACCAGACGAATTCGAAGTGCAATATATTATAACCGAAGACCGAACAGGAAAAACCAAGGACGAATTCAGTCAAGGTAGCAGCACAAGACACACCCAAATCAAGGATACAAGAGCTGTAAGAAGGTGCTGCATATGTTTAATTCATTAAGTAGTTTTGTTTTATTGTGTTAGTAAACTTTAATTCATCAAGATTGGTGGCTTGTGTAACGTGACAACGGAAAGGTTGCACTCCCTTAAAACTACTTTCTCATTAATTAAAGTTTATATGTTTGTGTCATTGGTGACTTTTATTAGTGCATTGATAACCTTTGTGTCTAGCTGAGCGTTGATCGGGTCGCCATGCCTCTGCCCTTGCCTGTTTATTAGATGCCTATGTATTCTATGGTCTGTAGAAAAGTAGGAGAAAGGTAAACGGGATAGTCATAAGTAATCATTAAGGGTTTACTCGCCGATAAGATTAGAACCAACGAGAAAGGACTTAATCTCGGTGCGTTGCATCGAACTATACACTTCATATAACACTAGCAATAAAACAAGTGACAAACTACTTATCATAAGGACAGCCCTCTTATTGTCTCAAGTATTTATCCGTGTACGTGTGTGCTACTTGCTGATTCGTGCCTATTGGTTTAGTTTATTATTTAATTGCAACCAAATCGTGCCAGTCTCTCAGGCTGAACCCCCTTGCGTTAGATTAGGTTGTATAGCTAACTTAATATATTAAAATACAGATTAGAATAACGAGATAATACGTTCCACTCTTAGTGATCGACACTCTACTTACCATTATATTCATACTGACCGGGTACACTGCTCGTTAAGTGTGTGTGTTATTGATAAGTCGGCTAAATATAAATTTAAAACTTGAGTAGGCATTAAAACTGCTAAACCGCAACGACACATCACGCGCATCAGCAGCCATGGCGGGTTCTACCTATTTTTCACTCTGTTTGGTTTAAAAATCTGAGCCTAATACCTGCTACTCTATGTTGGCTTGTTGGAAAGCCAATAATAACTCAATTTACATAACGGAGTTTCATGTTTCGGATCTCAAAACGAGGGTTCTAAAACATTGGATACATGACTTGGTGGCGCAAACACTAGATGGTATAATTATGCAACCGTGTTTATTTTCTGCAATCATCATCTTTATATCTTTTCGACTCTGTTTTCTCTAAAAATCAGAGTCAACCAACAACTACCCTAGCTCGACCTGTGTGAATGCCTGTTGTTAAATATATATATATATATATATATATATATATATATACGGTTGTTATATATATATATATATAAATATATATATATATATATATATATATATATATATACGGTTGTTGTTTACACTGTTCTTCTGACCACAACATTCCTTTTCCCCGACAGCTATCTATGTACTCCACAATGAATATCAGAAAACCCAGCTTCAAATGCAGGTTTACAACCACATTGAAGTTTATGAGGCGCCAACCTGACTTCTAAAACTGTATTTGAAAACGGTTTAGATCTCAATATTGATGGGATAGATGTTAATTCCACTGGTGGCACATCAACTTGGGAATCGAGTCATACTCCAGAAAATGGTGAATGGGCCTCATAGAAATCAAACGGCATTTAGTTATAGAAACTGCCACTGTCTTCTAGAGTAGGACCCGATTTCCATGTTGATTTTCCAGCAATTAGATGCCACTTGGTTAGATGAGTATTTGAAGAGGAAAGTTATTATAAATGCCTATGTGGTGATTTCAACTATTATCAACCAGAAGACGCCATTATGTTTCAATTGAAATGTGCATTGACTTCTGGTCAGGTTTCATATATATACTTTCTGTGTCTGCCTTATATTTACAACTTTTATACCATACTTGACATGCTACACGTCTTGGCGAGTTAGATGGCTACACCTCCAACCATAGAAGGCATATCCTCTTTTTTGCATCCTTACCAGACTCATTCGTTGTAAGTGGTTTCCAAGCTTATTTACATTTATTTCCCTACAAAATCGCATTCATTGGTTCAGCTAGGGTACAGCTGTGATGATTAGCACCTACTTTCTGAAACTAATGAAGTAGGTAGTGAAAAATTTGGAACGTGGCTTTTCTAGGCAAGGACCAGATGGCATTGTTATGCAACCGTGTTTCTTTGCAAGTATGGCCAGTTGCACATCTTTTTTGCCATATTCGGTAAAAAAATCTGAGCCTCATAAATACTACTCTGAGGAATATACCAGGCAATGATGAAAGCCATTTTCTAATCGCTGATGTGAGCCTTATTATGTATATTATGATCATGCATTATCGTTGAACCATTATTGACCCTCTCTTACCGCTTATTCTCTTTGGAGTTTACAACTGTTTTCTTTCGCTGTGCCTTGGTTCATTTGCCATGGAGCTACATTACTAGAGCAAAGAAAAGATAAGTATTGCTAAAATTTACATGCTTACTCCACTGTATTACATGAGTCTGCTTATATTTTTTTATTTTTTATTTCCTGCTTAATCTCTTTGGAGGTCAAAACTTTTTGTTTCACTGTGTCTCAGTTCATTTGGCATGTTGGTGCATCACTAAAACAAAGAAAAGATAAGTATTGCTCTGATTTTTTTTATGCAATACTCCAATATAAAATTGCTGTATTTATATATCCGTGGTTTTGGTATCTTAAATTTACAGGACTAATCAACTGCGGTACACGAGTGTGTTTACAATTTTATTGAGTACCAACATGTTTTTTATATTCAACAATCTGACTGCATACTATGGACACAAACTAAATATCAAAAATAGACGTAATATCAATGATGGATGTACCGACACTGAGCAAAGCTATTACTGATTTTTTATGGTCTGTGCATCCATCATTGATACTTTGTCAATATTTTTGTATCCCTCAAGTTTTCGTGCTCACATATCTCAGTACATTATGCTTCAACTCATATCAAAATTGGGTGTTGCTCAACTGCCATATATATACTTTGTATGTCTGCCTTTCATTTACTAGTTTTATAAAATGCTTAATAATATCTTGGTCTCTCTAATTGCATACTATGGAGACAACCTAAATATAAAAAATAAACGGAATATCAGTGATGGATGTACGGACACCGAGCCGACCTATTACTGTATTCGCATGGTCTGTGCATCCATCATTGATATTTTGTCAATATTTTTGCTTAAAAACCATTTAAATAACATAAGGGATTTGAGGAGGAGGTCAGAATTTCCACCTATTATCATTAACACCTCTTTTCTAACACAAATTAAGTAAGTTGGCAAACATTCGATTATTCCGGAGAATGTTGTGGCCTGGTAAGGATGTGTGAAGACATCTTTTTTTAATCTATTCTTACCATCGTGATCAGCAAATGACTATTAAAGAATCAACTTTAATCCCATTACATGCTATATTTTAAACATTCGCAGATGGCACAGGAAATAACAAGAAGGCCAAGGTGTTCGATAAAAAAAACAAGATCTTTCTGGGCTCTTCTGTTTTGTACTGGTACATCAAACTTGCCAATTTATTGCTTTCACATGTTCATTCAGGCGTACCTGTGAAATTTTTTACTTTGTGTCTTACAGTTGTTGTGTTCATACTGTCTAATCAGCAAATGTGGGATGTCATTTGAAAATTACTTGACCTGTTGGGTTAA
The DNA here is from genome assembly GCA_021014915.2 of Artemisia tridentata subsp. tridentata. Taxonomy (NCBI): domain Eukaryota; kingdom Viridiplantae; phylum Streptophyta; class Magnoliopsida; order Asterales; family Asteraceae; genus Artemisia; species Artemisia tridentata. The sequence continues at coordinate 312,683,430 of CP139504.1, forward strand.
ATGTCTTGGTTCAAAAACATTTTTATACCGTTTTACCTATCGTTTTACAAGGGAACATAACAACAGTTAGTTCTTCTTTGGCTATTACTCAAGAAATTGTATTTTTTTTCCATAGATATATATGTAATGCATGAGGAATATACCAGGCAATGATGAAAGCCATTTTCTAATCGCTGATCTGAGCCTTATTATGTATATTATGATCATGCATTATCGTTGAACCATTATTGACTCTCTCTTACCGCTTATTCTCTTTGGAGTTTACAACTGTTTTCTTTCGCTGTGCCTCGGTTCATTTGCCATGGAGCTACATAACTAGAGCAAAGAAAAGATAAGTATTGCTAAAATTTACATACTTACTCCACTGTATTACATGATGAGTCTGCTTATATTTTTTTTTTTATATTTTTCCTGCCAGCAGGTTTTATATATTCAACAGCCAAATTGCATACTATGGAAACAAGCTAAATATAAAAAATAGACAGAATATCATTGATTGATGTATGGAGACCGAGCCGACCTATTACTATATTCGCATGGTCTATGCATCCATCAATGATACTTTGTCAATATTTTTGTCTCTCCCAAATTTTCACGCTCACCTACCTGAATACATTATGCTTCAACTTAGATCAAGATCGCCTGTTGGTTAGCTGCCATATATATACTTTGTATGTCTGTTTTTTGTTTGCCAATTTTATATAATGTTTAATGATACCGTTTTCTTTCCAATTACAGTTTTGTGCAACAACATCTGTTTATGTTATTTTTTTATTTTTTTTATTTATTTTTTCTTTTTCCATAGATATCTATGTAATGCATGAGGAATATACGAGGCAATGATGAAAGCCATTTTCTAATCGTTGATCTGAGCCTTATTATGTATATTATGATCATGCATTATCTCTCTTACCACCTATTCTCTTTGGAGCTTACAACTGTTTTCTTTCGCTGTGACTCGGTTCATTTGCCATGGTGCTACATAACTAGACCAAACAAAAGATAAGTATTGCTAAAATTAAAATTCGTTAGTATTTTTACCTGCCAATAGAATTTGTTTAGTATACAGTTAACCATTTGCTTCATGTTTTTTCAATATATTACTTTTTTGTAAAATTCATAGCTTTTATGCCTCTTGGCAGGTTCAGTGCTACAAAACATTTTTATCATTAGTCCTCTGCATTTCAGTATAAGAGCAACCACATATTCTGTACATCGCGTGTCAATATTAGGAAATGAGCACTATCTGACATTCTTTATTTGCCGATACTAACACTTGATGTTCTGTGTCTGTCATGTTAAGTTTTTTTTTCGCATATTCGTAACTGTAGTTCCACAAAAGACCCTGATCAACAATAGGGTACAGCTCTTAAAGAAAGATGAGAAACAGAAGAGAATGCTGTGACAAGTGGCTTGGTGCAAATTACTTCTCTTTTAGTATCGGCAAATAAAGCATCCCAGGTAATGTTCATTTCCTAATATTAACACGCGATGTACATCATCTGTAGTTGCTATTATGGTCAAATGCAAACAACGGGTTATCAGAACATTTTGTACCACTGGACCTGGCAAGATGCGTAAAACACAGTTGTGACGAGATATCAGCGATGGATGTACGGAGGCCGAGCCGAACTATTACTGTATTCACATGGTCTGTGCATCCATCGTTGATACTTTGTCAATATTTTTGTAACCCTCAGGTTTGCGCGCTCACCTACCTCAATACATTATGCTTCAACTCAGATCAAGATCGGCTGTTGGTCAGCTTCCATATATATACTTTGTATGTCTGCCTTTCAAAGGTATAAAATTTAATTTTAGTGAATTTAAATTTGAAAATTAAAGATTGTCTAGCCATAAACTTAAGTATTAATATGTGCTTATGGGATTCAATTTGTAGTCTTTCATAGTCATCAGTTGTTGAAATTTGATTTTGTGAGATTGATTAAGAGGTTCAACTAAAATTTAAATGAATACATGCACACAGAAGCAACGTATCAGCGATGGATGTACGGAAACCGACCTGAACTATTACTGTATTTGCATGGTCTGGGCTACCAGAAAGTTCTATTCCTCAGGTTTGTTTTTTCAATCATCCTGCATACTCAGGTATGTATTCACATTTATTTCCCTACAAAACGTCGTTCCTTGCTTTACTTAGGGTAGTGCTATAATGATTCAGACCTATTTTCTGACACTAATGAATTGGGTGGTCAAAGATTGTAACCGTAACTTGGCATAGCAAAGGTCTATCATATAAAGAAGTGAGTTTGTAAAACTTAGTGAAAAATTATAGTTGTGGATTCTATAAAAGTGTTTCAAATAGAAGTTGAAAGTAACAAGGTATGTATTAGGTGCCCACATTACTTAGTGGATGAATGGTTTAATGAGTCTGGAATTTCAACATAGTTACCCATTCTAAGTTACCATACAGTTCCTTTTGTTCTTTCAACAATCTAGCAATTCGCCTGGTGCAGGCCTTTGCACAAAGGGAGTTGAAACGACAAAAGGAACTGTAGGGGACCTCAGAAAGGTTAACTATGTTGCTGTTTGAATTCCATTCTTTTTTATGACTTAAAACCAGTATTTACAAAGTAATGTGGCCATACATAGCTTGCTACATGGAACTTCACCTTGAAAACCTCAATTATTAGGGCACATCTATCTAACGATGTAGCTGGGTTCCATTGGTTAAATTGGCCGAGTTCCCTAAAACCATTTGTCTATCAAGCACACCAATGGTTTTAGGGAACTCGGTCAAATTAAGCAATGGAACCCATATACATCGTTTGATAGACGGGCTCTGATAATTGAGGTGTGTTGATTGTGATAATGATATAGTGTGTATTGTTCATGACAGGCCGCACTCCTTCATTATCCCATTCAACACGAGTCCTAATACTCACATGCTTTTCTAGAATCGACAATTTTTTCTTCGGCACACCTTGGTACTTTGAGCTTCCCCTCGAAAACCCATTCCTATGTCATTGTCATTGCAATGGGTTTAACGCAAACCTTTGCACATATTTCATCGACATGGCAATGGGATTTTGAGTGGAGGCTCAAAGTACCAAAGTGTGTGCGAGAAGTTTTTTTGCCTATTACTGTATTCACATGGTCAATACTTTCTGAATATTTTTGTCTCTCCTGAGCTTGCTTTTTATCGACAGACATTGATCATCACTCATTATACTATTGGCAAGAGACACCTTCATTTAGTTTATGTGTTTATTACAATGGTTATCTGCTTATCTAATTTGTCTACATTTTTATACAAACTAAAATTATTCTATGCATGTTGGCAGATTCAATCCCACAAAAGGATCTGGTCACCGACCATGTGCATTTCACCAAAGCTAAATGGGGAACTGAACAGAAGCCTCAACAAAACAGCAATCAAAACACACGAATGTTAGAAGAAAGAAGTCTACCTAAAGGTCAGAGATGAGAGTGTAGGATCTAGATTTGTAAGAAATATTCGACTTTGCTTATGTAATTAAAACTTTTGCCAAATGTTGTTAGCTAGCAATATGTCTTGGAACATATTTATGCTCCACCTACACAAATAATAATTTTTTGTTTAACATTCGGACTGAATGCCGCTTCCATACAAACACCTTATCTGTGTTAAGATATTTTATGTTATGTAATATCATCAAAACTGCTTCTATAAGTATTCTTTTGTTGTCATCTTATACATTCCTTCATATCATAACTTATTACTGTACTCTTTCATAACAATCTGTTTATATAATGCTAGAATTGATGCATGGTTAGTGTCAAGCTCAATTAACCATAAACAAACCAAAAAAACAGCTTTAGTAACAATAATCGACAACCGACTAACACAAAGTAAACTAAGCTTTTATTCATGACAACCGTTAGTTTACAAACCTGCAACTAACAGAATAAACAACAACAACCAAACCAAAACACCCTAATCCTTAAGCTGCATCAAGCCAGCATGGCGATGTTTTTCAAGCCAACTTGCATGAGCTAATTCCAAAACGGCACTCAACCCAGCTAAAATCCGTTGCTCTCTCTGCTGTGTCTCCACCATGCATTCTGACCCATCAGTCACGCGGGATTCATTTAACCCGTTTGTTCCTCCTACCCGCTCAATAAATTGGGGATCCGGACTGTTCATGGTCACTCACAACTGCCCTTTCTTTTTTAGATCCGAGAGTTCCTGCTTCGGTACCACTATCTGATTGCCTACTAATTTGGTGCTCCACCCTGTTCATTATCACTCACAACCATAGTTTTTCTTTTAGATCCGAAAGGTCTGCTCCAGGACCGACACCTGAACGCCATTCAAGTTTCTCTAATCTTCGTGGCAAACCCTGATATATAGATCCCAACTTATACATTTTAGCCACTTCATACCCTTCAACTTTTAATATATAACTATATTTTCTTTTTAATACTTATGATATATTCTTTTACAACGCAATATACTCATTTTTTACCCCCTTTTTAAAGACTAACTTACATATACAAACACCCCGACGCAACGCGCGGTTATCCAACCTCGTTAAGGACATAATGTGAACGATACATGGAGGTTGGAGCATTCCTTTATAGTGAAGACTACCCTCGGCTATTGGGTGAATGAAAATTTTGTTGATGCAGATAATGTTCTAAAAACGTTATATATGTCTTTCGATAACTTCACGTTTTGATGATAACAAAATTTGATATCACTTTACGTTAAAATTAACGTAAATAAGTTTTTAGTCGAAATATCCTGTTTCTACGTAAATCACTCTAGGTATGAACAAACAAATTTATAGCTTGACAAATGATCAAAGAAGTGAATTTGTGTTTCAAACTTCACATTTTTAATGTGACAAAACATTTTTTCAAAAATATACCTTACTAGTTATTTTTGAATTATAAAGAAATGTTTTATTGGAAAAATAAGTTTAAAATTGATAACAGCTATTTTTCCCCCAAAATCAGCTCCAAACTTCCCCAAATAAACTTCCCCAAATAAACTTCCACCACTAAAAAAAAATTGGAGCGTCCTTGTCTGGCACGGTACCACGGTACCACTAAATTTAGTGGTACTGTGTGACATTTAGTGGTACCGTGTCCTTATAACGGTCAGATTTCTTCTGCCTATAAATACCTGCCCTCTTCAAAGTTTTTGGGCATCCTTTTTTACACACAACTTTCTGAGATTAAAACTCTTATCACATCTTTTCTTCTTAATCATTTAGTTTAGTTTTCTTTTGTTTAAAGAGTGATTCAATCATCCAACCAACTGATCACATTCATTCCTCTACTAGTGCAAGAGAAGAACACAAGGTATCAAAGAAGATACAAAGTGTTGTAGTTATAGTTAGTGCACTTGTAACACTTGTTACATACTTGTTGTATCCTAGCATACACCAAGTTCATTTTCTTTTGAGTAGTTTGTGAGAGTAGATCATTGTGATCTTGTTGAGATCTTGGAGATCTCTTGTAGCTTATGGGCTTGTGTTTTGATCAAGTGGATCAAGGGTAGATCGAGTCAAGTGTGTTGACTGTGTGAAGTAGTAGGGATCGTGTGGATCGTGGTAGATTGGTACTAGCTAAGATTAGTACTCGACATTTAGCTTAGTGTCAGAAATAAGGATAAGCGAGGTTGTACGGTTTTCTCCGCCTGATGGGAATTTTGTTGACGTAGTGCTTAGAACTCTTGAGTGTGGTACTCGGGGAGTGGAGTAGGGCGAAGAAGAGCTTCATGACCGAACCACTATAAATCTCTTTGTCCCGGTTTGATCTTTCCATCTCATTTCTTTATATTTATTGTTTATATTAGTTAGTATTGTTTAGTGTTCATATTGGTGTTGATTAATTTCACAATATAATCGAATCAAAGTTTTTCACAAGTAAAATTTTAAAATGAATTAAAAACTGGGAAAACTATTTCAACCCCCCCCCCCCTTTCTAGTTTTCCACAATTGGTACCAGAGCCACGTCAGGCAAGATTTTAAAATAAATTGTATTTTAAAACTTGAATCGATGAATGGATTTCGACAAATATCAAGAAGGGCAATCTATGCAAAGACCACCACTCTTTGAAACCGATTGTTTTATATATTGGAAAACAAGATTCGAAACGTATGTGAATTCAAAAGACATTGATCTTTGGCATATTATTACCGAGGGTGACTTTCAACCGATTGAAAAGAATCCGGAAACTAAAAGGGATGAAATAGTTCCTTACAATAAACAAAGTGATAACCTTAAAAGAAAATTAGCCAAAAATGATGAGGCTAAAATGATGATTTATAACGCTTTGCCGAAAAAGGAATTTGAAAGAATTTTTATGTGTAATACGGCAAAAGAAATTTGGAAAACTTTGTTAGTCACTCACCAAGGTAATAATCAATTCAAAGAGAACAAGATAGATCTTCCTGTGCAACAATATGAAAAATTTTCCATTCCGGAAGATGAATCTATTGATAATGCTTTTGCTATATTTAATACTATTATTACTAGTCTTAATGCACTTGATGAAGGTTATTCTAGCAAGAACTATGTTAGGAAGTTTCTTAGGGCTCTACATCCCAAATGGAGAGCAAAGGTCACCGCCATTGAAGAGTCAAAGAACTTGGCGACATTATCACTTGATGAACTAATAGGAAACTTGAAGGTTCATGAAATGATAATCAAGAAAGACTCCGACATAGTTAAAGGCAAAAGTGAGAAAGTTAGATCTTTAGCGTTAAAAGCCAAGAAGGAGTCTAGTGATGAGGAAAGTTTGGATTCTGATAGTGAAGACGAAGAATATGCACTAGCCGTTAGAGATTTTAAGAAGTTCTTTAGAAGAAGAGGTAGGTTCGTTAGACAACCTCGTGATGAAAAGAAGTCATCACAAAAGAACCGAGATGAGAAGAAAGGAAAGAGTGATAGGAAATGTTTTAGATGCGGAGATCCTAATCATCTCATAGGAGAATGTCCCAAACCACCAAGAACCAACAACCAAAGAGCTTTCATAGGAGGCCCTTGGAGTGATAGCGATGAAGAAGAAGAGAAAAAGCCCAATGACGAAACATGTCTAATGGCTCAAGCTTCAAATGAGGTACATTCTGACTCTTCTTACTATAGTGATGATAATTCGTTAATAGATGATAATAGACTATATGATGAATATAATAAACTATGTGAAGTAAGTTCTAAAATCGTAAGTAGAAACAAAACTCTAAAAGGAACATTGCATGAACTCGAAGTGAAAATTTTAGAACTAAAAGATCAAGTAAAAAGACTTGAGAAAAATAAAGAAATAGATATTGGATGTAGGTCATGCATGTGTCTTCGAGTAGAAAATGAAAAACTCAAAGAAAACGCTTTAAGGATCATTAAGTTTGAAAAAGGAACAAAGACACTTAATGATATGCTTGAAAACGTTAGGTATAGTGAACATGCCAGAACGGGCTTAGGATTTGACCCAAACAAAGCTTCTACTAGTGATACTAAACAAGTAAAATTTGTAAAGTCTGAAGAATCTGAAATAGCAGAGGACGGTACCGTTAAAGGTACAGACGGCACTACTAAAATTAGTGGTACCGTGGTACCGTCTGGTGTTAAATTCAGAACAGGGTCAATTTTGAAAAATAACTTAAGTCCTAAACCTAGTCACATAGTAGTTAATAATGTTGAAGTACCTATTGCTAGTAAAAAGGAAGTCAAAATTTTTTACAAACCTTTGTCAACCCTCGAGATTGGTTTTGTAAAACCCGATACTAGATCAAAGACTCCTCCACCTAGAAAAACAAATGTTCCTAAACCTCGGTCAAGAACTCCTCTGCCGAGAGGTAACTTTAGAAGACAAAGTTAGGGTTAATACATCCGGAGGTTACTAAAGTTTGCCAAAAATTTGAAAAAAAGTTACTAAAGTTTTTTTTTTGTTGAATTAGGTTACTGCAGTTTCCCCAAAATTTGAATTAAGTTACTATAGTTTCCCAAAAATTCAGTAAAAGAACTGGGAAACTAGTAAAAATAGGCAGGCTAGAAGGGGAAAGACGAACTGAGAAACTATAGTAACCTAATTCAACAAAAAAAATCTTTAGTAACTTTTTTTAAATTTTTGACAAACTTTAGTAACCTCTGGATGTATTAACCCGACAAAGTTATCCAAGTAACTATCCCGTAACTTGGAATAACCGTCAACTACAAAGTTACTTACCATGGGAAATTTGTCCTCCGTTCCAACATCCTAACCAAATGCAACTAATGCATGGGATGTTTAATACTAACAACTTTGGACCCATGAGATATTGGGGACCAAATGTTTGAATCTTTGTCTTATTCAATAGATATGCTTGGGAATCGACTTGGATCCCGATGAATGGGTCAAGGATAGTGGATGTGCTAATCATATGACGGGTAACCGAAGTCTATTCTCATCATACAAGGCTTACGACGGAGGTAATGTCACTTTCGGTAGCAAACTTAAGGGCAACATCATAGGCAAAGGTACGATTACTCAAGACTCCCTCACTCTTAGAAATGTTGAGCATGTAGATAACATAGGATTTAACTTGCTTAGTATTAGTCAAATGGTAGACAATAAGTGTAGAGTTATATTTTCTGAAGAGGGTAGTGAGATCACTAAGAATGGTAAGACCATAGGCAAAGGAGTTAGAAAGAATGGCTTATTTTTTATGATAATAGGAAATAAGCCTCAGGATAAGATTTGCCTAGCAACCATAGATGATAATTCCACTCTATGGCATAGGAGACTAGGTCACGCCAATATGCGTTTGATACAATCGTTGGCATCTAAGGAACTAGTTAGAAACCTACCTAAGATTAAGTTTGATAAACACTTTTGTGACGCTTGTAAAGTTGGAAAACAAGGTCATTCTAGTCACAAAGCTAAGAATATGGTCTCGACCTCTAGATTCTTAGAACTCCTTCACATGGACTTATTTGGTCCATCCGCCGTACGGAGCTACGGAGGAAATTACTACACCTTAGTAATAGTTGATGACTACTCTAGGTATACTTGGACTAGATTTCTTAAGAATAAGACACAAGCTTTCGAGGAATTCAAAATCTTTAGTAAAACTCACAAAACTCACAAAAGATGAAGAAGGTGAGTCTGTGGATAGCACTAAGTATAGAGGTATGATAGGAAGTCTATTATACCTAACGACAAGTAGGCCCGATATCATGTTTAGTGTCTGCCTTTGTGCTCGCTTCCAAGAGGATCCCAAAATCTCTCACCTTGAAGCGGTTAAACGTATCTTCTGATGCATTAAAGGTACTATACATTTTGGATTATTCTATCCTAAGGGGACCGGTGTAGAAACTATTGTCTATGCCGACTCTGATCATGCGGGAGATTATGTGGATCAAAAAAGTATGAGTGGCGTTTGTACCTTCATGGGTTGTTGTCTAACTTCTTGGTTCTCCAAGAAATAAACGGCTCTTGCTATCTCCACGACCGAAGCCGAATACGTAAGCGCCGGAAAGGCATGTCAACAAGCACTATGGATGAAACAAGCTCTTATTGACTACGACATCCATCTCGACGCTGTCCCGATTATGTGCGATAACAAAGGTGCTATTGACTTGAGCAAAAACCCCGTTCAACACTCTCGTACTAAACATATCGAAATTCGTCACCACTTCTTTCGCGATAACTTCCAAAAAGGAAACATTTCTATTGAGAAAGTTCCCTCTCAAGACAATATCGCCGACATCTTGACCAAACCTCTCAAACAAGAATCCTTCAACTATCTTCGTCTAGGTCTAGGAATGATGGAACATATTCCATAAATCTTATGACTATCTAAATATTTCACTGGAAATATTAAAGTCATCCCTCGTACCCCTCTTATGACTACTTGAATATTTCACTAGAAATATTGAAGTCATCTCTTATGTCTCGTCTCATGACTCTTTAAATATTTCACTGGAAATATTGAGTCATCCTTCACATCCCTCGTATGACTACTTGAATATTTCACTGGAAATATTAAAGTTATCTCTTTTCGTCTAGTCTAGGTCTTCTCGTCAAAAGAATTTATTAGGTATAAATTCTTTCCTCGTGTCAAAAAGTCTCACTAAAACAGCGAGACTTATTCGTCAAAAATCAAAATGGGACAAAAATTCATCCCAGCAGATCACGGCACCACTAAAGTGGCATGACACCATTAAATTTAATGGTACCGTGTATCTGATACAATCTGTATTTCAGTCCTCTTTTCCCACATTATTCATTTTTAAACTTTCCCAACTTCTGCCATTGCTGTCAAAACCAAACCTCACAACCCAAAATTCAATTACACCATTTCAAGATCTAATTCAAGGCATTAATTCTCAAGATTATCAACTACTCTCACTTTTTCAATATGAATTGTAAGTCATTTGACTCTACTTTTCCTTAATCTTGAGTCTAGGGTTTTATTCATACATGAAAATTGAATTGGTGTTTTTTCAATTTTGATTGAGTCTCTATGAAATTAGGACTAGGATTAGACAATGTATAACCTTCATGATTCCGTTAACATAGGATTTGCATAAACCCACTTAAATCACATATTTTGGTTCAAACCTTGTTTTTATTAGATTAAGTAGGTTTAAGAGGAATCATGTCTAGGATACTTGTAATTAGGACTCAAATTCTTCAAAACTATTGGCGCCAAAACATTGAAGTCGCCAAACACCCCAATTCCATCATTTTCGAAAAATTTCACGAAACTAGGATCATGAAACATTTTTCGTGCATTGTTGATACAAACTAAAAACGTTTTCTCATGCATACATGATCTCATGAATATTGATCAAATTACATAACTAATATGTATTTATCGACATATTCGTTTGAGCAAAAGTGAAGTTAGGAGCGTTTGGGAATCTCATTATTTTTAGTTCTAGAGTCGAGATTACCGCACACCCACATAGTTTGCATATAGGCACACACTAGGCACGTGTCTTTAAAACAAATATTCTCAATTTTAATCTTTAATGAAATTTTCATAGGTAATAAGAGGTATCACATGTTTGATTACGATCATGAATTGACAGTCGATTACATTCCCAAACCATCACTTGAACCAAACACTCCATCTTGTCACATACAAAGTTTTCGTAATCTTGTGTCTCGTCTCTTTCATGAAGGACAAATTGTCGAGTCCTCTTTTCTCAACCATGATCACATCAAAACCATGTTTCAAGAAATCGGATTCGATTGCTTGTTTCGTATTGATGACCTAATCTGTCATCGATTTATCCTTGAGTTCTATAGACAAGTTAAGCTCATACATAACGAGGATCAAACTTTGTCTCTTCAATTCTCGATACAAAACCAAGAAATCTCACTCACTTTTGACCAATTTGCTCATATTCTTGAACTTCCGAACCATGGACAATGTTCCTACATGGAAGGATGGTCTATCAAAACCCTCACTAGTCACCGATATGAATCCGGTCCATACAATACCCTCATTCCCACTCCATGTGAGATTAAAGAACACATTCGTCTTCCTCAAAAAGTTCATGGTTTTCTTAAAGAAAATGGTCAAGTTGAGTTCCGTGAGTCTCATGTCTATGACTTAGATCCACTAAGAGTCTATGTTGATGAAATTCATCCAAATCTACGTAGATGGATAGAAGTCATTCGTGAAAATGTCTTTTGTCTTCCTCACAACCGTGAGCACCTCCCGGCATGTTGTGCTCATATGTTGTATTGTCTAGTCACCGAACAACCCTACAATCTTTCCTACTTTGTGGCAAAGAGAATTGTCAATGTCAAGGGTCTACTAAATAAGGCGATACCCTATGGCACATGTTGTTGACTCGTTTATACCGTTTTGTCATGAACTCGTTCCCTCACCTCCAAAACAATCGATATCTCCTTGTCAATCCCACCAATGCTCCTCTAACTCAAAACACCTACACCTATCTCTATTGGGAATGTACATCATCTCAAGGGAACCATGATGATAGTTCAGTATCGTGCTATGATGTCTCATCGAGTGATGATGAATGAGGGTGTGCTCAAGCCAATGGAACTATTCTCATCGTATTAGAATAGGATCTTCCATCTCATATTAGTATTTATCTATGATAATTATATTAGGGGTTAATACTCTTTATTATGTGATTCTTGGATGATAGCTTATTTTGTCCTTTTTGATTGCATGCTTATAGCTTATCTTAGAAAGTTGCATGATAATCTTTAATTGCTAGGAGTAGCTTAATATGGGATATATTTGGCAAATAAATCTTTAGTGGTTTGAGGCACTAACATTTCCTGCAAATAGTCCCCCTAGAAAACTTCCCTTTAGCTGCCCAGAACTAGGCAGCACAGGAAAATTCGTGACTTCCAGGTCATGGTACCGTTAAATAGGCCACGGTACCATTAAATTTAACGTTACCGTATGGTATTTAGTGGTACCGTGCCCTTGTTTGACGAATTTTCACTTTTTCCTCTAGATCCTTGCATCCCTAACCTCAAACCTGCAATATTTTGCAAACTCTCATACACCCTAAGATTCCCTCACTACACCATATCTCCAAGAAACATAGCATCACCGTAAGACCACCATCCAAACCTCTCTTTGTTGATCTCACCAAAGATGATGAAGTCACAACACCACCTTCCCAAGCCACTCCTAACTCACCATCTCCACCTAATGCTCCTTCCAAAACATCATCATCTCCCTCTTTGAACACCATGCCATCATCCATGGACTACACACTCTCACCTATCACCCCATTGGATTATGCCATGCCAACCCCATCACCTACATACTCACCACCACCTTCTTCTCCAATCATGGGCCAACCTATGCAACCTCATCTGGTTGATATACATAGTTCTAATTTCCTATGTTGCCTTCACAACCGCAATTTCATCTTCTCTTTGAGAAATGAGATACACTTCATGTTCTCCTATGTGGAACATCTCTTGACACCACCACCACCTCCAATCATATCACCCTCTCCACCTCCCACTAGCCCATTTAACTAAACATATTCATGTATAGTTTCCAACAATAAACATCTAGGATCTCTTTTGGAAATGAAGCTTATCTTAGGGCCTCTTGTCACTAAAGATTTATATGTGCTTCTTTTAGTTTGCTTTTATGCTTTTGTTGTAGTCATACTTCATGTATGACATTTCTTTCTATGAATTAATGGGCTTATTATGTGGTTGTCTTATCTTTTATGATTTTTGGCTTTTTAGCCCTTTTCTTAGTTTATGGTTGGATATTTGTTTTGGTTGCTACATGTTAGATATTGTATATGTGTCATCTAACTTTGTATTGTAGCAAGAACCATTGCTCAATTTCTTGGTGTCCTCCAAACGAGGGGGAGTATACATCAAGGGGGAACCTTAGCAACTTTTTTTCTTTGACAAAAAGGGAGAGAAATGGGATATAAACTCATACTAAAAACTTGTTAAAATTAATCTTTGACCTAAAATGAGTTTATGTTTTGTCATCATCAAAAAGGGGGAGATTGTTGATGCAAATAATGTTCTAAAAACGTTATTTATGTCTTTCGATAACTTCACGTTTTGATGATAACAAAATGTGAAATCACTTTACGTTAAAATTAACGTAAACAAGTTTTTAGTCAAAATATCCCGTTTCTACGTAAATCACTCTAGGTATGAACAAACAAATTTACAACTTGACAGATGATCAAAGAAGTGAATTTGTGTTTTAAACTTCACATTTTTAATGTAACAAAACATTTTTTCAAAAATATACCTTACAAGTTCTTTTTGAATTATAAAGAAATGTTTTATTGGAAAAATAAGTTTATAAATCATAACAACTAATTTTTCCCTCAAAATTAGCTCCAAACTTCCCCAAATAAACTTTCACCACCCAAAACAAAAATTGGAGCATCCTTGTCTGGCACGGTACCACTAAATTTGGTTGTACCGTGTGACATTTAATGGTACCCTGTCCTTATAATGGTCAGATTTCTTCTGCCTATAAATACCAGCCCTCTTCACAGTTTTTGGGCATCCTTTTTCACACACAATTTTCTGAGTTTAAAACTCTTATCACATATTTCATTCTTGATCATTTAGTTTAGTTTTGTTTTGTTTAAAGAGTGATCCAATCATCCAACCAACTGATCACCTTCATTCCTATACTAGTGCACGAGAAGAACACAAGTTATCAAAGAAGATACAAAGTACTGTAGTTATAGTTAGTGCACTTGTAACACTTGTTACATACTTGTTGTATCCTAGCATACACCAAGTTCATTTTCTTTTGAGTAGTTTGTGAGAGTAGATCATTGTGATCTTGTTGAGATCTTGGAGATCTCTTGTAGCTTGTGGGCTTGTGTGTTGATCAAGTGGATCAAGGGTAGATCGAGTCAAGTGTGTTGACTGTGTGAAGTAGTAAGGATCATGTGGATCGTGGTAGATTGGTACCAGCTAAGATTAGTACTCGACATTTAGCTTAGTGTCAGAAATAAGGATAAGCGAGGTTGTACGGTTTTCTCCGCCTGAAGGGAGCTTTGTTGACATAGTGCTTAGAACTCTTGAGTGTGGTACTCGGGGAGTGGAGTAGGGCGAAGAAGAGCTTCGTGACCGAACCACTATAAATCTCTTTGTCCCGGTTTGATCTTTCCATGTCATTTCTTTATATTTATTGTTTATATTAGTTAGTATTGTTTAGTGTTCATATTGGTGTTGATTGATTTCACAATAGAATCGAATCAAAGTTTTTCACAAGTAAAATTTTAAAACGAATTAAAAACCGGGAAAACTATTCAACCCCCCCTTCTAGTTTTCCACAAATTTGTAACGGACCCCTAATGTGACAATTTTAGGAACTAAAAACTTGGTCGACCCTTTCTATCCCCTTTAAAGTTGACTGACAAATACTTGTTAGATGTAACATCGAGAATGATATATTGGTTCATTGTTTGTTACATGATAACATGAAGAATATGTTCAACGCAAATAAGGTGTTGATGTTGAAATGTTGTTTCTAAACACTAAAAAGAAAATTTTGGTCCGAGAAAATAGCAAATCTATATATCGTGTTTCATATGCCTAGCTATACATTCAAAGTTTGTGACACCGACTATCTTTCAACTGAACATTAGTTTTATATCATGAAAACAATGTGTACCACTTTGTAGGAATTTCGTCTCTTTAAAAGCCTCCTACATGCTCCATGACTTAAATTCGGGATATAGCTAGCGTGTTTGTTTTTCATTCTTTGTTACCAATGATAATATATCACTTATTTATCACCCATTAATAGAAATCATCAGATTAAGTTTTTATTATTAATGAATGGTAAAAAAATTAAACGTTGTTTTAACATTTCCCATTATGCATGGTATTCTCTTTTCTTTTAGCTCCTTTCTTTTAGTTATATATTTTTAACTTTTTTTTCCCTTCAAATTAATATTATAATAATATTATTAGAGGAAGATTATTTTGCATACTATCATTTACTCACATACCAAGGGACACATCCCAACCATCAATTTAAAAAATATGAATGGTTGTGATTAAAAGCCTTTTTCACCCCCCCCCCCCCAATTAAAAACGCATTATTAGTAAATATATAAAAACACACAGGGGCAGTTAGGTAAAATCACAACACACACAAACATCCCCCTGATTCCTTGATAACTCTTCTCACATACTCATATCAGTAACCTGTCACCAAACATGTAGTAAAAACACACACAACACACCAAAAAACCGATCAAAATTATAACCTTCCACATATCAAGATCGAACAAAAAATCGCATAAAAATAGAAGAAAAAGACGGGGATGATGCCATGGTAGACGAGAGTATAATGAAGAAGCCTACCGGTGAAGCTTCGACTAAAAAACCGGTGAAAAATACGGTTAAAATTATACATTCAGGTATAAAACACGTTATCTACATATTTTACGGTTATTTATGCTTAAGTAATGAAGTGTAGTGTTCATAGAGTTTATTTTGAAGATATTGTGATTTTATTATGCAAATACATATTGTGTTTAATGAGTTTTTTTTTTTTTTTTTTTTTTTTTTTTTTTTTTTTTTTTTTTTTGTTGTTGAAGTTATTGTGTTTTTAATGAACAAAAGTGTGATTGTAAGTTAGGTTTTCACTATTTATAGATATTTTGATGATGTTATCGTGATTATTAAGATTTTCAGTTATCGATAGAGTTTGTTGATGTTGTTAAGATTTTAATGAAGAATGTGTGATTAGAAGTTACGTTGTCACTGTTTAGAAAGGATTGGTTGATGTTATTGTGATTTTAGAGAAAAAATGAGTAACTAGAAGTTAGTTTGTATAGGTATAAAGATACTATAAGAGCACGGATAAGCCGTAGGCTATGCCTAAGGCGAAGCCGAATCCTTAGTCTATAGTAAATAGCTTGAATATGATATGTTGGTGAAAAAAATAACATGTGATTAGTTAGCTGAAAAAAGTGTAACAACTTATATTTTATATCATACATGATACAAGTTAGGTTTTAACTGTTTATGGAGATTTTGTTGTTGTTATTGGTATGAAAAGTGTGATTAGAAAGACAAAGCCAGCGGCTTAGTCGCTGGTCATGCCTTCGGCAAAGCTGAAGGCATGGCCTGTGGCTAAGCCTTCGGTAAAGTGAAGGCATAGCTTGAGACTAAGCCTTCGATCCAACTAAACGAAGGCTTATCCATAAGCTATGCCTTAGGGAAAGCCTTCTAATCATATACAATACTTAATCTGCTCTTATTGTATATGACATATGCTATTAATCTATTTGTATAAATGAAGAAACTAGTGTAAATCGTGTATGATTATTGAAATATATGGTTGTCAATATGTAGATCAGGAAGAGAATCTGAATGAAACTGATGCAACAAAAAAGACTAAAAAAGCTACTAAATCCAAAATCCAAAATATATATAAAGGTATACTTTTTGTTATAAATATATCACATGTAATATAACATACAAAAATACTTTGTTATCTGATAATATATTAGAAAAATGTTCATGCTTGCAAAAAGATGACATTATTTGATGTACTATATCACAGACTAAATGCAGAGAAAAGAAAAAAAAAAAGGGAAGAAGAAGAAGCTATCTAGCAAGAAGATTAATAAGCTGCTAAAAGCCGCTAAAGAAGAAGTTGCTAAAGCCGCTGAAAAAGTGGCTAAAGACGCTAAAGAAGCTTTCAAGAAAGCGGCCGAAGAAAAAGCTGCTAAAGAAAGACTCCAACAGTAGCTAAAGGTACACTTTCTGTTATTATATGTCACATATGATATAACATAATAATATACTTTTATATACTCATAATATTTGAAGTTATAAATCACATATGATAGTATATAAACATTTTATATATACTAAACCTCTTTTACTGTAGCCTGCAACATAGCCTTTGTAAAAAGTGTAGCAGTGGTCTGTAAAAATGTAGATAATGATGAGAATCCGAAAGAAACTGCTGATGTAGAACACGTTTTAAACAATTTATCTACAATGTCGTTTTTAAACACATCTACTAGATCGAATGCTTTGAAAACCTTTGAATCTGCTTATAATAAACTTAAAGGCGAAGGTAGTTTTACTTCTAAACTTTTCTAATTACGAGTCTTTTTCTTGTTTCTGAATATGCATATTGTTGATATATTTATTGAATTCATTTATGTATCTACAAGATTGTGGTGAGTGCTATTATAAATCAATTTATCGTTATACAATGCTATATCACATGCGATTTTTAGAATCGTATATGGTTTAGAGTGCAATATCACATATGATTTTCAGAATCATATACAGTTTACGGTTTAGAGTACAATATCACATGTGATCAGTAGGTTTACAGTGTAACATCACATGTTTTTAGTAGGCATGTGTTACGTTTTTAAATGTTATATAACATATAATTATTAGTCGACTTATAAAGTGTTCTCATATTCATCTTTTTGTAGGAAAAAACATTCATATGGCATTTTGAGGTCCATCAACAGCGAAACTATCGAGTTGATAAGAGTAAGAATCCGATAATAATGAAGATGATACAATAGATTGGAGAGAATTTTTATGATTATGGTATCTTTACGAGGGTTCATGTGGAGCCTCCTACAACAAATGAAATTGTAGACTTCATAAGAAACCATTAGTTGATGTAATCTTTGGAAGGAAACAAGAACAATAATAGTTACGTGAATAGCAATGTTCTTTTACGCTACATTTAATACTTTGTGTTTGATTATCTTTCTTTAGTATTCTTCTCATGTATTACAGATTGCATATATTGGTTAAACGAGAAGCTCCTTCGGGATGTTAAAACATATGTGAGTTGTTGAAATTTATGTAAAGCAGTGTGTTGTTTTCCATCTTTAATTTATGAGGTTCATGGATTTTGTTTTGTGACTAAGGAGCATTGGGTTACGTTGTAACGATATAACGTATAATCACATGTGATATTAACCTATTAATATTTGTACAAACATGCTAGATGTGGTTATTGTTAATCGCGTTTGGCTTTACCTAGAAATTCACATTTGATTTTCGACTAATGATTTGTAACATGATAGTTAAGTGAATATCAACTTTTTCTGTTACGATACTTAATATGGAAGTTACTCGCAATTTTTATTTGAATAAGCTAGAAAACGAATTTGACTATTGTGATATAAAAATTATTATCAGACGCATCTTACGTCACACGTTATTTTCAAAAAAATAACATGTGAATTTTTACTAGTTTTTGTTATTAAAATAATCAATACATTATATCACATGTGATTTAAAAAAAAAAAAACACATGTGACTTTTTACTAGTTTTTGTAATAAGAAATAATCAATGCATTATCACATGTGATATAAAAAATATCATCTTATATCACATGTGATTTTCAGTGTGATATTTTGCTAGTTTTTGTAATAAGAAATAATCAATGCATGATCACATGTGATATAAAAAATATTACCAGACACATGTTATATCACATGTGATTTTCAAAAAAATCACATGTGATTGAGCATGTGATTTTCAGAAAAATCGCATGTGATTTTTTACTAATTTTTATAATAAGAAAAAGTACATAAATATGTAATTTCTTTCATAATAAATCAAATGTTATTTGAAAGAACTAGAAAATAAAATGTCAGTCAAGCTATCATAACACTAGGTGACTGGTAACACCATCTTTAGGCCTAATTTTCCATCCATTCATCTTTGTGCCATGTGGGTTGAAGAGAGCATACTCGTGATCACCAATCCCCCCTCTGATTGCCTGCACAATAGTAATTAAATATGAACATAGAAATTATAATCCCATTTTAATAGAGTAAGCTTTCCATCATTAGATTAAAAGAGCTGATCGAATGTGTACTCGAGGAATGCAAGATATGCAACTTTTACCTTTGTCACAAACCATGAAGCAATAGGAACAAGATCTCTGGAATTAAAAAGTAGAATAGCACAACTACCATCGTGTACTGCGGCACCATTAAGCTCAGTCTTAGATGAGTACGAGAACACGACAAGAACAGCTAAAAGAGAATCTTTTCCTGAACATGCTATAGTTGCATATGATGTACAACTTTAAGTGATTAAGTATATGAAAACATCAAGAGAATTCTCATGAGCTCTCAACCAATCTTCAGTTTGTGCTACTTACTTAGATCGGTGCTAATTTATAAAAAGAAGCATATTACGTGTTAGCTAGCCTAGATTAAATGCCTTAAAATACGCCATCAAATTGACCTTCTGTGTCAAGCTTGTATGACCAGAAAACTGACAGCGTTGACATACTCCAAACTGAGAGTTGTGGATTTGAACCTCAGGACGCAGATATAAGATAATTGGACTCTCCGATAAATGAAATATTTACAATCGAATTCAAAACATTAGAGCACAAAATTGAGCACATTTGAAAGATTTTCCTCAAACTTATATAAGTACAATTTGAAGTTTGGTACTCTCTCAGCAACCTATCATTAACCAATCCAATAATGATTCATTCAGGCAAGGCAAGAGGAGAAGACGTGACAGCTTTTACAGTTCAAAATTTTAATCTTAGAATATATGCTCTTGAGTGCAGACAATATATCACTTTGTCACTGGTCTTGTACCAAAACAGAGTATGCAACTATGTATATTATGCATTTATCAAGGCGCCACTTATAAAACTGATGCATATAAGCCACTTAACATACCAAATCTCCTTAACGAAATACTCATGCAAATATGATTGGGTCATAATCACTATCATTAGATATATGTAAACAAATCAGTGGAGCAACATTGCTTACCTCTCCTGGCATTGCTTGCCAATTTGACCAGCCAAATGCTTGGCAATAAGCGACCATTTCTTACACCCATGCTTTTCAACCAACTCCTTAATACGATCAACCTCCTGAACAATTATATAGACTGAAACGGATATGAGATGAATGTTATAATTATTAACAATTTGGTTAAATTCCCGGTGCAATGGCTTGTCGAATGAAAGTGGACACAAGAAATGCAACATTTGAACCAAAAATCAAATGAAACATGAGAAATATGACACAAAGAGACAGCATCATCACAAGCTCACCTATTTTTTTCCCATTCCTCCTGTTAAACTTCTTTACTACGTCAACTACCGTAGAGTTTTAAAATGCAAAAAATGAGATAAACATATCAGCAACCCACATTTAGTTGTGGAATAGTTCAAAACTTTAGAAACATCAACTAAAAGAGACAATTTTAGTTGTGAAAAGTTCAAAACATTAGAAACATATACTAAAAGAGACAAATTTAGTTGTGAAATAGTTCAAAACTTTAGAAACATAGACTAAAAGAGACAATGTGCTAATTACTAGAAAATAAACAAAATAACCACATATTGCCACCAACTAACCTCTTTCTATGTCTAGCCTGCTTGTGATGAGCGTTTATCAAAACATTAGAGTACCAAACTTATAGTTTATCAGACAATTCAGTGTGGTAGATTTTTCTTGTACCCTTACAGCTTGTAGTTTGTGTTTGAATTGCATCTCCATTATTATATATGTTTTGCTAATGTGAAGGAGGAGGTGGCAAAAGACTCGCCACTATTTTGGACCATCACACGGCCAACTATCTCACCACCTAAACGCTTCACGAAACTCACCATCCTCACGACGACACCAGCTTATGATCTGATCTCCACGACCACCTCATCTCCATGACACGAACCTGTATACAAACAGAAAATTAAAAACTATGGTCGTTCCATGGGAAAATCAATTTTTCATTTCATCAAACACATGGTGTGCATTTAACTAATTTTTTTCTAAAGCATAATTTACATAAAGATTAGATGTAAAAAGCATAAACTTACTTGTTATTAAATTCAGTTTCTAATTATCATGTGTTTTTATGCTTGAATGCTTTCACATGTTTCAATTTGATGATGAACGATCTAAACAAGATCAGATTGAAAATTCATCAAGAAGTTGAATCTAATGATAGTGAATGTAATGTTTAATGAGAAGGAATGATTATGATGAACAAAGATGATATTGTGTTTAATCGGATGAATTGAAATTCACATTTAGGGTTTGATAAGATGATTGAATGGTGGAAGTTGATGTTGAATTGGGGATGAGATAAAAAACACGTGTTTGTGTGTGTTTTTATGAGAGATTAAAAGACGAGTTTTTTAATTTTGTGCTTATATAGTTGACAATTTTACCCTTGTAGTGTAAAGTATGTATTTAATCACAACCATTAGATCAAATGAAGATGGAGGGTGTGGATTGATCCCTTCGTATGTAAAGTATGTATTTAATCACAACCATTATTAGACGTTATTTTGTATCATGGGCTTTAGTATTAGTTTGTTGGCATAGCCCATGTTTACTTGATTCTAAAATAATCTTAGATGATTATATAATGTAATTATTGATTAATGGAATGACAAGTAAATCATTATTCCAACATGGTATCACATCTAAAACCTTAACTTTGTTCATTTCTCTTAGCTAGAAAAAGTGTATCTTAATAAACATGCATCATAAACCGATAGTTATGTGTTTGATTCTTAGTAAAAGCATAATATTTACAATAATGCACGCTTTAATTATCTAGTTATGAAATATATTTTTGTAGTTACAATGTCATTAGTATAAAATAAAACTTGAGTGTCTTTACTATTTCATCCTACAAATCCTCCTATACACAACAATATATTTTAGTAGTTTTTTTAAAACTTAACAAAATAGCATTGAACACCATGGTTTGAACTTTGAAATAACGTGATGTCATGGTGTTTTCTTTTTGAGATGCATATGGTTTTGAGTTTTGGTCTTGTATTTTTTGATGTGTTGCAATCTCCTTTTTTTAATAAAACTTTATGCTATTAAAAAAATACCTGCATTTACAAAAACTCTTTCGTAAAACAATGTATACTTCCCTTTAGAAGATTTGTTTAATAATGATCAATAATATGATTATGTAATCCTTTAAGCTGAGTGATAAATCGGAGTTTCATGGTTATAATAATGGAGCTTTGCTACAATCTCCTACTATTTCATCCTACAAATCCTCCTACACACACAACAATATCATATATTTTTCTTTCACTTATTCTCTCTCTGAATCCAAACCATCCATTCTTACATTTGTCAGGATGCTGTGAGTAGGATGTTTTGTAGGAAGAAGTTGTAGGAGTTTTTAACATTTTTGATAATAAGGGTACGTGTTGTTATGCATATTCTCTACCACCTCTTATATGTTTATGAAATTTGAAAAGTATCGCTAATTGGTTTTTAGGAGATAGTAAGTAGGCAATATCATTTATATATAATTAAGGACATAATGTGAACGATACATGGAGACTGGAGCATTCCTTTATATTGAAGACTACCCTCGGCTATTGGGTGAATGAAAATTTATAACGAACCCCTAAGGTGACAATTTTAGGAACTAAAAACTTGGTCGACCCTTTCTATCCCCTTTGAAGTTGACTGACAAATACTTGTTAGATGTAACATCCAGAATAATATGTTGGTTCACTGTTTGTTACGTGATAACATGAAGAATACGTTCAACGCAAATAAGGTGTTGATGTTGAAATGTTGTTTCTAAACACTAAAAAAGAAAATTTTGGTCCGAGAAAATAGCAAATCTATATATCGTGTTTCATATGCCTAGCTATACATTCAAAGTCTGTGACACCAACTATCTTTCAACTGAACGTTAGTTTTATATCATGAAAACAATGTGTACCACTTTGTAGGAATTTCGTCTCTTTAAAAGCCCCCTACATGCTCCATGACTTAAATTCGGGGTATAGCT
This sequence comes from Artemisia tridentata subsp. tridentata, assembly GCA_021014915.2. Classification (NCBI taxonomy): domain Eukaryota; kingdom Viridiplantae; phylum Streptophyta; class Magnoliopsida; order Asterales; family Asteraceae; genus Artemisia; species Artemisia tridentata. The sequence continues at coordinate 312,706,679 of CP139504.1, forward strand.
AGCGTGTTTGTTTTTCATTCTTTGTTACCAGTGATAGTATATCACTCATTTATCACCCCTTAATAGAAATCATCAGATTAAGTTTTTATTATTAATAAATGGTAAAAAAATTAAACGTTGTTTTAACATTTCCCATTATGCATTGTAGAGACCAAGAATCCTGTTCTTCACCTTCAGGAGGTCGAGGTTGATGAAAATAGACGAGATCCATGGTCGGTTTTAGAGAGAGTAAGTGTAGAGAGAAGGTGGAGAGTTGAAAACCGGATTTTATTGATATGGATAAGGTTTTCACAGCCACACCCTTCAAGTGAAGACTTGAAGGATATTTATATGCCTTACAAGACAACTATTAAAGTATTACATTATCAGTCCCTGCACTTTATGCATACTTAGTTGTCTATTCCAATTCACGTAAATATCGCTCAGCTTGAATTCTAACAATCTCCCTCCAGCTGGAGATATACGTGAATTGGTTACAATGATTCCTAACAAGTACATAACAATGATGAATACAATGCTGAAGTAGAGCAGTTTCCTTTGAGGATGACTTCACAGCTCTTGATCTTCTCTTATCTTTCTCAGCTTGCTTGAATTACTTGCAGGATCACTGTAATGATCTAATTGGGTTATTACTCCCTCCCAATTAGTAAGGCCTTTTCTTTTTCATGCTCCCTCCCAAATTGACAACCCGTTTGATATAGCCCTGATGCTTGTAGAAGAAGTTTCTCTAAAATCTTGCCAAATTGTCTTCAGTCTCTTGCACAGCGGAAAATGGATTATAGACTGATAATTTGTAACTTCTTCATAGGTTTGTTTGGGGAGCATCATATCGACATCTTCAGCTCACTTAAAATGCTTCCAGTTCTGCATAAACAGCCCCGATGTACACATTTCTCCCTCCAGGATGATGACGATCTTTCGGACTCATCCTACATATGTGTACATAGACATATCAACTAGAAGCAACATACAAATAAATACCCCATGAGTGGATGTCGATAACTATTCTCTCTTCAATTCTCTTTAGATAAATCTCTTCTCAAACCTCTTGTATCAAAACAACGGCTTATTGTAGTGACTGCTGATGGAGAAACCCACTATGACGAACTTGAGACTGAAGTAAAATAACCCAGACTTGTGACTTAAACTTGCACGAACGTGTGACTAAGAACCTATACTGAGCACTACAACGTAACTCCTTACAGCATAGGTCGTTTCATATACCTATCCAACCTTCTTTAACTGTATATGAACTTCTCTTGAATTATCCACATCTTTGTGTGACACTGAGTACTACAACGTATCTCCTTTAAGTGATAGTTAACTAGGTCTTCGTCCATCCACCCCTTGACCTATGAAAACTAGATAACCCAAGACTTAATCACTATTCTATAAATGCTCAAACAAGTATCTCGAAGAATTATGCATCCAACCAACCCCGATATCTTCAAGATGCTAAGTACACGCCCCCGTGAAATTCCACTTCAAGCTCAAATAAGTAATAAACAGATAATCCCCGTAGTCACATTTTGATAACGTTCAAAATTTAGCCATTGTCATTTTATTGTGATTCTTGATCAGGATCTTTTAGGCTATACGTGATGATGTTGAAGGTGCAGTCCGATAATACTATTTGTGATTTTGGTGTGAAATCTTCCATAGAACGCAATTCTAATGATACAGGAAAATTTTGAGTATGAAAAATTTTTACGCCAATTTTCGCCAAAAAAATTCGAATTTCGACCTAAAAATTTGAATTTTGGGCCAAAATTTTCACTCTTACACCAAAATTTGAATTTCGCGTAAAAATTGAACGTTTAGTCCCCAGTAAAAATTAAATTTTACTCAAATTTTCCCGCCAAATTTTTTTTTTTTTTTTTTTTTTTTTTTTTTTTTTTTTTTTGGAATTGCGATAACTTGTCCGATATATGATTGCGATAGAGATATCGGACGCAATTGCGATAAGCTTCTCGGATAAAATTGAGTTGTCTGAATTGCGATAGAGCACTTTTGGCAATTGCGATAAAATCAATGAATTGCGATAAGATCCCTGAATTGCGATAACCTTTGTCAATTGCGATAGAATACAGTTTTGCAATTTCGACAAAATGGTTCAATTCCGATACTTATCGAAATCTTATACAAGATTGCGATACAATTGCTGAATTGCGATAAATGGCTGGATTCTCTGAATTTCGACAGATGGCAGACTCAACCACTTCTTGTCCTTTAGCTGCTTACCCACTGCCATGCCCATGCTTGTAAGAGCTGACAACTTTCACCAACCATTCAATAATTCTTTGAACAAGAATTATACGCAACAGATAATTTAAAAAAAAAATTATCCAAAAACAAATCTTGCTCAATCCTTTTTAATTATTGTCGATCTAAATTCTTAGAACAACAACAAAAAAATCAAACTTCTTAAAAGACAAGATTCGAGCACATGACAATCGCAGATTCACAAACCAACTCGTTAAAACACAACCTTGAAACTTAATACTTGCGTACGATTCCAAGAAGAGCTCAAAAGCTAACGTTTTTAAGAAACAAAAAACGCAACTGTTGAGAACTTAAGAGCATAAATCGAACACAAAGAAGCTCGCTATATCTATGGAAAACTACCAAAACTCGGTTGTGAACAGTAGCCGATCTAAAACACACCATAAATAACATTTGTTACCTCAAACACACCACGATTCGCCCCCGGTTAGCTCTAATACCAATTGTAGAGACCAAGAATCGTGTTCTTCACCTTCAGGAGGTCGAGGTTGATGAAAATAGACGAGATCCATGGTCGGTTTTAGAGAGAGGAAGTGTAGAGAGAAGGTGGAGAGTTGAAAACCGGATTTTATTGATATGGATAAGGTTTTCACAGCCACACCCTTCAAGTGAAGACTTGAAGGGTATTTATATGCCTTACAAGACAACTATTAGAGTATTACATTATCAGTCCCTGCACTTTATGCATACTTAGTTGTCTATTCCAATTCACGTAAATATCGCTCAGCTTCATTTCTAACATGCATGGTATTCTCTTTTCTTTTAGTTATATATTTTTAACTTTTTTTTCCCTTCAAATTAATATTATATTAATATTTATTAGACGTTATTTTGTATCATGGGCTTTAGTATTAGTTTGTTGGCATAGCCCATGTTTACTTGATTCTAAAATAATCTTAGATGATTATATAATGTAATTATTGATTAATGGAATGACAAGTAAATCATTATTCCAACATGGTATCACATCCAAAACCTTAACTTCGTTCGTTTCTCTTAGCTAGAAAAAGTGTATCTTAATAAACATGCATCATAAATCGATAGTTATGTGTTTGATTCTTAGTAAAAGCATAATATTTACAATAATGCACGCTTTAATTATCTAGTTATGAAATATATTTTTGTAGTTACAATGTCATTAGTATAAGATAAAACTTCAGTGTCTCTAAAATTCTAAATACTAACACTAATTTAATAAAATATTTACAATAACGTCACTATTCTAAATGTTCATATAAATATACACATCACATCACTGTGTCACATATTGTTCATTAAATCATCGATCTTCATTGTGTGTTCTTTTACACAGAATAATTAAAAGTGTATATTCAAAAGTTACATCATACATACAATGGCCAAGCTCATGGAATTACATAGGATTGCCTTATGTATAAGCTTTCTTGTTTTGCTCACTTGTCATCAGTGTAAGTTTCTTACATAAATTTACATGTTGCATTTTCTCAATTTACATGAACATGGTAATCCATATTTTCACTTTTTGATATATAAGTTTATTTATTTATTTATTTATTTTCATTTTTTAAACCTGCGTCTATTAGATATATCTTCACTAACATGGAGCGATAATAAATTTCTTATGCTAAAAGTAACAACGTACGTTATGGATGTGTCATTATGAATAACCTATTTTCATAAATATCAGTTGAATATTTAAACTATTTGTAATTAACTTGATATATTTGCACTTCACTTAGCTATAGCCTAATAACTTTCCCGTCATCTTTACGCTGCTCAGAATGCCAAAGCAACAATTCGGCCTCCTTCTTGTTTTCAAATAACCGTTTCAGTCTTGCTATGATGGGAAAATACCACAATAGCTTAGCCGGGGGTCCATTTTTTGTCACTTCGTCATCAATTTCATCCGGTTCTTTCTTATACCTTGATGTTCTGCAAGTAATACAAGCATGCAAGTTTTCGTACTTATCACCGCTATACAACATACAGTCATTCGGACATGCATGTATTCTTTCAATTTCTAGTCTCATTGGACACATTATTTTTTTAGCTTGGTATGTAGAAATGGGTAACTCATTATTAGCGGGAAGCAGTCTGTGTAAAAACTCTAATAGTTTTGTGAAGCTACTATCACTCCAACTACTATTTGCTTTTAACTTTAACAACTCCAAAACAACAGAAAGTACAGAAAAATTCTTGCAACCATCGTACACTGGTTTCTCTGCGTCTTCAAACAATTGTTGTAAATCTTCTTGATCAATATCACCATCATTGGCCTCTAAATCATGCAACATCTCTTTTAAATTTTCATGTTTATCATTAATGCAAGAATCATTGTTTTCATTAGTATTTGATACATGACTTGATGTGCTATTATCAAATAGTGATTCCCCATGCTCTGACCAACAAGTATATTTACGGAAAAAACCGAACTTGTGCAAATGAAACTCAATCGCTTTGATATCAGTATAGGGTACAAAATTTTTACATTTCGAACAAGGACAAAAAATCTCAATTTCTCCCTTAGCCACTCGGTTAGACTCAGCAACTATAAGAAAACTTTGCACTCCTTTCACAAATTCTGGGTCATTAACGTTCATCCCATACATCCATTGTCGTTCCATCTGAAATTTTAAAACAACATAATAAATCATATGCACGTAAGAATGAAACATAGGTGGTCACATGTGGCAAATCCTAACCCACCTTTTGAATATTTTATCTCATATGTGTATACGTTCTAGCGGGTTGACTATTTAAGAAAAACTCGGCAGCATTTCCCCTCAACTCCCCAAGTATGCGTATAAAACGTAAACTCGTAGGAGTAAGGATAAATGTATACCCATTTTTTCATAAAATTTCAACCCGCTAAAATGTGTACGCATCCTAAATGAGACAAAATATTCAAAAGGCAGTCCCAAACGGGGACTGCCCGAAATTAATCTCTATTAGATTAGTTTCGGACGGGTACTAACTAATTTCATATCATGATCTACTAATAACTTCTAGATGCACATGCTATATATACACAAATAAGCGTATCAACAATATAAGTATATACAAGTATTTAGAACTAATAATAAAAATTATAAATAATGTTACAAATAACAAAAAGTTTATAAACTCACCTTATGGTCCGAATTTTTTTAAATTGAGTGGAAAAGCTCTAATATGGATACATGATAAAGAAATTTATACCTATACAAATATAAAAAATATATTAGTTAAGTATAAAAGAGTTACAATGAGTAAAAATAAATAAAAATATCCACAAAATATAATTATTACCTTGTATGTAGTTTTGTGAGGTCTAAAGTAAATTTATTATGTTTGTTGATTAGAGTGTTTAATGTTATTGTTTTGAAAGATTTGAGTTGAGAAGGAGTTAATGTGTTATTTGGAATGAGAATGAAGTAAATGTGGGTGAATAGGCAGCAGGTTCTCGTTGGGGGAGCAGATCTATGTTTTGAATTTTTTTTTTGCTGTGGTTCTAAAAAAACCGTAGTAGAAAATAGATCAGTTAACACGGTTATTAAAAAACCGTAGCAAACAACAATTATTTGGTGCGTTTTACAAATAAACCGTATCAGATGACAAAGAAAATAAAAAACCCGTACCAAATGGGATTTAGTTAACATGGTTTTTTTCTAAAACCATACCAAAAGTCTTATTTTTTGTTTTTTGATACGGGTTTTTTTGTAACTGTATCTAATCACCGTGTCAGATAACACTTTGTGTAGTATTGTTTTAATATATACATGCTCCACACGGTACATATGGATGTGTCATTATGAATAATCTATTTTCATAAATATCAGTAGAATATTTAAACTATTTGTAGTTAACTTGATATATTTGCACTTCACTTAGCTATAGCCTAATAACTTTCCCTCCGAATAACATATACATCTTTAAATCTAAAAACTTTTAGTATATACATGCTCCACACGGTAATGATTAACCTTAAACAATGTAACGGTAATTTTAAAGTCTCTTTCTTTTATAACTTCCACCGATGTGGGATATGTTAAAATGCTAGACCCGCATAATAATTCCACAAAAAAAATCTGCACACTAATGTATCAGACAATGATTGGTATAGTTTGTTATACTTTCTTTCGCTTCTCTCTAATTATACAAATCACACATCAGCGCGTAGATTTTTCAAATAAAAAATAGGTTAGCAATCAACACTCACACAACTTAAACCATTTGAGGATAAAATCCCGGATTACACCATCTCCATTGTGTAACAAAGCCATATACAATCAATATTTACCTAGTGAATATTATATTCCGTGTCATGGTTTTCAATATCCATGGTTTTACAGATCAATGTTAGTCTACATACAATTACAAAAGAGAAAATATTATAATGTCTACTCGTCAAGCAGTGGATATGTGGTACACATTTGGTTGCTTGATCTTCAAACCGTTAGCTTTACAACTACGCATCAATGGCGCACCGATCTTCATGTTCTGAATCGAATTTTTGCTTTACTTGTTCCTACATTACCTTTAAATTGTTTTGATTTAAAAATCTTAGTTGTGGAGACTCTTGGTTGTGTATGCTACATAAAATGTTTTTTTTCATTAATAAGGTTTTCGGCTAAATAGCTAGTTGATCTACTAGTCGAGCTACGTGTTAATTGAATTAGAAGCTATACCCTATGTTTCAAGAGCCTGTCGCTTGGATTCATGGTTGCCTTTCTAATGCTCCTTCTTCAGTTTTGGTTAATGGGTCCCCTACCTCCGAATTTGATTTACATAGGGGGCTTAGACAAGGCGATCCCCTTTCTCCATTTCTCTTTATTCTAGTCATGGAAGGCTTACATTCTTTATCATGTAAGGCCGAAGAGTTGGGCTTATTCAAAGGTGCTTCCTTTGGTCGAAATAACATGAATGTTTCCCACCTCATGTATGCTGATGATGTTATATACTTAGTTGAATGGTCCGAGACGAATGCTCATAACTTGATTTGTATGCTTAGATGTTTCTTCTTGATCTCCGGGTTAAAAATTAATGCTCATAAAAGCAATGTTCTAGGTGTTGGTGTTTCTGATATTGAAGTTTCTAATATGGCGAAGCTTATTGGGTGTGGAGTGGCTAAATTTCCCTTGAAATATCTTGGTGTTCCAGTTGGATGTAATATGGCTAGGTGTTCTAGTTGGAATGCCATTATCACTAGTACATTAACCACTTTGCCCGACGACGTTTTTGCAATCGTGCCGACGTCATGACATCGGCACCATAAGATGCCGACGACATGACGTCGACAGGCTCTTGTCGACAATGCTCCGTCGGGATTTAACTTCCCGACAAAAAACCCCGACGACAATGTGGGACCCACACGTTTTTCCAGTCAAAGTTTTTTGTGGTGCGACAAGATTGTCCCGACGACCACCATACTAATAATTAACGATTGGATTAGTAAACCTAATTAATTTATAAATTAATACCGACGACATGAAGTCGGTATTAATTTATAATGGTCAACAAGATTTTAATAATACCGACGTCATGACGTCGGTATTTTTTAAGAAGGTCAATAACAAGTTTAATAATACCGACGTCATGACGTTGGTAATTAAATTAAAAACTATACATGATTTTAGATTTAAATGCCGACGACATGACATCGGTAAATTAAAACTATACATTGATTTAGATATTAAATACCGATGACATGTCGTCGACATCTAATTATAGTGCAGCTGCACAGCTGCAATTTTCCAGATTTTTTTCGAAAAATTTTCTCGAAAAAATCTACCAAAACCTGCAATTTTCCAACTGAATACTAACACATCCAAAACCACTAAACACTTGTAAACTTTACAAAACGGCTATAAACTTTATAACGGCTAAAACGGTTATATATAACCACTAAACACCTTCAAAATACATTATAAACTTTACAAAACGGGTGTTATAATCGCTAGACCTAGCTTTCATATCTACAAATGTTGCAATATCTGCAATGTTCAAGTCGCCAAAAGGTTAAACTATACAATAATAAGATTCGGGTCACCAAAATATAGTTTCAAAGATAAGTACAACACAAAATAACACATATACCTCTACCGCCCCTCGTCGTCATCCATATCATCGCTACGACGATCCTCATCATCACCACTCTCGCTGCCTGAGCCACTCCCGCTCCCGCCTGCGCCACTCCCTCCCGCGCCACTCCCGCTGCCTGAGCCTACCTCACCTCGAGAAGGTATCTGGCTAATAAACTCGTGCCATTGCGGGTTGCTCCGGACATAACCCATCAACAAAGCGAGCTGCTCCTTAACTTCCTTAGCTTCTGCTGCAGCTGCATCATTCTTCTTCTCATCTGCAACACTCTTCTTCTCAGCTTCATCAATCTTCTTTTGAGCTTCAGCAAGCTTCTCGTCGATCTGGGGCCCAGTGTACACACCTAAAAACGAAATAATCAAAATTTAAAAACGGCCATTTCAATACATAAGATGAGTCTTGACTAATCTATTAGTATTATCCCACTGTACATACCTGGAGGTGGAGGCGGGGTGTATGGTAACGGTGGCCTGCTCAAGCCGGGTACCACCCTGTCCCTGCCGGCTATATGACCCCGCTGCTTCCCCTTTATTACCAGGGCAAGTATCTCCTCCTCTGTGTACGCTACCCCTGTAGGCGTATTCGATCCGAGATCCCTTAGCCTGACCATCTCTTCCTATGTAGTTGAAAAAAAATGAGAAAATTAATATATTAGTCGGGTTAGTTGCTAGATTATGTTTCAATAAATCATTAAAGTGCGTGTTTGAAAAAAAAAATAAAAAAAATTGGATACTTACTGTTAGCATTTAATTTATGCTACTTTGGAAGTGATGGTCATTTGTAGTTTAGAATCAATGTGTCATGTATAATATGTATTAAGTGTAGTGGGCTTAAGGCATTAGAAATGTTTGTGACTTAAGTATAAGTGTAGTGCACATCTTAAGTCCACACAAGGTCCAACAAAAGGCCATCAAACCCATTATTGTTTGATGACAGTCGTATAAACACACACACACTTCTCATTTGTTAAGCGTGTCTCATAGTTTGAAAGAGAGTGTGTGTGTTTTCCCTTTAGTATTTGTATCTTTTCTTCTCAAAGTTAATATACATTCGACTAGTAATTTCTCTCATACGATCCACCACTCTTCTTGTTCTTAATATATGTTTGCGAGTCATCATCTTGTTCTTGTCGACTTGTGTGATAAAGGAAGCAAAGGATTCGGTTCATCTTCAAGGAAAAGTCGAGACTTACAAGTGGTATACAAAGAGCCTAGCTTCAAGGTAGGATTTTTTTTGTGTGTTCGGTTCCAAAAAACAACCCTTGTAACGTTTTTTTATCTAAAAAATGCTACAACTTTTGATTTCTTGAACACTCATACGCATATAAAGATCACCAAGTTGTGTTTGTTTGGTTTGTTCGACTTGGGCTGTAAAATATTCTAGCTCTTCACTTAAATCTGAGTTAGGAAGCTGGGATTTTGGTTTGTTTGTAGCTTATTAGATCGACAAGAATCAAACAAGTCTTGTACAAGATTTGTTTTGATTATTTTTGTGAAAGTTGAATTATTGAAGTTAGTGATTAGTTGGTAAAAGTTGGCAGTGAAAAGACTGACAAGCATGGGTATTGCGTGGGCAAGTCAGTGAGTAGTTAGAATAAGTCAAAAAGTTGGTGAAAGTGTGTAGAAAGCTGTCAATTATCGGAATTCACCTCTTCAGTCGTTCTATCGGAATTGACGTGTTCTATCGCAATTGAGGCTGGACAACTCTATCGCAATTCAAGCTTGGATTTCTATCGCAATTGTGCCTGGCCAGAAATTATCGCAATTCAAATTGCGATAAAATTATCGCAATTGGGCTTCCTCAATAATTATCGCAATTCAAGACTCATCAGACATCGGAATTCAGTTCTGTCCGATATCCTTGTGCAATTGCGATATCGGACAAAGCAGCCATTTACGATATCGGACAAAGCTGAGTTTTCAGTATTGACAGTTTCAGTCCCTCTCGTTTCAGCAGACTTTTTGGAAGTTTCAGATTTGACAGAATTGGCCCTCGTACTTGTGTAAAACGATTTCAAAGTTAAATAACTTTTAAGGATTTGATTCGAACGTAATTTCGTCAACTCGAAAGTGAACTCGGTATTTTAACTCTTGTATAAGAGTGTAAAATACTTCGACAAACGGATATCTACTCTCTTGTATAAGAGTGTTAGATTTTATATAAATTGCCAATTTATATAAATTGGATATATTTCTATCTAAATTGACATTTTGCCATAATTTATATTAATTGTGGTCAAATTGAAATTTCTATAGAAATTGTCATTTTATCTAAATTATAATTTACATAACTTTGTCAAAATTTGTAAACTTTTGACTTTGTCTTAATTATATTCTAATCAAATTTTGTAACTTTATTTAAATTTGTTTCGTTCATTTAAACCTACAACTTCAACGATCATCAACAACAAACCAAGGCTTCACAACAACAACAACCAAGTTCAACCTTCAACAACAACATCTCATACTTTGTTGCAAAGATCCTCAATCCACTTTATCATACAATATTTCAAAGATGACTACTGATGCGTGCGATGTGTCGTTGCGGTTTAGCAGTATTAATGCCTACTCAAGTTTTAAATTTATATTTAGCCGACTTATCAATAACACACACACTTAACGAGCAGTGTACCCGGTCAGTATGAATATAATGGTAAGTAGAGTGTCGATCACTAAGAGTGGAACGTATTATCTCATTATTCTAATCAGTATTTTAATATATTAAGTTAGCTATACAACCTAATCTAACGCAAGGGGGTTCAGCCTGAGAGACTGGCACGATTTGGTTGCAATTAAATAATAAACTAAACCAATAGGCACGAATCAGCGAATAGCACACACGTACACAGATAAATACTTGAGACAATAAGAAGATCTGTCCTTATGATTAAGTAGATTGTCACTTGTTTTATTGATAGTTTTATATGAAGTGTAAATAGTTAACCCTTTCTCGTTGGTTCTAATCTTATCGGCGAGTAAACCCTTAATGATTACTTATGTCTAAAAGTTATTCCTAAGTGATCAACTTAGTAACAACCGTGGGAGCCACATTCTCTTCCGTAGTCAAATGCGCAGGCCACTAATAAACACAGAGGTTATCAATGCACTAATAAGTAGTAACCAAAGACATCAACATATAAACTTTAATTGATGGGAAAGCAGTTTTAAGGGAGTGCAACCTTTCCGTTGTCACATTACACAAGCCACCAATCCTGATGAACTAAAGTTTACTAACACAATAAAACAAAACTACTTAATGAATTAAACACATGCAGCACCTTCTTACAGCTCTTGTATCTTCGTTCGGGTGTGTCTTGTGCTGCCTATTCGTCTGAATTCGGCCTTAGGTTTTTCTGGTCTTCGTACCTCGTATATAATATGTGTTGACTAAAGCTACGGAATTCGTCTGGTCTTGGGGTATTTATAGTTTCTGTCTGAGGGTGAGATGCGGCGCATCTAGTAAGTAGATGCGGCGCATTGACTTAACTTCGCGTGGGGTCCAAGATTAATATATTCAGGAATATTCGTACACCGCCTGAAGATGCGGCGTATCTTCATTCTTGGATGCGGCACATGTCCTCTTGTATCTTGGATCGTATCTGGTGAAATCTTGATAGTGATGCTCCGTATGTAATAAGTGAGATGCGGCGCATCTGGAGCAGATTGTCTTGATCTTGTACATTTCAGTAGACTCTTAACTTCTTGCATGTTTTGCTCCATAATTAGTCCAAAATCGCTAAGTTTCACCAAATGCTTGTTTTTACCTGAGAATTACAAAAGTAAACGATTAAGTATCAATCCTCATACATAATATAATAAAACAAGTCAAATTAATAGGATAAATGATGGTAATAAAATGTACTTATTTGAGTTCATCAAATATCCCCCCACTTGAACTTTACTTGTCCCCAAGTAAACCTTAGAATTAATCTTATGAAAATGTATCCTAGAAGATATTAGGATTTATTTTTATATTTAAGCATGTATTCATTTTTGTCATAATCACACAACCAAACACTTAACGAATTAGAAGTAAAATAAAATAATTTGATAAAAGCAAATCTAATCGTTTAACTGTCCATTCGTGATGAATATTCTATCATAAGCTTGGCAAGTATACACATCTCCCCCACTAAAGCCAAGGAATAACAAGTCTAAAGCGGTAAAAAGGGTTTTTAGGCTTAAGGGTTAATTATTCTCCTTAATCTCTATCGATCTCAAATTCCAGAAAAGGCGACAAAATCACAAATACATGATCGAATCCACGAACACGATACTTGCAATTGCTCAAATCCTTAACTCGAATAGGCTAAAGATAGGTCCAAACTTTACCAATAATATTATATCAAAAAGGGCGACAAAATCATAAATACATAGCCGAATCCACGACTACGATACTTAAGATTGCTCAAATCCCTAATCTCAATAAATCAAAGGCTTGGTTGGATAAAGAATAATACAGGGTATGGATAAATTTTTGGGATATAAATTGGTGTAAAATAAAAAATAAACAAAACAGATAAATTGAAATCCTAAGTGTGGTTAATCACTATCCCAACCATCCCATGAATAAGACTCATATCATAGAATAACTCACGCTTTAACACTTGAAACACACGCTTTTGGTAGACACGAATTATACTCAACAAGATCTTAATCAAAGAATAAACCTTAGTTGGCGTTCCCATAACTGCCAACTCCCATTCAATCCATAAATATAATATACAACAATCAGTGGTGATATCGACCACTTAATACAAAACTTTACATAAGTTGGTTAAAACAAACATCCAACTCTTCATTTTTTTCTTTTTCTTTTCTATTTATTCGATTTTTTTTTTCTTTCTTTTTTTTTTTTTTTTTTTTTTTTTTTTTTTTTTTTTTTTTTCAACATATAAACAAAGATGTGTAAAATTTCACCACATCACTAAAATGATAACTCTGGATAATTTTTCCATACTTTTCATAACTTCAGAAATAACGGTAATAGTGAAAGTAGTAAACACACAAAAAATAAACTCAAAGATATACAATATTTACTTTCACTCCAATTGCATTGTGCAATTTCCCGACCTAACCATAGATAATGAATTACGCACGCGAACACAGGTAATGTAAGGAAACACACTTTGCCTAAAGCAATTAACCAACCACGAATTTTAATCTATAGGGTAGGCTAAGGTGTAAGGGTGTAACGAAACATTTTAATAAAGGTGTAAGAAACGAAAGGAATGGCTCTGAGTGTTTTTCTAGGGGTATCTTACTCTAAAAATGAGAGTAACAAAAGGGTTTTTACGGGGGTTAACTAACCAGTGTAGTTAGCTAATAACACATAACATATAAAGGCTATTTGGGTGTAATCCTAGAAATTTTACCAATTTAGACAAGTCATTCCAATTATATAAAATAATACTTATTATGGTGGTCTCGAATAGTATACAAGCCAAGTTCTAAAGTTTACAAGTCACCGGCACACTCATAGATTTGTGAATTTTGAAAAATCACAATTTTTGAAAATAACGTCATGTGTGCAGCTATGCAACTTAGACTTTAAACAAAAACATGCTAAAAAATTTTAAGTTTTGATATATTAAGCACATTTTAAGCATATTTTGAAAAGTTTAGGACAAGTAAGTGTTAAGTGTTCTAATTCTCCAATCCCTCCACTTAAGTTAAACAACGTCCTCGTTGTTTATTTCAAAGGTTAAAAACTGGAAAATAAAAGAATTAGAACAGAAAAACTCCCTTGAGATTCGCTCGGTATGATCCTCCATTTGTATAAGAGCAAAAATCATCTTTCTTGTGGATTAGAACGTTTAAGCTTCATAATCGATGTATCCACAGGAAATGCAGGAATCTATAATACCACCAATACTTTAAAACACACCTAAGTTAAGAAAGGTTCAAACTTGCATAATACATTAGTAGTTAGTTAAAATAAAACTTAAAAATTAAAATAAAAATCATCAGGTCAGTCGATGCGCCGTATCTTATGGAAGAAGATACGCCGTATCGAGCCTGGAATAATTACGGAATAAAAACAAAATAAAGGATAGGATGCGGCGCATCTGTTGTACCAGATGCGGCGCATGTGTTCACCAGACAGACTGTTAACAGTCTGTTGTAAAATGGCTCGTTCCATGGTTTTCTCTCACGTCCTCTCGTATTATCATGCTGAACTTAATGCCAGTCTTTGTCAAGCATGTTAAGAAATATAAACTGAAACATCAAATGCATAAATGAGAATATCGATTAGTACAATCCAAAAAGAATAATAATAATGTGCATGGAACAATGTCAAATAACACGTGGAATCAAGAGATCAAGGGTCAGTGTGGTCGTGTGGGTGGGTCCCTGAGGTGCTGGCATCATCCGTCCTAGGTCGGACTCTACGGGTGTACGCAAGTTGTACTCCAGCAACATGAGTACCATCCGGACGAGTGTGGGTAATACCCTACTGCTCCAAAAGTCGGCTCATACTCGTAACCAGCCACTCTGAGTCCCTCCTCATACCATCAACAATGCCTCTCAAGGCTCTCAGCTCTCCCTCGACTGCGTCAACTCTCTGACTCACCGTGCGTACAGGGACTGGTGGGGGTACTGGTGCCTGCGGCTCCTCCTGATGGGCTGGAGCAGCAGCCGGAGCTCCCTGGGGACCTCCCTGCTCCGCCTCTGGCCCTGCAGCTCTAGCGGGCCCCAATGCTACCCAAACGTAATCTCCCATAGCCAACTGGCATATCCCAAGTCTAACCAAGTAATCCCTGTCAATAACCGGGAGATGGGTCACCACAACCTCCAGCCCTGCTGGAATCTCCTCTCCAATCACTCCAAAATGGCGGGCCAGCCTAGAAACAAAATTCTCGCCAGTCATATGACTCCTCCGATCTCTCCCTGCAGCTGATCGGTGGAGGTAGTGTGCCAAAAAGTGGGGGATGTTCACCGAAAACCCCTCATCCATGCTCCTCAAGAGGAAGAGGTCCAGAGTGGTCACCTTCTCAGGTGACTGACCTCTCCCAGCAATGGTAAGTGCTATCAGACGGTGGCACAGCCTCCTCAAGGGCTCCCTGATCAAAGTGTAAGAGGGGGTGGAAGTAGTGATGTCACCCCCCGAAGAAATCCTGTCCTAGTAATCACTGAATAATGCCCTGTCAGGGACCGCTCTCAAACTATCATCCCAATATCTGGCAAACCCATCTGACTCAAGCTCCTCAACCGTATGCAAACCCATGGCCAAAATGAACTGTCTCATAGACATCTGCCTCGGCACCCCACCCAGTCTAAACACAAGGGTGTCAGCAATATCCAATCCAGCATCCGTCTCTCTGTAGTAAAATGTACTGAAAAACTCCATCATGAGCTCCCTTAACAAGGGCTCGTCAATCCTGAACAATCTATCCCAAGCAAAAGATCTGAATACCACCTCCTCATCATCACCAGTAACTACCATCTCCATCCTACGTCGTAAACTCTCAGCAGCATGTCCTTCCCCAATCAATCCCACATCAGCGAAATCCAAAACCTGTACCCTAAATATTCTCCTAAAGTAAATCGACTCTAATCTCCGCAAGTAATCATCCAAGGTGCCAGGAGCCAATCCTATATCCTCGTAACGTAGCCACTGATGTATTTGTGCAGCCTCTGGTAATGCCATCTGAAATAAATTTTCAAAGTTAATAAACAGTCTGCAAGTAAGATAGATACGGCGCATCTGATTTAATCAGTGCGGTGTATCTGCACAAAGTATAAGAGATGCGGGGCAAGAAATGAGATACGGCGTATGGAGATGCGTCGTATCTAGATTAAGTAATACGGCGTATCTAGAATTTTATTAATTTGGAAATAGGTCGATACGCCGCATCAATTAACCTAGATGCGCCGCATCTAAAAGCATATCAGTATAAAATAAAGGGGATCAGGCAGGCTTTTCAAGAGTCCGTATCCGTGACGTAAACTCCCACTTAATATCACAGTATCATTTACCCATTATAACAGTTCTAAAAGCTCAATACACCGCTACTAATCCATTTTCTCACTAAATATTCAAAACCGAATTTAAAACCCAAATTTTCGTTCAAATCAAACTAGGCTAGAAATTCGAGGATTTACGCAAGTTAAATACGGGGGAGATCATCTAATACAAGTCCTAATCATATCTCTATATCAATTATACCCTAATCGAATTAATCACATAAACCCTAATTTTCATATTAAACAAGATTAAATCGAAATAGAATAATTACCTTAATTGTATGATTAGGTGAAGGATTATAGATCGGATTAGAGGGTGAAATTTAGAAAAATGCTCGGAATTAGAGTATAGTATTACTGCGTGAATGTTCTTAACTGTGTGAGGATTTTGCGGTAAAAAGCTTAGATCCGGCGCATTCCCATCGTATTTATAGGGCAAAACGATGCGCCGTATTGAAAAATGGGATGCGCCGTATCTATTTAATCTCGTTGACTAGTCAATGAGTCCTAGTTGGTCAGAGATACAGCGCTTTGGATATTTAGATCCGCCGTATCGCTAAGTTAGTGAACGAAATTTAAATAAGGAACGTACCTTGGCCTCCGCAACACAATTCCTTATACATCAATTCGGGGTTAAACGGTCATACCATATGATATAAATGAATTCAAAATAAGAGCAATAGGCATAAACGTTTTATTAATAATTGCAATCTTATTGTTTAGTGGATAAGGATTTATTCCGAAGTTAGGAACAAATATCGTTTTTAAGCATATAAAATTAAGATTACAATTTGAATCAGATGTATAATATGGATAATAAAATTGAGATTATATTGTAGAGAACTTTCCTTTGGGCAGGTTGAATTATCGTAGAGGTTACCTGGAATTTTATTTCAAGAATTTAAGACGTTCAATGTTACCAATATTGAATTTTCCTCCACTCTCGTTGTCATAAGTTCGATCACTCCAGCTAGCGTCTCTTGGTTTGGTTCAGAATGTAGTCTTTCATGGTGATGCATGAGTCATCATTTATCCTGAAAATAAACAACTTGTGCACGAGAGTAGCGGACCGATCAAAGTAAATATCAAAAATCAACTATATTTATCAAATTATATTCGTCGTATTAACAAAGGTTAATGCGTCGTATTTTCGTTACGTTTCAAAATATAAGATTTTTGATTCAGAAGATACGCCGTATCGATAGAGATCGATGCGCCGTATCTGTTTAATAATTCGAAAACTGTTTTTAATTAAAATAATAGATACGCCGTATCTACTAAAGCAGATGCGTCGTATCGCGTTAACGTTTAGAAATTTTTTTTATCAAAAACAGATACGCCGTATCTTGGGGAAAAGATGCGTCTTATCGAATTAATTAAACGCGTTGTATTTTATAAAAATTAAACGCAATACGCCGTATCTGAGAAATCAGATGCGCTGTATCGTTCGATTTAGCTCAGTACAACGATAGCAGAATACAAAAAATACGAAAACTAAAAACAAATAAAAACAAACGAAAATAAACACAAAGAAAACAAATAGCACACAAAAACAGAAAATATGCAAAATAATACAATGAATGCAAATTAATCTAATACACAACAGAATTAGCGGTTAGATAAAAAAAAATTAAAAACCTAATTAAAATACTAATCAAATTAACAGATAATAACAATTCACTCCCCGGCAGCGGCGCCAAAAACTTGATGCGTGCGATGTGTCGTTGGAGTTTAGCAGTATTAATGCCTACTCAAGTTTTAAATTTATATTTAGCCGACTTATCAATAACACACACACTTAACGAGCAGTGTACCCGGTCAGTATGAATATAATGGTAAGTAGAGTGTCGATCACTAAGAGTGGAACGTATTATCTCGTTATTCTAATCAGTATTTTAATATATTAAGTTAGCTATACAACCTAATCTAACGCAAGGGGGTTCAGCCTGAGAGACTGGCTCGATTTGGTTGCAATTAAATAATAAACTAAACCAATAGGCACGAATCAGCGAATAGCACACACGTACACAGATAAATACTTGAGACAATAAGAAGATCTGTCCTTATGATTAAGTAGATTGTCACTTGTTTTATTGATAGTTTTATATGAAGTGTATATAGTTAACCCTTTCTCGTTGGTTCTAATCTTATCGGCGAGTAAACCCTTAATGATTACTTATGTCTAAAAGTTATTCCTAAGTGATCAATTTAGTAACAACCGTGGGAGCCACCTTCTCTTCCGTAGTCAAATGCGCAGGCCACTAATAAACACAGAGGTTATCAATGCACTAATAAGTAGTAACCAAAGACATCAACATATAAACTTTAATTGATGGGAAAGCAGTTTTAAGGGAGTGCAACCTTTCCGTTGTCACATTACATAAGCCACCAATCCTGATGAATTAAAGTTTACTAACACAATAAAACAAAACTACTTAATGAATTAAACACATGCAGCACCTTCTTACAGCTCTTGTATCTTCGTTCGGGTGTGTCTTGTGCTGCCTATTCGTCTGAATTCGGCCTTAGGTTTTTCTGGTCTTCGTACCTCGTATATAATATGTGTTGACTAAAGCTACGGAATTCGTCTAGTCTTGGGGTATTTATAGTTTCTGTCTGAGGGTGAGATGCGGCGCATCTAGTAAGTAGATGCGGCGCATTGACTTAACTTCGCGTAGGGTCCAAGATTAATATATTCAGGAATATTCGTACACCGCCTGAAGATGCGGCGTATCTTCATTCTTGGATGCGGCACATGTCCTCTTGTATCTTGGATCGTATCTGGTGAAATCTTGATAGTGATGCTCCGTATGTAATAAGTGGGATGCGGCGCATCTGGAGCAGATTGTCTTGATCTTGTACATTTCAGTAGACTCTTAACTTCTTGCATGTTTTGCTCCATAATTAGTCCAAAATCGCTAAGTTTCACCAAATGCTTGTTTTTACCTGAGAATTACAAAAGTAAACGATTAAGTATCAATCCTCATACATAATATAATAAAACAAGTCAAATTAATAGGATAAATGATGGTAATAAAATGTACTTATTTGAGTTCATCAACTACACAACAAGACATTCATGCCGCAGGTTCAGAAAACCGACCTTCGATGTTAGAAAAAGGTGGTTATCTTCCATGGACGAGTCGTATGAGAAGATACATGAAAACCAAGCCTAACGGTCAAGGTAGACTCTTGATTAAATCCATAGATGAAGGTCCATTCAAGCCTCGTAGGACTCAAGTAACAGCTGAAGATCGAACTTCAGAACCTCCTGTCGCAGCAACTTACAAAATCCAAGAAGAATAGGATTATACGCCAGCTGACTGGAAGCAAATTGAAGCTGATGACATGGCAATGCATTTAATCCAACTCGGTTTACCACAAGAAATATTATGTGCTGTATATAGTTGTGAAACTGCTTATGAAATGTGGGATTGAGTTAGACGGCTTTGTTATGGTACAGATATCGGTAAACAAGACATGGAAAACAAGCTTCTTACTGAATGGGAGAAGTTTACATCCACACCAGCTGAACAGATTGAATCTTACTACACACAGTTTTGTACTCTAATGAATGAGTTGATCAGACACAATTTGATGCCTAAACAAATTGTTCAAAACATCAAGTTCATCAACAACCTTCCAGAAGAATGGGGACGATATGTCACTATTGTCAACCAAACTAAGAATCTTCACGAGGTGAACTATGATCAGCTCTATGACTTCCTAAAACAAAACCAAGCAGAGGCAAATGAAGTCAGAAAAGAGAAACAAGCAAAACAACAAGATCCTCTTGCACTCATAGTCCAATCACCTACACCTGCAACAGTAAATGCACGACCTTCATCATCGTCCACTCAGCAATTCATGCAACAACAATACAACTCTCAAACACCGTTCTACCCACAACAACAACATGTAACCCCACAACAACAATACCCGCAACACCCAGATCAACATGATCAGGATGAGTCAACTGATGCTTTGTCTCAAGCCTTTGCATACCTATCAAAAGCATTCCAAGGACGCTACTCCACACCCACCAACAACAATCAACGAATCTCATCGAACACTCGCAACAAGCAGATTGCACAGCCGAGTTTAAACATGGGACAACAAGGACAGATGGTTGGGGGATATGGGAATCAACAGGGATATGCTCCAAGATATCAGATGGGTAATCAGAATGCAGGGCAGTATGTTGGTAATCAGATGGGTCGGTTTTCAGGGAATCGGATGGGTACAGCTGTTGGTAATCAAAGGGTTCAGAATACTGGGAATCAGTTTGGGAATGTTGCTCAGGTAGCTGGGAATGTGAATCAGGGTAATGTGATGAAGTGCTTCAACTGTTAGGGTATTGGACACATGGCTAGGAATTGTCCAGACAAGCCAAATAAGAGGGATCCAGCGTATTTGCAGAAAGCATTAATGTTAGCAAACAAGGAAACGGCTGGGCTTCAGTTGAGTGTAGAAGATAATGACTTCATGGCTATTATGGATAATTCTGAAGATCAAGAGGACATCGATGCAAACTGCATTTTTATGGCTAATCACCAGGAGGCAAAGTACGACACGGATTCGGAAGCACCTCCTGCTTTTAACACAAATGCGGTTTCTGAGGTACAACCATATGCTACATGTCACAATAATGAAATGTTTGATATGTCACCTCAAAATGAACAGCATCCTGAGACTCCTAATCTCATTTTCGATACATATATGGACGAACCAAGTTGTAGTAATACTAATTTGGTAACTCCAGATATGGATCCTAATGAAGAATTCGAGTCACAGCATACTGATAATGATGAGGAAACACGTGCTATGTTTGAAACATTATTGTAAAATTGTAGTATGGAAATTGAAAAGGTCAAAAAGATCAATCGCGATGTTAAGGCCGCGAATAAAAAATTGACCGCTGAGCTTGAGAGTTATAAGGTGAATGCACAAGCTTTTGATTTTCGTAACGATCAACAGTCAGAACTTGAACATAGTTTAAAAGATTCTATTTTAAGAGAACAACATTTGCAAATCAAATTTGACACTCTTGATGTTAATTTGAACAATAAAATAAAATCCTTAAACACAGAAATTTCTGAACTAAACAACCAACTTTCAAAACAAAAATCAACTTATTCTAATCTTGAAAAAGAAAAGAAGGAGTTGAATGAAAGGTTTTCAAAACGTGAAAAGGATCTTCTTAAAGAGATTACTGACAAAAAGGAAACCATTGCAAAGTTGGAAGATTTACTTGTAAAAACGGGACATTCTGCACAAACAATTAATTTGTTAATAAACCATAAAAACCCGATTTTACATACATTAAAGAAAACGGCTATCGGTTGTGAAAACCCTTATTATCTCAAGAAAGCTCAGAGTGTACATAATGTGTTATATAATGGTAATGTGCTAAATGATAATCATGATCCGATTGAGATTTATGATTCAGATGAAACGATTGAGCGTACTGAAAAGAGACGTGTCAAAATGAGACAAATGAACCTGGAAATTAAACCAATTGATTATAACAAACTTAATGCAGATTCAGGCGTTCATTTGGTTCAAAAAGAGTCACCATTGTTTTTTAAACAACATGTGGCTGTCACAAAACGAATATTTGCTTCAAAACATCTGTCTAACATTCAACAAATGGCATCTAAAAACACTTATGATACAAGTGCAGCTAGACTATATTTGGTGGATCTTAAACAGAAAATTGAAACACTTCAAAGTATTGTGGCTTCCAAAACAAACAGTAAAAAATTTGAATGGTTTTCAGGTGTTCAGGATGAAATTAAAGAGATTTTTAAAATGGAAATTAATCCACATATTGCTGCAATCTATGCGGTTGTTCAAAATGTGGAAAATAATCTTTTAAAAGAGTCCGCAGAATTCGTTAAGGATCGCAAATCCTTAGTGAAGGAAGCAAATGAATACTTGGAACGAATAACGGTTTTGGAACAACAAAATGACATGATCTCTGAAGAAGCTCTATCGACCGACATTATGTCTATTATTTACCAAACATATTCTGTGGAAGATGATGAAAGACTTCGAGATAAGACTTCTGAAATTGTTTCAAAATATGAAAAGGCGCTTTTTAAGCTTGAAAAGCAAAATGTTACATATTTTAAACAAATTGATACGAAAAAGGAAGAATGCAAGTATGACAAACTGTCGTATAAGTGCTCTTATAAAAACATGCAAGGTCAAATTGATTTTTTGAAGTCTCAGCTTGCAAGTCAAAAAAGGCAGGGTGAGGAAACCACGGGTATTGCACCATCAACCCCCTTGCCTAATGAGAAACAAAAAGAGAAAGCTGTTGTCAAGAACACTAATGTAATAGCACCTGGCCTTTATAGGATTAGTCCCACTACTGCGTCTGCCTCTACATCTAAAACATATAGGGCGATAGACATAAGTAATAAAGATAATCCAAAAGAGATTAGGGCTGCTACAACAACATCTCAGGACAACAACATAAATTATAATGAGTGTGCCTTACCTTCTACAGGATTAGAAAGCAACTCTAGGAGCAGAAGACAGTCTAGGAGCAATAACAAGAAACCTAGTGTCCCTCCTATTTCTGAGAATGCAAGAAAGAAAGTAGAAGAACACCCTAGGAATTTACCGCTTTCCAAGAAGAAACATGTATTATCTAGTTGTAATGTTAAGACTCCTGTTTCTAATGCATGTAATGATTCTGATTGTTTAATGCAAAAGAAAACTTTGTCTGTAAATGCTTGTGATGATATTGTTTCTAATGATGTGAAAAAGAATGATATGCCTGAACAGAAAAAGGTTCCTTTAGTAACTAAGGCTAAGTCTAGATATATTCGAAGACTTATTGCAAAAGCTAGGAAAACCACTAACAGCCTATTGCCTAAGGGTCACTCTAAGTTTTGTGCATGGAAACCAACGGGTAGAATGTTCACACTTAATAATGGCACATTAGAAATAGTTCCCAATGCATCAACGGAAACCATCTCTAAGTGTACTTCACTTGTTTCATCTAACCCACTGGAACCAAATGTTAAACGGTTTCCATATACAAAATCATCTGTTCTTTGCAGGTCATTGAAATTTGTTTTTGGATCGTCGACTCGGGTTGCTCCAAGCACATGACCGGGAATCTGAAGCTGCTGATCAATTTTGTGTGGCAGTTCATGGGGACTGTACGGTTTGGGAATGATCATGTTGCAGCTATTCTGGGTTATGGAGATCTTCGGTTTGGAAACTACTTGATCACTCGGGTTTACTATGTCGAAGGGTTGGGACACAATCTGTTCTTAGTTGGGTAGTTTTGTGATGCAGATTTAGAGGTTGCTTTTAGGAGAAACACTTGCTTTGTTAGAAATTTGGTTGGAAATGATCTCTTAATTGGGAATCATGGCACCAATCTCTATGCAATTGACATAAACCAAATGGCCTCTTCATCTCCGATTTGTCTCATGACCAGGGCAGGTGAAACAAAATCCTGGTTGTGGCATAGACGTTTGTCCCATCTTAACTTTGACACGATCAACAAGCTTGCCAAAGACAACATCGTCTCCGGTCTTCCTAAATTCAAATACACCAAAGAACACTTATGTCCATCATGTGAGCAACGAAAGAGCAAAAGAGCAACATATAAACCTAAACCCGTACCTAGTTCGGTTGATAGGTTGCATTTGTTGCATATGGACTTATGTGGCCCGATGAGAGTTCAAAGCATAAATGGGAAGAAGTATATTCTTGTAATTGTTGACGACTATTCAAGATATACATGGGTAAAGTTTCTGAGATCAAAAGATGAAGCACCAAGCACCATCATCACCTTTCTGAAGCATACTCAAGTTTTACTTCAAGCTCCACTTAGGATAGTAAGAACTGACAATGGCACGAAATTTGTAAATCAGGAGTTAAGAACATTCTTTGAAGAACACCAGCATCAGCTGTCAGAACTCCACAGCAGAATGGAGTAGTTGAAAGGAGAAACAGAACTCTTGTGGAAGCTGCTCGCACAATGCTGATTTATTCCAGTGCTCCGTTATTCTTATGGGCTGATGCTGTTTCTACTGCTTGTTTTACTCAAAACCGATCCCTAATCCATCCAAGATTCAATAAAACCCCATATGAACTAATCAACAACCGAAAACCGGATATTTCTTATCTTCATGTATTTGGTGCTTTATGCTATCCAACAAATGACAGGGAAGATCTGGGAAAGTTGAAGGCTAAAGGTGATATTGGAATCTTCATTGGTTATTCTGAAAACTCGAGGGCATTTAGGGTGTATAACAGGAGAACGAAAAAGATCATGGAGGCGATGAATGTGAAGTTTGATCAAATTTCACAAATGGCTTCTGAGAGACTCGCTCTAGAACCCGCACTTAACCTGATGACTTCCGGACATATCAGTTCGGGACTCGCACCTCAAGGAGCTCAATCAATTCATGACGAACAACCCACAAATCAGGAACTGGATAATTTCTTCGAGTTTATGTTTGATGAATACTATGGTGGCACTTCGAAAAATGCATCTAACCAACATTCCGCTGCACCCACTCAACATCAACAACCACCACCACCACCACTAAATCCAGATGCATCCACAACATTCGAAGCTGGCGCACCAACTCCCTCAACATCAACGTCATCAACATCTACTCCAGCAACTCCAGTAATTGAAATTGTTCTACCAAGAATTGACGAGCAAGAACAAAATAATGCTGTGTTAGACGAAGAAGTCTTTGAAAACCCGTTTGGAACGGAATCTGGTGAATCATCTTCCAGATTACATGAACCGACTAACACACATTTGTTCAGTCCAAGGTACCCTTCAACACTAAAGTGGACAAAAGACCATCCGATTGAACAGGTTATTGGTGAACCCTCAAGACCAATTCAGACGAGAAAACAACTAAACACCGATTGCGACATGTGCATCTATGTCTGCTCAGTCAGTCTCATAGAACCTAAGAACATTCGGGAAGCAATGGCAGATAATGCCTGGATTGAAGCGATGCAGGAAGAACTTCTTCAATTTCAAATCCATGACACCTGGGATTTAGCTCCAAGACCAATTGACAAACTAGTCATTGATCTTAAGTGGTTATGGAAAAACAAAAAGGAAGAAGAAATGACTGTAATTCGCAACAAAGCTCGTCTGGTGGCAAAGGGATACAGACAGGAAGAAGGGATAGATTTTGAAGAGTCATTCGCACCAGTTGCAAGGCTTGAAGCAGTCAGGATTTTCTTAGCTTATGCCGCTCACAAGAACATCACGGTTTATCAGATGGACATCAAGACAGCTTTTTTGAATGGAACTCTGAAAGAAGAAGTGTACGTGAGTCAACCAGACGGTTTCGTTGACAAAGATCATCCGGAATACGTCTACAAGCTAAAGAAAGCAATCTATGGTTTGACACAAGCCCCACGGGCGTGGTATGACGAGTTATCGTCTTTCTTGTTGTCAAATAATTTCACCAAAGGAACAATTGATCCAACCTTGTTTACAAGAAAATACAAAAATGATATTTTGATTGTTCAGATTTATGTGGACGACATCATATTTGGGTCCACTAATCCGACACATTCAAAACATTTTGAAAATCTCATGAAAAGCAAAATTCAAAATGTCCATGATGGGTGAATTAAAATTCTTTTTAGGCTTACAAATTCATCAATCCCCACGTGAAATTTTTCTAAATCAAGCTAAATACACAATTGAGATTTTGAAAAAACATGGAATGGACAATTGTGACTCTGTAGGTACTCCAATGGCCACTTCACCCAAGATAGGCGCTGACCTATATGGGAAACCCATGGATCCGAAGAATATCAGAGCATGATTGGTTCTCTCATGTACCTAACTGCTAGCCGACCAGATATTCATTTTGCTGTTTGCTTACTTGCACGGTTTCAGGCAAGGCCTACCGAACTTCACCTCCAAGAGGTTAAATGGATCTTTCGATACCTTCGAAGAACCATTAACATGGGTCTTTGGTATCCGAAGGATTCGGTGTTTACACTAATAGCATTTTCAGATGCAGACCATGCCGGTTGCCAAGTTACAGCGAAAAGTACATCAGGCGGAGCGCAATTTCTGGGAGAAAAGCTAGTAGGCTGGTCATCAAGGAAACAAGACTGCACTGCTTTATCAACAGCAGAAGCCGAGTATGTGTCTCTATCTGCGTGTTGTGCCCAAGCTCTATGGATGAGGACACAACTAACAGATTATGGTTTCTCTTTCAACCGCATACCTTTGTATTGCGATTCACAAAGTGCCATAGCCATCTCGTGCAACCCAGTGCAACACTCGAAGACCAAGCATATTAGAGCCCGCTATCACTTCATAAAAGAGCACGTTGAAGAGGGTACTGTTGAATTGTTTTTCGTGAAGACTGAATATCAACTCGCCGATCTATTTACTAAGGCTCTCCCAAAAGAGCGGTTTGAAAATTTAGTTCGTCGAATTGGAATGCGAAGCCTAACTCCCGAAGAGTTAGAAAGTCTTCTCGAATCTTCTTAATTTATATCAAAGAGCTTTGCATGTAAATATTTTTGTAAATATATACTTGTGTAAAAATATAAATATAGAAAATTTCAAAAAGACATAAAAAATATAAAACTCAAAAACCAAAAATATTCTTCTCACGACATGTCTCTCGTATAATTGATATTCTGTACGTACATAGAAATGTCATTCAACAATGATACGGGCATGTACAGATGCTTGAGCGAAAGTTCTTTTTTATGTTTTTCTAAAACATGTAGTTTCTCAAATTTTTCTTCATTAAGGCATTCGTATATTTCAGTACGAGACCCGTGCTTTATTGTGAAATCTTTTATCGTGGCCCGAGTACTCCAACTCGAAAAGATTTCATACTAAAGGCTACATTGAATGACTTCTGATTATTTCTGATCAGGACTCGCAATGTTAATGGCAAAAAGCTAAACCAGTGAGCACTTAATCAAAATTGTTTCAAAAATATTTTTCAAAAGTCTTTCTATAAATTTTGTGCTTACAATGACTCCCTCGAAGACCCTTAAATTCTTTTAAACTCAAATGTTTAATAAAATGCTATGATTAAGGGGGAGTATAAAAAGAAATATGTTCCATTTTCATGCTAAAATCAGTCCGTATCTCCACAAAAAGTTTCATTTTAATCAACTGTTTTCAAAAATACCACCTCATGCTATTTTTGAGGGGGAGATTAAGTGTTTATTAATTATACGGGGGAGAGGACGTGATTAAAATGTGATCACAAAGAATTTTTGTGGTTTGAATCTCAAAACCAGTTCTTCAAAAAGACTCAGTTGAACCCTCGAATTGACGAAAATAAATGTCCGTTATAGAAAAGACGTGTCCTGGACGGGTAATAATTTCAAGCTGGTTTTCCAGTGATGTAAGTGTGTCTCGCAAAGGACTGGTCTGAGTAGAATGTACCAATTCGAGAGATGATCATTGAATATGACCGGGACGGGTAATAATTTCAAGCTAGTTCAACTAGTGATGTAAGCGTGTCTCGCGAAGGTCATGTTCATTGAAAGTCGATCATTTCAAATGTGTGAACTCTACCCAACATGTGCAGTTTATTTCAAAAATTGCATGAGCACATGTGAAGGGGGAGTGTTTCAAAAATGCAAAACTCTCGATGTGTTAACAAAATGTGCTTTCTCATAAACACGTTGAGAGATTTTCACAAGGTTTAATGGCATGTGACAAATAATCTAGGATAATCATGGAGTAATAAGGTGATTATGGTTAGGTTATGTCCAATGATCCGCTAGAACCGAAGGGATCTACCCAAGGACAATTCCAATAGCTTAGAATTAGAAGTCCTTAGGTATGATTGGAAAAAGGAGTATAATGAGAAAGGAGAAAGAAGGGGTTGAAGAATGAAAAAGAAAAGTTTTTGTAAGGGTGAAAAGAAATAGCCCTCCATGAAAACTTAGGTCAGAAACCGGGTCAATACATCTGCTATCGGTACTCACTAAGGTGATACTGGTATTGAAGACAAGACGTCATGGACCCAGTGATGCATTGCACCACCCCTCCTATCCACTCAGATATCTCTCAAAAGATATTTGTTTCATTTCTCACGGAGAACACTACATAATCTATCGACCTCTCACTCCGAGAAGTGTTGATATTGAAAAGGTGGCACTCTGCTCCATGCCTCTGATGACTAAAACCAAAACGCACATAATTGAGTCTAGAGACATGAGATTCATCAAAGATCTCTTAGGAACACTTCCAGAAAATACACTTGTGTTCACCTCAAAGGATACAAGTTGTATGAGTCTTAATGAGATCTAAAAGATCTTGCCTCACGACATGATGGCCGCTGGACAATTTATTGCTAACTGTCTTATGCAGGTACCGACTAAAGTCCATCTACCATCATCATCTACTAATGACGAAGCATCTGGAATGAAGGAGTAGATCAAGGCAAGAACGACCAAGAGACGATTCTTTAAAGATCACAGTGCATGAAGGAACATTGAATGAAGAATATTATACATTGACACACAAAGTTCAAGACATCAAAAGCAAAAGACCAATCACGGGAGCATCATTGAAATGACCATCCCTTAGGGGGAGATTGTTAGCATTTAATTAATGCTACTTTGGAAGTGATGGTCATTTGTAGTTAAGAATCAATGTGTCATGTATAATATGTATTAAGTGTAGTGGGCTTAAGGCATTAGAAATGTTTGTAACTTAAGTATAAGTGTAGTGCACATCTTAAGTCCACACAAGGTCCAACAAAAGCCCATCAAACCCATTATTGTTTGATGGCAGTCGTATAAACACACACACACTTCTCATTTGTTAAGTGTGTCTCATAATATAGAAAGAGAGTGTGTGTGTGTGTTTCCCCTTGTCTCTTGTTTATTTCTTTTCATTGAAGCTAATAAACATTTGACCAAAATTAACATATGATCCATACTACTCTTCATGTTCTTAATATATGTTTGTCAGTCATCATCCTTGTTCTTGTCGAGTTGTATGTTAAAGAGGAAGGTGTTCGGTGTTCATTCTAAGTGAAGATCGAGTACTACACTTACATATTGAACCCGAGCCTTATCCTGCAACAATACACCATCCTTGCAGTGCGTGTCAAAAAAGCTCTGGATGAGGGACGGGTACTGGTGGTCCTCACTGTTCTCAAACTGTATATACACATGCATATATGATGAAACAAATTAAAATGAAAAATCAAACACCATATATATTTTATTTAGTATAAATACTTTTAATTAATATATAAGTAAAATTAAATAATCTTCTAAAAATAAAATGTGTCTTACATATTCGTGTCGAGAAGCGGCCAATGATCTGGAACCGTGGCGGCTGTAAACCTTGTTCTTCTTTCGGTTCTCTTTGTTCACAGCAGCTCGTTTCACGGTCTTCTCCAACATGTAGAACTTCACATGCTCCTCCCATACAGACTACTCCATGTTCGGAGGAGGGTTTCTTCGTATCGCATCTACATTCGCAGCCCCACCCTCCCTGGTAAAGAAATCGCGCTTCAGGTCATATTTGTTGTCCGCGTATCGCCTAGCCAGATACGCGTTGATGCTGATCAGAATGTTCTGCCAACGTGATTCCCGCATGTGGCGCTCCAAATTAAACATACGCTGCCATCAAATATAGTTAAAATTAATATAAAGATATAAATAAATAAACAAATTTAAATAAATATACACATTTAAACAAATTTAAATAAATGTACACATTCAAATAATTAAATATAGAGATATAAATAAATAAACAAATTTAAATAAATATGCACATTTTTTAAATAAATAAACACGATAACATAACAATATAAAAAGAAAATGAAATAACCGACCCCGAGCTGTGGAATGATGTGCGCCTTCTTCTCCGGTTCTATATCATACCAGGAGGCATAGTGCAACGACATCTTCCTAATCAGCTCGCCGACGTAGTTACTGAACCACTCGGCGTGCTTGCACACATGAATGTACATCCCCTGATCATTATACTCGAACTCAATCGACTGCGGGCCGCTAAGTTGCACGGCTTTCTTGAGGGCCACGTTCTTCGTGGCTTGGCGAGCCCGCGGCCTGCCGCCATCCTGACATCCACCCCTGCCTCCCCACCGCCCTACCTCCTCTTCGGGGTCGCTGTGATCCTACAATTGGAGTGAGTGAAAACGTCATAAAGTAACATGTAACCAAATTCAAATGATCAAGTTTAAGTTTCTTTGAAAATAATCTTGAAATTCTTACCACCACGGCAACCGCTCTCAATCTGACGGGGAGGGGAAGGTGGGTCACCTACACTGTTACCACCGTGACCGCGCGCGACTGCTGCTGCCATCTGTAAAAGTACAAGTTGAATAACATATAGAAATTCGGGAACAAATTAACATAAGCATGTACACATTCAAATACATACACATTCGAAATAAATATACACATTTAAACAATCCATAACAATTTTATTAAAATAAGTGTCATTTTACAAGTTACAATTTAAGATCAATCTGCTAAATCATAATCTCTATCATAAACAACATTAGTCGCAACTTCAACTTCATCATCAGAATTGTTTGCGACTTCATTATCAGAAGCTGCTAAATCATAAGGATCGTCGTCTTCATCATCAATAAAATCATCGTCATCATCAACAGGAATGATTGGTGCTGGTGGTGGTGGTGCCTCAACTAACGTTGATTCTCCATCGATATTTAAGGTTTCAAATTCCAAATCATTCAAATTAGCAGACAGTTTGAGATCGGATGAGTTGTTGTCATGTATCACATCATCATCGTCTTCTACCACGATGACATCCCAGGTTGTGTTGTGATTTACTTCTTGGATGACCTTTGAATGGATGGTCGTCTGGTAGGATCTTCAAGGTAGAAGACTTGTTTTGCTTATTTTGCGAGAATGTAAGGTTGATCTTCGAACGCATAACTACATGCCAAAATTTGTTTCATGTTGTTTCTAGTGGTAAAACGTTGGACCCTACCTCTTTTGTTGCATAAGTCGAACCACTTAACTTGAAACAACACAACTGTGAACTGGGTATACGCGAACTCCAGAATTTCTTCTAGCTGACCATAATACATTTCTCCCTTCTTCTCACCAGGTGAACAAATTCCGCTGTTCTGAGTTGTACGTTTTATATCGCGGTTGTGTACGACAAACCTCACACCGTTGACTACCCAAGAGTTTACTGAGATTGGGGTCGGTGATGGTCCACAAGCCAAAGCGAATAAGTCGGGAGTACAGCTTGGGTCATTGGCTATGTAAAGTTTGCGGATCTATGAAAAAAGATAAGAATAGATGGAGATGATTAATAGTCGTTATTTATACAGGGAAATACATACAATAAGTTTACCTTCGTCTCAAACCATCTCGGAAATTCTTGTTGCATGTCGGTATTAGGAAATTCCCTGAAAATGTTCATGATATTAGAATAAATCGAAAAGATAACTTGGAAAAAAGAAATTTCAAAATAAAAACGCATACCTCTCGAACGCGTTCATGTACGTGTCGATCTCAGGACTGTTGTGAAGTACATACAATATCACTTTCTTCATTTCTTAGAGACCTAACTGAATCAATGTCTCTTTACCAGACTTAGTACATAGTGATCGGAACACCTGGAAATCACTTGTTGGGAGGACAGTCCTGAGATGCAGCGGGACGATTAAATTTTGACCCAACACCACGAAAATAACGAGAACAGAAAGTTAATGCTTCGTCTGCAACATAACCCTCCGCTATTGAACCTTCCGGCTTAGCTTTATTTCGTACATAGTTTTTTAGGTTCTTCATGTATCTTTCAAATGGATACATCTACCGGAATGAAATAGGCTCACCTTCAAGAGCCTCTTCAGGTAAATGCATAACCAAGTGAATCATAATGTCAAAAAAAGTAGGAGGATATATTTGCTCGAGACTGCACAAAATATTGATCAACTGGTCTTTAGCTTTCACCATGTCTTTCACCATCAAAGTTTGGGCGCAAATTTGCTTAAAGAATAAACAAAGCTCGATCAATGGTGTATAAGTTTGTGCGTCCAGGTATTGCTGAAGTCCATAAGGAAGTAACCATTGCATCATTATATGACAGTCATGAGACTTCATGCCCGTTATATTGTTATCATCTTTGGTCACTTTTGACTTGAACTTGGATCCGAACCCATCTGGTAGTTAAACTGTTTTGATGTATTGACAGAACAGTTTTCTTTTATCGGGTGTGAGGGAGTTCTTAGCGTGAGGCTTCAAGCACTTCCCGTTTTGTTTGTTTTCGAGCCACAACTCCTGTCGAATGCCCAAAGCTTGCAAATCTTGTCCTGCCTTAGCGGTGTCTTTAGATTTTTCATTCATTAACAAAGTATTCAAGATACTCTCCAACACAGTTTTTCGATATGCATGACATCTAAATTGTGTGGTAGAGAAAGAAAAGACCAATATTCAAGATCGTAGAAAATAGACCGTTTAGTCCAGTTCAGTTCGACTGTATGATTACGTTTTATCTTCCCACCCCCATAATATGGATGTTTCCCCGGCACACGTGTGGGCAATGTCACAATTTGAGTCAAGATATCTGCCCTGGTATCTTTTCTAGGAGGATCTCTATCATCGGTTTCACCATTGAATGTCGTATAGTCCCTCCTCCATTTATGTTTTTTTTAAGAATCTTCTATGACCAACATAAGCTGTTTTGCTTATCACACGCGTAGCTGGAGTGTCTACTTTGCATATAGGGCAAGCTTAGTAACCTTGCCCTTGCCAACCAGACAAACTACTTCGAGCAGGAAAATCATTGATGGTCCATAAAAGCATCGTTCTCATGTGGAATTCAGTGCCTGTAGCAGCGTCCATAGTCAAGACTCCTGGTTTTTCCCATAATTCTTGCAGGTCATCAATCAAGGGCTTCAAGTAAACATCAATGTCCTTCGCCGGTGATTTAGGGCCAGGAATCAACAACGTTAGAATCAAAGAAGTCTCTTTCATGCATAACCACGGAGGCAAGTTGTATGTTGTTAATATGACCGGCCACATGCTGTAAGTCTGACTAAGGTTGCCGAACGGATTGAAACCATCAGCAGCCAACCCTAATCGAACATTTCTTGGTTCTTTAGCAAAGTCCGAATATTTATTGTCAAACTTCCGCCATGCTTTACCATCAACCGGGTGTTGCATCTTACCGTTTTTCGTAGACTTTTCAGTAGCATGCCAAGTCATATGTTTTGCAGTGTGAATAGACTTTGTTAGTGCAAATATTACGATATTTAAACTAAACGGTTTCTTCGGTTTTAATAATGACAAACATGTAACTTGTAATACATAACGTAAAATGTGCAAGTTACTTGTAAACACAAATCATCAATGCATACTTACATCAACACCTCCCGACGTCTCAAGTATGCTTCAACGAAGTCGTAGATTTCCATCCCGACGTAAATCACTCAAGGTATGGACAAACAAATCTACTACTTGAAAAATGATCAAAGGATTATATTTTTCTAAACTTCACATTTTTAATGTGACAAAACATTTTTTTCAAAAATATATTTTACAAATTATTTTTGAATTAAAAAGAAATGTTTTATTTTGAAAAATAAGTTTAAAAATCCCAACAGTCAATTTTCCCCCCAAAACAGTTCTAAACATTCCCAAATAAACCTTCCTCACTAAAAACAAACAGATGAGCGTCCATGGTACCACTAAAGTACCGACGGCTCCACTAAATTTAGTGGAGCCGTCTGACAATTAGTGGAGTCGTGCCTCTGTAACGGCTAGTTTTCCCCTTGCCTATAAATAGTGGACCATTTTACACTTCTAACTTGATTTTTTCAGTCAGTTTTCTCTGGTCTAATCCCTCCTCACTTAAAATACTTTCTTTGATTATTTAGAGAGTCTTAGTTTGTTTAAGAGTGAACCTTTCATTCCACTAAGAGATCCTCTTCATTCCTCTTCAAGTACAAGAGAAGAACACAAGGTATCCAAGTAGATACAAAGTGTTGTCATTCCACTTCAAGTGCAAGAGAAGAACATAAGGTATCCAAGTAGATACAAAGTGTTGTAGTTGTAGGTAGAAGCACTTGTAACATTTTTTACACTCTTGATTGTATCATAGCATACATCAAGATCATTTTTCTTTTGAGAGTTTGTGAGGGAAGATCATTGTGATCTTATAGAGATATTGAATATCTCTTGTATCTATTGGGCTAGTGTGTTGATAAAGTTGATCAAAGGTAGATAGGGTAGATTGAGTCAAGAGAGGGTTGATCATTGTGATCTTGTCGAGATCTTGGTGATCTCTTGAAGCTTGTGGGCTTGTGTGATTGATCAAGAAGATCAAGGGTAGATTGGGTAGATCGAGTCAAGTGGGAGTAGATCATTGTGATCATGTCGAGATCTTGGAGATCTCTTGAAGCCATTGGGCTTATGTGTATTGATCAAGTGGATCAAGGGTAGATCGGGTAGATCGTGGTAGATTGGTGCTAGCTAAGATTAGCACTCAACATTTAGCTTAGTGTCGGAAATTGGATAAGCGACGTGTACGATTTTCTCCGCCTGAAGGGAGCTTGTTGATTAGTGAATTAACTCTCGAGTTGGGTACTCGGGGAGTGGAGTAGGGCGAAGAGGAGCTTCGTGACCGAACCACTATAAATCACCGTGTCCGGTTTGCGCCTTCTTACTTATCTCTTTACTTTCATTTCATTCTTTATCACTTTATATTTATATTTGCATTGCGTTTATGTTTGTGTGGCTAGTTGCTTATGTTATGATCGATTATGTATGTGTCATGGTTTGATTGTGCATATGTTGTAGTTTACTATATTCATCTCCAGATGCTATATGATCATAGTTGACACTTTTCATATTACGTCACACTTGATTGGGTGTTTGATACAAAAAGTTTTTAAGTTTTTTAATGGAAACATATTCACCCCCCCCCCTACGGTTTCCACAATTGGTACCAGAGCCAGGTCGCTCAAAATTTTAAAACAAATGGTTTTCAAAATTGAGTACGATCCATGTATCAAATTACCTATGAAGGTGATAAAATATGAAAAGTATTTAGTTGCTTAATACTTACAAGTTTTGTCGTTAAGTATACTTTTTCATACTAGCTTGAAGGTTTTCTTAAACCACTAAAAGAAAAGAGTTTTAAGTGTT
Organism: Artemisia tridentata subsp. tridentata; assembly: GCA_021014915.2. NCBI lineage: Eukaryota > Viridiplantae > Streptophyta > Magnoliopsida > Asterales > Asteraceae > Artemisia > Artemisia tridentata. Next base: position 312,742,144 of record CP139504.1, read on the forward strand.
CGGTCATGTTTTCAGAACGAGTCATTAAGTCATGTAGTTTTGAAAATAAAATAGAACACGGTACCACTAAATATAGGACGGTACCATTATATTTAACGGTACCATGGGGTATTTAATGGTACCGTGCCTCTGTCTGTCAGTTTTCAGTATTGGGTCATTTTCAGAAATTCTTATAAAATCAACCATAAGTCCGTAGGAGTCGTGTGACCCATCATTTTAAACAATGTTGAGTCTACTTTCATTTGAAAAATACTTTTATGAATTAGTTCTAAATGAAAGTATGTTAAAGTCCTTGATTTTCAACTAAAGGTCTTTTTGGTTATGTCGTTTGCATAAATTTTTAGTTAAACTGAAAAAGGGCGTTTCAACTTTTGAACCTTGACGTGTTCACAAAGTGATTTGGTAAAAATCTTTGAAATGGGGAGGAAACCAATTCATTGTCAAATAAAATCAAGCTAAGTATACATTGTGATACTTAATACACAAAATGACGATAAGTATTTTTGTGTGTTAACCTAAATGGCTGTTTGTTTTTATTTGTATCTTAGTATTGTTAGTTAATATTTTTGTATGCTTATTGTTATCTTTTGTTAAGCTAATTTTATCTATAAGCATAAGTGTCTTTCATGCCTTGTTGCTATTTGTCTATTATAGTTTTTCGGTTTATGCATTTATAAGGCTCATGCTAAATTACTTGCACTATATTAAGTAATTAGTTTGCATTGTATATAGGCATAGACCATTTCTCTTGCATTTGTTGCAAGTTTTTAAAATGGTTTAGTAACCTTCTTAGGAATAGAAACTAAGTTGGTAGATCATGTGTGTCGAAAGATATTGTCTTACACAATTTTTTTTCAAAAGGTTTAAGTGTAAAAAGTATATCACCCCAAAATACTTAACACTTTCATAAAATCCGTAACATGATCTCTAAATCATTACATCATTTTGTCTTGCTTGACCATGGGTTATCTAAACAAGATAAAAGATCATATTAATACATTAGTATTTAAGTAAAAGAAAATGTATTAAACTTGCATTGATCTAATACACATACAAAATGTTTTAAACTTTTAGTATTTTACGCATGTTGTATAAAAATAGTTAGGATAATTATTTTTATACTAATGAGGTGTCGAAAAACTAAGAATATTATACATAATAATATAAAAAGTTTTTCTCAAATAAAAGTAAATGACAATACCAAAGTAGTAACTTAATATGTCATTAACCTCACACATACAACTAGTGTTGGGAATTATAATTTGAGTTGATATTGACAAAAGATGAAAGATGAAGGACTAAAGAAGACAAAGGAGAATTCTTCTAAAAGTAAGAAGATATAGGATATATTCTATATGTTAGGAAGATTTATTTTATTCTTATCCCCTTTGTAACCCTAATGTTTCTAGTATATAAAGAGACATAAGGGATCGATTATATGTGTCAAGATGTGAACACCATTAAAAGTGTGTGTGTACAGGTGTTTTATGGGAAAACGCCTAGGATAGTTTGTATAAGCCTCAAGGATCTTATGATTTCTGTTAGAGTGTAACCGTGCTACACTTGATCACGTAGCATTGGGGCTTTTGGTTTTTGTATTTGTTAGTGGTAGAGATGATGACGAGAAACCTTGTTCTCAATAATAATAATAATGATTCTTTTGTTATTCCGTTGTGCATTGTATCTGTTTAATCATTATTATTGTTATCCTAGATAAAAGGTCTAAACAACCTGAGCTAAAACGATCTTAACATGTGGTATCAGAGCCAAGGGGCTCGTGATCTAGGATCTACAAGGTTTTTCAAAGAAAAGAAGAAAAATCCGTAACTGGTTCGTATTTACAAAACTCACTGCAGAGCTGTTTTCAAAGGATGATAACTCCTTCGTTGGATCGGGCTGAAATTTTTACTGGAGGTTCTTCATTCATCAAAGAAGATTTTCACCAGAGGGATCTTCGATCTGAGCTCTAGATCGTCAGGTATAAATTTTTGAAAACTGCTGCAGAAGAGTATGTGATTTTCGAATTTTTAGGGTTTCTTGAATCAACTTCATACATTTGTGTTCTATTCTTATTAATTCATCATGGAAGTTGGTTATTCGTTGGTTGGTGTAGATTATTCTTGTTCGAAAGCAGAGTTGGATTGGATTTTTGTGGTTCGACTTTATATTCTTGGTTTCTTGGTAACACGAATCTACTAGATCCTCAACTAGGGTTTTGGTTTTTCAAGTCGAAGTATATCTCTGCTGGATCAAGTCGACATCTGAATATGGTGTTCGTTAGTTTGTGTGATGATAATGGGTTCGAATGGTTCTGAATAATAGGGTTCTATAACCTCTAAACTATTGCGTTAACAGTACCTATGCTTCAAAGATTTATGTTGTTCGATATGTAATAGCAGTTTGTACTGCTACGAGCTTGGATTAGTACTGCCCAAGAATGAAGTTTGTACTGTTCGACGGTTGTTTGTACTGCTAGTGCAATACGTTTGTACTGCTGCGTTTTCGTGTTTGTACTGCTCTCGGTTTATCTTAGTACTGCTATCGGTGACGGTTCGAACTGCCGCATTTAAACCTAGAACTGCTCTAGTAATTTGTTTGAACTGCTATTCCATTTTTTGTCCTGTTCGAAGTGTTTACTGGCTCGACATACACAAGAAAAGCTTACTGATCGATGTGCATGCATTATGAACAGATAATGGGAGTATGGAGCGATGGCTGGTATTTATATTCTTACTCTTCCTTTATATTGGATGGTGACAATATCTCTTTTGGTCAAGATAATCTACTGGTCGATGTATAATTATATACATGCATGCTATTCTTTATTATAAAGTGCCTCCCTCGTATTTGCAATTCACTTAGTTTGTCGCTTTATGCATGGTGATTTTTAAGATAGTGGGACGGCCGGTGAGGTTTTTATATAAAGATATGTGCATGTGACATTCGAAGTTTTACAATTGTTTTCATTCGAAGAGTTTGCTATCATGGGACGATTGATGCTTCCTTGGAGTTATACTTTATGAGTTTAATTGCCATCGTGGGTCGGTATGTGATTGGCAATTTATTCACATGGGTCGGTTCATGTTTTTATTTTCTTCACAAGGCAGTTCCTACATGCATACTTGGACGGTGGCTCTTATATGTTGGCACATGCATGTTCATTATGGAGTTTTGATTTCATGCAACCCTACTGGATGGTGAATTTTATTCATATTATTGGAGCATGAGATTATACAAGTGAGGGGAAGTGAATATTGGAGATTTGGAACAGTTGGTTCCAGAACACACACAGGAGTTATTTGTTTTGATTTTTGGATTTTTGGTTTATGTTCTTTAAAGATTTATGTCTCGTTCTCATTGGCGAAGAAAGTTACTTGTTACTTATTTGAAGATGAAGTGGAATTATTCGGGTTTGTGTTCTTATTATATCTACGAATTGACGAACACTTGAAGGAGTTACGTTATTGTGCTCAGTGTTCATTGTCAAGGGATTGCGATCTCCTTATACATCGGTTTGGGTATACGTTCGAAGTTATATTTAAGACATGAGTTTGGGTTATTATACTTCAGCATCAAGTTAGTAATGGTTTGTTTTCTTCTTCAATACATACAGTCTACAGAATTGACGATTCAAGGAATGGTTAACATATGGGTTTCAGGGGAAGCTCAATGTTTACGTGTTTAACCATTTATATGCTACATTGAGGTGAAGGTTTTTACTGCTACTAATAGGTATTACTACTGCTGGTTTTGATTTCTACTGTTTCAAGTTCATTTTTAGTGCGAAAAACTTAATAGTGGGTAATTTGAAACATTGGAAAGATGGATTGGACGTGTGATTCGTGGTTGTGAAGATCAAGGTTGCTTACCTTTGTCCCCTATTTGATGATGAAAAAAGGGGAAGAAGATTTATTTTGAAGATTGCAGCTTGAAAATTCTTGATTATATGCATGGTTTAAGGAGAAAATGACATCTTTCATACATGGTTTTGTTATATCAACTAGGGGAAGATTGTTGGGAATTATAATTTGAGTTGATATTGACAAAAGATGAAAGATGAAGGACTAAAGAAGAAAAAGGAGAATTCTTCTAAAAGTAAGAAGATACAGCACTACTAGAATATTGAGCAACAGCGATGAAAATTTGCGAGTAAATCAGTCTGTCGCAAAAAAATGGTTCATAGTGACGGATTAGAGATATATTAGCTACAAAATTAGCTTTGATAAATTAGCGACAAATTAGTGACAAATCAGTAACAAATTTAGAGATGAATTACGCATCTGTCACAATTCTATTGCTAAATGTAATCATATAGAGACGGAGATAGTGACGAACTTAGGTTGCAACTATTAGCGACAGAACTCTGACAACATAATGATGGATTTTTAAGTTGTCTCAAATACGTCTCTAAGTTTTTTTCACTTAGCTACTGATTAGTGACGGAGTCGGGTATAATAATATAGTTTAGGTGTAATTCTTCACAGTAGTTTATTTTTACTTTTTGTTTGCCAAGATAATTGGTGGCACACTTATTTTTTTGTTCCCTCCATTTTTTTCCAACTCATTAACTATATCTTTTATTTGAAAATCAAAATATACTAGTTGACATGGTCCAAAAAGTTTTGGCGCCACATATTTTACAAATTCCCTCCCATATTATCAGTTCTTAAGAAAAGTAAAATAACCAACACTGATTATACCAATTTTTTTTTTTTTTTTTTTTTTTTTTTTTTTTTTTTTTTTTTAAATTTTTTTATGCAGTTTTCCTAATTTGTAACCACTACACGAGTACTCGCGCATGGCTAATTTGTGGTTTTTGGTGTGACATTTGATGCAACACTTAAGGGTTCAGTTTGTAGTCATTGCGAAGAAAAAAATCTATGAGTTACAAAGGAAAATGATAAAAGTTTAAATATTAAAAAATATTTGCATTATCAATTTAATAGTAGATGTTGTTACAATTTTTAATCAATGATACCTATCACTTTAAAAACTTGAAAGCCTATAACCGCGTATACTGTATAGCATTTCAAAAAAGTAAAACTTGCCATTTAATAAATGAATGCATATATGATAGTTATGTTATTATGGTCAAATCTAAGTTAATTTAAGTTTAAGGGGTAATATAAGCATTACATATTACTCAAATTTAAGCATTTATAAGTTTAAGGAAAATGGTATGTATGTTTTATAAGTAGTAGAGATATATATGATATAACTTAAAATCAATATTAACAATAAATATCTAATATGGTTGCAAGCTTATACTTAGGCTAGACACAATGGTAATCATTTTCCCCACCTTCATATCAGCGCCACATTATCATTTAGCACATCACTAATCTCCTCACCTTTCAGTTTCAATGGTCATCACTGCATTCACCTTCAAAAAATACCCCATTTTATACAAACATACTGCATAAAATACTCACACACACTCACAAACAAAAGAGGTGAATGGTGAGGGTGGTCACGACTCTCTCCTTTTTTTTTTCTTGGGTAACACGTGAGGGAATGGGTTTTAATGGGTGTGGTGTGTGATGGGTGGAGGTAAGGGTAAGACCAGTCTCCATTGCATTTAGTCTTACAACAAACAACAATTTAACAACAACAACAACAACAACAACAACAACAACAACAACAATAATAATAATAATCATAGTGGTGGTGGCGGTGGTGGTGGTGGTGGCGGTGGTGGTAGTGGCAGTGGTAGCGGTAGGGGCAGCGGCAGGGGCAACCGCAGCAGCAGCGGCAGCAGCAACAGTAGCAATAATCATTTAGGGGTCGGAAGGACTTACGAGGTTATACTTGGTGTTCGGTCACACTAATCAATTTTATTTCCTTTTAATAAAATGTAATTACTCTAGTGATGTTGCTCTTTATTATCTGGTCGTTAATCTAGTTTATATGGTGGCGGGTTCAAATGCCGTGAATTAGTCAATCGAAAGGTTAAAATTGATTGTTACCCCAAAAAAGTGTTTTTTTATGAATAATAATTTAGTTTAATAATACGATGAATCATTGTTTGTTACTTATGTATGTGATAGCATTTGAGCCTGCTAAACGTCGGCGTTGTTTGGGCCTATTAAATCAGGCAATATACGTGTCCTCTTCATTAGATCAATGATAAAGTTGTGTCATATAAAATAATTTTTCAGCAGCGATCATAGAGGTTGCTAAGACGAGTCAATCTCGCACTGAACCATCCTTCCATTTCACGCAACAAAACAACACTTATAAATTTGCACTTATGACCACATCTTATACAGAGCTAATACATGTAATTTCGAAAGATATCACGGCAAACACATCAAACCATGATCAAGACATACTTCCATTCTGCCACAACCAAATAATACACAATTTATACCACTTATAATTATGCACATCTTATAAGAGCTCAAAACGACTGCGCTTTGCCCAAAACGACGCCATACGAACATCATTTGTATAAAAAAAATACGAGCACATATCGACAAATCCATTATCATTTTGACTGCGATAATAGTGGTTGCTAAGCCGAGAAAATCTCGCACTCAACCATCCTACCATTTTACACATCCAAAAGAAATAAAATCAAATCGAAAGATCATTTCGAAAAAAATACACAGGTTGTAGCACCTTTGAAATTAACAGTTATGACCACAACTTATACACATCGTACAGAAGCATATGACCACATATTATACAAACTGCATAAATCAGCACTTATGGCCACACATCATACTTTAAAAGATATCACAAAGCTTCAACAAACAAAAACACATATCCAGAGCGAAATAAAACACAACTTGTAGCACATCATATAAAATCAGCACTTATAATCACATATCAGACTTATCACAAACCTTAAACACACATAAACTTATATCCAGAAATCCACTTATAGCATACAAACTAAAAATAGACATCGAAATACAATATGTCAACCAATCAAATGGCAATGAGACGTCGGTCGCGATTGTTGAATCAATAAGGGTAATTGGGTATTGACAACGGGTTTATGGTAGGGCTGAGCAACGGGTCAAATCCGGCTCGACCCGACAAAACCTGAAAACAGATTAAGGGTAAAACGTGAACCACGAACCAAACCGAGTAAAACCTAGTAAACCGAAACCGAATAGAATAAGGTCGGTTCGGATCGGTTTAGCTAGTTTGAACCGAATAGGTATGTTTTGACCTGACCCGAACCGAACCAAGAAAACCAAAAACCGAACGGAATAAGGTTTGTTCAGTTCAGTTCGGCCCAGTTCGGCTCGGTTTGTCGGTTCAGTTCGATTTTCAGTTGATTTTGGTCAGCCTTAGTTTATGGTGTGTCTAGCGGGTCAACGAAAAATTACAATGTTTTTGTTTCTTTTTTTTACTCATAATTGACTTTTGTTTCTTGAAAATGGATAGGTAGACCCGACTCGATACGTGTATGACCCGAACCCGTCTAAATGTGTGTTCCCATATGAATCATTTAGACTCGGACCCGTCAAGACCTGTGACCCGACACATTCATGTGGTCACCGCCCACGTCTATTGCTACCCGCCACTAGACAAACACGAAATAAAACTTCTACCTCCATTTCCCCCATTTATATTCTTTTACTCCCCCACTAACCTCCACCATCTATATCTCAAACTTCCCCCAAAACCTGAGTATCGAACCCTAATCATCACCATCTCCATTTATGGTGTGATATATTGATCATCTTCTTTTCCATTAATCGAATCCTAAACCTCCACACATATGTCACCATGACAAAACTTCTTCATTTTAACAGAGTTTGAGGACAAAAATTGTATATTTTGTTTTTATTCAATTATGTTGAATTTGTGATTGTTTTAGGTGAATTATGTGTAGTTAGGCTGTTAGAGAGTTAGAATAAGGCGTGATCGATGCGAATTTTGCGGTTTTATATTCGTGAATGAATATATTGGTGAATTTAATTGAATTGTGGCGAACAAGTAGATTGACGTGTTGTTAGGTTTTGTATGCTGAGTAAGAGTTAGAACGAGATGTTTTCGGTGTGAATGTTTTAGTTTAAGAAGCCGAATTGTTATAATGAATGTTGTTTGTATGTGTGAATGGATTTATTGGTGTAGGAGTAGATTGACGTGGTATGTGTAAGTTAATAGAAAAGTGTCGGTTGGTGCAGATTGCCAGATTGGTACGGTTGTGGAGTGTGAGAGTTAACAATTTTTTAGGAAATGAAATAACATAGTTAAGTATGCTAGTGGTGTCCTGGTTTCCCGCTTAGAGAAGCACTTGGTGCGGTAACACCAAAGTCGTCTAAAGGTGTTGCCACATCAACATAATGCTGAGCCAAGTCGAGTTGATACAGTGTGAGGCTTAAGCTCAACTAGATTATGTAACTTGACTGTAAAAAAGTTGGTGTAGATATTTTGATTGGTTGAATGATGTAGCTGGGTGCTTACATGGTGTGGTAAGGTGGGTTGAAATGTATATGTATACTCTGTTGTGTAAGAATTTCGGATAACTTGGTTGAAATGGTGGATTTGTGTCTTGGTTGCAGCTTGTTAGTGATCTGTTTGAATTTAGGTTTATTGGGAATCCTGGTAGTTTTGTTTTAGAATATGGCATTATGTTTTTAACATGGTTGTACAGTTTCTGTGTATTTCGCTGAGATATTTTATTTGTATATCAGTATATGTGTATGTTTGATTAGGTAGTTATGGTGTAGGTATATTGGAGGCGCAAAACTAAACTAGGATAGTTGTTGCATATTGATTTTTGCTTATAAAAATCTAAGATTTATGGCATTACATGTAATTGCTTAGTTGATGAAATTGGTTAAATTATCCGTTATTGATAATACTTAGGATCATAGAAAATGAGAAATTATTAGGATTAGTGTAAAATATAAGTGATCATGACCACATTCTAGCTGCGCAAGGGAGTGGTCGAAAGATAAGATATCGTGCCTACCTTTGTGAAATGGGAAAATTGGTGCGGAGTAACATTGCTTTAGACATAAAATGGTCAAAGGGTAAAACCGTAAAACTGTCATTGCTAAATAAAAGCCGGAATACTTATGTACTTAAATTGTGTACTTTTGCTAGTGTACATTTATCTGGGACGGAGTGAGCTTAAGTAATTATGCATGCTATCGAAAACGAGAAAGAGAAAAGCTGTTGGCGGGTCACATTTTATAGATTAATACCTGATGTCTGATTTTATTGTTTCATTATTATTTTGTTTAAATTCAGGAAGTGCTGATCCAGACAGAAGACCTACTAGACAAATTAAGCGTATCTTTGACGGGTGAAGAACTTGATACAATGCAAAAACTTTATCATCAAGCATTGAAACTCGAGATGGAGTTCTTTGTAGCCCAGCCTGTTGATCAGCAGACCGTTCTTCCATTATCAAAACAGCATATTCCTGCAGAACACCGTCTTATGCTTTTTTCTGATTTTGACTTGACATGCACAGTGGTGGATTCTTCTGCAATTTTGGCTGAGATTGCTATAGTTACTGCACCGAAAATTGATCAAACTCAACCTGAAAGCAAAGTCAAATTACTAGGATGCCATCGGCCGACTTGAGAAACACATGGGAGCTACTCTCTACACAGTACTCAGAGGAGTATGAGCAGTGCACAGAAAGTATGTTGGCCAATGAGAAAGGTAAAATTATTTATCCATGATTAGTTGTGTATCATTCTTTTAGGGGATGTTTTAACGTGTACTTAAATTGATTCTGGATATTGATAGATTAGAGTTAAATAATCATATTTGATGGTCTTGAATTTTTGATAAGTTCTAATTGCTTAATAATCTTATAGCACTTTGAAATTGCATGTCGAATCATCCCCCCCTCCTCCTTAGTCGTAACACCAAGTTAAATTTAATTATGGTGGTTTTGCAGTTGAGGAGTTTGATTATGAAGGACTGAAGAAAGCGTTGGAACAACTATCAGAATTTGAGAGAAGAGCAAACATGAGGGTGATTGAATCGAATGTACTCAAGGGTTTAAACCTTGAAGATATTAAACGTGCTGGTGAACGACTTATTCTCCATGATGGTTGCATGGGCTTCTTTCAGAACATCACTAAGAACGAAAATTTAAATGTGAATGTTCATGTTCTGTCCTACTGCTGGTGTGCTGATCTTATTAGGTCCGCTTTCTCATCAGGTATGATCATTTCTGACTCTTAAATTTTCTTACTTTTTGCATGAGTGATTAATCTCCTTAGTTGTAAAGAATCTATCATAAACTTTTCAAGACAGAATTTTTTTTGGCAAAAAAGGGCCAAGTAGAATGGTTTGAAAAGTTATTGACGTGATTCAATATGGATCATTAGATACTATTTTTTTATAAAGTTCAAAAATGAAGCTTGTGACGTCTTTATATAAAGAGAGGGTTAACTTCTTGAAATTGGAAGACATGCTTAAAGTATCAGACCCCAGAAAGAAGATACGACCATAAACTGTGTTATATATATGGAACTTTATGGCCTGATTAAAGTTAGATGCCTTGGTCAATGTGAGAACACCTGCCTTGAGAGTGGAGTAACCAAGACCTCTGTAGGTAGCTCTTGGTGATTGAGCCCATAAATAGACTTGAATATATTGATGACTGATCCTCTTTGATTTGATCATGTACATATGTACAAATGTATTTTGCCACTAACCATGTTTCTCTCGAGTTTTCTCTTGTGGTACTATTCCATTTTTCTTCGACCAACTCCAATGGACTCCTCACATTACCTGAAAACAAATACATAATCATAGGTTGAAACTTGAATCCGAGTAGGAGAAATTCGATCTACGTGTTTTTAACTCTAGTTTCATATTATGATTAACCCCAATCAGAACCCTTGCTTTTTAAAAAAAAATGGGCCTTCTAAAGTGCACCAAAACTGATTAGGGGTAGGATCTGCATCTTTAGAACTCGTTTGGCCCCTTCTCCTCCAATCTCATGAACAGGGCAACATTAGCTTTATCCTACACTTACTGTAGGACCCTAATGCAACTTGTATTGTCAAAGTCTGGCCCCTTCTCCTTCAATCTCATGAACAGGGCAACATTAGTGTTTAGGATTGTTTATCTAATTATGTGCGAGGTAAATATGAAATCTGAAATAGCTTATTTTGTACAGGAAACCAAATTTCTGTCTTTGCTGCAACTGGATAGTGCTTTCAAGGCTGAAGGGAAAGTTGCAGCAAATCCTGTAGGTATGTTGGCATAGGTTCCTTCTTTAATACCAAAGTTCGTGTACTTATATTGGACTATTGAATATTGGTTACTCGAACATTAGCACTACAGTCCATAGCTTTGTATCTTAATGTAATTTTACAATTACATTGGGTCATTTTTTGAATCTGCTCGCGTGGGGTTCTATTTACTTACTTTTAGTAGATCTGTTACGGGATATGATATTACTTCTGTCTTTCATGTGTTAATGATTGATGTAAGTTTGCTTGCTAAATTGCAACTCACAGCATCTCCTATTTTTTGGTGTAACATTGTGCAGTTTTTTGTGTTTTCTTTTGTTTTTCTTTTGCCCCAAAAAATGCAGTACATGAAAACAAATAACTCCAGCCGCAACGCGGCGGGCGCTAAATTCCTCGTTATAGTTATAAGATAACTGTTTATAAAGTGATATTTAATGTGTGTTTTTTTTTATATAAATGGCTTTGCATTAAAAAAACTGTTTTGTGACTATCTACAGGTTGCGTATAATGGCTTGGATAAATATGGATCCGATCCTGCTAACCATCCCATCTATGATGATGACCTATGGAAACAATGTGCCGGAGATGATATGAAAAGTGGAGTGTTTGGGTGGGGTTCAGTGTCAGATCCACAGTACACGATGACTGCACCAAGTACTGCAAGATATACTGGTGCTCCATCCACAGTATCCAAAGATGTTCAACAGTTCAAGTGTCTTTCTTTCTTTTATATACAAACAGCTTCAAGTTTGTTAATCCTTACTTTGTTACTGCTAGAAGTGTTACATGTCTTTATTTTAGTACATATTTCAAAAAACTAATATTTGAATTTGTTGTGTTCAAGAACTATCTTGATAGCATTCGTGGAGAGTTAATGGAAGAATTGAAGGAAGAAATGAAAGTTGAGCTGAAGGAAGAAATGAAGAATGAGCTCAAGGAAGAAATGCGCGAATAGCTAAAAGAAGAAATGCGTGAAGAGCTCAAGGAAGCAATGCGTGCAGAAATTCAAGATATGCTTCTTGAGTATGGTATCGAGTCATGTTACCCGCCAACCAAAAACAATACAAAGGTAATGCAAGTGGACATCAGCCATTATACTTTGAAGAGCTTTAAATCTATTTAGGTTCTTGACTTTTATGTAAGAGAGAATGTTTGGTTTAGACTTCCTTTTATGTTGTCGAATATCAGATATTTCTTTCGAATCAGCTTGTTATTTGATTTGGATATGGATTTCGTGACTGTTATCATCGTGGTATTCGTTTGTGTGACATCTTGAAAAAATGGCAAATAAATTGTATCGTTTATTGACTGATTAGCGACATATTCTATCATTTGAAGATTTTTAAATCGCGACAAATTAGTTCAAACATGCTATGAAATGGTGTTGATTTAAGCGACAAATTGTTAGTAATGGTTTTGAGACAATACTTTTAGTGGCAGGTTAACGACAAATATATCCATCTCTAGTAGCAATGGAATAATAACAAAATGGTCGGGTGATTATTAGCAATGTATTAGTGACTGTTTTGTCATTACTATCTGTGACAAAAATTTTGTCGCTAAACCATCACTGGATGGTCAAATCAAATATAATTTAGGTGACTTTAAAAAGGCTCTAGTGAGGGGCATGTGACAGCTTATCCGTTGCCGAAACTCTAAAATTTTTGTCGCTAAATTGTTACTAAAAATTTGCGAGGCTCTTTTTTGCGACGGAATATATCCGTCACAATTCCTTCGTTGAAGGGCTTCAGTAACAGTATAGCAATGTAAACTTTCGTTGCTGATGCCTGATTTTCTAGTAGTGCAGGATATATTCTATATGTTAGGAAGATTTCTTTTATTCTTATCCCCTTTGTAACCCTAATGTTTCTAGTATATAAAGAGACATAAGGGATCGATTATATGTGTCAAGATGTGAACACCATTAAAAGTGTGTGTGTGTAAAGGTGTTTTATGGGAAAACGCCTAGGGTAGTTTGTATAAGCCTCAAGGATCTTATGATTCCTGTTAGAGTGTAACCGTGCTACACTTGATCACGTAGCATTGGGGCTTTTGGTGTTTGTATTTGTTAGTGGTAGAGATGATGACGAGAAACCTTGTTCTCAATAATAATAATGATTCTTTTGTTATTCCGCTGTGCATTGTATCTGTTAAATCATTATTATTGTTATCCTAGATAAAAGGTCTAAACAACCTGAGCTAAAACGATCTTAACATGTATTAGAATAAATGGAACACATTCTTTAAATTTTTATTTTCTTTTTAAAAGGAGTGGTTGTGAGGGTCAAGAAAGATTTCGAGTACATATCAATTCATTATTCAAACTATGATTGATATCATTATCGAATCTAATTGACAAGTTTTCGAGTGTGGACATGAAATTGGAGTCATTATTTGTCTAGCTTCAAGATAGCATCAAAATATGATGAAATATATTATCTTGAATCTACATACTCAATCACACTCGATTGTTATGAAAATAATGACTTCCTCTCAAGACGAATATAATATGCATCGGATCATAACTCATACTTGTGTTGAAGATGCCATATTGAGTCTTCTTGTCCAATGGTTGTGTTCCAAACATTAAACTGATATGTTTAAAAGATGCATAAAATACACAACTAAGTAGGATTGACAACTTGGATGTTTCATCCGAAATATACAAGTAATTTACATTGCAATGCAATTAGTAAATGCGTCATTTCCGAAAAACCAAACACGAGCAAACAAACAACATATGTAAACTTTGCTCATGAACGACTCAACACTCAAAGTCACATGTCTAGTAAAAATATCACACATAATATGTTATTAACTATTATGTAAGTCATCAATCTTTGAGAATATCACATGTATTTCTCTTATCAAAAGATTGACAAAGGATAACTTATATCCCATGCATCTTATTTTCTTTGTAACATGAATGGATATGTTACAAGAGAAACATTGTATCCTGTTAACAAATATAGGATATTATAGTTGAATAATAACCTAATACAACATGTGTCATTGCATAAACAAGTAAAATTGGTCATACAATAAAATACTTGTTTCACTAAGCATTCGTAAGAGTGATAAGTTTCCTTTTAGAAAAACATATTTGTTGAAATATACAATATGTCTCATTTCAAATATAATACTCACAAGATCTATTGAAGTAAATAACCTTTACTAGATTCTTTTCTCAAGATATGCAAAGGAGCATTCTTGAAACACACACGATGTAGTAGATTCTACATTGTATCACATTAGAGTGTCTCTTGGTTCTAGGAAACCAAATCATGTTAAAATAACATGTAACAACTCAACAAACAAAGATGTTGTCTAGGAGATCATAAAATGCACCATCTCCATCAAATAACCTCTAAATCTGAAACACGAAATTAAAACATTTCGCTTACCTTTGTTATGAGTTGTGTAAGACATGTCATTCTCTTAACCAACTTTCAAAGTATGGTTAGTTGAGTCATATTAGGCCATGTATTAGCAAAATAAGCTAATATCATCTTTGCTGTACTTCAATAGGCAAATATAGGAATTTAAAATTTTCTAACATGAGAATGACTACTAGAGAACCTATCGCACTAGAAATTTAATTTGACCTAACGGTTGAATTGCTTCCAGGAGAGAAGTTGGGTTCGTGGTATAACCCGTAAAAATGGTTGTGTTTAGCCTGAATTGAGCACCACTAGTGATTGTCTCATACTCATTCTCTAACTTGAAAATTTTTCATTCCTACATTTGACTAGAGATAGTTTACATCAGTGAACTTTATCTCCCGTTAGAATTTCATTTTAAACAAGTAGTAATTAGGATCTGCCTTAGCAAACCTAGATTGCTTGCATCCCACATACGTGTTTCAAAATGATAACATGTTCTCATAAGATATGATTAAATGTCTTCATGATCTTAAATGCTAAATGATTATCATGTTTTGCATGACGTTTGCATTTATTCCTTATGTGCATTTTACATGATTTGCTTGTAAAGTTTGCACCCACACTA
Source organism: Artemisia tridentata subsp. tridentata (assembly GCA_021014915.2). Lineage (NCBI taxonomy): Eukaryota > Viridiplantae > Streptophyta > Magnoliopsida > Asterales > Asteraceae > Artemisia > Artemisia tridentata. The sequence goes on from CP139504.1 coordinate 312,757,338, forward strand.
TGTCTCTTTGACATATTAGGAATTAGGTATTCCTATCACTATGAACCCTTAGAAGTCATAGAGTCATACACTAGTGTCAAAACCTATAAGTCAAAGTAGTCGTGAAGTTATCCTAATTCCCTAGTCATCACTTCGCCTTCTTCCAAGTAATGCACCCTTTTGTCATGGGAAGGTTAGATACAAACCTAGTAAACTCGGAGTAGGGTTGACAACTTAAATATTTCATCTAAAATATTCAAGTAAGTTTAACTTGCGATCGCAATTGTTAAATGTCATATCAGAAACATTATATTCATGCCTTTTAACAACATATGTTAAAACGCTCATCCAAAAGCTAAAAGCTAACATCAACCCTCGGGTGACAAAGGATTCACGAATCACTATATAAGTGATTAGTAGTTTCCTTTCATCCTCGTGTGATTACACACTTCTTAAGATCCCAAACTCTGCTGCGAATCAGCACCATAGGCCTAGCTTTACGTCTTTCAAAACCCCGTGAAACACTCGTGTGCGAAGCACATCAAAATCCGTAAATCATCCAAACCTCTCAACCGAGAATCCCCTAATCATCTTCGTCAAGGTCTAGGAATGATGGAACATATTCCATAAATCTTATGACAATTTAAATATTTCACTGGAAATATTAAAGTCATCCCTTGTACCCCTCTTATGACTACCTGAATATTTCACTAGAAATATTGTAGTCATCTCGTGTGTCTCGTCTCATGACTCTTTAAATATTTCACTGGAAATATTGAGTCGTTCTTTAAATCCCTCTCATGACTATCTAAATATTTCACTGGATATATTAAGTCATCCCTCACGTTCCTCGCATGATCACTTAAATATTTGATTGGAAATATTGAGATCATCTCTTACATTTCGTCTCATGACTTTTAGATATTTCACTGGAAATATCAAGTCATTCCTTTTGTCTCGTCTCATGACTTCTAAATATTTCACTGGAAATATTAAGTCATCTCTCACGCTCCTCGTATGATCACTTGAATATTTCACTGGAAATATTGAGATCATCTATTCTATTTCGTGTCATGACTTTTAGATATTTCACTGGAAATGTCAAGTCATATCTTGTGTCTCGTCTAATGACTTTTTAAATATTTCACTGGAAATATTAAGTCATCCTTCACATCGCTCTAATGACTACCTATGTATTTCCTCGGAAATATAAAAGTCATCTCTTCTCGTCCAGTACCGTTCAAAGAATTTATTAGGTATAAATTCTCTCCTCGTGTTGAAAAATCTCACTAAATTAGCGAGATTTATCGTAAAATCCTCTTAAACTCTAATGACGATTTAAATATTTCATCCGAAATATTTAAAGTATATTTAATTTGTGAAATGCAATTAAATGTCATTTTTTGCTTTCGATTAACGTTCATCGAATCCCGTTGGATTCATTCATAAAAGAATTTATCCGGTATAAATTCCTTTAATCTAAGGTCCAGAAAAATCACAACATATGTGAAATTTCTTTGTTAAAAAATATAATTCTGGGTCAAAACTGACCTCAGCAGGTCATGGTACCCTTAAATAGGGGACGGTACCGCTAAATTTAACGGTACCGTCGGACCGTTGTCTGCTGAGACAGTTTATTTTGTTTTCAATTCTCCCTGTTTCAAAAGCACTATCGAAACCCACTCGATGTAGTCTTGAACAAGAACCGTCTCCTATCAGAATAGATTCTATCTATCTTCTGATTACTTAGCCTTTTCCCTTTCACTTCCGCATGGTACTAAACACTACCAATGCTTCCGCATCCCACTCATCATCCACACACTTCAAACGAAGAACCGCTAGGATACGTTGAAATAACCATTCTTCATCGACATAGATAACCCCACTAGAACCTTATCACTAACCCCATAACCTTGAAGATTTTATCTTCTTAACCCTTAGGATATCTCCACGTGATCACATGCCTCATCACATGAATATTCTATGAATATTCACAATGATTGAGAAGAGCTACGTGACTTCAAAGGTGAAGTTTATTGTATGCTATCCACCACTTGTCATGACATTACTAAGCTCGTCGCTTATGTCAACGTTTGTTTTCCTCTTTATTTTTTTTTCAAATCTTGTCCGGATGGTCATAGATTGAGGGGGATAAAAAACACACTCATATAGTCTTTCAACAAACACTCTTAAGAACACACAAATGTGGTTCTTATTCCCTAGAAAACTTCCCTTTAGCTGCCCAGAACAAGGCTGCACAGGAAAATTCGTGACTTCCAGGTCACGGTACCATTAAATAGGCCACGGTACCGTTAAATTTAACAGTACTGTGTGGTATTTAGTGGTACCGTGCCTATGTTTGACGAATTTTCACTAGATCCCTGCATCCCAAACCTCAAACCTGCAAAATTTTGCAAACTCACATACACCCTAAGATTTCCTCACTATACCATAGGACACCACCACCAACTTTAGTTCGAATCCCACAACTCTTGCCTATATAAGGCCTCACCATTGCAAGCTTATCTTACATCTCATCTTCACACTCAACCCTTATAACTAAACTTCACTCTTGACAGTGATATTTAGTTTCAAAACCTTCAACCCACCGATCATCACCCTCAAACCTTACAACTACTCCTCACTTTGAATAAGTGATAGTTAGTTAAACAACCTTCAATCCTCACAATCACACAAAACCCTTCATGCACCAAATTATCTCTAACACACAACTAGGATCATCCAAACTAGAAATCTAGAACTTCGTTACCTCAACCCCGTTAGAGATATCCAACCCTAATCCTATTAGGATCACATGCACAATTTCTTTTTCTCTTTTGAAATATATCATGCATCTCATTATCAGTGCAAACGATATATTAATCTAAACCATCCTTTCCCATCTTTCCTCAAAGGGCAAAACCAACACTCTCCCACCTTATGGAATCATTTCCATTCACATCTAGGTGTTTATCGTTCGCATTTTCATTTTTTTGGGTATAACCTCTATCGAGTCTACTTTATGGCACGACTTGTCATAATAGTAATCATTTAGAGCATGTCTTATCAACAAACTATCCTTAACATCAATTATCTTAGGTAGATGATTATGTTGTTCAAAAGGTTTGTTAGAACTTGCCTTCCCAATGACAACTTGGAGGAAGTCATTTTGTGTGTCAGTCAACGAACGAATCTCGTTCTTGATTAGTGTGATTGATTGAACAATTACACCTTAGGTTGTCGTTCGGGTTGTGACACTCAAGTGTCTTTGAATTGCAATATGTGTTCATCTTTTTGGTCTTTATCCTTTTGGCACACTTTTAGGCTGTGTCACTCACATAGTTTAACCCTTGCATGTCTTGCTATGCGCATTCTATCCCTATAATGTTGCTCCTATACTTTTATATATTATGTTGCACGAAGCTAACCCTTTATGTAGGAAAAGCCTTTGTAAAATTTGATCCATGGATCCGCTAAATACTAAGGTAAATAAACAAGGGGATTAAGTCACCATAGGGGAGCATTGAGCTAGGGGGAGCTCGGGAGTATTTGAATACATTGCACGAAGTCTTTCTAATGGTGGTGATAGAAGACTTCACTGGGATGATGCAAGCTCTCCTTTCTAGGGAGGAAGGAAAGTAGTGCAATAAGGGGGAGTAGGGAGTGAATTCAAGGGAGCGCTCGAGGCAACTACATTTTTGATTCGACAAAAGAGGGAGAAGGGAGTGTAAACAGGTAACTTTTACATTTTACTATGTGTTACGGTTTACATATTTGTCATCATCAAAAAGGGGGAGATTGTTAGTGCAAATATTACGATATTTAAACTAAACGGTTTCTTCGGTTTTAATAATGACAAACATGTAACTTGTAATACATAACGTAAAATGTGCAAGTTACTTGTAAACACAAATCATCAATGCAAACTTACATCAACACCTCCCGACGTCTCAAGTATGCTTCAACGAAGTCGTAGATTTCCATCCCGACGTAAATCACTCAAGGTATGGACAAACAAATCTACTACTTGACAAATGATCAAAGGATTATATTTTTCTAAACTTCACATTTTTAATGTGACAAAATATTTTTTCAAAAATATATTTTACAAATTATTTTTGAATTAAAAAGAAATGTTTTATTTTGAAAAATAAGTTAAAAAATCCCAACAGTCAATTTTTCCCCCAAAACAGCTCCAAACATTCCCAAATAAACCTTCCCCACTAAAAACAAACGGAGGAGCGTCCACGGTACCACTAAATTACTGACGGATCCACTAAATTTAGTGGAGCCGTCTGACAATTAGTGGAGCCGTGCCTCTGTAACGGCTAGTTTTCCCCTTGCTTATAAATAGTGGACCATTTTACACTTCCAACTTGATTTTTCCACTCAGTTTTCTCTGGTCTAATCCCTCCCGACTTAAAATACTTTCTTTGATCATTTAGTGAGTCTTAGTTTGTTTAAGAGTGATCCTTTCATTCCACCAAGAGATCCTCTTCATTTGTTACACCCCGTGCCTACTTAGACCAAAAATTAAAACTTTTTGCGCGGAAACGCTTGACTTTTACGGATATCCTATTACTCTTTTGACCATTTATAAAAATCCATAAACATTCAGACCTTGAAACTATTTATAAACGAAACTAGACTCAATTACCTTTAAAACGACGGGTAGCGCGACCCGTAATGACTTACAGTTTAAAAGATATGATTTTTTGAAAATCGCCCAAACCTGAAAATACCTCCCAACCGCCGGTTGGGATGCCCAACCACCAGTTGGGCTTCACAGAAAGTTCCAACCGGCATGGCTGGGATCCCAGCCACCGGTTGGGTTCCTTAGAGAAGTCCCAGCCGCCCGGTTGGTGTCCCAACCGCCGGCTGGACCTTCACAGAAAGTCCCAGCCAGCGGCTGGGCGTCTGCAGATTTCTAAAATTTTTACCGTTTCTCCCGTTTTCGCGATATACAACCCATACCACATCCGTTTTATGCCAAACTTAACCAAGATCATTAACTTAACATATTTAAACATTTCCATAACCGTTTGACCCGTTTACAACAAAAAATAGGTATAATCACAATTATGCCAAACGCTCCTTAAACTTTACCCATTAACCCATAAAACGTACTTTGACACACTGTTAGACCCCCAAATCGTTATGACCTCTTTAACATACATATTTACACTTGACATTACTTTTCAAATCACTAAAAGACTCTCGGGGGTACAACCTTGACTCGAGCTCGGTATTCTAGCTAGCTCCTAACGTTTATTATCTTCCAATCCGCTTCCAAATCCTTAAGCTTTAACCCATGAATTTTTTCTCCATCGCGCATAAACTTACAAGGACATTGGAACACTAAAACGTAAGCTTTCGCTTAGTAAGTAACTAGATTAATACATAATCAATACTTCCATTCACATTTATATGCAACAAGAACACCTTTACTCATTTGGCTCATAACCAAACCAATCTCTTTACCATTATCATAAAAACATCATATCCATATCACATTTACATAATAACATTATACACATGACAAACATAAACTTACCTTAGACCTCTCAACCTCATGTCCTATCTCTTGATCCTAGCTCATTAACATACCTCCTATTAACCCACATCCTAATCCAAGGCTTAATCCTATCAACACATTCATTAACACATAACATGGGAACATTCATATTAAGCATATAGAAATCAAGTTACTTACCTTTGCTTCCAAAGCTAAGCTACAATTCATGATACCACCATCATTATCTTCACCATCATTATCTTCACCATCATTTTCCTAGTTCATAATTATCATTCATAAAAACTTAATAACATATAACCAAAAACTATAACAACTAACACACCCTTTAACATACTTGGTCATCATATGATCATACTTTGATCATATGATGGACTCCCTTTAAAATACTCACTAAACCCATTATCAACCCATCACATAATCATCATTTCCTCTTAATTGTACTTAAAACACCATTTACCCAATTTCCCCAAATTGGGTACATAAACCCTAACTCTTGAATTAATCAATTAACACTAATTAGAGGTTACTTACTTGCCATAATCATGCTAATGAGTAGCCATCTTCAACCCATCTTCATAGCCCATCAACCTTCATCATTTCCCTCTCTTTTTCTCCTCCAAGAACCGGACCTCAAACACCCTCTAAAATAATGATAGAATTTTCCAGAATCTCCTAGTTTATACTAGTTAGATTGCATCTTTGGCTAAATTACATAACTAGTCCCTTAAGTCCCCCTTTTTCCTACTTGGCCACAACTAACTTATAACACTTTTGATCTATTGTAACTTTAGCCCCTTAGGTCCATTTCATTTCTACTTGTGCCACAAAATACTCTCCATAACCTTTTAACGCATTCATTGACTATTAATTGACTATCGGGTTTGACCGTAACGTAACATTCATTGACTGGCCAATCACCTCAAGCCTTGTTCAACTCATCTAAAGTGAGGTCTAGTTGTATACGGGAAACGGGTTTAACAATTCTACCCCCCTTATTTAGATTTCATCCCTGAAATCTATCATTCATTACTAACCAAAACCTAGTCACATTATCCTTCTCATTCCTAGCACCTTAATTCTTAGTTTATTTAGTGCACCGATCTAAGTGATCTTGCAACTCTATGCATACTATAACACATCACATGTCCTTAATCCACATTACTTTCTACTTACTTCTATAACCATACAACTCTTGCTTAGATTATTACGTCATACGAGACATACTCACTATAACTAGTTATCATTCTAATCCTATCTATTACCGTTACATCACATTCTCACTTTCTTTATCCTTTATTCTCTTTCTTTGACTACATGTTACTTGAGAAAATCGTACTATTTGCCTTTACCTAAATACACTTGACTAATACCTTAACATTCTATCAACACCACTTGACCATTTCTTTTATGTCTCTACAATTACCTCATTTCTTTCTACTTCTTTCTTCGTGTCATTTTCGCTTACCATTATGAGTCTTATAAAAATATTACATGAATTGACTTTATAACATCATACTTTAACATTTGCCGTCACATTACACATGACACTTATCATCAATTATTTCCATTACTCACATTTTGTACCACATCACAATTGCGTATTATAACATTTTTAAGCATCTTTACAATTCTTTAATTCTTTTAACTTATACTCAACACTCAAAACATAGGCTCTCCTAAGTCTCACTAAAAGACGTACTCTAATTTTAACCCTCCTATCCTCATCCTTATAACTTCTAACTAATTCTAGAATTCCGCTTTCTACTCCTCTAACCCTACTCGTGTCATGTCGGCAACACATACGCCTACTCATTCATACTTCCTCATTTACATGGAAAGGCATCCCAATCGATGTAAATCAAGAAACATAAACTCATGGTTATATATATTTCCAACACAACACAAGTACTCCTAATTCTCAATTTAACTTTTATTCTCTCATCCTTTTTATACTTCACATTTCCTTTTTAGACTTGGATCCATATCATTAACACATTCATTATAGGGATATTTTTATTACCGAAGATGTAGGCAACCCCATTGCCGATGAAGGCAATGCGTTTTATCTCGAAGGATCTTTAACATATCTCGAAGGATCCTTTAACATTCATTAGCTCGGTCATCCCGAAGGATACCATCATTCATCATCATTAGCTCGGTCATTCCGAAGGATACCATCATTAACTTTTCACATTTCCATCATGGATCCAAGTCATAGCATTGTAACGCACACATTATCCCATTCATTTATTTTTGGTGAAAGCAAACTCATAGAGCATATGAACCTGCTTATTATAATTACACATTTCTATGTGTTTACCATCCTACATTCTTAATATGCATTAATCATTTTCACAACTTTACTTTACCCTTTAGCCTATCCGACTTTCTTCGCATTTAAACCTTACATAGGTTAATTTCATTCTTTCATTAGCATCATTCATTCTTCTTACACATTTTATGTCGTTTACACATTCTTATCTCATTTAATTTTCACATCACATCCTTTCGCTTAACTCATCACGTTTTATTATTCAACACTTCCCTCATAATAATCACCGCTAATGGGGAACATTAGCCGTGACATGATAATTTCCAAACAACACTTTAACCTCATACATACTCTTCTCATTCTCTCTTACATTCTTAACTCATTGCATTCTTATTCTCATACCTTATCTAATTTCTTAAATTATTTATGTATTTAAGCAATATTATTCTATCTCGCCTTTTACATATATACCCTTCATGGATCATTAATTATAACACACTCATTAGCGTTACCTTTCCTTCGCACACATTCTATTATATAAGTTCGTTACGTTTACCACACAATATTTCATTACATTATGGCTTTCGTACTTAAGTCATATCATTACTTATCTATGCATTTAGAGCAATGCCGCTCTTGGTCATCATTTACATATCATTTTGCTTTAATCTCATTCTATAACCTTTATTTTATTAGCCATTTATCAATCAATACGTCAAGTCATTCTCGCTTTCATTACCTATCACCATAACATCGTTATCTTTACTACACATTCATGTACATACTCAATCGTCCTACCTACTCATCTCATCCTCATTTACATTCTTAACTTATTGTAATTTACTTTTAGCATTCAAACTTTTTCGTTTAATTTCCATCCTTTATATACCAACACTGTTTATCACAACTTCACGTTTAAACTTAACCTCAAGTCCTTTACCTTACCGTTACCCCGTCTCTATACCACTTTAACATTAGTCTTCAGTCACTAAATATAATGAGACCATATGCTGGTCACATTTTATGCCATCATTCCCTAACCTCATTCTTTAACCTTCAAGTCATTAAACACTTAATCATTAATTCGCTAGTTTCATCTTGTCTTTTCACGCTATACCTTAGTACGCTTAATTTCATTACGATCTACACCTAAAGCGTCACTGCTTAATTCACTTGCTAGCCCATCTCTAATACCACTTATCATTCCTACTCATATTCCATTACCGTTACTTTAACATACATTCATATAATTACAATATAATTACCGATACTAACCAAAGTGCACGGTAAACAATTCGTTACGTGTCATCACCAATCAGTCGCTTCTAATTTACCAATTCTATGTTCACTAATTATTCATTATTCAAGCATTTCTTAGACTAATACTTTCCGTTTTCTTTTCTCCTTGCCTTACACACTTTAATTACTCACCTATCACCTTTCGTTACTTTGAAACCATCTTAGTAATACTCATCTTTTTCATACTTCCGTACATATGAATATACACATTATATTTCATCTGGGTTGTCACATTTCACTTATCGTCTTCTTATCAACTTCACGTTATCCTCTTACTCCATTTTACACATATTCATTCTTTTAATGTTATCAATTTCAATCCCGATTGACTCACCTCTATCTTGACATGGCTTAAACCAACATTAAACGTAAATTACTTTCTAGGTCATAGATTGGTCTTACGTTGTAATCTAAACTCGTTCATTTACCCAGCTTCTAACACTTCATGTCATGACAAGAATTCTAGCCATGACTCATCTAATTCAGGTTCCCTTGCAGATTACTTTTTCAACTTATTCTAGACATCACATTATATCACGCATTCATAATCGCCTTGCCTATGACAAAATAACACCTTACACATAAACGACAAACACATTAGTACATATTTAATCTCATTCATACTTTAAGTCCACATTCGATCTTTCTTTCCATCAAGATAAATGCCACTAAACATTTATACTTCATTAGTCTATTATCCAATTATGATTTAAAACTTTTGAGTATGTCTCTGTCATACCATTCGTCTATTATCATTGAGATACTTACTACTTTACTTTAACGATCTATGCAATAGCTACTTTAGGTATCATTCATTATTCATACATTTCTTTAATATCTAGGAACTACACATTTCAACAATTCGCTTTACTTAAACACCTAAATCCTCGTCACGAACACATCCTCATATAACATCTCATTTCCATCTATAACTCCTCACTAATACGACATTCTATTATCGCCTTTCTATAACAAGCATACCACTTATCCTTTCTATACACATCCTTCTATTACTTCTATAATACATACTCACATAACCATATAACAATCACCGACACTACCCGAGGTGCACGGTAATTCCTATCACTTAAGCACATCAAATCTTTCACGGACATATATCACATACGCGATAGCACAAAAAACACATTCATAATTTATCAACATTAAGGTAATATAGCAATCACATGATCCATCTCATAACTTAACAATCACATCCTATAACTTAAATATTTGCCCGTATTACCTAAACTTAAGCTCAACGCGTCTACGAGTGGTTTAAGTCTAGGCAATCCTAAATAAAACCAAATTCACTTAAACCGAAGCTCTGATACCAAGTTGTTACACCCCGTGCCCGCTTAGACCAAAAATTAAAACTTTTTGCGCGAAAACGCTTGACTTTTATGGACATCCTGTTACTCTTTTGAACATTTATAAAAATCCATAAACATTTAGACCTTGAACCTATTTTTAAATGAAACTAGACTCAATTACCTTCAAAATGACGGGTGGCGCGACCCGTAACGACTAACAGATTAAGAGATATGATTTTTCGAAAATCGCCCAAACCTGAAAATACCTCCCAACCGACGGTTGGGCTTCACAGAAAGTTCCAACTGGCACGGATGGGATCCCAGCCGCCGGTTGGGTTCCTCAGAGAAGTCCCAACCGCCCGGTTGGAGTCCCAACCGCCGGCTGGACCTTCACAGAAAGTCCCAGCCGCCGCGGCTAGGCATCTGCATATTTCTAAATTTTTTACCGTTTGTCCCATTTTCGCGATATACAACCCATACCACATCCGTTTTACGCCAAACTTAACCAAGACCATTAACTTAACATATTAAAACATTTCCATAACCGTTTGACCCATTTACAACCCAAAATGGGTATAATCACAATTATGTCAAACGCTCCTTAAACTTTACCCATTAACCCATAAAACGTACATTGACACACCGTTAGACCCGCAAATCGTTATGACCTCTTTAACATACATATTGACACTTGACATTACTTTGCGAATCACTAAAAGACTCTCGGGGGTACAACCTTGACTCGAGCTCGGTATTCTACCTAGCTCCTAACGTTTATTATCTTCCAATCCACTTCCAAATCCTTAGGCTATAACCCATGAATTTTCTCTCCGTCGCGCATAAACCTACAAGGACATTGGAACACTAAAACATAAGCTTTTTCTTAGTAAGTAACTAGATTAATACATAATCAATACTTCCATTCACATTTATATGCATCAAGAACACCTTTACTCATTTGGCTCATGACCAAATCAATCTCATTACCATTATCATAACAACATCATATCCATATCACATTTACATAATAACATTATACACATGACAAACATAAACTTACCTTATACCTCTCAACCTCATGTCCTATCTCTTGATCCTAGCTCATTAACATACCTCATATTAACCCACATCCTAATCCAAGGCTTAATCCTATCAACTCATTCATAAACACATAATATGGGAACATTCACATTAAGCATATAGAAATCAAGTTACTTACCTTTTCTTCCAAAGCTAAGCTATAATTCATGATACCACCATCATCATCATATTCATCATTATCTTCACCATCATTTTCCTAGTTCATAATTATCATACATAAACACTTAATAACACATAACCAAAAACTATAACAACTAACACACCCTTTAACATACTTGGTCATCATATGATCATACTTTGATCATATGATGGACACCCTTTAAAATACTCCCTAAACCCATTATCAACCCATCACATAATCATCATTTCCTTTTAATTGTACTTAAAACACCATTTACCCAATTTCGCTAAATTGGGTACATAAACCCTAACTCTTGAATTAATCAATTAACACTAATTAGAGGTTACTTAATTGCCATAATCATGCTAATAAGTAGCCATCTTCAACCCATCTTCATAGCCAATCAACCTTCATCATTTTCCTCTCTTTTTCTCCTCCAATAACCGGACCTCAAACACCCTCTAAAATAATGATAGAATTTTCCAGAATCTCCTAGTTTATACTAGTTAGATTGCATCTTTGGTTAAATGACATAACTAGTCCCTTAAGTCCCCTTTTTCCCTACTTGGCCACAACTAACTTATAACACTTTTGATCTATTGTAACTTTACCCCCTTAGGTCCATTTCCTTTCTACTTGTGCCACAAAATACTCTCCATAACCTTTTAACCCATTCATTGACTATTAGTTGACTATCGGGTTTGACCGTAACGTAACATTCTTTGACTGGCCAATCACCTCAAGCCTTGTTCAACTCATCTAAAGTGAGGTCTAGTTGTATACGGGAAATGGGTCTAACATCATTCCTCTTCAAGTACAAGAGAAGAACACAAGGTATCCAAGTAGATACAAAGTGTTGTCATTCCTCTTCAAGTGCAAGAGAAGAACACAAGGTATCTAAGTAGATACAAAGTGTTGTAGTTGTAGGTAGAAGCACTTGCAACATTTGTTACACTCTAGATTGTATCATAGCATACATCAAGATCATTTTTCTTTTGAGAGTTTATGAGGGAAGATCATTGTGATCTTATAGAGATATTGAATATCTCTAGTATCCATTGGGCTAGTATGTTGATCAAAGGTAGATAGGGTAGATTGAGTCAAGTGAGGGTTGATCATTGTGATCTTGTCGAGATCTTGGAGATCTCTTGAAGCTTGTGGGCTTGTGTGATTTATCAAGAAGATCAAGGATAGATTGGGTAGATCGAGTCAAGTGGAGTAGGGCAAAGAGGAGCTTCATGACCGAACCACTATAAATCACCGTGTCCGGTTTGCGCCTTCTTACTTATCTCTTTACTTTCATTTCATTCTTTATCGCTTTATATTTATATTTGCATTGCGTTTATGTTTGTGTGGCTAGTTGCTTATGTTATGATTGATTATGTATGTGTCATGGTTTGATTGTGCATATGTTGTAGTTTACTATATTCATCTCTAGATGCTATAAGATCATAGTTGACACTTTTCATATTACGTCACACTTGATCAGGTGTTTGATACAAAAAGTTTTTAAGTTTTTTAATGGAAACGTATTCAACCCCCCTCTACAGTTTCCATAGACTTGTACAAACGTTGTAGTCTAGGAATGATAGGAAAGTAACGCAACACCTTTTTAGGAACTTTATTCCCCGTTGTGTTCTTGTCTTTCCATCTACTCGTTTTACAGAACGGACAATACTCCAAATATTTGGCATCATCCCCCCGATATAAAAAGAAATCATTTTCACAAGCATGTATCGACTCGTACCCTAACCCGATCTTTTTAAATGTCTTCTTTATAGCATAGTATGACGGCGGGAGATTGTAACCTAACCTGGGCGGAAATACCTCCTGGAGAAATTTTTGCGTTTTGTTAAATGAAGTATCACTCCATTTACCGCTGACCTTGAGATGCGTAAATTTTGCCATAAAATCCAATATTTTCATAAAGTCACAACCCTGGTACAGAGCCTGGTTGGAACTTGCAAGTAACTCTTCAAACTCGTTAAGTAGAGGAGGTGCCGTTGCTTGAGTCGGCTCATTACTTGTCTCGCCAATATTTCCATGAGTCGGCTCATTATTCGGAGGAATATCAAGAATATCATTTTGTTCATTATTCGGAGGAATATCAAGAATATCATTAAGGCACGCACCCATGTCACTCATCTCACGTTGTGTTGTGTTATGTACTAACGGCGGAGGATCCGGTTCACCGTGATCACGCCATTGTGTATAAGTTAGGTCCTACCCATTTTGGCCTATGTGGTTTTTAAGACCTTCGAGAGATACCCATCCAACATTACGACAAAGACGACATGGACATTTTATATTTCCGTAACTATTTAATAACGGCTTGCAATGATCGAGGAATGTGGCAGGACCATCAAAAAATTATTTTGAACAACGACTCTCTAAATGGGTCCAACTCTTATCAATTATCATAACTGCATTTTTATGATGCAATCAGTTATTATATGCACTTAATTAAACACATTCAAAAGATTCGACACATAAACACATATAACCGTGGAATTGTTACGAGTTGTTTTGTTCACCTAGTGCAACTATGGAAGGCAATCCTAACCCACTCTTTGAATGATTCGTCTCATATATGAATGCGTATAACTGATTTACTATTTGAGAAAATTTCGGCAGCATTTCCCCTCAACTCCCCAAATATGTGCATTAAAGACATATTCATAGGAGTAAAGGAGAAACACCGTCGAAATCATTTCAAATAGTAAATCAGTTATACGCATCCATATCCTAAATGAGACAAAACATTCAAAAAGCAGTCCCAAACAGGGGACTTTCCGAAATTAATTTCTTATAAATTAATTCGAGACGGGTTTTCTATAGGATGATTAACTTCGGACAGTGACTTTCCAAAATTAATCACTAAATTACCTAATAATAACAATCCTCGTATCACATACAACTACAAATAAGCTAACATTAACGTATCATACACATCAATTTTCAGTTTCATTGCAACAACAACAACAACCACTAGCTCTTATACGTTATCAGTTAGATTACAAAACAGTAACAGCAGCTAAAATGCTACTACAAAATAAGTTAAATAACGAAACATATCAATTACAGAATAACTTTTCTGTTAAACCTCATTTTCAGTAAATAATAAGCTAGCAGAAACATATGCTTCAATCTCACTATAGAATCATACATCAACAACTAACACTATAGCTAAAATTATATAAAATTGGTTAAATAAGCATTGCAATTGGAGGATTTAGTAGAAGAATCGTTCAAATAAGCTAACATTAACGTACCATCATAAGCTAAAGTTATACTACAAACTAAACTAGAATTATACAAAATCTGCGAATAAACATACCGAATATGAATACGAATAGGCTAACAACGATAACATATTAAATTTCAGTATACATCAAAATCAACTATCCTAAAGCAATAAGAACTAGGATAGCATCAAAATCAACGCAAAGCCATACGGCTAGTCCAATACCAAGTCCCCCAAGCTGCTATTTGCACCATGGGTACACAATGAGCACAACCCACCTTGGTTGTGTCGTTAAAACCAACCAAACAACTAACCAAACGCAATATATACTGTCTCGGCTGGAAAAATAAACTACTACGGCTGGAAAACTACAACTACTACGGCTGGATACAACAAAGCATAAAAATGAAAAAACAAGTAACATACTGTCTCGGCTGTGGTCTCTCGGGCTGTGGTATCAGGATGTGGTCTCGGGCTGTAGTCTCGGGTTGCGGTCTCGGGCTTGGGCTATATAAAAAGAGAGCACATTTATACTGGTTGCTTAATACACGAGCTAAAACTATTGACGGCAACATGTCGTCAGGATACCAAAAGTTTAAAAAAATAAAAAAGGGACTACATTACCTATTTTTCGGCTGTCTCAGCTCTCGACTCTCACTCTCGGCTCACTCTAGCTCTCGGCTGTTAAAAAAACAAAAAAAAAAAAAAAAAAAAAAGGACATAAAACAACATAAAAAACTTAACAATTGCTACATTTGTTGGGTCTAAAGATGCTGCTGTTCGTGAAATATGCTAAGTGTTACTCTGCTGATACTAAGTAACTCTGCTGTTAGTCTATTACTCTGCTGTTTGGTGATATCTGATGGTTGGAATAATAAGCTAAGTATAACTCTGCTGCTAGCCACGAAGACTCTGCTGCTAGAAAGATTATGCTGCTGCTTATTGGATATGTATAGTATGTTAAGGATTAGTATAGAAAAGATACGTAAAGATATTTTTCGTGTATAGAAAGTTTTGTAACCGACTAGGACTCCTTAGTCTATAAAAGGAGGATCTAGGGTTAGGTTTAACATACGTATCATTATTGTTTTACACTTCAAGGTTTCTTGTAACCCTATTGCTATCGAGCAATCGTATTAATATATTGAAGTGTTGTTTGATAATTCGTTTTTGTTTAATTCTTCTTAAGATCAAGTATTAATTTCCGCATAATATTTGATATACAACTCAAGATCAGTTTTTATACCGATTGCTTTAGGTTTATATCTAAAGTAATTAATAAGATCGTGAAGCTCAACTGGGATCAACAACATTAATTAACACTTAAATTACATAAATTAAAAAAATAAAATAAAAACAAAAACAGCAAAATTAAAAATACCTTCTCGGTGGGGAAAAAGAAGAGGAAGAATTAAACAAATGATGGGTTGAGGAAGAATTAAACGGAAGATGTAGTGGGGAAGAAGTGGTGCTCGTGTGGTGGTTTGCTATGGTTTGCAGTGCTAGAGTAGTGGTGGTGCGGTGGTGTAATGGTAGTGTAATGGTGGTGTGGAGATGCTAGTGGTAGTGGTAGTGGTGTGGAGATGTTAGTGGTGGTGGTTTGTTGTGGTTCGCCTGCGAGAACTCGATCTGCTTTTTAAGATATAGATCGATATATGTGTCTAAGTGTTGACCAGATCTGCTTTTTGTTTAGTTTTTAATTGTCCCGACGACATGTCGTCAGGACGAATAAAGTAAGTTTTTCGTTTTGTGATTTGGCGGGATAAATGAAAATTTTGGGGTGTTTTTCGCACATAAATACCGACGACATGTCGTCGGTATGAATTACATATATAATTAAATTTAAATACTTTTCTATATGAATTACGTATATAATTAAAATTTATTTCTTATAAATACTTTTATTTAATATATAATTAAAATTAAATACTTTAATTTAAAATTAAATACTTTTATAAAATTAAAAAAATATTTAATTTAAATACTTTTATTAAATATATAATTAAAATTAAATACTTTAATTTAAAATTAAGTACTTTTATTAAATTAAAAAAATATTTAATTTAAGTACTTTTATTTAATATATAATTAAAATTAAATAAAAAAACTAGTCAAAATTTTTAAGTGTCTCGGTAAATGTGTACAACTAGAGGATAATTACATGGAAGCAGGATCTCCTGAGTTCGAATCCGGTTCTATACCTGTATTTGAAGACGAATTAAATGCCATCATTCAATGTTCTCAACAACGTAAAAGTGACATAATTTAATTCGGTCATATTTCTAACAGCTACCACAGCAGCAGCATGTTGAGAATTATGTAAAGGTAATTCTCTATATGCCGTGAAGAAGACTTCTCGTACATTAAATGCATTGAGAATTATGTAAAGGTGGTGATCTCGACTATTATGAACTAGAGGATAATTACATGGAAGCGGGAACTCCTGAGCTCGAATCCGGTTCTAAACCTGTATTTGAAGACGGTTTAGATCTGAATATTGATGAAATGGATGTTGATCGAACTGGTGGCAAATCAACTTGGCCGAGATAATATGGTTGTACACGAGATGTTAATCGAATGAATCAGAAAGATGAAATAGATGTGTACAACTTCCTTAACTTGGTTAGAGGAGTTTCTGATGTGGAAGCTGATAATGAGTGTCTAGGTGGAAAACTTCAAGTAGATGTACACATTAATGACATAACATTTGGTAAATGAGGTGCTGTGGAATCTGATAAACCACAGGGTTTAAATTGGAGTAAAAAAGTTGAAGAAAAAACTGAATCTTACCACTCTCAAAACATAACCAATGCTTCCCACCAAACACTTCCCGCCAAAACTTCCCACCAAACACTTCCCGCCAAAACACTTCACACCAAAATTTCCCACCAAAATATTGGCGCCAAAATTTCCCACCAAAATGTTTGTGTAAAATGTTGACATAAATAATGCCTAAAAACATTATTCATATCTCTATGTTTTAATGATCACAAAATATAAACTCATTAAACATAAACTTATCAAATAAACAAGTATTTAGTTGTAAATATTCATTTCTACAACTTAATCACTTAAGGTATAAATAAATAAGTGCTTAATGCATTATATGATCAAAGGAACATTTTCTTAATAACTAGATTTTTTATAAAACATCAAAAACATTTTATATATTTTTGAAAAAACATTTTTGGTATTAAATAAAAATGTTTAATCTTTTATAAAAATAGGAATTCAAAATTTTAACCAAAATCAGTTAAAATGTTCCAGAAAAACCTTCCTCACAAAAGGACAAAACTAGCCAACGTTCAGCAGGGGCGGCCCCCTTAATTTTACTAGGCGGCCCCCTTAAAATTAAGGGGACCGCCCCCCTATTTAAGGGGGCCGGCCACGCTCCAGTAGGTCTCCAGCTGTCCAGTTTTTCTCCTATAAATACCAGCCTTCTCCTGGATTTTTACTCACCTTTTGCACACTGAAACTTTCTGTTTTAAATCACATTTCATATCTTCAAAAACCCTTTGATCATATAATCTTAAGCTTTGGTTTCTAAGTGATCCAAGCTTCCTCCATTCAAGTGTAAGAGAAGAATACTCCTTCAACAACTAAAGAAGAAGTATTGCAACTTAGATACCTAAGTTGTTTGTGTCATCATACATTTGTATATAAGTTGTGTATTGTTGTTAGATAGTTGTGTGTATAATTGTTTGGGATAGGTTAGTGTGTAAGTAGAGAAGTTGTGTTGTTAAGGTGTGTAAGTAGTGAAGGTGTGAAGAAGTAGAAGTGTACATAGGTTGTGCTTAGTTGTGAAGTGTCGTGAAGAAGTCGTGAAGAAGTCGTGAAGAAGTTGTGAAGAAGTTGTGAAGAAGTCGTGAAGAAGTCGTGAAGTAGTCGTGAAGAAGAAGGTGTGATTAAGTCGTGTTTAAGTTGTGAGATTGGTTCTAGCTACGATTAGAACTCGACATCTAGCTTTGTGTCGTTAAGCCGGTGTAAGCTAAAGTTGTGTAAAGGTTTTCTCCGCCATAAGGGAGCTTGTTGACATAGTGAAGAAAACTCTCGAGTTAGGTGCTCGGGGAGTGGAGTAGGGCAAGGAAGGTGTCCTTGTAGCCGAACCACTATAAATCTCTTGTCTCCCGGTTAGATCTTTCCATCTCTAGCTTTTATTTCATTTTATTACCTTACTTGCATTACTTATTTATATTTACTTATATACATATTGTTCATATTGTTCAAGGATTGAGATCACATAAATTCGAATCTAAGTTTTAAAAACTAAACAAAGTTTTCAAAATAAATTTTAAAAAGGATATAAAACTATTCAACCCCCCTTCTAGTTTTCCACATAAAATATCTGCTTTATCCTCACAAACACATTATATACACTCTTATCCTCAAAACCACTCAACCTCACAACCTCTTATCTTCACACCAATTTCAAAACCTGAGATGCAGCGATATAATCCTTTTATGTGTTCTTGTGGAACAGGAAATATAAAACTAAGAAAATCACATAAAAAAGATACATTTGGATGGGAATATTATGCATGTCCTCTTTCAAAGGTAAACAATCATACATTTCTTATTTATGTAAATATACAAACAATCATAACATTTTCTTATTTATATAACAGCCAAGAGAAAAAGATTATGGATGTGGATATTTTATGTGGAAGAGTGAATTTGATTACCGGTTACGAGTAATCTCTTCTGCTTCAACATCTCAAGGTGATGGATCTGCACCAACAGAGTGCTCAAACTGTAATGCAAAAGATCTTAGGATAAGCATGCTGGAATCACAAAAACAGGTGCTAGAGACAAGAGTAAGGATGCTGGAGGCAAGACTTGAAATGGCAAGGAATCCCGACGAACACGACCACGCATGTCAGTCGGATGCAACACTCCGTGAGCTGTTAGGTGACATGGACAATCTTCATATGTAGTGTTGTTGTTGTTGTTGTTGTTGTTGTTGTTGTTGTTGTTGTTGTTTGTGTTATTGTTGTTGTTTAATAAAATGTTGTGTTATTGTAATGATGAAAACTAATTCACATGTTTACATAATCAGAAAGATGGAATAGATGTGTATCAACCGATGACCGTGAAGAAGACTTCTCGTACATTATTGATTAGTCCTAATGTTTATCACGAAAAGGGAAGGTTGGTTGATGTTGTTGGTGAGTGTGTAGATGAAGAGTTGGAGTCATGGGTTCAATGTATAAGAGTTTTCGAGTTCTTGGTTTTCTTTTGACCTAGATCTACATTAGTTAATGAAGATGTCTTTCTAATGTGTTCTAATGTGATATTGTACGTACGTTATCAACTATGTTTAGGTATGCATATATATGTTGTTGTTGTTGTGAAAATTACATATATGCATAAAGATTGGAGCGATATAATCCTTTTATGTGTTCTAGATGTATGTTATAGTTGAAACCAAAAGAAGACTCTTCTTGGATACGTTTACCAAACCCTTACTGATGTTTTTGCTGGATGTAGACCAGGAGGACCTTTTACCGCAACGAGACAAAGCTTCAAAGCGGATGAGCAAGAGATTATTAACGAAATTAATCCCATCATTCAGTCTATTACATTGTTGAATTCCATTTCTTGTTAATGTTAAAGAATAGAACTGAAGGAACAATATCACGATTAACAAACACGAAGGCAAACCTTTTATTTAAAACACGCAAGAGTTCTCAACCACATACATTTCATACAGACTCAAACGAAATAACTCGACAAGCAAACGACACAACTCGACATGCAAACGAAACAACTCAAACGAAATAACTCGACAAGCAAACGAAACACACGACATAGACCATAAGAAACATCGCCCTTTCATTTATTTTTGCTGCTACTTCCCACTTTGCTAGAACCTGCACCATCTTTTCCCTTTCTTGTTTTCCTTTGCTTGATGAAATGTTCAAACATAACTTCAATATTTGTTATCCTATTTCCCATATCATCAATTTTGGTTTCCAACGTACTTTCTCCGCCAACATCATCATCTTGAGCGTCCAACATCTCTCTGTAGTACGGCTTTTTCCTCAACCATTCCAGAATCTAGTATCTCATCCACGGGCTAATGTTCTTATAAGAACCATATTCATCATAAATTTCGTAGCCATATGTATTAAGAACTTCATTAAAGAGACCCTCCGACGATAAAACCTTTGACCACTCCTCTCCCGGCGTGTAACCAGCCATTGTTATGTGTGTTTTGTGAGAATTGACGATTGGTTATGTGCGTTTTACCGTCTTGAGGATGATTTGTTATATATAAGTAAAAAATTGGCGGGATAAAGGTAAAATAAGGCGGGAAGAAAATCCCGGCGAGTCGGCGACATGTCATCGGTACAAAACAGGCGGGAAAAAACCCCGCCCAATTATTCGCTATTATTCACACGCGGGGGAAGACAAAAATTAGGTCTACATATGTCCCGATGACATGTCGTCGGGACAATAAAATAATGACAAAATAAATGTTAATCAAACGTTAATTGCAATAATTTTTTGGGTTTATATGTTACCGACGAGATGTCGTCGATAACATATTGGCGGGGCAAATTCCCGCCCAATTTTTCACCATGGTTAGAAAAGTCAAATGTTTCCGATATGATCCCGACGACACGTCGTCGTGATTTTAACAGCTTAAAAATTCAACGCATTTTTGGCTCGGTCAAGCGTGGTTTTTGTCGTTTAGTGTAAAATGCCGACGACAAAATGTCGCCGGCATTTTGTTAGTCGCCCGTTCTAAAGATTCTTGTAGTGTATTTAGAAATTCTCTAATATGCTCTGGCTTTGGAAAGCTCGGTTGCTTTCGGTTGGAGGTCATCTCACATTAATCAAAGCCGTTCTTGGAAATCTTCCTACATATTACATGTCGATTTATATGATGCCTTCCTATGTTCAAAACAAGCTCCGAGTCAATTCGTAATAATTTCTTTATAGTCGTTGATCAAGGAGAGAAAAAGATTACATGGGTGAAATCACGGCCGGTTTAGGCATGGGGCGAAGTGGGCGACCGGCCGAGGCCCGATTTTTTAGGGGGCCCGATTTTTAATTTTTTTTAATGTATATATATATAAATTGTATATGTAATTAACTAAGCCCATTACAAATCTTAACAATCATCCAAAAATTAAACCATATACCTTAACCCACATAAAAAAACCCACTTACATATCGTTTTTATATTTTAGTTTATTTTATATAATTTGTTGCACCTAGCCTCCGGGCCCTTTTTTTTTTTTTTGCTCGGCCTAGGTCCATAAATCCTCAGAGACGGCCCTGGGTGAAATGGAAGAAGTGCATGGCGAGCAAGAAGTTGGGGGGCCTCGGGATCGGTAGTATTTATGGTCTCAATATAGGTCTCTTATTCAAATGGATATGGAGATTTCTATGTAACCCTTTTGATCTTTGGGCTCGATCTATATCGAATATATATGGGCCACATGGAGGTGTCTTTGAAGACCAGGTGCGTTGTTCCAGCTTGAGCCCGTGGGGTTCAATTCTGAAGTCTGTTCATTGTCTTAAGCGAAAAGGCATCGATCTCCTTTCTTTATGCATTCGTAAAATCGGGAATGGAGATTCAACTAAGGTTTGGGATGATCTTTGGTGTGGGGATAAGCTATTAAAAGCTCAATTCCATCGTATTTTTCTGCTTCATACCGATAGAGATTGTTCAGTTGCAAATCGGATTTCTCTCCCTAACTGGCAATCGGTTCTTAGACGGTGTCCGAGGGGTGGTGTTGAATTATTTCAGTACGAAGCGTTTCAAGCCGTCCTTAAGGATGTTGTTCTGTCCGATCAACACCCCAACCCGACAAGGGTAAAGATGTCACGCAAATGGTTTCATATCAGATATAACAAAGCATACATTCAAAAGTAATACAAAGATTCTCAAGGGTTACAAAGGAAATACTGAAATAACAAGGTTACAAGTCGAATACACTTTTCTAACAATAAGATAACTTCTAATCATCTCTAGGCCCAAAACTATCAAGTCTTCTAAGTCCAAAAGTCTCTTCACTCGTACTCATCTTCCAACTAAAACCTGCCGCACACGAAAAGAAAACGTGCGGCTGAGCTTACAAAGCCCAGTGAACAGATATATAATAAACGGAAACGAAAGTAAACAGAAATAATCAGATGTAGCATAATGAATAAGATACAAGAGTAAAGGTTTAGGATAGTCATCCACCACGAGCCCAGAAACTCAAAGTCATAATCTCAAAGTCAACATCTCAAAATCATAGTCTCACAATCAGAGGGGATACCTCTCAGGCAACCAGATAATATGAGGGGTGTCCTCATGTATCAAAGGGGGTGGAGTAGCTAGCTCCCAGAAATGTGAAAGGCGTGTATTGCACACAAGCACCAGTCACCAGACATATATCATATCAAATCATATTAAATCCACTAAACAGATCAGATCTAGGATTGCAATCCATACACCCCCCCCCCCAAACTCAAAGTCATAATCACATAATCATAATAGCCGGCAGATAGCAGAACAGGGACGGTGTGAGAAATCACTCCCCCACACAGGAGTCATGCCAGTGGTGCATCACAGACACGGCCAGGTTACCTTCCTGGCTAGGTAACAGAAAGGTGGCTCGGGTATCAAACTAAGAGTCAGGTCTCAATGTCATATCAAAGGTGCATCTCAAAGTCATATAAAAAGGTTCATACACAAGGGAACATAGCAATGGCCTGGGAAATCTCAACTGATTCATAACTCATAATCATAATCAAGGTTCATCTCAAAAGTTCATTTTAAAACTTCCATCAAAAGTCCATTTTAAACAATCCTTTATTCGTGATTTTCATAAAACGATCCTTTAAAGTAATTCTCATAAAAATATTCTTTCAAAACGGGTTTTCATGAAAATTAGTCTTCCAAAATAGCTTTCATAAAAGTTAGTAATATTTATATAAAAATGGTTTTGCCTCATTTATAAACATCCTTTCAAAATAGTTTTTCTCAAAACATTTTTCAAGATATAAAAAGGTTTTCGTAGCATAGCTTCAGATCAGGAATCATATCAAATGGAACTCAACTGGGGAGGTTCAAGCAAAGGGAAATCATAGCAATCGAATCAAAAACTAATGAATTCAAAATACGAGAGAGATCATGAGAAACCTTAAAAGAAAGGTCAGAATATCTGTACCTTATGACGAAAGCACAAACAGAAACAAAGCACAGAAATAAGGGAATAGCTCAACGTCTCTCCTTCTTCACACCTAGAGGAGTAGAGGGGATTACAAATCATTCTTAATTAACTTCCTTTCCATTTTAAGTAACCTTAACCATTTAAGTAACTTTCTATTTTAGGCAGGTTTCCCAATTTAGTAAGTTACACATTTAGTAATTGAATACATTAATGTTATAAATAACAATTAAATAACCTTTAAGGGTTAATATGACAATTATGATAGTTTAGGGTTAAATATGCCAATTTAGTAAAGTTTAGGGCCATAAATGTAAATTATCAAGATTTAACATTAAAAATGTCAAATAAATTATTTTAGAGTTTATATTATAATTTTTACATTAAAAGGATAATTTTAGGCCCCGTCATTTTATAATTTATTTAAACTCACACTCAACATTAATTTACACCGCGACAACCAAAAATATGATTAAGCACACTCTTTATTTATATTCGAACTCAAGCAAATCCGTGACACCCAATTCACGACACAAAACAATTTGCAACACTTTACTTATTTTATTGACGAGTAGAAACCAAACGGAACAAACATGCATGTACTAATATATACCGAGACGCACACCTGAACAAAATGAGGCCGAAAATCCCATTCTCGTACGCCCCCTTTTTATTTTCTTTTTAGAATTAACGACCAGGAAACAATTTTATGCGACACACCCCTTTTCATTTTAAAACTCATGCAACAAGAACACTTGAAAAGAAACTTTTAAACCGAATACCCACAACCCTTTACAGCTTGTTAAAAATCCACAAACCCTTAATCGAAAACGTTTATTAGCTAACCTTTAAATCCTTTCGACCAATAGCAGTTCATAAACCTTTATTACCTTTCGACCAAGACATCCATGCGCGAAGCTTTGTAACCAATTCAAGACCAATACGTCACACACACCACAACCATTATTCAACACATTCTAATTCTTTCACGCTGTAACATATGACCCACACACACGTCCCCCATGCACATGCAAGATCAATTAACAAGACACAACAAGACACAACATATATATTACTCACATAAAATCACACCTTCTTCTCGAATATATATTAAAAAAAACGCATGCCCCTCTTAATTCTTTAAGTCTATCACTAGTTTTCATATAGTAAAAAAAATCACATGCATGATCAATGACAATATTAAAGATGTATACAAGCTTATTATTTCATGAAACTTATTACTTCAAATGTGTTCTCAGTTTTTAACGAGACAAAAGTATCACACATAGTCAAGCCTTTAAACCATGTTTATACACATGCTTATCTCGTTCTATATTTCATGATTATTCCTAGGTTCTATTGATCGCGAGTTACGTAAACCGAATTTGGTGACATTTATTCACATCGAGACACAAGACAACAACGAGATAAACATATTAGGGATCGATATACATGTATGAGTCGTGACATGGTTTTGTTTTATTGATCGTGCAACTCTTCTATTAACGATAAAAACGTATTAAGTGGTCATATATACGTATGAAAACATATTGGGCGTATTACCAGAAAATCAAACGGATTTAGAGTTACCTTATAGTCGGCTTATACGAAAAGAACAAGAATCAACCATCACGAACCAACACTAGATCACGAACACATATATAGTCATACTCAAACACCCACGAATCAACAGCCTCAGCAACATTCTGTTCTTATCAAGAACACAGCAACGACTTTGGTTTGATAGGGAAAATAGTAGCAGCCATGTATGTGTGTGTTTTTCTTTTGTCGGCAAAGGTACTTTAGGGTTTAATGGATTGATTCAAATAAAAAGGTAAATGTGCCGTGATTTTGGGGATTATGGGCTGGAAGTTTCGGTTATACATTGGACCAAATCATATTTTGAATTTTTGTATACTTTCTATGTTTATATTACATTTAGAAGTATATTAGTTATATTATAAAGTTTATATTAATTGTTTTAATAATCTGAGCAAACTTTCGGACATATAGTGTGTTTAACATGATTTTGGTACTTCACAATTGTCAATAATTATATTAGAATTAGTTTTACTTCATATCATGATCTTTTCTCAAAGTTTGAAACCCTTTTGGTACATTTATAAACATATTAATCAAGTTTTAGATTGTAAGGGCATTTTGGTCTTTTCACATGTTTTCAGATTTTAGGTGTTACAACTTCTTCCCCTCTAAAAAGAAAAATTTCGTCCTCGAAATTTGCAAAGAATCAGAGATGAAAAGGTCGAAGACAAAACAGAGACACACTACGCATTGTTTGAATTCAAATGATAACGTATCAATATACGGATGATACTCGAATTCTCTAGGAAGAGGTACAAACAATACGTAGGGTTTACATCGAATTGATTAGGCGATTCTAACGAGAATACATCGAATCGTAGCAATCATGAGGTGATGTAGAAGTAACTCTTCAGCTTTTCAAATAGTCTCGGCTTCAAAAGAGCCTTCCAAAGGTGTTCTCATAAATAAACATGTATTGTTATTCTCAAGATCCAAAATCTCATATCTCAGCTCATAGCAGATCAAAATGAACGGACTTAACGAACGCGGAACGTATGTATAGCAGAACATAGGTGTATTTCCGTATAACAACAGATCGAATCCGTACGGACAGAAAGCATATCGTTAGATGTCATCAAATAGCAGAAAGCTCTATAACAGGACCTAAGATTCTTATCGGCAATGCAGAGGTCGGCACAACGCACGTCTAGAATCCAAACGTATCAAATCGTATATCAAAGACAGCAGATCAATCGTATAGGTAGAATGAATCTAAAGTCTCACTAAACGCGGATGATCTCAAACAGATATCAAAAATTCTAAGGTTCTAAGGCACTTCTCGAAATATCCTATGCCCACAACGAGTGCTCGTTATATGATGTAAGTATTATCACGTTGATCAGGCGTCATAATACTAGCATCATATAAATATGCCCTCATGATGGTCATACTCTATCTCAAGTCGTGAACAACACAACTTATCTAAATCCACCTAGTCCACCTACAGTCTCAGGGTCACCAAAGTCAAACATCATAACTAAGAATGCGAAATTACTCAAATAGTAACAGAAATCCGAAAATGTTCATCAGAATGCAGGTACGTCATTAATAGCGCCAAGACTTCATAACTTACCGAAATCAATTCAGCCCGGAATAAGCGGTTACTTCAACATCCGTCTTTTTATAAATATACAAATTCCTTCCATATCTCGTCAAAATTCTCATGCAAATCGTTATTCAACAAACGCAGAATGAACACAGAACGGAATTACTAACAATGAACCAAATCATTCAAGGGACCTCTTTAACAGGTAACGGAATTTAAGTAGGTTGAGGGGAAACGAATACGTCGTCGATAGCTTCATCCTTCACAGAATCATCTCGGCTGAACACAAAGTCCGATTCAACACTCGTCTATTCTCCTGCAAAATTCTAAAGTTCCTTCCAAGTTGGAGTAGTTGACGCTTGTCTATCTTCTCTCATGGTGAAAAGGAATTACAAACTTAAGTCTGGTTCCTCAAGCCTTTGACAACTCTTCTTGCTATTGTGGCGTCGTAACGGTAGTCTCTGACATTATCACTGTGCATCCCTCCATCCGCAAGCCTGCTTCAGCTATCAATTCATCTTAGTACAACTAAAATGAATAGAGAAACAAGATTACGTTTCTTCGACAGGTCTTCTAACACCGCTCCAGGTTTTGAGGTAACACCGCCGTTGTCAACTCCAGATTATGTGTTGAATGGTTCGTCTTCCTACGGTCTGGTTGTCTTGATGCCCGAACTGTAATCTTCACGGTTTGCATAATATATGGTTGAGTATTATCCCAGCTCCTCTCTTCTTCCTAGGTGCTTCATCCATGGTAATGCTGGTCGCCACCGTCTTCTACTACTCTTCCACCAAGTCTCTCATTTCGATAACTTTCTTCGATCTCGGTTCCTCCTGTGGAAAACTCTGTCTTCACAATATACAGGGTAGTGTCGTCCACAATGGTTTCTGAATGTTAATCAAATTCCTCTTCCAGAACAAGTGGTCGTCTCATCAATAATCTCCATGTTCTTCTTTCGTTTTCTGAACATAACACAATGTCATACTATGACAATTTGTCCAAAATACGCAAAGACATGACCATTCTTAGCCAATACCATTGGCATCACTCAAACTCATAAGGTTTTAACGAGTGAAAGGACAGTCTCTGAAATCATTTTGGGAAAAACCTTCACATACACTTCATGTCGCCTTCCTTCTTCGAAAATAAAAACAGAAATACTTCACAGAGGTTACCCTCGGTTAATTAACCCCCTTCTTAGAAGTTCTTGTGGTTGCTGCTTCAGCCCTTCAAATCTAAAACGATGAAATCAGATACGGAGTTTCAAAAGAAAGACCAACTCAATTATTGGTACTTGGAAACGGATAATGATTACTGATAGCGGTACGGTTCGGTTTACAACAGTCGATACGTCGACACATCCTTCTTCCTTATTCTTCAAAACCAACAATAGCATCCAAAGAGAATCACTGATGTGAGCAAACCATATTACATCGGAAATACCGAAAAATCTTCGTACAACGAAATACTTCCTGATGGCGGGACTTTCCAAGGGTGGATAGTAATGGTTGACAGGAAAACTTGATAATCATATGAGTTCAGGGTTGGTGCTTCCATAACGGCAGAATTTTAGCAGATTCAGGTGTAGAGATTCATCATAACGAAATAGGGTGAGATAGATTGTTAAGATCACATTTCAGATTAGATAGTCCATGGCAACTTTAAAATTAGTCATCCAGT
Source organism: Artemisia tridentata subsp. tridentata (assembly GCA_021014915.2). Taxonomy (NCBI): domain Eukaryota; kingdom Viridiplantae; phylum Streptophyta; class Magnoliopsida; order Asterales; family Asteraceae; genus Artemisia; species Artemisia tridentata. The sequence goes on from CP139504.1 coordinate 312,786,195, forward strand.
CCATAACTAAAAGACCATACAATGAGACATGTCAAGATCAAAAGATTCATAGCACGAATACAGTCATCGAATCAGACGGATAGTTCATATATCGGAGTCTAGCACATGTTTCAATGAAAGTGTTGAGGTGGATAAATGAACAGTTCAAGGTGTAGGAATTTGTTCAGCTTCTTATCATAAGCAGTAAGTGGGTGTGTATTATTTGTAATACGAACATCGTATACTTGTCAAAAGTGAGATGTACGGAATATCCGTTATTAGCATCATCATGCTCAGTTAACAAACCCATACAGAGATAGTATAACATCATATCCTTCCAAAGTAAATGGTTGGCAGAACAAGATTCGTCATTCAAAGGAAAGGAACATAACTTCCTATATCCATGGTTAATAATTACCAGAATCCTCATAGGAGTAGTATCGGATGATACTTTTACATTCAGCATAAGCAATGAGTTCACAAAATGTGTCGAACATATTAGGGTTGAACGACCTATGATATGGTCGGAAAGGTGTCAAACAGCTTGTCAAACAAGTCGGAGGTGGAGGTCAAAATCTGGAAATGAAACTTAAATGGTGTAAGGTATCCAGGTGGGTTTTTCGAGGCATTCCACTTACTTGGTTTCTAAGCTTTAAGTTACAAAACTTCTAAAGGCAGAGGCACGAATCAGAGTGATGCGGAAGCAAATGATACTCACATATATGCCTTAGTCTACCCATTCCTCACTGGTCAAATTTAGGTTCCTATAGGGAGATTCTAAAGCAAATCTTACAGGTTATCTTATGAGTGCCTACAGGGAAACTTAGTGGTCCTAACTTACACAGGCCAAGGGTAAATGTATTACGAATCGCAGCCTGTCTCTCTGATACCATATTTGTAACACCCCAACCCGACAAGGGTAAAGATGTCACGCAAATGGTTTCATATCAGATATAACAAAGCATACATTCAAAAGTAATACAAAGATTCTCAAGGGTTACAAAGGAAATACTGAAATAACAAGGTTACAAGGCGAATACACTTTTCTAACAATAAGATAACTTCTAATCATCTCTAGGCCCAAAACTATCAAGTCTTCTAAGTCCAAAAGTCTCTTCACTCGTACTCATCTTCCAACTAAAACCTGCCGCACACGAAAAGAAAACGTGCGGCTGAGCTTACAAAGCCCAGTGAACAGATATATAATAAACGGAAACGAAAGTAAACAGAAATAATCAGATGTAGCATAATGAATAAGATACAAGAGTAAAGGTTTAGGATAGTCATCCACCACGAGCCCAGAAACTCAAAGTCATAATCTCAAAGTCAACATCTCAAAATCATAGTCTCACAATCAGAGGGGATACCTCTCAGGCAACCAGATAATATGAGGGGTGTCCTCATGTATCAAAGGGGGTGGAGTAGCTAGCTCCCAGAAATGTGAAAGGCGTGTATTGCACACAAGCACCAGTCACCAGACATATATCATATCAAATCATATTAAATCCACTAAACAGATCAGATCTAGGATTGCAATCCATACGCCCCCCCCAAACTCAAAGTCATAATCACATAATCATAATAGCCGGCAGATAGCAGAACAGGGACGGTGTGAGAAATCACTCCCCCACACAGGAGTCATGCTAGTGGTGCATCACAGACACGGCCAGGTTACCTTCCTGGCTAGGTAACAGAAAGGTGGCTCGGGTATCAAACTAAGAGTCAGGTCTCAATGTCATATCAAAGGTGCATCTCAAAGTCATATAAAAAGGTTCATACACAAGGGAACATAGCAATGGCCTGGGAAATCTCAACTGATTCATAACTCATAATCATAATCAAGGTTCATCTCAAAAGTTCATTTTAAAACTTCCATCAAAAGTCCATTTTAAACAATCCTTTATTCGTGATTTTCATAAAACGATCCTTTAAAGTAATTCTCATAAAAATATTCTTTCAAAACGGGTTTTCATGAAAATTAGTCTTCCAAAATAGCTTTCATAAAAGTTAGTAATATTTATATAAAAATGGTTTTGCCTCATTTATAAACATCCTTTCAAAATAGTTTTTCTCAAAACATTTTTCAAGATATAAAAAGGTTTTCGTAGCATAGCTTCAGATCAGGAATCATATCAAATGGAACTCAACTGGGGAGGTTCAAGCAAAGGGAAATCATAGCAATCGAATCAAAAACTAATGAATTCAAAATACGAGAGAGATCATGAGAAACCTTAAAAGAAAGGTCAAAATATCTGTACCTTATGACGAAAGCACAAACAGAAACAAAGCACAGAAATAAGGGAATAGCTCAACGTCTCTCCTTCTTCACACCTAGAGGAGTAGAGGGGATTACAAATCATTCTTAATTAACTTCCTTTCCATTTTAAGTAACCTTAACCATTTAAGTAACTTTCTATTTTAGGCAGGTTTCCCAATTTAGTAAGTTACACATTTAGTAATTGAATACATTAATGTTATAAATAACAATTAAATAACCTTTAAGGGTTAATATGACAATTATGATAGTTTAGGGTTAAATATGCCAATTTAGTAAAGTTTAGGGCCATAAATGTAAATTATCAAGATTTAACATTAAAAATGTCAAATAAATTATTTTAGAGTTTATATTATAATTTTTACATTAAAAGGATAATTTTAGGCCCCGTCATTTTATAATTTATTTAAACTCACACTCAACATTAATTTACACCGCGACAACCAAAAATATGATTAAGCACACTCTTTATTTATATTCGAACTCAAGCAAATCCGTGACACCCAATTCACGACACAAAACAATTTGCAACACTTTACTTATTTTATTGACGAGTAGAAACCAAACGGAACAAACATGCATGTACTAATATATACCGAGACGCACACCTGAACAAAATGAGGCCGAAAATCCCATTCTCGTACGCCCCCTTTTTATTTTCTTTTTAGAATTAACGACCAGGAAACAATTTTATGCGACACACCCCTTTTCATTTTAAAACTCATGCAACAAGAACACTTGAAAAGAAACTTTTAAACCGAATACCCACAACCCTTTACAGCTTGTTAAAAATCCACAAACCCTTAATCGAAAACGTTTATTAGCTAACCTTTAAATCCTTTCGACCAATAGCAGTTCATAAACCTTTATTACCTTTCGACCAAGACATCCATGCGCGAAGCTTTGTAACCAATTCAAGACCAATACGTCACACACACCACAACCATTATTCAACACATTCTAATTCTTTCACGCTGTAAACATATGACCCACACACACGTCCCCCATGCACATGCAAGATCAATTAACAAGACACAACAAGACACAACATATATATTACTCACATAAAATCACACCTTCTTCTCGAATATATATTAAAAAAAACGCATGCCCCTCTTAATTCTTTAAGTCTATCACTAGTTTTCATATAGTAAAAAAAATCACATGCATGATCAATGACAATATTAAAGATGTATACAAGCTTATTATTTCATGAAACTTATTACTTCAAATGTGTTCTCAGTTTTTAACGAGACAAAAGTATCACACATAGTCAAGCCTTTAAACCATGTTTATACACATGCTTATCTCGTTCTATATTTCATGATTATTCCTAGGTTCTATTGATCGCGAGTTACGTAAACCGAATTTGGTGACATTTATTCACATCGAGACACAAGACAACAACGAGATAAACATATTAGGGATCGATATACATGTATGAGTCGTGACATGGTTTTGTTTTATTGATCGTGCAACTCTTCTATTAACGATAAAAACGTATTAAGTGGTCATATATACTTATGAAAACATATTGGGCGTATTACCAGAAAATCAAACGGATTTAGAGTTACCTTATAGTCGGCTTATACGAAAAGAACAAGAATCAACCATCACGAACCAACACTAGATCATGAACACATATATAGTCATACTCAAACACCCACGAATCAACAGCCTCAGCAACATTCTGTTCTTATCAAGAACACAGCAACGACTTTGGTTTGATAGGGAAAATAGTAGCAGCCATGTATGTGTGTGTTTTTCTTTTGTCGGCAAAGGTACTTTAGGGTTTAATGGATTGATTCAAATAAAAAGGTAAATGTGCCGTGATTTTGGGGATTATGGGCTGGAAGTTTCGGTTATACATTGGACCAAATCATATTTTTAATTTTTGTATACTTTCTATGTTTATATTACATTTAGAAGTATATTAGTTATATTATAAAGTTTATATTAATTGTTTTAATAATCTGAGCAAACTTTCGGACATATAGTGTGTTTAACATGATTTTGGTACTTCACAATTGTCAATAATTATATTAGAATTAGTTTTACTTCATATCATGATCTTTTCTCAAAGTTTGAAACCCTTTTGGTACATTTATAAACATATTAATCAAGTTTTAGATTGTAAGGGCATTTTGGTCTTTTCACATGTTTTCAGATTTTAGGTGTTAAGGATCATGTTCTCTCCGATCATCACGACTCCTGGAAATGGTCGTTAGATATTTAAGCCGGATTCTCCGTTGCTTCCGTGAGACACCTGATTGATTCACGTCTTCTTGTTGTGGATCAAATTGCCACTCATTGGAATAGGTGTGTCCCCATTAAAGTTAATGTTTTCTTGTGGAGATTGTCGCTTAATAAACTTCCTTCTAGGGTTAATCTTGATAGAAAAGGTATTGACGTTGGCTCGGTCTTATGCCCCATTTGTCAAGAAGATGTTGTATCGGTTAACTATATTTTCTTTTCTTGTGAGATGGCTAAAGATTTGTGGGATTTATTGGCTAAATGGTGGGAGTCAGACATTCCGGTTTGTGCCAATATCTCGGAATGGTATTCTTGGTTGGATTCTCTTCATGCTTCTCTCAAGGTGTGTTCGTTTCTTGAAGCGGTTGGAGGTACTCTTTTATGGTCTATATGGAGCTTTCGCAATCGTTTGGTCTTTTCTAGCTCTCCCCCTAAAAAGGCGTTGTTTTGGGATTCTATTGTTTCGCAATCTTTCTTATGGATATCATCTAGAAGTCTTAAGTTTAAGGTTAGTTGGATAAATTGGTTACAAAACCCTGTTATTTATATTTCTTCCATGTAATTTTCTTTCTAGCTTTTGCTAGTTCTTAATAAATTGCCGCCGTTCTAAAAAAAAAATCTTCTAAACCGTGTTGTCTATCTATTGGTTTTTCTTTTGGCATACTTCTATACATATATAACCTAATCTTTTACCACTAGCTAAAAAACACCTGCCAACAATAACAATGAAATTGTAATACTTGCAAACAATTTGATTGTTATAGAATACCACAGGTTTTAGTCTCCAAGTTCACATCAAATCCCTTGTCAACCTTTCTTACCTCAAACTCATTAGAACTAGCTAGAAGGATGAACTATCCAATATCTATGACCTTTCTAAAATTAGCTAGGTCTGTCACACACGTATTACGTACATTTTTGATAAAGTGAAAATCTAGCCAAAAGTATTCTTGAAAACATAAAGGTCAAATGACACTACTAAATTAGACTCCCCTCTTCACTAATACTGACGTAACATTACTATTTTTCTCTGAGTTTTAAAAAATGAAATAATATATAGGAAAATCGTGCATTTGTTTAGGTGATAAAATGAGTAGCTTCTCGTAAGATGTTCAATTAAAAAATATTGAGAGTGTGTACAAGTTATTAGCTACTTCATAAGCATGCCGTTAGATTTAATATGTTTTCACATATGCACTATCGTCTTTGGATAGAAGATAACGGCGCGCTAGTAAACCAGAAAACAACATAATCTTAATCTCAACTTGCACATATTATGTACACTGAAACATATAAATGAGTGAAATATTTTTCCTTTAACCGATGTGGGACTGGAATTTTGATACAAGTAACTCTTTATATTGTGTAAGACTTGACCAAACAAACAGAATCGATAATCAAGTCCATTTAAATTGCCATACACTTTCAAGTCAAAGCTAGGTTATCGATACATATAATAGTACTAATGATGAATCACATATATTACAGAGCAACTTGGAGGAGTGCATATAATGTACACATTTGGTGTCTTGATTTTAAAGGCTGTTGCTCTGCATTCATACATCAACGGCACTCAAATCTATCGTGTTCTTAATCAAATATAGGCTTCACTTGTTCCAGTCATAAAATCATCATATTACTTGTTAGATTTTCAAAGTTTATATTAAAGATGTGTACGTATATAGACTGTCAAATTTGATCAGGAATGGTTTTTTGGTCTATAATTCTATTGATGATCATAAAAACTGCGATTCTGAAGACTCTTTCTTTCATATGTACATTATTTGTTTTTGACTAGATAAGTACGAGTAGTTAGTTGTTTAGAGTCGAAGTGAACATTTTCTCCTAAACGAGAGTGTATGTTTTTGGCTAAATAACTTGGTTGATTTAAAGTCGAACAGCCTCTTGTATCAGAAGGTAGATCGACCTTGCATGTTTCTCTGGCTCGTTGCTTGAATAACCTAAGCGCTACCCATATTCTTGCATATATCTTCCAAACTATGTCGTCAATTTTTCGGTTTATCTCTTGGTAAGTAATGTTTATCTCTAGTTCGGGTCATGGTTGGCCCTCCTGAATTCTGTTTCTGGTCGTGGTCTCCAATATATACGGGGTACTCAAGTCGTATACTGTAACATATAGTTACCTGATGAGTGGCACATCAGTCTATATGTTCGGAATGGAATCTTGTGCTTCACTTGTTCCATACATAAATTCATTATCCAATTTACAAAAATTATAAGTTTCGTTAAAGATGTGTATATAGACCATTTGAAGTTTTTGGTCAGCCATGGTTTTTGTTTGTGGCCGTTAACTGTTTTGAAGACTCTTGGTTGTTGGCACAACTTCTTGGTACTTTCTATGAATGATTGAATCAAAATAATAATCACACTAATTTCATTGATAACACAATCGTTATTTTACAGAATAAATTACATGGGTATTTATAACCCATCAACCGACACTTATGAACCATCACACTGGTTCACTAAATGGTATAACAACCATCATACCTATTCTAACAGACACAACCCTTCAATCTTTACTGCTATAACCGAAATTACCTACCATTCGGTTGTAGACTTTATTCTTGACACACTAGACCCCTTAACTTATATACATACATAAATATTTGACTTACATGGATTAATAAGTTAGTATTCAACACTCCCCCCTAATTTATTAATCCATGCCTTCAATATCTTGAAGCTCGATCATCTTTATCTTGAGCAGGTTGTAGGAAGTCTTGCTCTCTGAACTTTGGCTTGTTTCTACTTCTGTTGTCTTGATCTTTAACACGAACTATGTCTTGAACTTCCTCATTGATTTGACTTCTTTCTTTCTTTTCTTCTATCTCATCTCGATCATCTTTGTTACCTTTGTCACCATCTTCCTTCATTTGTATCATTTCATAATCTTGAATCTCTAACAATCTATCTCTTATATCACGATCTTCTGGTTCAAGTTTCTTGTTGCTTGACTTGATGTCTTTCTCAATCTGGCTTTCCTTCTGAAATCTTGATGGCGTCTCTCGATGCTTCTTGCATTCGCCCTTGTCAACTCTTGGTTCTTCTTCTAGGAATTTCTTATCTGAAACAACTTCATGGCTCTCTTTCTCAAACTCTTCTTTTTCTGTTTTTAACTCTTTCATCTCTTTGCTTGTGCGATCTCTCAACTTCTTTAGGTTTTCTAACTCTCTCTGCATTTGTTTCTCAAATGCTATCTCTCTATTTCTTATTTTCTTCTCAAACTCTTGTTTCTCCATCTCTAACTCTTGAAGCATTTCGAACTTTCATAACTCTAGTTTGCTTTTCAAATCTATTTCTATTTCTGACCTTATGCCATCTAACTTTTCTTTTAGAATTTCATCCCTTTCACTGCCATTTCCATTCCATGTCGGTTCTTCTTCTAAGGATGTAACCATCAATAACGTTGGTTCGTTATCTTCGTACACAAGGTTTGATATTTCTCTTCTACGGTCTGGTTTTGGACAATCTCCCGCATAGTGTCCAAACTCATGACAATTATAACATTCTATTTCTTTAATGTCTCTTCTATGGGAGTTTTGATCTCCAGGGTTTCTCCTTCTTCTATCATAACTATCTTCATTCTTACTATCTCTTGCGAATCTTCCTCAGCCTCTTCCTCGTGTGTGATTACCACCTCCTCGTCTATCATTTCCATAGTTGCGTTCATAATTTCTGTCATTCCTTTGACTTGTGAACAACAACTTCTCACTATTATCTTCCTGACTTCCTTTTCTAAACTTAATCATTTCTTCATAAGTCTTAAGTTTCCCGATAATCTCCTCCAACTTTAGAGTCTTAAAATCAACAATCATTTCAATGGTTGCTACCACTGGTAAAAATTTATCTGGTACTGCATTAAGTACTTTTCGTAATTTCGTTTGCTCATCAAACGTTAATCCACATGTAGCAGCCTTTGTAATAATACTCATCAACTTCCCGGCAAATGAATCTATTGATTCATCTTCTCTCATCACAAGTCTCTGAAATTCTGATTTAAGTTGTTGCGAGTGGGCCTGTTGTACATCTTCTGTTCCAAGAAATATTTAGAGAGTCCCAAATTTCTTTCGCTGTTTCACATCCCGCAACTTGCATTTGCAAATCTTCTGGTAATCCTTGAAATAGGTATGCTGACGCAGAACTATCCTTTCTCTTTTGATGTACTTGTTCCTTCTACTAAATTCCATACTCCATTTGCCAATAGTATCTTCTTCATTCTTAATGCCCATAATGTATAGTTCGTATTGTTTAGAACTGGGCATTGATATGATGATAACGATGAGGCGAAAATAATATTTTTGTTTTCGTTTTTATCTCCCGACATATCCTTTTGATTTGGTTTTCTTCTAAAACCAATATAACTCTAATAATAGTCGAACTTAAATCTTTCTGTCTAATCCACAAGAATATACAAATTCTAAACTTTTCTTATCTATTCTTTTAATAGATAAAAAGTAACAAATATTTAAATTTTAAAAGAATAATAAAACTGTTACTTGGGCTTCCTTTTTATGGGCTCTTTCCCTTAACAGCGGCCCTTTTTTTTTCTTTAGAAAGTGTCGCTCCTTTTTCTTCCTTCTTCACAAATTAGGGCAAGATCCAATACCTTCTTCCTGTTGCAATCAATGGTGATTCCTATTTCCGATGACGGCGGTGGCGGTCTCTGTAACCGCTGTAAGAATTTCACTATATAATATTCTAATACTATTCCTTTTTTTTCTACGTAGATTTTTTTTTTTATTATTTATTATTTGATTATAACTATTATCAAATATAACGCAGATCACATCCTCGATAAACATGCTCGCACGCAACCCAACCGTAACTTATTTAATGTTTATCTATATAAACATCTTTGATCTAAAACTTTATGATATCCCATTTACCAATTTACGTTAATTCGTTAACATACGTTTAAACCAAACGTTTCTTATCTAATAAGAGTTTTTATGAAACCCTAAGCTACCATAATAACATGTGAGAATAACAAAACCCTAGAAATACTAAAATACCACTTATTTGAGTAAGGTACAAGTCACTAAAGCAGAGAAACCCTAATTCCATTATAACTCTCGACAAAAACCCTAATTTCACAAAACTATGATTTTATGTAATAAAATCACAAACCCTAAATAATATTTTTATAAGATATATATGTACAAGTCCTTTAAACCAAAGTACAAGTCATTAATGCATAAAACTAATTAATAATAAAAATGCTATATAAACTCTAAAAATAATTATTTTAAAGGCATATTGTGTAATAATTTCATACATTAATTTTTAAAATAAATTTATTAGATTTACAAATTAATAGTACAACTCTTCTAAGCCTAAAATACAACTCTCCAAAGCACCAAATGATTTTCTTTTATTGTATTAGAACTCGATATTTATAAATATATTTAGATAACCCTAGAAAATCATTTCTAATTAACAAGTAAACCCTAGAAAACTAACTATATCCGTAACTCTAGAGTACCACATGACAAAGCTTAATGTACAACCCAATAAAGCCCCATTCGAACCACACCTTTCCATTTTCCCTTTGCCTAGTTTGAATCCAACCTAAAACAAACCAAACCCCTCCTTTTTCTAAGCCCTAAGTGATACATATGTCCTACACTAAACCCTCCACATCATTTACCTTCTAGAAATAGCATACTTGTATGGAGGGGTGTTTTCCACATCACCCTCTTTCCCCCTCCATCCATATGGCGCCCATATAAGAAGTACACATCTCCTTGTCTCCTCAACACTCTCCAAGAAACCCTAATACTCCCTTCCTATATATAGTTGATCACCACCTTCCCTTATTTACCTCAAAACACTCGAACTCCACCACCACAGCCCACATACTTTCCATACTACTGCCAAAACACTTAAACCTAAGCCAAGAAGAAGCCTTGTGAGAGCCAAGAAGGAAGAGAATCACTAGCTTCTAAAAATCAAGCCATACGCCACAAACATACCCTATTCGAACTAATATAGCTAGGTAAGCTCTTAACTCTTTTCATTATCTTACAAATACTCTAAATACTCTTAAAAGCACTAATCAATAACCTTTACTAATAGTCTAACACAAAAACTAAAAATTAAATTTTCTTTCTTTTCTTTTTCTTTTTGTTCGAACCAAACAAACACACCCTTAATATTATTTTTAGTAAATACAGACTCAAGAGGAGATAAAACATATAGAAATAAGTTTAAACATACTTAATATTATTATGTTATACATTAGAAATTAGCTAGAAAACTTAAAAACCAAAAACCTAAATTTTCTTTTTCTTTTTCTTTCTATCGAGACAAACAAACACCCTCTTAATTTTTTTTTATATTATTATTATTATTATTATTATTATTATTATTATTATTATTATTATTATTATTTTTTTAATAAACTAAGAACAAGTAAAACATGTTAAAGAATAGTCTAAATATGTTAGTCATACTATAGATATGCTAAGATTTCTAATTCATAAGTTCGAGAATCAAAAATCAAATTATTTATTTCTTTTTGTTCCTGTCGACAAACCAGAGCAGACCCTCGACTTTGGACCAAAATTTTTACTATAAAATGGACTTCAAAATTTTTGGATTTTGGTCATATTAAAGATCACTTAGTTGTCTAAATTTAGGAAAAAGAACGGAGTTAAATGATCAAGTATTCGTCAAGATATTGGCTTTTCTTTTCTGCTTGTTTTCTGCCATTCGAACCCCCACAAAACAATTCATTCGAGCCCTATAAGCTCGAATGAATAGCACATAAGCTGTTTATAAGTTAAAAATAAAGTGTACCAAAGAGTCGTAAAAAGTTTTGTCTTTTTCTGTAATGTATAACGCGTTTTATAAAAATAAGGACGTCATGTGTAACACGATGGGAGTCTTAGGGGTAATTCTTGCCACAACTCTAAGTAAAATTATAACAAGGACTTAGTTTGTTGTCCACTTGTAACTCAGGGGTAAAAAGTATCATTTTAAAAACTATAGGGTAGAAACTGTCATTTGACCAAAGTTGAGGGGTAAAAATTGTAATTTTATGAAAGTTGAAGGATAAAAATTATCATTTTATGAAAGTTCAGGGGTATAAACTGTTAATACATGAAACTATATGGTAGAAAGCGTAACTTTACATATAATTCTTATTATTAATATAATATATATATATATATATATAAAAACTAATAAATAAAAATACGTTTATCTCGATAACGAACAAACGGGGAATAATTAACAAACGAAACGAAAACATAAAAATAAGAAATAAGATAAAATCTTATAACTTTTGAAGAGACTTCATGTTGTCTCAATATAACATTTAATCGACAACAAAAACCGTTACGAAACGAACACTAGAACATATTTATACTTAAGAGCGATTACTGAAATTTGACATAACGGACCAGGTTGCGTCCCGGAGACGTTTATCAACTCTGTTAAATTTTGTTTTCCATCCAAACTATCCAGGTGAGTTCATAGTCCCACTTTTTTTATATGTCTTCCAAACTTGTGGGGAGATGCATGCTACCAAACCCAACACAAGTATTTTCCTGATTGTTATTGCACTAAGTTAACTGTTCCCTATTTATATTTATTATTTAAAAGTCCCTCGTATCATGCACCATTAGTCACCTGCTGGGTGAGCGCGAATATGTGAATAGATCTATTGGCCTGACGACCCATTTGTACTAATCGGATGGATATCTTTGTGGTAGCCGGTTAGACAGATGCATTATATTTGATATCTGATCTTGGGGGCAAACCACTTTCATTTTTATATGTTAGTGAGACTGGAAACTGTCAACGCATTGCGTTTCATGAGGTTTAGTGCAATATTCCGAATTGTGATATAACTGATTTCTTTTATTTAGCTTGTGTTCAAAACTTATTATAATTTTAAACATTATGGATTCACTCAACCTTTGTGTTGACTTTTTAGCATGTTTTATCTCAAGTAACTAGAAGTATGACGTTGGCACGGAGTGGCGGTGGACTCTCTTTTATAATAAGTGTGTCCACTATGTTATCATTCAATGAATAATGTAACTTTTATAACGTATTTCCGAACCTCCCCCTGGGACCTATATTATGTACTCTGATTTAAATAATGAATGATAACAATTTTATTTAAAACATCTCTTTTTGAGTCGTTTTCTATTTTCATGACTGTGAACCATGAAGTGATACCCCAAACTTATATTCCGCTGCGTATATCGAAAACGGGGGTGTTACAGATTGGTATCAGAGCTCATGGTTGTAGAGAACCAAATGTTTTCAAACATTGAACTATAACCAATTTTCACAAACTAAACCAGAGTCCTCCGTGCCACGACGCTACTGAAACTTTATTTATACACGATTTATTGTTAATTATTTAGTTATATAGTGAAATATTCATAATTACCGGGTGGTTACAGAGCTATGTCTTCTCTTCCTCATTCTATCACTCTTTTGTCGGACTCGGATATTGAAAATATCGCGACTGTACCGGACATCACGACCGTACCTAGACGAACGACAGAGTCGAATCCATCAGAAGATGTTTCCGTGGTGCCTGAGATTTCTGCAGCATTTGGACATGATACAGAGTCAGATCCTTCTGAAGAACCGTCTGAGGATACTTTGATGCCCGATGTCGCACCATTCCCTGATGATCCCTATATGCAGACCAGGGAGAGAGCTCGTACTTTTGCCAATGAAGAACCATCCGACCCTGATTCTCCTTCGGTTACAGAGATACCTCCAAAGAGAATCCGAAGAACGGCAAGAATCAGAACTATTCTTGTGCCATCGTCCTCCTCACTACCACCACATCCTTACATGCTGCCTACCTATGTTCCATCAGTCCCTACATCATCTAACAGTTTCACTCCTCCATCCGTCCCGTTTTAACTTAGTGATGAGGTCCGAGCCATTATCGCCCGATATAGTGCTTTACCCCAACCACCTACTCCCGACATCTCTACTCCGCCACGAGTATTTGAAGTGGGAGAAAGTTCGCAAGCAGCGCAAGAACGACAACCGAACGTCTCCACCCTGCTAACATGGCTAGAGCGGCAAGAAGAACAAATTGAGACTGCCTTGGGTCATCTGGAAGAATTACCATTAGAACGTACTGAAGGCATCGAGTATACAGTGGAAGATCTGATGACGGGTCAAGAAGCTATGCAGCAGAAGATAGATGAAAATTGTGAGGAGTCCGAGAAGCGTTATGAGCAGGTCAGACGCCAAATACCTTTTGTCTATGAAAATGAATTGAAGTTGATAGAAGAAATGATCAAGAGAAATGAAGAATTAGCAATAGCTCAAAACCGATTTGCAGTTTTAGAGACGACAGTGACAGAGATGCAGATTCAATACCAGGAGTACATGCAGGTTCTCGTTAGCATGATAGTCGAACTCGACAGTCGACTTAAGGGAACTCCTGGTGGTCAGTAGATCAAATCGTTATATATTATCTTTTGGTGCTACGTCTAAATTTTGGGATATATAGTATAGACATAGCACTAGTATGTAGTTTATATCAAATAGCTTTTGTACTTAGCTACGGGATATGTGGCATAAATGCGACGCTTGTATTTTGTTATATATAACAAATTAACAAGTTATTTATGACTATATATGGTTAAGATATTTTGCTATGTATGATATAAATTGACATAGACCAGTGCCGATCATCTTATATGTGACCTTATGATTATCATGGGTTTACCATTATTAATGGTCATTATGGAAAAATCTAAACATGTGTTTTCTTGTGATGTTAGTATAAATATGTCCCGCAAATCCCCAGAACCAGTCATGTCCCAAGCTGCTATCCGAAAGCTTGTAACACCCCGACCCGACAACGGTAAAGATATCACAAATATATGGTTTCATATCAGAATAACATAACATCCATAAATCAAAACAGCGGAAGTCTTATTATAACCAAACAGAGTAAGTCAACATGACTTATACCAAAAGTAAGACAGAAAGTAAATGAAGTACATAAGTTCAAAAGCCCAAACAATGGCATGACAAATGTCTAAGAAATCCAAGTGGTAAATAAGCTACTAAGACAAAGCTTCACTCAGGTGCACTCTTCCAAAAAGCCATACCCCAGCTCCTAGCTTAATTACCTGCCGCGGGAAAAGAAACGCGGCTGAGCTACACGAGCTCAGTGAACAGATATAACGGTAACAAACAGTAATAATGGAATAGGGAAATGAAAGAAACCGTACATGATATAACAATAGTTAGGAAAGAATATGAAAGTTATGCAGAGATATCAGAAAGTAAGGAACAGTACAATGGATAATGATGAAGGTAGACAGAAAATCCCATCCCAAGCCCAAAACATATCAAGTCCAATATCATGTTATAGGGTATCAGTAATGAAAGGTAAAGGTCATAAGTCTATAAGGTGCAGGAAAACAGAAATCCTCTACGAGCCCAGAAACAGTAATCAGTATCATAACACCATGCAGAGAGAAGTCCTCTCACTAATCCCAGAAATCAGATAATGGAGTAGCTAGCTCCCAGAGTGTGAAAGACGTGTATCGCACACACCATCAGTCACCAGAAATCAGTAATCAGTAATCAGTAATCAGAACAGTTCTAGGATGCATCCATACGCCCCTGGTGGCCATAAACCTCCCAACACACCAAATAAAATACAGAAAAGGGACGGAACAGGTCATCACTCTCCTGCCCTAGAGTCATGCCATCGGTGCATCAATGACATGGTCATGAAACCCTCATGACTAGTTATGGCTCGTAGTATCAAACTGTGGGTCAAGGTCAAGTATCATGTATCCAGTATTTAATTTAGTTTCATAAGTCAATTTCCATTTCAGAATATCAGAGTTCATAATCAGAGGTTCATATCAGAGGTTCATACCATAAAGGTTCCATATCAGAAAGGTCATATATCAGAAATGTTTAATATCAGAAAGGTTCATAACAGAAAGGTCATGTATCAGAAAGGTTCAGTATCAAAAAGATTCAGTACTATAAAGGTCATGTCAAAGGTTCATAATATCATGAAAGAAACAAGAAAGGTTCACAGAATCAAAGAACATGGCAGTGAATCAGAAATCAGAAATGAGCCGAAGGCACCTTACTAAAGAAGGGCAGAATATCTGTACCTTAATAACCAAGCAAGCAACAGAAATAGCAAACACAGAAAAGAATCAAGACCTCTCCTTCTTGGCACCTAAAGGAGTAAAGACAGAATTACTAATGATCCCACTTTCCATATTAAGTAACTTTCTGTATTTAGCAGGTTTCCATTTTTAGAAAGTTTCCTTATTTAGTAAGTTTCCATAATTAGCAGGATTCTATAATTAGCAAGATTTAAGTATTGTGATTTAGTTAAGTCATTAATTTGGTATCATCATGGAATTAGGGTTGATTTTAATAAGTTATAAAAGTTTAGGGTTAAATATGACAAGTTTACATAGTTTAGGGTTTTAATTGTAAATATATCAAGTTAAGGGTCTAAAATGAAAATATCATAAGTTACTCATTTAAATACTTCATTTATTCAGAATTACCTCTTTGACCCATAAGGTTTCATATTTTACACTTTACACCCTTTATTTATCAAAGTTACAAAATAAACCCTATAGTTACATAATTTACAATTTAACCCATATAATATCCTTAATTACACCACTAGCCCTTACATTTAATCATTTACAGAATATACCTTCTAAATTTATGTATGGTACGACTTTACCCCTTAGTTTCACATAATTACACATTTAGTCCCCTTAGTTTATAAAACTTATATTTTAAATCATAAATTCATAACAATTACATATTAGGCCATTAAATTACCAAAATTACCCATTACCCCTTGAATATAATCTATTACTCAAAACAACCTTAAATTTCCAGAAATTACATTTTTAGTCCCTTGATTTAAATTAATTTCAATTCGGAAATATAATTATATATATTTACTCTTTAAACCTCTTAATTTCAAAACTAACACACATGGCCCTTATTTTATATTTTTACATGATTAGTCCCTAATTATAACACCTTACAAAAATATCCCATGAGTTTTAAAAATTACAAAACACCCCCTTATATTTTTATTCACAAATCGGTAATTAACAAAATAACACAAAACCCTAATATCAATTCCAAATCATTACCCCATGATTACTAATAACCTTAAATAATCATTAATAACCAGATTTCATGTCATGTACCCTAACCCTAATCGATTTCATTAGGGTTTTATTTTATTTTCTTTCTTTTCTTTAATTTCCAATAAATCCGGTTAGAAAATTAATCCACCACGACATTTTTAGGCTTCTAAAACTCGAACCAATATTTTTCCCAGATTATATGGATCGTATAGAGCTCAGGAAAATTAAGCCTCACACCCAGAAAATTCGTACACAATTATTTAGAGTTTTAGCACGTTTTTAAGGTTTAATTCTCAAATAATTCGAAGTGCATGCATGGTTCGATTCTATCACTTTATTTAGACCTTATATGATGCAAGAGATGTGAGAAAAATACCAGACAAGATTTAGGACGTATAGAACAGGTTGCACAAATTTAGTTCTCTCGGCTAGAATAAAAATGACACCAAAATTCTCCACGAGCACAAACGCGACCAATAAACCTTGGAATCATTTTTCACAGATCATAAATGATGTGAGGAACACAAGAAAAATGGAGAATGAATTTTACATGGATCGAATGAATTAAATTGGAATTGTTACCTTACGTGTGGAATAAAGGAAGAAAATTCGACACCAAGCCAATCCGACCTCTATAATTCGTAAGGCTATTTTTCTAGGCTTCTTGAGATGCTTAAGAACACAGGAAAATTTGTGGTTTAAGCTTATTCCCATTTTAAGTGGTATTTATCCATATATTTTATAATTAAAATCAATTTAATAAATAATGTGTATATAATTTGGTCCAATTAACTTCAATGATGTGTTATAAATATTTTTGTGGCATGTACAAACATTTGATTAGTGTCTTATAATTATTTTATGTCACATATAGTTTATTTACAAAAGTCTTGTAATTTAATTGTTATTTATATAAGCTTTAATCAAATATTAAAATTGTAAGGGCATTTTAGTCTTTTTACATGTTCTAGATTTTCAGGTATTACAACTTCTTCCCCTCTAACAAAAAAATTTCGTCCTCGAAATTTGCAAGGACATAGAAGAGAAAATAGGACAGCAACGAAACAGGACATACCAGATCAGATAAGCCTTACTCACGGATGGCTTGGAATAATTTAGCAGAACGGATCTTATCGTAAGATAGTGGAAACAAACGGATAGAGTAAAACCTATTAAGGTAGAGCAGAAGTGAAGTACACCATCGGTTTCGTCCATCGTATCATGATAATAAGAATTCTCAAAGTGAACAAATCAAATCAAAATCTCAAAATTCAACATGGAATAAAATTATTAATTTAGAATTCAAAATATCCGTACGAGAAATCAATAAAGCATCTAATGTATCATAATCGTAAAAGAGAAAATGGGTATCAAAATATCCAAACAAACGGAATGAAGAAAATAACAATTCGTGAAAGCGATCTCCTCACTGAGCTGGCTTGTTGTCCTTGGCACTCTTATTGTTGTCGTTGTTACCTCCAAACTTGGGACAATCCCTCACTTGATGCTCAGAAGATCCACATCTAAAACAGGTCCCATAAGCCCGACGACACTCTCCAGGGTGGCGTTTCCCACATGTAGTACAGATAGCGTAAGAAAATGAACCTTCAGATGAACCTCCCTGAGAAACAGATCCCGAAGCCCTGCCCTGCTGATGTCCCCTGGTAGACTGATCTCTCCACTGTTTTTGACTGTTGTTGCATCCCGAGCGATCATCTTCCTGCCTAGTAGTGAACCTGGAATTCTGGCCCCTCGTATCCGGCCTCCTCTGATCATAGCTCCTGCCAGACTGACCCTGATAGTCACGTCCACGATCTGACTGACCTTGCTGATCAAAGTTCCTACCAGAATACCCCTTGTTGTCCCGACTCTGACTCGGCTGCTGAACCCTGTCACCATCACGGTTACTGATAAGTGTATAAATACTCATCATTTTTGTCATATCTGAACTGCCAAAACATCCAAAAACACTCAAAAATGCATCAAAATACTGAAAATATCCCAGGAGTGTGTTTTATAAGTTTCAAATGCAAAATGTTTAAAAACAATGGAAAAACGAACAAAGTTTGCATAATTGGCAGTTTCAGTCCCTCAACTTTCAAAACATGTCAAATCTAGTCCCTGATTATTCAAAACATGTAAAATATCATTAAAGGTCCTTGGGAATTCACAAGTTGTCAAAAGAAATCCTTTAAAGTTAAAAATTGCAAATTGACAACTTTGGTCCCTCAACTTTGAAAAGTGTCAAAAATGGTCCCTGGGTTATTTAAAATGGAAAATTAATAAATATAACCCTTGTACTATTCATCTATGGCAAATATGGTCCTTGTGATACTTTGGGAAAATTACAATTTCAGCCCCTAAAAATCCAAAAATTACAAAATGGTCCTTGTTACTAAAACCAAATCCAAACCGGATCCCATAAATTAAATAAAACCCAATAACCTTTATCACTACCCAACCCAATATTATCTAAATCCTAAACCCAGCCCAACCATAAACCATAACCCGGCCCAATCCCAACTTAAATAATAATACCAGGGTTTGACCCCAGTCAAACCCATCTTCCCTTTCACACTCACCCCGCCAAAACAACCCCTCCTCCATCACTGCTCCAATACCACTTCACCTTTACACCTCAACCCCCCACCTCATCATTCCAGCTCACTAATCTCTCCCCTCCACCTCCACAAACACCCAAAACTCATTAATTAAAATAACCTGCTTTTGATATTTGGCGCCAAAATTCCACTTGGACGATTGTGATGAAATTGGCCAAACCAAAGGTCAAGATGTGGTGGGATATGCTCAAAGATGTCGACAAGGAGATAAAAGGCTATAAAGAAAAGAGGAGAAGCAATGTGAGAGACTATCTAGTGTAATTTTAGTTAATTAGTGTCGAATTAGTTAAAATAAAATTCTCAGTGTAATTTTAAGCTTCCAAGTACTCCTTTTAGTAATTTCAAGTGTATTGTGAATCCTTTTCAATAATCAATTTCAAGTTTTATGTAAGAATTCAGTTAATGCAATTTTCTTGTTCAAATCTTATGTTTCTTTGGATGTTGTTTCTAGCATTGTTTCTGGACTCATAAGCCCACATAAGCTCCTATATAGCTTATAAAAGCTATTAGTAATCCTTAAAACCAGTTAGTAATAAAAAAATCAAAAATACAAAAACAGGTCAACAAAAGTCAAAGCTCAGGTTTTATGATGAAGATGGCTGGAGCATGGTAAATCTTTGATAGCCATGGGTTAGTGGTTCTGTGGAGAACTTATAGGAGTGTTCTATTGGTCTTTGGTTCTTGGTTTCAAGCTGGACACAGTTGTAAGCCATTTTTAGCAAGTTTTGCATTTCATTGCTTAAGTTGTTTGTATGCTAAGATCTTTATGTTTCTGTGTTTCTAAGTTGTATTTAAGTAGGTTCATGCATTAAAATAGTTTGCTTGTTCATTAAAAATCTTAGTTGCTAAAAATTCCATTTTGACAGTCAAACTAGCAATTTATTGAATCTTGAGTATTATGCTTGTATGGCTGTTGGTTTATGCTTTTTTAGTCCTAAGATATGATAATATAAGTTCTCAAATCAGAGTTGTGGACTTAATCCTTGAAATCCTTTGAAAAATCCAAAAATCTCAGGTTTTAAGGACTGTTTGGATCTACTGATTCAATTGTGTTGCTGACTATTTGAGTTGTTAATTCTTGTTGTTACTTATCACACTAGGTCATATTAGTACAAATAAACCATAATAACCTGACCCTATTAGATAAAAAGTCAAAGTGACCTTTGATTTGATCTTGTGTGTTCACTGTTAGGATTTAAAGGTTGATTTTCATCATACTAGCTCATAAGTTGCTATTCTAGCTTATTTTACCTTCTCACTAGCTTATTACATCATAATCAGTAGGAGAATCTAGCTTAAAGTTCACCAAAGTCAAATATTAGTTTTACTGCATAAGTCAAAATTTGCCCTGTGCACCCAGAAAAGTCAGACTTTCATTAGCTTGCATAATCTTCAATACTTGGACTTAGCTTGTGATAATTGGTTCTTTGTGAAGCTTCCCAACCCATTTTCAAGTTCCAGCAATAATATTTCAATTCCTAGCTTATTTGATAGGGCTGCAATCAGTCCTAAGTTTGTCCCATTTTCATCAGTATATACTGATCAGTGTGTTTGGGCATTGTTCATAAGCTCATCACAAGCTTACCAATGGATTCCATAGGTCAAGCTCTAGCTTTTTGAACACCTCACCAGCCCCTCTCAACACTTCAGTGCTTATTTTGAGCTTAGGAGCTTTTGCCCCTAGCTTAATTTGCTTCCAAAAAAGTTGCAGGCCTGAGTGTTTAACTCAGTTGGGATTGGATTTGCTTATTGGCTTATTGTAAGCTTATGAGTGTAATCCATTGTTTCTTTTAGCTCATTCCTTGTGCACTTAACTTATTTAGATCTGTTTTTGCCCTTGTTTCAAGCTTGTAGCTTATTTTGAGCTTATTTTCCATTTTAAGCTTAAAACCTCAACTGTTTGGCTCATTAAGCTCCAAACTGCTTATTTTTTAGGTTTCAAAATTTTTGTCTTCATTAAAGTTGTCTACTTTCAGTAGTTAAACAAGTTTGTAGTTTAAAGTTTTAGATAAAAACCACTTTTTAGAAAGTGATAGCTTCTATTTAAGAAGCTTGAGCTTTTTAGCTTATTTTTCTGCTTTTTACTTAAGCACTTTCTGATTTTATATTTTTCATAAGTTTCTGTCACCTTAGGATAATTATAGAAAAAATTTCAGATTTTTCTTTGTTTGTTTAGTATTTATCAGAATTTAAAATAATTAAAAAATATTTAAAATAGTAATTAAATCATAATAAATAGATAAATAATCAGAAAAATATAAATCCAATTTTCATAATTTTCTTTTGTCATTTTTAATCTAGGAAAAATATAATCTTATTTTTAATCCTTAAGAAAAACCAAAAATAGAAATATAGTGATAGCTTCTATTTAATAGAATTTATCTTTTTAAATTTTAATTAAGTAATTTTCATTTTTATAATTTTCTTAGCTTCTTGTCACCTTAAAGTATTTATATAAAAATTTTCAGATTTTTCTTTGATCTTTTAGTATTTATTAGAATTTTAATTAGTTTAAATAATTATTAAATAGTTTTTTAATTAATAATAATTAATTAATAAGTCAAATAAATAATTTTCTTTTTCCAATAATTTTCTTTTCTTATTAGGATTGTAAAAATATAATTTTCATATTCGTAGGCTTTTTATTTCTTAAAACTCACTTTTTATTTAGTACGTTTACGTTTATTTAAATTTAAACGTACACGTTTTAGGTTTTTATACGTTTCTAGTTAACTTGTTTTCACGTTCTTGTTTATATAGCTTGTTTAAAGCTATTTTCTTATCTCCTTAGTATAATCAAAACCATAATCCCTTTTCTGTTCAATAACACTTGATCACGATCCGTTTTTAAAGCACAATTTCACATCTCGCTGGGACTTAAACGACCCGGGGATAAAACTATACTCCTTGGATAATTGCATTGTGTTCTCAATTGGTTTGACTTTGTTTGACCACATCCGTGGTTGATTTAAGTTGACTGTTTAGCACGTGTCAAATTTTGGCGCCGCTGCCGGGGAGGTGTGCTGCGTGTTTCAAACGTTTTGCAGTATCGTGTCTTTGAAACCCAATCTGTGAATATCTTTTCTCTCTTGTATATTTATCATATATAAAGCAAAACGCTTGTGAAGTTAACTCATTTAACGGATCAAGTACCAAAAATATCGTATTCCTATTTCCCATAAAACCATATAAAAAACAAAAATATTTTCTTTTCTTTTCTATATATAATATCATATAAAAAATAAAAACATCAAAAATATTTTCCATTTTCTCTGTTAAATAATAAACAAACAATAAAAATTAACCATCGAGAACCAAGACTGAGTACTGCCTAACTGGGGGTACGACCATAATAAGTTCCCAAACCTAAGATAAAAACTTGCCTTTGTATCACTTGCGAATATCGGCTCACCTTTAATTGATAAACAAACTATAACGGAGGTTTAAGGATAGTCTGACATTAAATTGTCGGACTGAAAGAAGCGGGTTTTTAAGGAGCATTTAATTGCCCACCTTTGCTTCTCCGCCACTCTGTGCGTTTATCTTTTAGAGAGCTACCGTACGCCTGTTGATTATTGGTTTAAGTTCACTTGTGTTTTTTCTCGATCTTGATTTTAATTGAAAAATTTTGTTTTCATCTCAATAAACAAATAAAATCCAAAAAGAATCTTCTTACCCCTTTTCTGAGTTTCCTCCACTATAAAGGATTCTTAGACTCGTCTTAGTGCATGCGCACTCGTTCTTCTAGGTCATCAAGCCCTCTCCGTGAGCTTGGAAACATACCTCGAAGACGTCGTAGACGTTCTGCCCCATCAGTCGTATCTGAGGAACGTACTGATTCTGTCGTCATGGCAGATTTGCCGATGAATGAGCTTCTCCAAGCACCCATCGAGGGTTATGGAGATGCCATTGTTGTTCCAGCTATTGTAGCTGAGAGTTTTGAGCTCAAAACCGGGTTACTGAATCTTGTAACCTCTAGCCAATTCTACGGTTTTGAGAGGGATGATCCTCATGCTCACATTCGATGGTTTAACAAGATTACATCTACCATCAAATACAAGAACATCCCGTCTAGCTCAATCAAACTTCTTCTATTCCCATTTTCTCTCGAGGGACAAGCCCGGATATGGCTTGAAAAACAACCCCCTCGTTCAATTGAGACATGGGAGGACTTAGTTACAAAGTTTGTAAACGAATTTTTTCCACCGTCTAGAACGACAAGTCTTAAAAATGAAATCATCAAATTTACACAAAGATTTGATGAATCGTTTAGTGACGCGTGGGATCGTTTCAAAGAATTGCTTCGTAAATGTCCTCATCATGGTTTTACCGAGTTGATGCAAATCGACACTTTCTATAATGGTGTGAGTCAATCTGACCAAGATTCTCTCAATGCCTCCTCTGGAGGTAATTTTTTGAGCAGAACTGTCAAAGAAGCTTTAGCGATTATTGAAAATAAGTCTAAGGTCCGTACTGCACGAACAAAGCCATATCATTCTCAGGCTAGTGCCGGTCCTTCTACTTCATCTCCCGTGAGTACTTCTAGCACCGATGCTAAGATTGACAAACTCACGGACGCTATTCAAGCTTTGGTTCTCTCAAGCCAAAAGAAAGTCACTTTCACACAAAATCCTTCACATGCTGAAGTGAAGAAAGTGGAAGTCTGTGTTACTTGTGGTGGCCCTCACGCATACTACGACTGTACTGCCACCGATGGTAGTCCTTTTGAAGTTAATGCTATAGCCGGTACTTCAAATCAGGGAGGTAATCAATACCGTCCTCAAATAGAACCAAATTACCGAGCTAGAACCTACCAAGGACCACCCGGTTTTAATCAGAACCAGAATTTGCAAAACCGGAACCAAAATCAACCTCGAATGAACCAAGGTTATCAAAACCACGGGAATTTCAATTCTGGACAAAATCAAGGTTTCCAACACCAAGGAAACTTTAACCGAAACAATTCCAACCAAGAAATCATTTTCAGGGAAATGGTAATCCAAATCAAGGGAATTTTCAACATCAAGGTTATAATCAGAATAACCGAATGCAAAATTTCCCTAATCAACATCAAGCTATTCCAGCCCCACAACCATCATCTGTTGAGTTATTGAGGCAGTTCATGAAAGCTCAAGAGGACACAAACAGGTTGTTGGTCAGCCAGATCTCTGAGATTAAAAAATCTTTAAATGATCAACCTTCGGGCTCAGGAAAACTTCCGAGCAACACGATCGCTAACCCGAAGGGCGATGTTAAGGCGATCACAACCCGAAGTGGTGTTTCATATGAGGGACCCACTATTTCCACTACCACTTCTTCTTCTTCCCCCAAGGTAGTGGGAAGTGAGCCTGAGGTGACTAAGGACCAGGTACTTCCTACTAATAACGGAGGTACCAATAACGTCCAACCTCAAGTTGTCCCGAAACCCAAGACTAAACCTCAAGTTGTCTTTGAACATCCTGAAACCCCGGTTGAAAACCCTAAATCCAAAACTTCTATTCCCTACCCATCACGTTTAAATGAGCAAAAGCTCTGCGAAAAAGCTAGTCAACAAATGGATAAATTCTTCCAAAATTTTCAAGAATTACACTTTGACATAAGCTTTGCGGATGCTATTATTCTGATGCCCAAGTTTGCATCCACAATCAAACACTTGTTAAGCAACAAGGAAAAACTGTTTGAAATGGCAAAGACTCCATTAAATGAGAACTGCTCAGCAGTTATCTTGAAAAAGCTTCCCGAGAAGCTTGGAGATCCTGGAAGGTTTCTACTACCTTGTGTCTTTCCAGGAATGGTTGAATGCTATGCCTTGGCCGATCTTGGTGCAAGCATCAACCTGATGCCTAAATCAGTATGGAAGAAACTTTCTCTTCCTGAACTTACTCCTACCTGCATGACTCTTGAGCTTGCAGATCGTTCAATATCTCGTCCACTTGGCATTGCTGAGGATGTATTTGTGAAACTAGGAAAGTTCCATTTTCCAGCTGACTTTGTGGTTGTTGATTTCGATGCTGATCCTAGGGTTCCTCTCATTCTTGGAAGAGGATTCCTAAGAACGGGCCGTGCTCTCATATATGTATTTGAGCATGAAATCACATTACGTGTGGGTCATGAAGCTGTTACCTTTAACCTCGATCAAACTTCGAGGTACTCCTCAAATTACGATTCTGAATCGGTTAACCGAATCGATGTCATTGACATTGTTTCAGAGGAGTACTCTCAAGAGTTTCTTGGTTATTCTCATAATTCTGTGAGTGGGGATACCACCACATCTTCTTTACCTGGCATTACCGACTCTTCCCCTTCTCTCACTCCGTTTGAGGGAAGTGATTTCAATTTGGAAGAGATCGAGGATTTTCTCAAGTGTGATTCATTCCTAGAGGGGATTGATGACGCTGAGATTGATCTGGAGGGAGATATTCTTCTTCTTGAGAAATTGTTGAATCAGGACAATTCTCCTCCACTCCCTCCCGTTGAACTTCATAATGAGGAAATCAGATCAGTTGAGAAAACCGATGAATTTCCTGAGGTCGAACTCAAAGACTTACCGCCTCATCTTGAGTACGCATTTTTGGAGGGTGATGATAAATTACCCGTCATTATTGCTAAAGATTTAAGTGATGAGGAAAAGACTACTCTAATCAAGGTCTTAAAGTCACACAAGCAAGCCATTGCTTGGAAACTCTCCGACATAAAGGGTATTAACCCTGAATTTTGTACTCACAAGATTTTAATGGAGGATGACTTTAAACCAGCAGTCCAACATCAAAGAAGGGTGAATCCTAAAATCCACGATGTTATCAAACAAGAAGTTCTCAAACTTCTTGATGCAGGATTGATTTATCCCATCTCTGATAGTCCGTGGGTTAGTCCCATTCACTGTGTTCCAAAAAAGGGTGGCATAACTGTTGTCACAAATGATGAAAATGAGTTGATTCCAACTCGATTGGTTACGGGGTGGCGTGTTTGCATTGACTATCGTAAGTTAAATGATGCCACCCGTAAAGACCATTTTCCTCTACCTTTTATGGATCAGATGCTTGAGAGATTAGCAGGGAACGAGTACTATTGTTTCCTTGATGGTTTCTCGGGTTACTTTCAAATTCCCATTGATCCACAAGATCAAGAAAAGACTACCTTCACATGCCCTTATGGAACCTTTGCTTATAAACGTATGCCTTTCGGCTTATGTAATGCTCCAGGCACGTTCCAGAGGTGTATGATGGCCATATTTACCGACATGATTGGTAAAACAATGGAGGTCTTTATGGATGACTTCTCGGTCATTGGGGATTCGTTCCAAGCATGTCTCTCCAATTTAGAAAACATGTTGAAAAGGTGTAAAGACACCAATCTTTGTCTAAATTGGGAGAAGAGTCATTTTATGGTCAAAGAGGGCATTGTCCTCGGCCATAAGATATCAAAGAACGGGATTGAGGTTGACAGAGCTAAAGTTGATGTCATTGGTAAATTACCTCATCCCACTACCGTCAAAGGTATTAGGAGTTTTTTGGGTCATGCCGGTTTCTATCGTAGATTCATACAAGATTTTTCTAAAATCGCCCGGCCAATGACTCATCTCCTTGAAAAGGATGCTCCTTTTATCTTCTCACCCGAGTGCATCAAAGCTTTTGAAATATTAAAGAAAAAGCTTACTGAAGCACCCATTCTAGTTGCCCCCGACTGGGATTTTCCCTTTGAGCTCATGTGCGATGCAAGTGATTTTGCTATCGGTGCAGTCCTGGGGCAACGAAAAGCCAAACATTTTCAGCCTATCCACTACGCAAGTAAAACCATGACCGAAGCTCAAACTCATTACACCACTACAGAAAAAGAATTGTTGGCTGTGGTGTATGCCTTTGAGAAGTTTCGGCCATATTTGATCTTGACAAAATGTGTAGTGTATACGGATCACTCGGCTCTCAAATATCTCTTTGCAAAACAAGATGCAAAGCCGAGATTGCTCCGTTGGGTTCTCCTCCTGCAAGAATTTGATATCATTATACGTGATAAAAAAGGAGCTGAGAACCTAGCTGCTGATCATTTATCCCGATTAGAGAACCCACACCAAGATGTTTTCGAGAAAAAGGAAATAAATGAAACATTTCCTCTCGAGACACTCAATGCGGTTACTTTTCACGGAGATTCTACTACCCCATGGTTTGCTGACTTCGCAAATTACCATGCGGGTAACTTCATAGTGAAAGGGATGTCGACCCAACAGAAGAATAAATTCTTCAAGGATGTTAAACATTATTTTTGGGACGACCCCTACTTGTTCAAAATCTGTGCGGATCAAGTCATCCGACGGTGTGTTTACGGACAGGAAGCTATTGACATTCTCAAAGCTTGCCATGCTGGACCCACGGGGGGCCATCATAGTCCAAACTACACCGCCAAAAAGGTGTTTGATTCTGGGTTTTATTGGCCCACAATCTATAAGGATGCCCAAGATCTCATCAAAACTTGTGAAGCTTGTCAGCGTCACGGAAATATTTCACAACGAAATGAAATGCCACAAAATGCAATTCAAGTCTGTGAAATCTTTGATGTCTGGGGCATTGACTTTATAGGGCCATTTCCATCATCTAGAAGGAATAAATACATTCTCGTGGCTGTTGACTATTTGTCAAAATGGGTTGAAGCAAAAGCTTTACCCACTAATGATGCCCGAGTTGTTGTAAAATTCCTAAAAGCTCTGTTTGCCCGTTTTGGAACTCCACGTGCTATAATCAGTGATCGTGGTACGCATTTCTGTAATGACAAATTTGATAAAGTCATGCAAAAGTATGGTGTAACTCACCGTCTTTCCACTGCGTATCACCCACAAACAAGTGGGCAAGTTGAAGTTTCAAATTGGGGTATCAAAAGAATCTTGGAAAGGACTGTAGGAGAAAATCGTGCATCCTGGTCGGATAAATTGGATGATGCACTATGGGCCTTTCGTACAGCTTACAAAACACCCATCGGGTGTACACCTTACAAGCTTGTGTACGGAAAGGCATGTCATCTTCCGATCGAATTATAGCACAAAGCCTACTAGGCCTTGAAACATGCTAACTTTGACCTTCAAACTGCGGGTGATCACCGTAAAGTTCAAATGAATGAATTAAATGAACTGCGTGATCAAGCATACGAGAACTCTTTAATTTATAAAGAAAAGACAAAGAAGATTCATGACTCTAAAATCAAGAACCGCGTTTTCAACGTTGGTGATCGAGTCCTTCTTTTCAATTCAAGATTGAAGATTTTCTCGGGAAAACTCAAATCCCGTTGGTCTGGTCCATTCACTGTTACAAAAGTTTATCCATATGGTACCGTTGAGTTATCTCAAAATGACGGACCAAATTTCAAAGTGAATGGTCATCGGTTAAAACACTACTTTGGAGAGGACATACCATTCATGGTTGTCCCGGATCTTCAAACTTTCCCCATGAATCAATAAATGCGGGGATCGAGTCAAGCTAGTGACTCGGTGATCAAAAACATTAGCCCGCACCATATGGGTTTTCACCCATATTTCTGACTTCTTTCTATTTTCTACCACCCAAGTGTGGGGGAGATGCCCCACAGGTTGTATATATGTAAATATTAAAAAAAAAAAAAAAAAAAAAAAAAAAAAGTGTGTGTGTATATAAAATAATGGCTATTCAGTATTTCCCTTTCACGTTCTAAGTGTTGGTTTAACAGCCGGTTCTTTGAATATTGAGGGCAATATTCAGTTCTAAGTGTGGGGGGGAAATTCTAGCGAATTTTATCAAATGTATCATCTAGCACCCCCATTTTAGCCAAAATTTTAAAATTTTTTCTCACTTAGAACTCAATAAATGGTTATCAGTCCGCCATGTCTAACCCACATAAGGATTGGCTAATCCAGAAGCAAACGGCTTCTGGTAAAGACAAATCAAACCCGTTGACAGCTGATGGTTTGCTCAAAATCATTTGGTTATCATTGTGCCAAAGTATCACATACTAAAACAATGGCTAGTCCAGAAGCAAACGGCTTCTGGTAAAGACAAATCAAAACCGTTTATAGCTGGTGATTTGCTAAAAATCACATGGTTATCAGTGTACCATAGTTCTTACTTGAACTGAAACATTTGGCTACTCCAGAGGTGATGGCTTTTGGTAAAGAGATAAAATCCATTAAATTTTCAAAAATATTGCTAGGGACTAGCAATAGTTTAGTGTGGGGGATTGATGAGTGTGTAAATACTCATCATTTTTGTCATATCTGAACTGCCAAAACATCCAAAAACACTCAAAAATGCATCAAAATACTGAAAATATCCCAGGAGTGTGTTTTATAAGTTTCAAATGCAAAATGTTTAAAAACAATGGAAAAACGAACAAAGTTTGCATAATTGGCAGTTTCAGTCCCTCAACTTTCAAAACATGTCAAATCTAGTCCCTGATTATTCAAAACATGTAAAATATCATTAAAGGTCCTTGGGAATTCACAAGTTGTCAAAAGAAATCCTTTAAAGTTAAAAATTGCAAATTGACAACTTTGGTCCCTCAACTTTGAAAAGTGTCAAAAATGGTCCCTGGGTTATTTAAAATGGAAAATTAATAAATATAACCCTTGTACTATTCATCTATGGCAAATATGGTCCTTGTGATACTTTGGGAAAATTACAATTTCAGCCCCTAAAAATCCAAAAATTACAAAATGGTCCTTGTTACTAAAACCAAATCCAAACCGGATCCCCTAAATTAAATAAAACCCAATACCCTTTATCACTACCCAACCCAATATTATCTAAATCCTAAACCCAGCCCAACCATAAACCATAACCCGGCCCAATCCCAACTTAAATAATAATACCAGGGTTTGACCCCAGTCAAACCCATCTTCCCTTTCACACTCACCCCGCCAAAACCACCCCTCCTCCATCACTGCTCCAATACCACTTCACCTTTACACCTCAACCCCCCACCTCATCATTCCAGCTCACTAATCTCTCCCCTCCACCTCCACAAACACCCAAAACTCATTAATTAAAATAACCTGCTTTTGATATTTGGCGCCAAAATTCCACTTGGACGATTGTGATGAAATTGGCCAAACCAAAGGTCAAGATGTGGTGGGATATGCTCAGAGATGTCGACAAGGAGATAAAAGGCTATAAAGAAAAGAGGAGAAGCAATGTGAGAGACTATCTAGTTTAATTTTAGTTAATTAGTGTCGAATTAGTTAAAATAAAATTCTCAGTGTAATTTTAAGCTTCCAAGTACTCCTTTTAGTAATTTCAAGTGTATTGTGAATCCTTTTCAATAATCAATTTCAAGTTTTATGTAAGAATTCAGTTAATGCAATTTTCTTGTTCAAATCTTATGTTTCTTTGGATGTTGTTTCTAGCATTGTTTCTGGACTCATAAGCCCACATAAGCTCCTATATAGCTTATAAAAGCTATTAGTAATCCTTAAAACCAGTTAGTAATAAAAAAATCAAAAATATAAAAACAGGTCAACAAAAGTCAAAGCTCAGGTTTTATGATGAAGATGGCTGGAGCATGGTAAATCTTTGATGGCCATGGGTTAGTGGTTCTGTGGAGAACTTATAGGAGTGTTCTATTGGTCTTTGTTCTTGGTTTCAAGCTGGACACAGTTGTAAGCCATTTTTAGCAAGTTTTGCATTTCATTGCTTAAGTTGTTTGTATGCTAAGATCTTTATGTTTCTATGTTTCTAAGTTGTATTTAAGTAGGTTCATGCATTAAAATAGTTTGCTTGTTCATTAAAAATCTTAGTTGCTAAAAATTCCATTTTGACAGTCAAACTAGCAATTTATTGAATCTTGAGTATTATGCTTGTATGGCTGTTGGTTTATGCTTCTTTAGTCCTAAGATATGATAATATAAGTTCTCAAATCAGAGTTGTGGACTTAATCCTTGAAATCCTTTGAAAAATCCAAAAATCTCAGGTTTTAAGGACTGTTTGGATCTACTGATTCAATTGTGTTGCTGACTATTTGAGTTGTTAATTCTTGTTGTTACTTATCACACTAGGTCATATTAGTACAAATAAACCATAATAACCTGACCCTATTAGATAAAAAGTCAAAGTGACCTTTGATTTGATCTTGTGTGTTCACTGTTAGGATTTAAAGGTTGATTTTCATCATACTAGCTCATAAGTTGCTATTCTAGCTTATTTTACCTTCTCACTAGCTTATTACATCATAATCAGTAGGAGAATCTAGCTTAAAGTTCACCAAAGTCAAATATTAGTTTTACTGCATAAGTCAAAATTTGCCCTGTGCACCCAGAAAAGTCAGACTTTCATTAGCTTGCATAATCTTCAATACTTGGACTTAGCTTGTGATAATTGGTTCTTTGTGAAGCTTACCAACCCATTTTCAAGTTCCAGCAATAATATTTCAATTCCTAGCTTATTTGATAGGGCTGCAATCAGTCCTAAGTTTGTCCCATTTTCATCAGTATATACTGATCAGTGTGTTTGGGCATTGTTCATAAGCTCATCACAAGCTTACCAATGGATTCCACAGGTCAAGCTCTAGCTTTTTGAACACCTCACCAGCCCCTCTCAACACTTCAGTGCTTATTTTGAGCTTAGGAGCTTTTGCCCCTAGCTTAATTTGCTTCCAAAAAAGTTGCAGGCCTGAGTGTTTAACTCAGTTGGGATTGGATTTGCTTATTGGCTTATTGTAAGCTTATGAGTGTAATCCATTGTTTCTTTTAGCTCATTCCTTGTGCACTTAACTTATTTAGATCTGTTTTTGCCCTTGTTTCAAGCTTGTAGCTTATTTTGAGCTTATTTTCCATTTTAAGCTTAAAACCTCAACTGTTTGGCTCATTAAGCTCCAAACTGCTTATTTTTTAGGTTTCAAAATTTTTGTCTTCATTAAAGTTGTCTACTTTCAGTAGTTAAACAAGTTTGTAGTTTAAAGTTTTAGATAAAAACCACTTTTTAGAAAGTGATAGCTTCTATTTAAGAAGCTTGAGCTTTTTAGCTTATTTTTCTGCTTTTTACTTAAGCACTTTCTGATTTTATATTTTTTATAAGTTTCTGTCACCTTAGGATAATTATAGAAAAAATTTCAGATTTTTCTTTGTTTGTTTAGTATTTATCAGAATTTAAAATAATTAAAAAATATTTAAAATAGTAATTAAATCATAATAAATAGAGAAATAATCAGAAAATTATAAATCCAATTTTCATAATTTTCTTTTGTCATTTTTAATCTAGGAAAAATATAATCTTATTTTTAATCCTTAAGAAAAACCAAAAATAGAAATATAGTGATAGCTTCTATTTAATAGAATTTATCTTTTTAAATTTTAATTAAGTAATTTTCATTTTTATATTTTTCTTAGCTTCTTGTCACCTTAAAGTATTTATATAAAAATTTTCAGATTTTTCTTTGATCTTTTAGTATTTATTAGAATTTTAATTAGTTTAAATAATTATTAAATAGTTTTTTAATTAATAATAATTAATTAATAAGTCAAATAAATAATTTTATTTTTCCAATAATTTTCTTTTCTTATTAGGATTGTAAAAATATAATTTTCATATTCGTAGGCTTTTTATTTCTTAAAACTCACTTTTTATTTAGTACGTTTACGTTTATTTAAATTTAAACGTACACGTTTTAGGTTTTTATACGTTTCTAGTTAACTTGTTTTCACGTTCTTGTTTATATAGCTTGTTTAAAGCTATTTTCTTATCTCCTTAGTATAATCAAAACCATAATCCCTTTTCTGTTCAATAACACTTGATCACGATCCGTTTTTAAAGCACAATTTCACATCTCGCTGGGACTTAAACGACCCGGGGATAAAACTATACTCCTTGGATAATTGCATTGTGTTCTCAATTGGTTTGACTTTGTTTGACCACATCCGTGGTTGATTTAAGTTGAC
Organism: Artemisia tridentata subsp. tridentata; assembly: GCA_021014915.2. NCBI lineage: Eukaryota > Viridiplantae > Streptophyta > Magnoliopsida > Asterales > Asteraceae > Artemisia > Artemisia tridentata. The sequence goes on from CP139504.1 coordinate 312,819,378, forward strand.
TGTTTAGCACGTGTCAGTTACGCTTGTAACCAACGCCCTCATGAAAAATCTCGATGTTGCGAGCTGCATCGCAACATGCTGACGGATCTTCAAACTGATCATTGAGTATACGATCGAGCACCCACCTTTTGAGTCCCCATTTGAACTGCTTAGCTTGACTCCTTGCATCTCCAGCAGCGGGACCCACGAAACTGACCAATCTCTGAAATCGCTCCAGGTATTGCCCTGCATTCTCAGAATCTAGCTGAGAGATAGTGTTGTACTCCCGAATAAACCTCTGCTGCTCCGAGTCAGGGAAGTACCGATTATATAATGTAGTCCGGAAATCAGCCCAAGTACAACCAAGAACATACGGATCGCCTTCTTTAGCTGCCTTGTGCGCCTTCCACCAATTAAGCGCATCACCTTCAAGCTTAAATACAGCCAGACGAGTCTTAAACTCGTCCTCACAACCTAGCACCTCAAACAGTTTCTCCATGTGGGTAATCCAGTCTTCTGCCGCATGAGGAGTAGCAGCAGAACTGAAGGACAACGGCTTGAGTTTATTGAAACTCTCAAGCCACCCATTAATGGTAGTGGGTCGGCCCCCACCACCAGAAGAACTGCCAGCACCTCCAGATGAACTAGCTCCACCACTGATAAGCCGGTTGATCACCGCATCAGTGTTAAGGCCGGGTAGCAGATTGGCTATAGCATTAGCCACCATAGCCTCCAGATTGGGGATTTCAGCATCCCCTCCAGCATTATACTCCTGGTGACGAGTGTTAACCATCTATAGAATTATGAAGACGATTAGTAAGATCAAGCAAAATATGACAGAGCAGAATAAGGAAAAAGAGTACGCGAAAGGAAACCTAATGTCTACCCAATCCTCACAGGTCAATGGCCTAAGCCTACGGGTTTCGGATAGCCTGTCTCTGATACCATAAATTGTAACACCCCGACCCGACAAGGGTAAGATATCACAAATATATGGTTTCATATCAGAATAACATAGCATCCATAAATCAAAACAGCGGAAGTCTTATTATAACCAAACAGAGTAAGTCAACATGACTTATACCAAAAGTAAGACAGAAAGTAAATGAAGTACATAAGTTCAAAAGCCCAAACAATGGCATGATAAATGTCTAAGAAATCCATGTGGTAAATAAGCTACTAAGACAAAGCTTCACTCAGGTGCACTCTTCCCAAAAGCCATACCCCAGCTCCTAGCTTAATTACCTGCCGCGGGAAAAGAAACGCGGCTGAGCTACACGAGCTCAGTGAACAGATATAACGGTAACAAACAGTAATAATGGAATAGGGAAATGAAGGAAACCGTACATGATATAACAATAGTTAGGAAAGAATATGAAAGTTATACAGAGATATCAGAAAGTAAGGAACAGTACAATGGATAATGATGAAGGTAGACAGAAAATCCCATCCCAAGCCCAAAACATATCAAGTCCAGTATCATGTTATAGGGTATCAGTAATGAAAGGTAAAGGTCATAAGTCTATAAGGTGCAGGAAAACAGAAATCCTCTACGAGCCCAGAAACAGTAATCAGTAATCAGTATCATAACACCATGCAGAGAGAAGTCCTCTCACTAATCCCAGAAATCAGATAATGGAGTAGCTAGCTCCCAGAGTGTGAAAGACGTGTATCGCACACACCATCAGTCACCAGAAATCAGTAATCAGTAATCAGAACAGTTCTAGGATGCATCCATACGCCCCTGGTGGCCATAAACCTCCCAACACACCAAATAAAAAACAGAAAAGGGACGGAACAGGTCATCACTCTCCTGCCCTAGAGTCATGCCATCGGTGCATCAATGACATGGTCATGAAACCCTCATGACTAGTTATGGCTCGTAGTATCAAACTGTGGGTCAAGGTCAAGTATCATGTATCCAGTATTTAATTTAGTTTCATAAGTCAATTTCCATTTCAGAATATCAGAGTTCATAATCAGAGGTTCATACCATAAAGGTTCCATATCAGAAAGGTCATATATCAGAAATGTTTAATATCAGAAAGGTTCATAACAGAAAGGTCATGTATCAGAAAGGTTCAGTATCAAAAAGATTCAGTACTATAAAGGTCATGTCAAAGGTTCATAATATCATGAAAGAAACAAGAAAGGTTCATAGAATCAAAGAACATGGCAGTGAATCAGAAATCAGAAATGAGCCGAAGGCACCTTACTAAAGAAGGGCAGAATATCTGTACCTTAATAACCAAGCAAGCAACAGAAATAGAAAACACAGAAAAGAGTCAAGACCTCTCCTTCTTGGCACCTAAAGGAGTAAAGACAAAATTACTAATGATCCCACTTTCCATATTAAGTAACTTTCTGTATTTAGCAGGTTTCCATTTTTAGAAAGTTTCCTTATTTAGTAAGTTTCCCTAATTAGCAGGATTCTATAATTAGCAAGATTTGAGTATTTTGATTTAGTTAAGTCATTAATTTGGTATCATCATGGAATTAGGGTTGATTTTAGTAAGTTATAAAAGTTTAGGGTTAAATATGACAAGTTTACATAGTTTAGGGTTTTAATTGTAAATATATCAAGTTAAGGGTCTAAAATGAAAATATCATAAGTTACTCATTTAAATACTTCATTTATTCAGAATTACCTCTTTGACCCATAAGGTTTCATATTTTACACTTTACACCCTTTATTTATCAAAGTTACAAAATAAACCCTATAGTTACATAATTTACAATTTAACCCATATAATATTCTTAATTACACCACTAGCCCTTACATTTAATCATTTACAGAATATACCTTCTAAATTTATGTATGGTACGAATTTACCCCTTAGTTTCACATAATTACACATTTAGTCCCCTTAGTTTATAAAACTTATATTTTAAATCATAAATTCATAACAATTACATATTAGGCCATTAAATTACCAAAATTACACATTACCCCTTGAATATAATCTATTACTCAAAACAACCTTAAATTTCCAGAAATTACATTTTTAGTCCCTTGATTTAAATTAATTTCAATTCGGAAATATAATTATATATTTACTCTTTAAACCTCTTAATTTCAAAACTAACACACATGGCCCTTATTTTATATTTTTACATGATTAGTCCCTGATTATAACACCTTACAAAAATATCCCATGAGTTTTAAAAATTACAAAACACCCCCTTATATTTTTATTCACAAATCGGTAATTAACAAAATAACACAAAACCCTAATATCAATTCCAAATCATTACCCCATGATTACTAATAACCTTAAACAATCATTAATAACCAGATTTCATGTCATGTACCCTAACCCTAATCGATTTCATTAGGGTTTCATTTTATTTTCTTTCTTTTCTTTAATTTCCAATAAATCCGGTTATAAAATTAATCCACCACGACATTTTTAGGCTTCTAAAACTCGAACCAATATTTTTCCCAGATTATATGGATCGTATAGAGCTCAGGAAAATTAAGCCTCACACCCAGAAAATTCGTACACAATTATTTAGAGTTTTAGCACGTTTTTAAGGTTTAATTCTCAAATAATTCGAAGTGCATGCATGGTTCGATTCTATCACTTTATTTAGACCTTATATGATGCAAGAGATGTGAGAAAAATACCAGAAAAGATTTAGGACGTATAGAACAGGTTGCACGAATTTAGTTCTCTCGACTAGAATAAAAATGACACCAAAATTCTTCACGAGCACAAACGCGACCAATAAACCTTGGAATCATTTTTCACAGATCATACATGATGTGAGGAACACAAGAAAAATGGAGAATGAATTTTACATGGATCGAATGAATTAAATTGGAATTGTTACCTTACGTGTGGAATAAAGGAAGAAAATTCGACACCAAGCCAATCCGACCTCTATAATTCGTAAGGCTATTTTTCTAGGCTTCTTGAGATGCTTAAGAACACAATAAAAATGATGGTTCACTTCCAGAAATTCGCAAGAACCAAGGACGAATTTATTTGTGGTTTAGGGTTAATCGGTTTTGTGAAAAAGGAAGAAAAATGATAGAATAAATCATATAGGGAACTTGAGCCGATCAAGGAGGGGGAATGAGGCCCTAAAATCGGCCAAATCATGTGACCAAATCAATTCTTTACTAACTTGATCTTATTCCCATTTTTAAGTGGTATTTATCCATATATTTTATAATTAAAATCAATTTTATAAATAATGTGTATATAATTTGGTCCAATTAACTTCAATGATGTGTTATAAATATTTTTGTGGCATGTACAAACATTTGATTAGTGTCTTATAATTATTTTATGTCACATATAGTTTATTTACAAAAGTTTTGTAATTTAATTGTTATTTATATAAGCTTTAATCTAATATTAAAATTGTAAGGGCATTTTAGTCTTTTTACATGTTCTAGATTTTCAGGTATTACAAAAGCTGCTATCCGAAAGCTTGTTGCAGACAGTGTTGCTGCAGCACTTGAGACTCAAGCAGCGGAATTGGCTTGTACTGGAAGCACTAGTAGACCCAATGGAGAAAGTGAGCCAGCAAATGCTCGGAAGTGCACTTACAAAGACTTCATAAACTGTCAACCAACTTTCTTTAAGGGAACAGAAGGAGCTACTGAATTAGCTCGTTGGTTTGAACGAACGGAAGTAGTCTTTGTAAGGAGCGGGTCTACCGAGGACTGCAAAGTTGCTTTTGCTACAGGGACTTTATTAGATGATGCCCTGTCTTGGTGGTCTGCTACTTCCCAAACCATGGGTGTGGAAGCAGCTCATCAACTCACTTGGGATGATCTTAAAAAGAAAATGCTGAAAAAGTATTGTCCCCGTACCGAAATCAAGAAGTTGGAAGATGAATTTCACCAGTTAGTGGTGAAAGGAATGGATCTAAAGGCATATAATAGAAGGTTTCAGGAGCTTGCTCTCCTATGTCCAACTATTGTGCCTGATCTGGAGAAGATATTGGAAAAATATACAGAATGATTACCTCGAAGCATCGAGGGAAATGTTATTGCTTCGAAGCCTCAGTCGCTAGAAGAAGCAATATCCATAGCCAAGACGCTGATAGATCGAGAAATCAAACGTAATTCTACTCAGGGAAACAGTGATCACAAACGAAAGTTTGATGATAGAAGAAATATCCATCACTACGACAACCGTCCCAACTACCACAACAACAACCGTCACAATCAAAATAATTACCACCAAAACCGTAACCAATACCATCATCAACAGAACCGTCGGCAGGAAACTGCCAAAGCCTATACTGCCACTCCTGCTGAGAAAAGTGGTTATGTCAGAACGAAGCCGCTATGCAATCGATGCTTGTTGCACCACTTTGGTCCATGCACTGTTAAGTGTATGAAGTGTCAGAAGGTCGGACATCAGACCAAAGACTGTAAGGCAACGGGAGCGAATCTGCAGCCGGTGATCGTGACTTGCCACGGATGTGGTGAGAAAGGGCATTATAGGAACCAGTGTCCGAAGCTGACTGCTAACCCGAACAATGGTGCCCGCGGACGAGCATATATATTAGGAGATGGTAATGTGCAGCAGAACCCGGAAGTGGTCACGAGTACGTTTTCTCTCAATCAACATTTAGCTAGAGTATTATTTGATACCGGAGCCGATAAAAGCTTTATATCTCTTACTTTCACTTCTTTACTTAAACTCACTCCCACTGCCTTAAACAATACATATGAAATTGAGCTAGCTAATGGGAAATTAGTAGGCACTAACTCTATAATCCGAGGTTGTACCTTAACCCTATTAAACCAACCCTTCGACATCGACCTCATGCATATTGAACTCGGAAGCTTCGACGTAATCGTTGGTATGGATTGGTTATCCAAATGCCATGCAAAGATTTTATGCAACGAGAAAGTGGTTCACATCCCTTTTGAGGGTGAGACTTTGGTTATTCGGGGTAATCAAAGCAAAACCAGACTAAGCATAATATCTTGCATCAAAACCATGAAATACATCAACAGAGGATGTCAAGCGTTCTTAGCTCATGTAACTGAGAAAAAGACATATGAAAAACGACTGGAAGATGTGCCCGTAGTACGAGATTTTCTGAAAGTTTTTCTGAAGAGTTACCTGGACTACCACCTGTTCGTCAGGTAGAGTTTCAGATCGACTTGGTGTCAGGAGCGGCACCAGTAGCACGAGCACCTTACCGATTAGCACCATCGGAGATGCAAGAATTATCCAATCAACTACAGGAGTTATTGGATAATGGTTTTATTCGACCAAGCTCATCGCCTTGGGGAGCACCTGTCCTATTCGTTAAAAAGAAGGACGGATCTTTTAGAATGTGTATCAATTACCGAGAGTTGAATAAACTTACAGTAAAGAATCGATATCCATTGCCAAGGATTGATGATTTGTTCGACCAACTGCAAGGATCGAGTGTTTACTCGAAAATCGATTTAAGATCCGGATATCATCAGCTGCGTGTTAGGGAAGAAGATATTCCTAAAACAGCTTTCCGAACGAGATATGGTCACTACGAATTTCAAGTGATGCCATTTGGGTTAACCAATGCACCAGCTGTATTCATGGATCTCATGAATCGTGTGTGCAAGCCCTATTTGGACAAATTCGTGATCGTATTCATTGATGATATTCTTATTAATTCTTGGAGCGAAGAAGAACATGCGGAGCATTTAAAGATTATTTTGGAATTACTCAAGAAAGAGCAGCTGTACGCTAAATTTTCCAAGTGTCATTTCTGGATTCACACTATGCAGTTTCTTGGGCACGTGATTGATCGTCATGGTATTCACGTGGATCCTTCCAAAATAAAAGCAGTCAAAAATTGGCCGACACCTACGACTCCCACGGAGGTACGTCAATTTTTAGGACTTGCTGGTTATTATCGGAGATTCATTGAGGGATTTTCGAAGATTGCCAAATCTTTAACGGAATTAACTCAGAAAAACAAGAAGTACGTTTGGGGAGAAGATCAAGAGAAAGCTTTCCAGCTGTTAAAGCAAAAGCTTTGTGAAGCACCAATTCTAGCTTTACCAGAAGGAAGTGATGATTTCGTTGTTTACTGCGACACGTCACACCAGGGTTTAGGCGCGGTGTTGATGCAAAGGAATAAAGTTATTGCTTATGCCTCCCAACAGATTAAGCGTCATGAGGAGAATTATACAACTCATGATCTTGAGCTAGGAGCAGTTGTATTTGCTCTTAAAATCTGGAGACATTATCTGTACGGCACAAAGTGCATCATGTTCATAGATCATAAGAGCCTTCAACACATTCTCAACCAGAAAGAATTAAATATGAGACAACGCCAATGGTTAAGGTTGCTAAGTGACTACGATTGTGAAATTCGTTGCCACCCTGGAAAAGCAAACGTTGTAGTAGATGCTTTAAGCAGAAAGGAAAGAATTAAGCCTCTTCGAGTCAGAGCTTTAGTCATGACCATTAATTTAGACTTGCCATCCTAAATTCTTAACGCACAAACTGAAGCAGTAAAGGAAGAAAATATTCAGGCTGAGAATTTGAGGGGTATGGACAAGGCGTTTGAACTCCGACCTGATGGGACTCGTTGTATACAGAACCGGAGCTGGTTACCGCTCTTTGGTGACTTAAGAAATGTGATTATGCATGAATCACATAAGTCCAAGTATTCTATCCACCCAGGATCTGAAAAGATGTACCAGGATCTCAAAAAGCTTTAATGGTGGCCAAACATGAAAGCTGACATAGCTGACTATGTCAGTAAATGTTTGACATGTGCACGAGTTAAAGCTGAAAATCAAAGGCCATCTGGCTTATTGACACAACCAGAGATTCCTGAATGGAAGTGGGAAAGGATAACTATGGATTTTATCACCAAATTACCAAGGACGTCAAGCGGATATGACACTATTTGGGTCATCGTTGATCGTCTTACGAAATCAGCTCACTTTTTGCCAATCAAGGAGACTGATGAAGTAGTGGATTTAGCTCAATTATATCTAAAAGAGATAGTCTCACGACATGGAGTACCAATTTCCATTATTTCGGATCGTGATTCTCGTTTCATGTCTCGATTATGGGAAAAACTTCAGAAAGCCTTGGGTACTAATTTAGATATGAGTACGGCTTATCATCCACAAACCGACGGACAGAGCGAGAGAACTATTCAAACGTTGGAAGATATGCTCAGAGCATGTGTAATAGATTTTGGTAAGGGATGGGATAGACATTTGCCTTTGGCAGAATTCTCATACAACAATAGTTACCATGCGAGTATCAAAGCAGCACCGTTTGAAGCACTTTATGGACGAAAGTGCCGGTCACCTGTCTGCTGGGCGGAAGTCGGAGAATTCCAACTTACCGGACCAGAAATAATTCAGGAAACAACCGATAAAATAGTGCAAATCCGACAACATTTGCAAGCGGCCCGAGATAGACAGAAGAGTTACGCAGACATAAGGCGAAAGCCTATGGAATTTGAAATTGGAGATAGAGTCATGTTAAAAGTGTCACCATTGAAGGGCATGGTTAGATTTGGAAAACGAGGAAAGTTGAATCCCAGATACATCGGACCAATTAAGATTCTGGAGAGAATCGGTCCAGTAGCCTATCAACTTGAACTTCCCGTAGAGCTCAGTAAAATACATCCTGTCTTCCACGTCTCTAATCTAAAGAAGTGTCTATCAGATGAAACACTTGTGATTCCCATGAAAGAGCTTCGTCTCAATGACAAGCTCAATTTTGTGGAAGAACCTGTGGAGATCATGGATAGAGAAATCAAACAGCTAAAACGAAGTCGCGTTCCCATCGTTAAGGTTAGATGGAACTCCAAGAGAGGACCAGAATTTACCTGGGAACGAAAAGATCAAATCCGGGCAAAATACACACATTTTTTTCCAAACTCACCGACCATCGCAGACTGAATCTCGGGACGAGATTCCCTTCAACGGGGGGATACTGTAACCGCTGTAAGAATTTCACTATATAATATTCTAATACTATTCATTTTTTTTTCTACGTAGAATTTTTTTTTATTATTTATTATTTGATTATAACTATTATTAAATGTGACGTAGATCACATCCTCGATAAACGTGCTCGCACGCAACCCAATCGTAACTTATTTAATTTTTATCTATATAAATATCTTTGATCTAAAACTTTATGATATCCTATTTACCACTTTACGTTAATTCGTTAACGTACGTTTAAACCGAACGTTTCTTATCTAATAAGAGTTTTTATGAAACCCTAAGCAACCATAATAACCTGGGAGAATAACAAAACCCTAGAAATACTAAAATACCACTTATTTGAGTAAAGTACAAGTCACTAAAGCACAGAAACCCTAATTTCATTATAACTCCCGACAAAAACCCTAATTTCACAAAACTATGATTTTATGTAAAAAAATCACAAACCTTAAATAATATTTTTATAAAATATATACGTACAAATCCTTTAAACCAAAGTACAAGTCATTAATGAATAAAATCTAATTATTAATAAAAATGCTATATAAACTCTAAAAATAATTATTTTAAAGGCATATTGTGTAATAATTTCATGCATTAATTTTTAAAATAAATTTATTAGATTTACAAATTAATAGTACGACTCTTCTAAGCCTAAAATACAACTCTCCAAAGCACCAAATGATTTCCTTTTATTTTATTAGAACTCAATATTTATAAATATATTTAGAAAACCCTAGAAAATCATTTCTAATAAACAAGTAAACCCTAGAACACTAACAATATCCCTAACTCTAGAGTACCACATGACAAAGCTTAATGTACAACCCAATAAAGCCCCATTCGAACCACACCATTCCATTTTCCCTTTGCCTAGTTCGAATCCAACCTAAAATAAATGAAACCCCTCCTTTTTCTAAACCCTAAGTGATACATATGTCCTACACTAAACCCTCCACATCATTTTCCTTCTAGAAATAGCATCCTTGTATGGAGGGGGGTTTTCCACATCACCCTCTTTCCCCCTCCATCCATATGGCGCCCACATAAGAAGTACACATCTCCTTGTCTCCTCAACACTCTCCAAGAAACCCTAAGAACCTTATAGAAACCCTAATACTCCCTTCCTATATATAGTCGATCACCACCTTCCCTTATTTCCCTCAAAACACTCGAAATCCACCACCACAGCCCACATACTTTCCATACTACTGCCAAAACACTTAAACCTAAGCCAAGAAGAAGCCTTGTGAGAGCCAAGAAGGAAGAGAATCACTAGCTTCTAAAAATTAAGCCATACGCCACAAACATACCCTATTCGAACTAATATAGCTAGGTAAGTTCTTAACTCTTTTCATTATCTTACAAATACTCTAAATACTCTTAAAAGCACTAATCAATAACCTTTACTAATAGTCTAACACAAAAACTAAAAATTACATTTTCTTTCTTTTCTTTTTCTTTTTGTTCGAACCAAACAAACACACCCTTAATATTATTTTTAGTAAATACAGACTCAAGAGGAGATAAAACATATAGAAATAAGTTTAAACATACTTAATATTATTATGTTATACATTAGAAATTAGCTAGAAAACTTAAAAACCAAAAACCTAAATTTTCTTTTTCTTTTTCTTTCTATCGAGACAAACAAACACCCTCTTAATTTTTTTTTATAAACTAAGAACAAGTAAAACATGTTAAAGACTAGTCTAAATATGTTAGTCATACTGTAGATATGCTAAGATTTCTAATTCATATGTTCGAGAATCAAAAATCAAATTATTTCTTTCTTTTTGTTCCTGTCGACAAACCACAGCAGACCCTCGACTTTGGACCAAAAATTTGACTATCAAATGGACTTCGAAAATTCTGGATTTTGGTCATATTAAAGATCACTTAGTTTTCTAAATTTAGGAAAAAGAACGGAGTTAAATGATCAAGTATTCGTCAAGATATTGGCTTTTCTTTTTTGCTTGTTTTCTGTCATTCGAACCCCCACAAAACAATTCATTCGAGCCCTATAAGCTCGAATTAATAGCCCATAAGCTGCTTATAAGCTGTTTATAAGTTAAAAATAAAGTGTACCAAAGAGTCGTAAAAAGTTTTGCCTTTTTCCGTAACGTATAACGCGTTTTATAAAAATAAGGACGTCGTGTGTAACGCGATGGGAGTCTCAGGGGTAATTCTTGCCAAAACTCTAAGTAAAATTATAACAAGGACCTAGTTTGTTGTCGACTTGTAACTCAGGGTTAAAAAGTGTCATTTTTGAAACTATAGGGTAGAAACTATCATTTGACCAAAGTTGAGGGGTAAAAATTGTAATTTTATGATAGTTGAAGGGTAAAAATTGTTATTTTATGAAAGTTCAAGGGTATAAACTGTCAATACATGAAACTATAGGGTAGAAAGCGTAACTTTACATATAATTCTTATTATTAATATAATTTATATATATATATTTATAAAAACTAATAAATAAAAATACGTTTATCTCGATAATGAACAAACAGGGAATAATTAACGAACGAAACGAAAACATAAAAATAAGAAATAAGATAAAATCTTATAACTTTTGAAGAGACTTCATGTTGTCTCAATTTAACATTTAATCGACAACCAAAAACGTTACGAAACGAACACTAAAACATATTTATACTCAACAGCGATTACTGAAATTTGACATAACGGACCAGGTTGCGTGCCGGAGACGTTTATCAACTCTGTTAAATTTTATTTTCCATCCAGACTATCCAGGTGAGTTCATAGTCCCACTTTTCTTTATATATTTTCCAAACTTGTGGGGAGATGCATGCTACCAAACCGAACATAAGTATTTTCCTGATTGTTATTGCACTAAGTTAACTGTCCCTATTTATATTTATTATTTAAAAGTCCCTCGTATCATGCACCATTAGTCACCTGCTGGGTGAGCGCGAATACGTGAATAGATCTATTGGCCTGACGACCCATTTGTACTAATCGGATGGATATCTTTATGGTAGCCGGTTAGACAGATGCATTATATTTGATATCTAATCTTGGGGGCAAACCACTTTCATTTTTATATGTTAGTGAGACTGGAAACTGTCAACGCATTGCGTGTCATGAGGTTTAGTGCAATATTCCGAATTGTGATATAACTGATTTCTTTTATTTAGCTTGTGTTCAAAACTTATTATAACTTTAAACACTATGGATTCACTCAACCTTTGTGTTGACTTTTTAGCATGTTTTATCTCAGGTAACTAGAAGTATGACGTTGGCACGGAGTGGCGGTGGACTCTCTTTTATAATAAGTGTGTCCACTATGTTATCATTCAATGAATAATGTAACTTTTATAACGTATTTTCGAACCTCCCTCTGGGACCTATATTATGTACTCTAATTTATATAATGAATGATAACAATTTTATTTAAAACGTCTCTTTTTGAGTCGTTTTCTATTTTCATGACTGTGAACCATGAAGTAATACCCCAAACTTATATTCCGCTGCGTATATCAAAAACGGGGGTGTTACAGTCTCTTCTCACAGAAATGGTATGTTTTTATTTTCCCCTCTTTTTCCTTTTCTCTGATTCGATCTTTCCTCAATCAAATTGTGTCTCTCTTTCTCTATTCGATTTTTCCTAAATCGAAATTTGGTTTTTTCTAACCCTTTCTTGAAGAATGATCTAATCCCGATCTAGTTCTTCTTTTTCTCTTCTCTGAATCGAACCTTTGCTCTGATGCCACTGTTGGCACCACTTCTTGGTACTTTCTATGAATGATTGAATCACAATAATAATCACACTAATTTTATTGATAAAACAATCATTATTTTACAGACTAAATTACTTGGGTATTTATAACCCATCAACTGACACTTATGAACCATCACACTGGTTCACTAAATGGTATAACAACCATCATACCTATTCTAACAGACACAACCCTTCAATCTTTACTGCTATAACCAAAATTAACTACCATTCGGTTGTAGACTTTATTCTTGACACACTAGACCCCTTAACTTATATACATACATAAATATTTGACTTACATGGATTACTATGTTAGTATTCAACATTGGTTCTCAATGTTACATAAATTGTTTTGGACTGAATAAGTAGCTGATTGAGGTTGAGCTCAAATATTAACACACACATCCTAGTATACATTACATTCATACATGTAAATAAACTCCTATGATGGTTTAACATTGTTCGTTACTGTGACATGTTGGTCGCCGGGTATGTATTGAAAGCATGCTTCAGGTGTATCATTCAAACTATGATGGTACACTAGGAAGAGTAGGCTTTAGCTCTACATTTCACTGGTTCATTGCTTGAATAACCTAATTGTCACCCAACTTCTTGCATATATCTTCCAAACTATGTTGTCAATTTGTGAGTTTATCTCTTGGTGTGCTTCTTCCTATTTAAGACTTAACATTTAATAAGCGAGACTCAATCTTTAGATAGACGAGGCATTTAGACCCGTGCTACGCACACCGGTTTGATCTTATTGCTGTTTGTGTAATGTTCGGGACTTAGTTAATTTTCGTCATGTTTGAAACTCTCATTTTTTTGGTGATAGTCAGATTTTGTTGGTCAATAAGTTCCTAAGTTGTGATGTTACCACAACTTTTGTTAGCGTGGCATGAAAATTGTTGCTACCTTTATTTCGTCACTTTTAATTGAGGTCGAGTCAAAAACTCAAAATGATATTCAGACCCGTGCGATGCATATCAAAAAATAATACACATATGTCTTCTCCTCTTGTTTTGTTAGGGCGGTTAGCAGTTGAAGCTGCGATACACAGAGATTGGATCAAATTGTTTCTTGCGTAATGTTCAGCACTAATTTTTGTCATGTTTGAAACTCTCATTATTTTTGTGATGGTCAGATTTTATTGGTCAATAAGTTCCTAAGTTGTGATGTTGTTACCACAACTTTTGTTAGCATGGTATGAAAATTGTTGGTGCATTTATTTCGTCACTTTTAATTTAGGTCGAGTAAAAAACTCAAAATAATATTCAGACCCGTGCGATGCACACGGGCTGTATCTAAGTCTTCAGGCATGATGAACCCGTGTGATGCACACAGGCTTTATCTAATTGTTTATAGCGCAATGTTTGTGTAAATTGTCGGCTTGTTAGTATGATGGTGAGGCCCAAATAGACAACAATCTATAACTCGGACAGTCTCGGGAGAATTCTAGTCTAAGTTTTAGACAATGGGTTATAATATAATGGGTTCAGATTCCTTTTCACCCTTATGAGCTATGGATTGAATACTTAATATTTCGCTAAGTAACCGTAACGGGCACCGCCAAGATGGCTTGTGATTAAGTTTGCTTGGATAATTCAATTATAGTAACTATTGTGGTTCCATTTTTCATATAAAATTTATTATATATCCATTGCAAGGTTTGTAACTTAATTAATAATTAATGTTTCATTTCCATGTAACACTTATCAGTTGCTAGAGATTCATAAGCAAGTAATACAATATACCTGGGTACTTGTGAAAATGTAATAAGTTCGAAAACATCACTTTATATGATTGTCACCAAAATCTAAACAGGTTTAAGGTACTTGAATATCAAAGCATTCAGATTTGTTCAAGTATAAAGGTTTTAAAGAATACTCATGCAAACAAATTCGTTAAAAGCAAGTATTTCAAGCAAAGGTGGGTTTCTATGAGCCACATACATACACCATTTTCATAATACATTATTCTCTTGTTTATAGTATAAACAGTTTCGATGTATCAACTTCTTTGGACCAACTTTGTAGTATCATAATTATCATGAAATAGAATTTGGAGGGAAATGATTTATTGATAAAGTGTAAATGTTTTCATTACATTGAAATGAAGGAGGGAATACTATTTATACAAGTATTACAACTAACTTTCAAAACAGTTACATAACTAACTAAAATGTAGTAAGAAATTTTTTATGCCTAATACAATGAGATGAGATACTACCATTGACTTTCCTTGTACAGTTGACCATATTTGCATTGTTTCCATTACCACCCCCCACACAAGTAGGCAGTGTGTAAGGATCACACATGCCTAACTTAGAAAGGCATTGATGAAAAGGATAAGTATGAAGTGCCTTGGTGAGAATGTCTGCTATTTGGGCAGTTGTTGGTACAAAGATAGGAAGAATTTGCCCTGCCTTGATTTTATCCCTAACAAAATGGCAATAAATTTCTATGTGCTTAGTCCTAGCATGTTGTACAGGATTGGATGCTAGGGCTATAACTGAAGCATTATCATAGAAGACCTTGACTGGTATAGTAGATTTGATTTGTAGATCCTTGAGAAGTGAAAGAAGCCATGTTATATCATAAGAACAATCTGCTAAAGCTCTATATTCTGCCTCTGTGAAGGATCTAGAAACCACATTTTTCTTTTTAGAGTGCCATGAGATCAAGCTTTTGCCAAGAAATATTCCAAAACCTGATATAGATCTTCTAGATGAAGGGCAATTAGCCCAATCACTGTCACAATAGGCCTGCAAAGTAGGAGAGGTGTATCTGGGAAAGAATAGACCTTGCCCTGGACTCTACTTGATATACTTGATAACCCTCATTAAGGCTTTTAAGTAAGGTGTATGAGGTGATTGAGAAAACTGGCTGAGTAGTTGTGCAGCAAAAGCTATGTCAGGCCTGCTAATTGTGAGGTAAATCAACTTGCCATCAAGGGTTCTGTAGAATGATGGATCTGCAAGTGGTTCACCTTCATCATAGGTTAGTTTAACATTGGGATTGAGAGGGTTTTGGCATGTTTTGTGTTCATGGGTCCAGCATGTTCAATGAGGTCCAAGGCATATTTCCTTTGTGTCATGACAATTGCTTTTGAACTTCTGACAAATTCTATCCCAAGGTAGTAATTCATTTGTCCAAGGTTTTTGATACTAAATTGGTGGTGAAGTTTCTCTTTGATGAGGCTGATGGAAGACAATGAGTTGCCTGCTAAGAGAATATCATCCACATAGATTAAGAGAACCATGGAAACTATGTTGGTGTAGTAGGTAAAGAGGTATGTGTCTAAATGGCTTTGTGTGAAACCAAGGGATAGGAGAAAGGTGGTAAGCTTGATGTACCATTGCCTGTTAGCTTGTTTCAATCCATACAAGGACTTCTTGAGTCTGCATACAGAGTTTGGAGGGTGAGCTTGTTGTAGCCACTAGGAAGAGACATGTATACCTCCTCATTGAGATCACCATGAAGGAAGGGATTGTTAATGTCCAATTGGTGGATGTACCAGTAAGAAATAGAAGCCACGGAAAGTCTTGTCCTGACAGTTGTCATCTTTGCTACTGGAGAAAAGGTCTCTGTATAATCCAATCCTTCTTTTTGGTTGAATCCCTTGGCTACTAATCTTGACTTGAACTTGTCTATTGTACCATCAGCCTTGTACTTGATCCTGAACACCCATTTGCTGCTAATGGGTTGTTTGAAGAGGGGAAGAGTGGTGACTTCCCAACTTTGATTTTCCTCTAGAGCTGATATTTCCTTGTTCATTGCCTCTATCCATTTGGGGTGTTTGGAAGCTTGGGTATAGGAAGCGGGTTCTTTTTCTTGATTAAGTGAATTGATAAGATGTAGTGTTGAAGGTTTGGTAATGTTAGAGTAATTAATGAATTGTGATGTGTGGTGTTTACTGTAAACTGTGTTTGAAGAAGAGGCTGGTTTGTAATGGTGGAAGTCTTTAAGTTTGGTGGGAGTGTGTTTGGTTCTGTGTGAAGTTCTAGGTAAAGGTGGTTGAGTCTGTGTGAGTGAAGGTTGTGTTGGTGATATGATGGGCTCTGTGGATGGTGGAATGGTGTTTGATTATGATGTATCAAAAGTAGAGTGTGTGGTTGTGTTAGGTTCTGATGATGGTGTAGGGTTGGTTGTGTTGGGAGATGTTGTTGGGTAGATTGGTTCTGCTAAGATGAGGTGGTCTGAGTTGGGAGAAGGTGGAGTAGGGGAATCTGATGGGAATGGTGTTTGGGGAATGACAGTTTGTGAAGGAGTTGGGTGTAGAAAGAAAATTGGTGAAGGTGGTAAGTTGTCTATTTGAGATTGTGGAGTGTGAAAGGGAAATATGTTTTCATGAAATGTCACATGTCTACTGACAAAGATTTTGTGTGTGTCTTGGGAGAGTAAAAGGTAACCTTTTTGGTTTTGATGATAACCGAGTAGGATTGAGGGAATGGCTCTGGGTGAGAATTTGTTAGGTGTGTGAGTGGATGCATTGGCTAGACAGCCTATAGCTTTGAGGTTTGACAGGTCAGGGGGTGTTTGGAAAAGTGTTTCATATGGACTTTTGGTGTCAAGTAAGGTGCAAGGTAGTCTGTTGATAAGGTAGGTTGCAGCTAGATGGCTATATCCCCATCGATGAACAGGAAAAATTAGCTTGAAAGTGTATAGACCTAGCCACTTCTAGCAAGTGTTTGTGCTTTCTCTCAGCCCTCCCATTTTGTTGTTGTGTATTGGGACATGAGGTTTGGTGTATGATGCCTTTGGTTTGAAGGAATTTAGTGAGTGAGTGATTGATGAACTCTGTACCATTGCCACTTCTTAAAACTTTGATGGTTGTTTTGAATTAATTTTGAACATAATAGTAGAAATTTTTCAGGGTAGATGTAACATGTTGTTTGGTTGGGATTAAATAAGTCCATGTGGTTCTTGAAAAATCATCAACAAGTGTGAGGAAATAATTACAATTATTGAGGGTGTTATGTTTGTATGGACCTCATGTATCAGCATGGATGAATTCAAATATTGCTTGTGCATGTGAAACAGTTGATGTAAAAGGCAAAGCAGGTTGTTTAGCCAAAGGGCAAATGTTGCATTGAAAATTGGTAACAGTTCTTGGAATAAAAGGTAAGGATTTTATTTTCTTTTGAATATGTACAGATGGGTGGCCTAATCTCAAATGCCACAAATGAGAATCCTTACAAATGGTATTGACAGATGAAGTTTGTATAGCAGGTGGTGTAGGAGGATCAGGGGTGATGATGTAGAGTCCATCATATGGTATCCCATGTGTTAGTGCAAATATTACGATATTTAATCTATATAGTCTCGTTTGTTTTGATTGATGACAAACATGTAATTTGATACATAACGTAAAATGTGCAAGTTACTCGTAATCATATTTTGTCTCAACATACATTCAACACCTCTCGACGTCTTAAGTCCTCGTATGCTACAACACAGGTTCGTACATGTTTGTTATGTGGCATTATGATCAAACCCCTTAACAAATCATTTAGAATGTTTAAAATACGTTTAGTGTCATTAAGTATTTTAAAATGTTAATCATTCTATTTCGAACCTCATTTTATATTTTGCATATACAAGTATTTTTACTTCTACATCATGCTTCCTAAGTTGTATTCATGTCAAAATAGAATAAGTGCCACATTAGGTGTCAAAGTGCACTTTAGGTGTCAAAATAAGATAAGTGCCACATTAGGTGTGAAAGTGCACTTTAGGTGTCAAACTAAGACAAATGTGTTTACATACTTCTAAAAATGTTGTTAATGACATAATAACTTAAGTCCTATAATAGCATAAGTAGTTTAACATTTTTAGTAACACATAAACTAACATGGTACAACTTGTTAAACATATATCAACCAGTTATGTAATTCATTTTACAAGTTAACTTTCTTATATACATAAATCAAAAAGAAAATTTCTTATTACCTCATGCATAGTGTCACAAAATCAATAAAATCTCTACAAATATCCTTTGGAAAGATCGTGTGTTGATTTGGAAAGATTGTGTGCAAAATCCAAGAAAATCTTTCTGATCCCAAGGAACCCTTTTTTATAACGGAAGGAACCTTTTTTTTTGGTTCCATGGGATCCGTGGGTCTCTGAGTTTGTTTGCCTATAAATAGAAGCCCATTGTTCACTTATTCACTCACCACTTGAAAACACACTTTCTCTATCCTCTTGCATACATTTAGATCAGTCATTAACAATGTAGTAACACTCATAAACACCTTCATAACACATGATCTTAATTCTTCTAACTTTCATTTTGTTGTAAGCATTCTCCTGAAATGATCCTCCAAAGGAAGCTCAGAGATCTTCCATCCTCATCCACCACAAGCATACATACATGAAGATATATCACAGTAAGCTTAGGGAACTTGTAATCTTGATCCATTGAAGGCTTCCTATCAATGAAAGTTCATTTAGATTAGTCATTTGTATCCATTAGACATTTATGTCTTAGATCATCACTGTACATTTGTAACACTCATTCCATCTCATAAGGGTTATAGGTTTGGTGTGCTTTAGTTGTAAAACACCAAGTTGGTCGATTTGTTATGTTGGGCCTTAAAACATAACGGGAGTTGTTAGGAACACGTTTTACTATTATTCAAGTCTTGGTCATTTAAATGTAATAGGTTGCTAAAATGTATGGGCTTTATGTTTGTTAATACCACACGGCTTCATTAGAAGCCCATGGGCCGTGTGGTTTAGTGTTTTGGTTGTAGAAGAATAAGGAAAATGTTGCCCTAACATTTTCCTATAAATACCAGACTTATGTACTCATTTCTACTCGTTGGTTTTATTTATAATAGTGCCGAAGCTTTGTCCATTACTCGTGTGAAATAAGATCATCTGTTTCTCTTCATCTTATCTCTCGTTCTCTTTATTATATGTGTTAGATATCTTGTGTTAAGCTAAATCTAGGACCTAACAAGTGGTATCATTCGCTAGAAGATAGTTAGATTGTGTGTTTTGAGTAGTTTCGTACGTTATTTTACTTATACGTTTGGTTTTGTAGCTTTAACGTGAAAAAATATCTCATTTCTTTCACTTTTCTTCACACTTGTAAAGTGTTAAGATCATCTTAGTGAATAGAAATCAGATTTACAGTCGAAAATTTAGTTCTTGTTCAATTTTCGTTAGTTTTTCAATCGATTTCATAAGTTGCGTTTTGTCGGAATTCATTAAATTACGTTGTAACACCCCCAAAATCTGGCTTTGCGGAAGCATTCGGGTCATGGGGTGCTACTAAATTGATAATCACAACACCAGGTAACAAAGAACGGAATACATGCTTCGTTTTAATTCATTAAATCATGAAAATATTGTTTACAACATCGTTTTAAGTTAATAAAGTGAGGCCCACAAATTCTGTTGTCCCAGACAAAAACAAGTCATAAATTAAAAATCCATAGCATTCAGACAGTAATCTATGACCCTTGCCCTGCCACCACCTTGTCATATCAGTTAGCTTAAACACCTGAGAAAAAATGCTAAAAGTCAGCAAAAAGCTGGTGAGTTCATAGGTTTATCAATAAGCAGTAAATCAGCAGTTGGACCATGAGTTTAGCATATGAACCATACAACCCATGCAATGTCATATAAAATAGAGTCTATTACGTTAGCACTAAGTTCATGCAACCGAAGCTATAACTTGTGTGCATGCTCTAGAAGCATGTTAAATATCAGTGGCCCGGCAAGTGTGTATCCCAGACACTTGTAGTTTCGACATGGTATACGTTCATTTGCCTATCCGGTCAACCCGAACGGGGACGTTACTCCCAATAGATCTATTTATAGCACTCGCACTTCCCAGCAGGAATTGACGGTTCATGAGTTGGGCATAGTGGGACATAATAGGGCTTAGGCTAAACCACGTAATAGCATAGACAATAGTTTGCTCCTTAAAATAGTTTATGCATGTTTCTCACCCCAATAGTAAAACAAGTTTAAATAGTGTGGGGTTATAAACTCACCTTGATAAATAGCAGTCAGATCAAAAAATAGTTCGGACAGTGTTCAGCACCGACACGCGAGCTAGATTAGTAAGGTTTATTTAAGTTCACAGTTCGAATTCAAGAATTCAAAATGTTTTAAAGAGTTCATGTTGTTGCTGGTGTGTCAGCATTAAGTTGGATCAATGTTTTATTAGTTGTAGATGTTGGCTCATTGGAAGTGTATATGTTCACAGTAGAAAAGATCAAAACGAGTGAACCTTCGGATGGAAAGCTACGTACAGAGGACAATTATTATCGTATGTCAAACGTGAACGACATATGGTACGTTGTTGTTAAGTGTGTGTATGTGTGTGTATATATGTTCGTATATACATATGGTCTTTGTGAAGAAATGTTACATTTGAAAAAGTTCTCATCATGGTTTACATTATTTCACGATGTGTTAATAATTCGTGTATGCAAGAAATCATTGCCTTAACAAATTTGTAAATTGTGTTTGTAAAATAACCGTTTCATGATCTAACGACTTATATAAGTTTTGATAAAACAATTTCAAGTAATATGCCATGAAAACAATAAATTTGTTTATATTTCCCATTTTAGGGTTTCAAAAGGTTTGTATATATCGTTAAGTATGAAAATATGTTTTTCATTACAACAATTTAGGATTTTGTAAATAAACTCACATTGGGTATTTAAATTGTCCCGTGTGATATATTTATATACATATCGAGTGACTACGTTTTATGACATGTAACTAAACAATATTAGTTGCGGTGTTTTAATATAAAGTTGTAATGATTTTCTTTAACGACTATTTATACGGTAATGACCACGACTTAGTAAATTCGGGACGGATTATTCCAAAGTCTCCAAAATATTTTATGTTCGTGACGGAGTGGGCTGTGGCCCACCTTTCATAATGAACAGATTTAATTATGCATTAACTCTTGGGCCGCAATATACAAAGGCCAGCGGCCTGCTCGTTTTATATAAGGACTCAAAGAGTGTGTTTTGGTGGAATTTTCATTAGCCCACTTTACTCTAAAGAAATTCTTAGCCCACTTATGAAAGTGAACTTCCCAGTAGACGTAAATTTTAGAAGCAGTAAAGGAGTCAGTAAGTTTTTTATTAGAGCAGCCTTGGAAGGAAGGAAACAGTTCGAACTTGAGTTCGACCAAGGCTTGATTTACAAGGGTTTTGTTCTTATGTTTACACCTTTGTGATACCAATGAAACGCGCACCCGATTAGGTGTTGCTAACGACCAAATGGTCGACTCAAACAGGGGAGAAAAATGAGTGTCGACCTAGTTTTCGAGGTGGACTTTGGGACTTTAGTATATGACTCTCGGTTTGACATAACCATTCATGACTAGTACCGTTTTCAAGCAAGTCTAAGGGCACATAGACTTACGACTCAAGACAACAACCAACTCAAGTATAAACTCGAGTATAGCATCGAAGACCACAAGCCTTAGACCACGAGCACTTGACTTACATGTGAGTCGAGTACAACTCAATTCAAGTGCCGAGTGCTAGTGTAAGCCATATCGGCAAAACGGCAAGGATTTTGAGTACCACATCCTATTCGATCCATCTCATATTTTAAGTATCAACATATTTCTTTCAAACCAAAACACAAACACCTTGCGAGCACATTTTTAGACTACAAGTTTGACTAATCAAAGTTCTTAACGCAACACAACCATTTGACTACCAATGAACATCATTCGCAGGACTTATATGCGCACTAACGAAGATGAACAAGATGTGAACTTGACTACAACACATCGAGCTAACATAATCCTAGCCACAATGACTCAAGTTCGACTTAGCCTAAATGTTTCTTTCTTAGATTGCTACTCATAACATTCGGTTCAAGGTTCGAGATGCACAAGGAAAAATCAATACGAGCCTTTTAACGACAACACTTATGAATTTTTGAGCCAATACTAGTTTAAAAATCTAGTTTAACCACACCACAACAACACCTTATAGACATAAGCTTGTTCATCATTGATAGCACAACAAGAAGGTAATCATACGATTCGAGAACAAAATAAACAACAACAATAATGAGTAGGATTTTTAAACCATACAAAGGAGTATAAGAGATTGATTACTGGAGACGAATGATAAGCCTAATCTGATTTCCAAGCACCCCACACACCCTTTCTTCTCCTTGAATCCTTTCGATAGAGATACTTGATTGAGTTAAGGTGGGTTTTGGTGTGGTTGCTTCTCCTGGAATCGGTGGTCTTATGGAACAATTTATGGAAACTCCTTGACTCACTTTTGATCTTCCAAGGATAAGGCTTCACAATTCTTGGCTAATATCTCTCTTCTTCTTCGATCTCTAGGATGTTTGAACCCTTTAGGAGCGGATTTAAGATCCGACAAAACTTGGGGAGTCTCGAAAAAATGCTATAGATAGCGATGTGGGATAGTGATGGTGACCTTCCTGGTTTTCTTCACCAAGAAGAAGTTAAAAAGATGAACTTGGCTGTGTGTTGTGGTGTTCGAAAAGAAGAAAGAAGAAATGGGGTAAAGAAGAAAATTGATATAGAGATACTTTACCATGTGGGTGAGTGGGTGAATGTGTATATTAGTTTGTTTTAATTATATACTGTATTGTATACCCCGTGTCCTGTCGAGCTGAGGTAAAATTGTGGTACCTCAGTTTCACGTAAACGTGAAAAATATAAATCTGTAGCCGTTTTTATAATACTGAAATAAATTAAATTTGCTGACTTCGAAAATGAATTATAAAGTTTAACCATTACTAAAGTGGTGTCGGTACACGTGTGGTGTCGGTTTTCAGGAAAAACAAGATAACCTCTCGTTTTTGATACGTTAGTGTCTGTAACTGTCAGAAAGTGATAAATTCACTTTTAATGATAAATTAAATAGTTTTGGTGAGTTATTGTACGCTACTGCGTGCGGGTTTGCTTCCCATAATAAGTATGTAAACACATAAATGTTTAGTTACACAGTTGTGTAATAATAAATTGACATTTATTATTAAAATATTAGTAGAAAAATAACTATTTGTCACATCCTCCCCGCCTTAGAAGGAAAACCGTCCTTGTTTTTCACTTAGAGTTACCCGATGAATTTGAGAAAAGGTGTGGGTATTTTCACTTGATCTCACCCTCACGTTCCCACATGTATTCGGGACCTCTTCGAGAGTTCCAGCGAACTTTAACAATTGGAATGCGGCTTTGCTTAAGCCGTTTGATTTCTCGATCCATTATTTCGACAGGTTTTTTGATGAAATTCAATCTCTCGTCCACCTGGATTTCCTCTAGAGGAATGGCAAGCGTTTCATTTGAGAGACATTTCTTCAGATTGCTCACATGAAACACGTTGTGTATAGAGCTGAGTTCTGATGGTAGTTTGAGTCGGTAAGCTACCGGCCCGATTCTGGTGACGATTTTGAAAGTTCCAAGGTATCAGGGATTTAATTTCCCACGTTTTCTAAAATAAATCACGCCTTTCCATGGCGAGATCTTTAACATGAAGCGATCACCAACTTGGAACTTAAGTGGTTTTCATCTCTTGTCAGCATAGCTTTTCTGACGGTCTCGAGCCGCTTCCATTCGGCTATTGATTTGCACAATATTTTCAGTGGTCTCCTGTACTAGTTCGGGACCAGTGAGCTGACTCGGCTAACGGCAGATGCCTATCCCAGCCATTTCCAAAGTCTATCCCACACGCTCGTAGCATGTCCTCTAGGGTTTGGAGGGTTCTTTCGCTTTGACCATTTGTTTGATGATGATACGCGGTGCTCATATCGAGATCAGTACCCAATGCATCTTGCAATGATCTCCAGAAGTTTGACGTGAAACGACTGTCTCTGTCGAAGATGATGGAAATTGGGACTCCATGTCGTGCAACTATTTCTTTCACGTATAATCGTGCTAGTTTATCCATGCTAGCATTTTCTTTAATCGGTAGAAAGTGGGCAGATTTGGTGAGACGATCAATGATTACCCAAATGGTGTCGTAACCAATAGATGTCCTTGGCAGTTTAGTAATGAAATCCATCGTTATGCGTTCCCATTTCCATTCGGGAATTTCGGGTTGTACAAGTAAACCCGATGGTCGCTGATGTTCAGCTTTGACCTTTGAGCATATTAAACATTGACTGACATATGTTGCAATGTCAGCTTTCATATTGGGCCACCAGTAGAGTTTCTTCAGATCGAGATACATTTTGTCGACTCCCGGTTGGGTGGAGTATTTAGATTTATGGGACTCGTGCATGATGAAGTCACGTATCCCTCCACAGAGTGGGACCCAACTTCTATTTTTGAAACATAACGTTCTGTCAGCTCTCTTTACGAATCCGTTTTCGTTTTCAGGCATCCCATAGATTTTATCGTTAGGTCTGTTTTCTTCCCTGAGTGCCTTGCCCTGAGCCTCAAGGATCTTTGCTGGGAGTGGCAAGACTATCATCATACCCAATGATCGCACTCTAAGGGGTTTGGGTCGTTCTTTTTGGCTAAGAGCATCTGCTACTACGTTTGCTTTGCCGAGATGGTATCGAATTTCGCAATCATAATCGCTGAGCAATTCTAACCAATGACGTTGTCTCATATTGAGCTCCTTTTGGTCGAGGATATGTTGCAGACTTTTGTGGTCAGTGTAAACTACACATTTAGTACCGTAAAGGTAATGTCTCCAGATCCTGAGTGCAAACACTACTGATCCCAATTCCAAATCGTGTGTAGTATAGTTTTTCTCGTGTGTTTTCAGTTGTTGAGAGGCATAGGCTATCACCTTCCTTCGCTGCATCAAGACAGCTCCTAACCATTTGTGTGAGGCATCACAGTAGACCACAAAGTCTTCAATGCCTTTAGGTAGGGCTAAGATTGGTGCACTTCACAAATTATTCTTAAGAAGTTGAAAAGCTTCTTCCGTTTTATCTCCCCATTCGAACCTCACATTCTTTTGAGTTAACTTGGTCAAGGGCATAGCAATCTTCGAGAATCCCTCGATAAACCTCCTGTAGTACCCTGCAAGTACTAAGAATTAGAGTATTTAGGTAGGTGTCGTGGGGGTCGCCCAATCCTTTATCGACACGATCTTTGCAGGATCTACATATATGCCTTGACTGTCAATCATGTGTCCTAGAAATTGAATAGTTGGAATCCAAAATTCATACTTCAAGAATTTTGCATACAATTCTTCTTTCTTTCATAGTTCTAAGATCATCCTGAGATGTTCCTCATGCTCCTTCTTGCTCTTGGAGTATATTAGAATGTCTTCGATAAAGACGATCACGAATTTGTCTAGATACGGCTTGCACACCCTATTCATTAGATCCATGAATACTGCTGGTGCGTTGGTTAGGCCGAATGGCATAACCTGGAACTCGTAGTGACCGTAGCGAGTCCTGTAAGCCGTTTTCGGGATATCCTCTTCCCAAACCCTAAGTTGGTGGTATCCGTATAACATCCTAAATTAAATAAGACTTATAAAATACGCTATAAATTAAAACTTGAGTTATATATCATGTTATGACTCGAGATCACACAATATGAACTTACAACCGAAAGTAGAATACGAAGTGATACAACGACTCTATAATTAAACATATGGCACGTTTAAAATATTACATATAGGCCGAATTTAATAAATTATGTACACAACTTATTCATAAGAGATAAACATAAACTTTGGCTAATTTAGGGAAGTGATAATCATCCTATTATACACTCCATAATTTTGGCTCAATCCCCCTAACTTTTCTAGTCCAAACCGTGTGTATACCATCTCCAAAAACAAACCCTAACATCTCTCCCCTCTATCTCATTTGGATGGCAAGCAAAGAAAACCAAAAACAAACAAAAACCCTAGAAAAGCTTGTTCTATTCGACACAAGGGAAGAGGATGAAACAAGAGTTTGATCCACTTTCATTCGTATCACAACAAAAGGTAATCAAATAATATACCATTAATCTTTTCGACATGTCCATGAATCAAACTAATCGATCCATGTTATTTTCTTTTTTTTTCTTTTCTTCCGTTCGTATCACAAAGAAGAAGAAGGAGGTGTGGTGATTTTTCGACCTAGAGATCTTTGTGTTCTTGATTCCTATTCGATCTAATAAAAGAGGTAATCATAAACCTTCAATCTATAACAATACTTTTCGATCAATATGCATAAAGATGTGTTAATATGATTAATTATGTTATTGGAATCCAATTTATATGAACCTCACATAAAATCATAAATCATCATCAAAAAGTAATGAATTGGTAATTAACTTTGGATGAATTTTTCGTGAGTAATTTGATATGGGATATTTGGGACATGTTAATATGGTGTTAAAATTTGTGTTGTATGAATCTTGAGAATCGTGGATGTGTTTGGGTGCGTTAATAAAAGTTATAATGGATTAATTGAAAACCTAGGTTGCTGTCCAGAAAATTAGGTCGAATTGAAAGGGGTGTATCTTGATGATAACAACGTATTTTTGGGTGGTTCTTGAGTCTAAAATCAAGTTTTGGGAAATAGCTTTCTGAAGATGTAAGCTTCATAATTTTTAGAGGTCGGGGAGGCAACCACTTGATTTTTAGAAATTCATGTGTCAAAACTGTAATTCGAGTTATGAAAATTCGGGTGTGATCTACGATTTTTAATTTGATATCTATAACGAATTAAGATCTGAAATTTTGGCAGGATGATATTTAGTATATGAGTTAAGTTGTGGAATTTTTGTAGATTTTTATGAGATGTTTTACTTGGGTAAATAATTACATACTTTCGGGGTATTCCAGCAGATCCGATTCGGGAACATGTTGTGGTTGTCGATTTTTAGTTGGTACTTGTACAACTTAATAAAGTCTGGAAAAATTATGTAAAATACGTAAGACATATAGGGATATCTGGGTAAAAGAATAGAATTTTATAAGCTCGTTAAGGTGTGTAATAAAATAACTAAAGTCGGATCTGTTTTCAACCTTAATGCTGAAATTGGGTAGTTACTTAATTAAAACACTTATAAAATTATTTGCTTCACTTTTAGAACCTAAATAAGCTATGTGTCATCTTAAAAGTATTTAACTTATGTTTTGACTAATTATCATATTAACCTTTAACTTTGGTATAATTGCAATTGTAACTCTAATATTTGAATAATGATAATATGGAATCTCAAATTATATGAATTAAACCCTAAAACTGCTAATTCGAGGAATATAACTTAATTATGACCTAATTGAATGTATGTAACCCTAACTGGAGTATAATCACTTTAAATGATCAATTAAAATGACTTGTGTAATTAGAAACCCTAATCTCACATTTACTTAAATTGGAAACCCTAATTTGACTTGTAAAACCCTAAATTGTGAAACTACATCACGTTATAATTATATTGATATATGAAACTCAAATTTGACACTTATAACTATTAAACCCTTTTTAAATGCTACTTATTATTTTTTTTAGAAACCCTAAATAACTTTTAAACCTAAATCTGGAAACTTACTATTTATGAAAAGTTACTAAATATGGAAAGTTACTTTTTTGGAAAGTTACTAATTATGGAAACCTGCTAAATATGGAAAGTTACCTAAAATGGGAAGAAAACTTAAATGAAACCTCTTATGATTATGAAACTATGAAATTATGAAACTATGAAACTTATAAGTAAACTTATGATTATTGTAGATCGGGTGAAGAAGGAGTGATCCTCTGCTTCCATTCACTTTATTGCTTCTGATTTTTGTGCTTTGATAAGGTACATATATTCTTTCCCTTTTCAGTAGGGATATTTCTATCGATCCTATGCCTGATATGATTCCCTTATTTGACTCATGACTTTCATTATATGATTGTCATTCTTATTGATTTATTCTGACATTTATTTAAATGTCTCTACTATGCTATACTTATGCTTTGCCATGCTTATTGAGTTACTATCTTGTTTCTCTTGCCATGCTAGATTATTATTGTTGTATGCTATGATAGATCTGTGCCTGAGCTAACCTAGTTGTGGAGGTACCATCACCATGTCTTTGATGGGACCCTAGGCATGACACTCCCGTAGAGGTGTGATAGATCTACGGCGTTCCCCCTTATGTTATGATTTTGTGTACACTATTGGCCAACTTTATATATGTGTGACCAGTCTAGTACTGGCATCCATATTTTGTTAGGGAGCGTATGAATATATCCTAGGTTTATGTATGTGTATGTTATGGTGACCAGGTGGTGTGTGCCTTACACCCCTTCTCACACTTTTATTTACTTAGAGGTCTCCCCTCTTCGTATACTTGTATTGCTATGATATGATTTGACGGATTATGATATGTAGTTCTTATGGCACATCCTTATATGAACTTTTCCTTTATTTCATTATTTCTCTTGATTCAATTCTATTCAGTTCGCATGCACTCTTGATCCTTAGTTCTCTTTAAAATTCGTATGACATTCATGATTATGATTTTTGTTTTGTATTCTTATTCCTTCGTTGCTTATGCTTATTTATCGTTAAGTTATGTTATGTATATCTGTTCACTAGGCTTTTTAAGCTCAGCCGCATGTTTTCTTTTCTTATGTGGCAGGTAATAAGCGGGGCGACGGGCTTGGGAATGAGAGAGCGTAGGACTTAGAGGCCCATTTATTTATCATTTCGTTGTCCATTGTTTCGGACTTTCATTTCTTTCAGTACTTTGAATATTATCGTTTTACTTTGGTTTTGTTTGGTTAACCCACTATGCATTTGGGATTATCTTTTGATACCAGTCTTGATGTTTGAGACTTGGTTATTTATTTAAAAGACTTCCGCTTGTGTAATGTATGATTTGCATGACACCATAATGTGATATCTTGGCCTTTTCCGGTCAGGGTGTTACAGTTATGGTATCAGAGCACTGGGTTTGACCTGTAGAACCTTAGAAATGACCTGTGAGGATATTGGGTAGACACTAGGATTTTCGTTTGACGCGATCTCTTCCTTCGTATTTTGATCCTGATGTTCGATTTGTCTTCATTGTTCGTTTTGATCCCTACGTTCGGGTTTGTCTGAGCAGAAGAAGTTGTGGGACCAGGTTCCATCTCCTCCATGTGTTGACTGTGTGAAGTTTCATCTGGGTGATCGTGTTATAAGACGTATGCCGGTTTCAGTTGTAGTGTGATTGGACGTCGGACGAAAGAGTGTCCGAAGGTGAATGATAACAACCGTAAGAATGAGAATGATTGACAGCAATCTGCCGAGGGTCGAGTGTTTGCTCTGACCAGGACCAGGCTGCTGACACATCAAGTACCGTTTCGGGTATTCCTTACTTATGCGATCGTGCTGCATGACTTTATTTGATACGAGAACGACATATCCTGTGGTGTCTTTTGCTTTTACTAAGCACATTAAGTCCCCTCTACATTATTAAATTGCTATTCCTAATTCTATCTCTATGAGAATATTGTGACTATCCATCACGAGTGTAGAGTATCCTGTACGGTTGAGGATGTTTAAAGATCAATTCCATTCTGCTAATCTGATTTCTTTGGGAATGTTCGATTCAATTTCATTCTGGTCATGTAATTGTTGACTGAGCATTGAGATGCTAACAACAGTTATGATTTTGTCATCTCTGACGACTTATGAAACTCAAACTCCGTGCCCAGGTTTCTGACCTGGCATACTATTACGATCACCTTTGCTTTGAAATTCTGTATATTAATCCCTCGCGTTTGTGAAGATATTCCGTTTTATGTAAACTCGCTCGAGAGTTTTCGAAGTTGAATTTCGCGATGTATTCCTTGATGGACTACCAAGATTTCCTCTCGAATATAATTGTTTTGATCCATTTATTAGAATGTGTTTTGTCACGACTTGAGGTAGACTGTGATTGCAATAAAGGCATGTGTATATGATGCAAGTATTATGACGTCTGGCCAGCGTGATAATAGTTACACCATATACCTTGAACTTATTGGAGTCATAGAATGTCTTGAGGAGTGC
Source organism: Artemisia tridentata subsp. tridentata (assembly GCA_021014915.2). NCBI lineage: Eukaryota > Viridiplantae > Streptophyta > Magnoliopsida > Asterales > Asteraceae > Artemisia > Artemisia tridentata. Next base: position 312,850,004 of record CP139504.1, read on the forward strand.
CTGAGGGCAGTGTGTTATTTGAATCAGAACTCTATTCATGTGTAAGCGACGTTTTGCCTATTTTCGAAATCCCTTACGAACGACATACGTTGAATGAAGAGTATTGAAGGACCTACTTCTAGGAAGTGGTTTATCCGTCCGTGTGCGTCTCTGTGTTGTGTTTCAGTTTGGTTATGAAGAAAAATGATGGTGGTATGAGGTTGTTCATGGAATTCTGGAATCTTAGTAGTATGGTGATTAGGACTGATACCGTTATCGATGACTTATCTAATCAACTTCAGGGTGAAGTTTTTCTATGATCGATTTGTAATCTGATTATGTCCATTTTCATGTGAATGAGCAAGATGTTCCTAGCATTGATTTGTATCCGTTATAATCTCTATGAGCATTGTGATGCCAATTGTATTGGCTACTGCTCCGACTATTCTTGTGAGCTTGATGAATCATGTATTTCATGAATGCTTGGACAATTGTCATAGTATGACAATTTAGTATATTCAGGGAGGAAAGAGAAACACGGGAATCATCCTTGTATTTTGGTGTTGAAAATTTCTACGTCAGAAGAGCTCGATGTAAGTTTCTCGAAGAGTATAATTTTGGTAGGGATGAAGAATAAGTTGGAGAACTTTTGGAAAGTTAAGGGGGATATTTGTTTCTACTTGAGAGGAAGGTCAGCTATGTCCTTAGGTTATACGGAAAGATTGCTAGTGATGCATCTATGCAGATAAACCGTGGGAGGCGAACTATCAGACGCACGACTGGAGATTGGTTATGACGGATGTGAAGAAGCTCAGGAGCAAGGTGGTGGAATTATGATCTATGTAGAAGATTTGAATGAAACGGTTATGCTCGAAGCACCCCGTTCTTTTCGATCTATACATATTAGTTGTACTATTATGTAGAGACTTGTAGCATAAATTATGACGGGATAGTATGAAAACAGATGTGAATGCTTTGATGGCGAAGTGTCTAGCATGTCAACATATTGGGAGTTAGCATCAGCGTACGAGTGGTTTTCCTCATTTTGGATGTTCGTATGTAGAAGTGGGATTAAAACTGTCAGCAACTTTGTAACGGGATTTACACGCACGTTGGGAAGGACAAAACGATGTGGGTTGTAGTGAATCGTTCAACTTGGTGGCTCACTTGGAAGATCGGCAGAGATTTATTTCAACAGAAGATTATTCAAGCTCCTTGGCGCACCTGCAGTGATCGTGTCAGAAAAATCGAGTTTTGTTTCACACTTCCAGAAGAAATGCAGAAGACCTTCAAGACCGGCTCGAGATTTTATGGCGACTACTCACCTTCAGATGGATGGACGGACAGAGCAACTATGTTGAAATTGAAGATGTATGGGACGAAGAGTTTGACAAGTGTATTGGCATGATTGAGTTTGCCTACGGGGATGTAGAACACCTTTTGGATTGGATTAAGTTGGAGTTTTGCTGGTTTAAGGTCCAGGGTTGATTACTGTGATTGGTGGATTAGTTATCCTTGTGGAAGAGAAACCTTGAATGGTGGACTATGAAATTTGTATGTTTCGTATGATGTCCCCGTTGTGGAGAGTTAGACGTTTTGGGTGTATGAAGAAGATCTGGTTCACGATGCGTTAATCATTTGAGTTGTTGTTTTCCATACGATTATCCGGCCTATTCCGTTATGCTCTCCGATACGTTCCGATCCTCCGTTATATGCTTAGTTTATCGTTTGTACGACTACGTTAGCTCTTTGATGTGTTTTATCCGTATGATTATTCGACCTATTTTGTTTTATTTTCTGATGCGTTTCGATACTCTGATTTATACTCTATTGATCGTCGGTACAAATATGCTACCCATCTCATTATGCGTTTCGATACAAGTTGATATTTCAAGTTGTACTCGATTGATCATCAGTACAATTATACTATCTATCTCTTATGAAACTCTTGATACATTTGATGATTCGCCACGTGCTTCATTGACCGGTGGTACGTTCCTTAGTTCGATCAGTATCTGTTTGAAATTGATGAGGTCTTCTATAATGATGCCCTAGTTCCCTTTTCGTTAAGAATCTGGACTGAGTCGACGAGGTTTTACTCTTTAGTACTACCTTCGTATTGCTTACAAGCATGAATGTTTCATGTATCTCTGTGTGAGATTTAAATTGTTATCCGCTACATTGTTGTTTCGTATGCCTTGGAACGAATTCGTTGTGAACTATGAAAGCCTAGGGCTTTTCAATGATTTTGATCAGGTTGGCGAGGTATCTCATCGCTTGGCGTTACCTTCCCAGTTATCTCACTTATACGATGTATTCCATGTATCTCTTCTTCGTGAGTATGATTATCACCCACTTCATGTTGTCTCTTTCCGTTCGATCTATTTCGAGAAGATCTTTCTTATAGTGAAGAACCTGAGGCTGTTTTGGAGCGTCAGGAAAGAGTCATGAGAACGAAAACAATTCCTTTTGTAAAGATTCTTCGGGAGAATCATCCTGAGAGCGAGGCTACTTGGGAGACCGAAGAATCGATACGATCCAGTTATCCACATTTTCTTTTGACTCGGTACTTAGTCATTTTGATATCGCTTTCGGTTTCGTACTTCTATTTCGATTTCGTGTTTCAATTTCGCGGACGAAATTTTCTTTTTAGGAGGGAAGAATTATAACACCCTAAATTAAATACGACTTATAAAATACGTTATAAATTAAAACTTGAGTTATATATCATGTTATGACTCTAGATCGCACAATATGAACTTATAACCTAAAGTAGAATACGAAGTGATACAACGACTCTATAATTAAACATATGGCACGTTTAAAATATTACATATAGGCCGAATTTAATAAATTATGTACACAACTTATTCATAAGAGATAAGCATAAACTTTGGATAATTTAGGGAAGTGATAATCATCCTATTATACACTCCATAATTTCGGCTCAATCCCCCTAACTTTTCTAGTCCAAACCGTGTGTATACCATCTCCAAAAACAAACCCTAACATCTCTCCCCTCTATCTCATTTGGACGGCAAGCAAAGAAAACCAAAAACAAACAAAAACCCTAGAAAAGCTTGTTCTATTCGACACAAGGGAAGAGGAAGAAGCAAGAGTTTGATCCACTTTCATTCGTATCACAACAAAAGGTAATAAAATAATATACCATTAATCTTTTCGACATGTCCATGAATCAAACTAATCGATCCATGTTATTTTCTTTTCTTCCGTTCGTATCACAAAGAAGAAGAAGAAGTTGTGGTGATTTTTCGACCTAGTGATCTTTGTGTTCTTGATTCCTATTCGATCTAATACAATAGGTAATTATAAACCTTCAATCTATAACAATACTTTTCGATCAATATGCATAAAGATGTGTTAATATGATTAATTATGTTATTGGAATCGAATTTATATGAATCTCACATAAAATCATAAATCATCATCATAAAGTAATGAATTGGTAATTAAGTTTGGATGGATTTTTCGTGAGTAATTTGATATGGGATATTTGGGACATGTTAATATGGTGTTAAAATTTGTGTTGTATGAATCTTGAGAATCGTGGATGTGTTTGGGTGCGTTAATAAAAGTTATAATGGTTTAATTGAAAACCTAGGTTGCTGTCCAGAAAATTAGGTCGAATTGAAAGGGGTGTATCTTGATGATAACAACGTATTTTTGGTTGGTTCTTGAGTCTAAAATCAAGTTATGGGAAATAGATTTCTGAATATGTAAGCTTCATAATTTTTAGAGGTCGGGAAGGCAACCGTTTGATTTTTAGAAATTCATGTGTCAAAACTGTAATTCAAGTTATGAAAATTCAGGTGTGATCTACGATTTTTAATTTGATATCTATAACGAATTAAGATCTGAAATTTTGGCAGGATGATATTTGGTATATTATTTAAGTTTTGGAATTTTTGTAGATTTTTCTGAGATGTTTGACATGGGTAAATAATTACATTCTTTCGGGGTGTTTCAGCAGATCCGATTCGGGAACATGTTGTGGTTGTCGATTTTTAGTTGGTACTTGTACTACTTAATAAAATCTGGAAAAATTATGTAAAATACTTAAGACATATATTTATATCTGGGTAAAAGTATAGAATTTTATAAGCTTGTTAAGGTGTGTAATAAAATAACTAAAGTCGGATCTGTTTTCAACCTTAATGCTGAAATTGCGTAGTTACTTAATTAAAACACTTATAAACTTATTTGCTTCACTTTTAGAACCTAAATAAGCTATGTGTCATCTTAAAAGTATTTAACTTATGTTTTGACTAATTATCATATTAACCTTTAACTTTGGTATAATTGCAATTGTAACCATAATCTTTGAATAATGATAACATGGAATCCCAAATTATATGAATTAAACCCTAAAACTGCTAATTCGAGGAATATAACTTAATTATGACCTAATTGAATGTATGTAACCCTAATTGGAGTATAATCACTTTAAATGATCAATTAAAATGACTTGTGTAATTAGAAACCCTAATCTCACATTTACTTAAATTGGAAACCCTAATTTGACTTGTAAAACCCTAAATTGTGAAACAACATCACATTATAATTATATTGATATATGAAACTCAAATTTGACACTTATAACTATTTAACCCTTTTTAAATGCTACTTACTATTTTTTTTAGAAACCCTAAATCACTTTTAAACATAAATATGGAAACTTACTATTTATGAAAAGTTACTATTTTTGGAAAGTTACTAAATATGGAAAGGTACTAATCATGGAAACCTGCTAAATATGGAAAGTTACCTAAAATGGGAAGAAAACTTAAATGAAACCTCTTATGATTATGAAACTATGAAATTATGAAACTATGAAACTTATAAGTAAACTTATGATTATTGTAGATCGGGTGAAGAAGGAGTGATCCCCTGCTTCCATTCACTTTATTGCTTTGATTTGTGTGCTTTGATAAGGTACATATATTCTTTCCCTTTTCCGTAGGGATATTTCTATCGATCCTATGCCTGATATGATCCCCTTATTTGACTCATGACTTTCATTGTATGATTTTCATTCTTATTGATTCATTCTGACATTTATTTAAATGTTTCTGTTATGCTATACTTATGCTTTGCCATGCTTATTGAGTTACTATCTTGTTTCTCTTGCCATGCTAGATTATTATTGTTGTATGCTATGATTGATCTGTGCCTGAGCTAACCTAGTTGTGGAGGTACCATGACCATGTTTTTGATGGCACCCTAGGCATGACACTCCCGTAGAGGTGTGATAGATCTACGGCGTTCCCCCTTATGTTATGATTTTGTGTACACTATAGGCCAACTTTATATATGTGTGACCAGTCTAGTACTGGCATCCATATTTTGTTAGGGAGCGTATGGATATATCCTAGGTTTATGTATGTGTATCTTATGGTGACCAGGTGGTGTGTGCCTTACACCCCTTCTCACACTTTTATTTACTTAGAGGTCTCCCCTCTTCGCATACTTGTATTGCTATGATATGATTTGACGGATTATGATATGTAGTTCTTATGGCACATCCTTATATGAACTTTTTCTTTATTTCATTATTTCTCTTGATTCGATTCTATTCAGTTCTCATGCACTCTTGATCCTTAGTTCTCTTTAAAATTCGTATGACATTCATGATTATGCTTTTCGTTTTGTATTCTTATTCCTTCGTTGCTTATGCTTATTTACCATTATGTTATGTTATGTATATCTGTTCACTGGGCTTTTTAAGCTCAGCCGCATGTTTTCTTTTCTTATGCGGTAGGTAACTAGCGGGGCGACGGGCTTGGGAATAAGAGAGCGTAGGACTTAGAGACCCATTTATTTATCATTTCGTTGTCCATTGTTTCGGAATTTCATTTCTTTCAGTACTTTGAATATTATCGTTTTACTTTGGTTTTGTTTGGTTAACCCACTATGCATTTGGGATTATCTTTTGATACCAGTTTTGATGTTTGAGACTTGGTTATTTATTTAAAAGACTTCTGCTTGCATAATGTATGCTTTGTATGACACCATAATGTGATATCTTGGCCTTTTCGGGTCGGGGTGTTACAATCCGGATCTCAGATCGATTTTGGAGTAAATACATGAACCCTGGAGTTGATCGAACAGATCATCGATTCTCGGGAGTGGATAAGGGTTCTTGATGGTTATTTTGTTTAGTTCGCGGTAATCGATGCACATTCTGAAAGATCCATCTTTCTTCTTGACAAAAAGAACTTGAGCTCCCCAAGGAGAAGAACTCGGCCTGATGAATCCTTTCTCCGAGAGTTCCAATAATTGGTTTGACAGTTCTTGCAGTTCGGTTGGAGGCCAACCGATAGGGTGCCCGTGCCACAGGTGCGGCACCAGGTATCAAGTCGATTCGAAATTTAACTTTTCATTTTGGAGGGAGTCCAGGTAAGTCTTTGGGAAAGACTTCTGGAAAATCTCTTACGATTGGAACGTCCTCCAAACGTTTTTCCTCCTGCTCCTTTTCTTCCCGTTCAGAAACTTGTGCTAGGAAGAGAAGGCATCCTTTCTCAAGGCATTTATGTTCCTTCGTGCAAGAGATAACGTTTAGTCTCGAGGTGTTTCTTCGACCTCTTTTGTCGCCTTCAATGTTTAGAACTTCGTCTCCATAAGGCAGTCAGACGATTTTCTCGTCGCAAAGAATGGTGGCATGATATTTTGACAACCAGTCCATGCCGATAATGACGTCAAAACTACCCAATTCTACCGGCATAAGATGTATGTTGGATGGGTGGATTAACAGATTTAGAGTACAACCTCTTACGATAGTTTCTACTCTTTCTACGTTCCTGTTAGCTAGTTCCACATTGTATACGTTATCTAAGGTGGTCGGGGCGATATCAAGTAGTGTACTAAATGTAGTTGAAACAAAACTCCTATCTGCCCCTGTATCAAACAATATGGATGTGTAGCGGTTATTTAAAAGGAACGTACCCGTGATGACATTCGGGTCATCTTGTGCTTCGGATTTACACACTACATAGACCCTTCCGCGGGCTCCTCCATCGTTACCACGATTTCCCTGTTGACCAGCAGCTATCTGATTTCCTCCAGCAACTTGGTTTCGTGGCTCACGGCACTCATTTTTGTAGTGCCCTTTCTTCCCGCACCCAAAAAAGTCACATTGGCTCTTGGGTTTTGTTCTGGTGCTGCCTGTGTAGTGGCAAGAGTTCTTGACCTACAGTCTCTGGCCATATGCCCAACCTTCTGACAGTTACGGCAATTCACTATGCACAGTCCGCTGTGGTGTAGTTTACAGCGATTGCATAGCGGGTGCTTTCCGGCATATCCCTTTCTCTTAGCTGGATACCCTTTCTTCTCTGTTGCTCCAGCGGCGTAGACCTTAGCAACATCTTGCTTCTTGTTTGGGTGATGGTTGCTGTTGTTGCGGGAATGGTCATCCCACTTACGCTTGTTGGTCGCAACCGTTTCAGCTGAGTCCTCGATCACCTGATCCATCAACTTATTGGCAACTTCTATGGTTTCATGGAGGTCAGCAACCTTGTAAGTTGTAACATTACCCTTGATAGATGAGGGTAATTCACCAATGCATCTCAGTTTGGACTATGTCAGGACAGAGTAGGGCAAGCTGCTGAAAATGCTGATTATACACAGCCATATTGGTAACCTACTTGAGATTCTAGAATTCAACTTCCAAATTGGTAATTCACCTCATTGCGAGGGCAATATTTCTTAAGAACCATTTGTTTGGAGCTTTCCCATGACATTGCATATGCAGTGTCGTAGCCAGCTGATTTTGGGTAATTGTTCCACCAGGTTAAAGCTGCATCCTGAAAAGTAAATGATGCATACTTAACCTTGTCCTCTTCCGAACAACCACTAATTCGGAATACCGTCTCCAATTTTTCAATCCATCGAACCAGAACAACTGCCCCCTCAATACCACCAAAACCTCCATTCATTATCTTCCAGAAGTCTTGATAAGTACAGCCACGGGTGTTGTTGTTTGTGGGTCTCGAATTCCCACCATCAGTTATCGAGTTGTTAGCTGCAGCCAGTGCCGCTGCCACCTGTTCTTCTACCAGCTGGTCGAGCATGGTTTGATTTATAGGTGGAGCCGCTGCAGTAGTCCTAGCTGGGCCTGGATTTGTTGGTTGTGCACGAGTGGTTCTGGTTGTTCTTTTGTGAGGCATTTTGTTGTATCAGAAAGATAGAGATAATTGAGATTTCGAGAGTTTATTATCGCACAAGTGTATAATCATGGGTAGAGTATGCGAGTAAGAACAATCATAAAGAAGTTGGCACAATGGAATACTCAATCAAGCTTATCATAGATTTAGATCAATTCGGGTTCACAAAAGTTACAAGCTTGAATACATAGAGAAATAGCACAAGTTTTGAATACAAATGCTACTAACTGACGGCTACTCAGCTTAGTGGAAAAACATCATAACTGCTAAGAGAAACTAAGACTGGTCTCTGGTCCTGTCCAGGTGTCGGAATCTGAAAGCAAACTCCCCAAGCTGTGCCTCAATCTCGACAAGACGGGTCCTCAATGCTAGGTTCTCCCTGCGGTGAGCTTGATCAGCCCTCAACAATTCTGCAACCTAGGCCTTGAGGATTAACATCCTCCCATGCATCATCTGGGCTGCCTCTCGGGCTATGACCTGTGTCTGCTCGAGTCTACTTGACCTGTTACCCAAGTCAAGGATATCTCGACTGTTAGAGTGTGTCCTAGCAGAGAGTCTGATGAAGTCATCATCGTACCACTCAAAACGAGCTGGATATAACTAATCAAACAGATCAGAATAGAGGCCTAGTATGTCAGTCTGTAGATCTAGTTGGGTTTGAATCTGCGTGATGACATCGGTCTCTGTGGTGGCTGGGGAATCTAGAGGCACAAAAGAATGTGAAGAAAGCACATGATCTGAACTGATCTCATGGGGTACCTCTGCGTCATCACCTGTCTCGTCCGGAGCTCTCCTCGAGCCCTCTCCAGTCTCACCAATGCTAGGTTCTCCCTGCGGTGAGCTTGATCAGCCCTCAACAATTCTTTCACTTTTCTTCACACTTGTAAAGTGTTAAGATCATCTTAGTGAATAGAAATCAGATTTACAGTCGAAAATTTAGTTCTTGTTCAATTTTCATTAGCTTTTCAATCGATTTCATAAGTTTCGTTTTGTCAGAATTCATTAAATTACGTTGTAACACCCCCAAAATCGGGCTTTGCGGAAGCATTCGGGTCATGGGGTGCTACTAAATTGATAATCACAACACCAGGTAACAAAGAACGGAATACATACTCCGTTTTAATTCATTAAATCAATAAAATATTGTTTACAACATCGTTTTAAGTTAATAAAGTGAGCCCCACAAATTCTGTTGTCCCAGACAAAAACAAGTCATAAATTAAAAATCCACAGCATTCAGACAGTAATCTATGACCCTTGCCCTGCCACCACCTTGTCATATCAGCCAGCTTAAACACCTGAGAAAAGCATGCTAAAAGTCAGCAAAAAGCTGGTGAGTTCATAGGTTTATCAATAAGCAGTAAATCAGTAGTTGGACCATGAGTTTAGCATATGAACATTACAACCCATGCAATGTCATATAAAATACAGTCTATTACGTTAGCACTAAGTTCATGCAACCGAAGCTATAACTTGTGTGCATGCTCTAGAAGCATGTTAAATATCAGTGGCCCGGCAAGTGTGTATCCCAGACACTTGTAGTTTCGACGTGGTATACGTTCGTTTGCCTATCCGGTCAACCCGAACGGGGACGTTACTTCCAATAGATCTATTTATAACACTCGCGCTTCCCAGCAGGAATTGACGGTTCATGAGTTGGGCATAGAGGGACATAATAGGGCTTAGGCTAAACCACGTAATAGCATAGACAATAGTTTGGTCCTTAAAATAGTTTATGCATGTTTCTTACCTCAATAGTAAAACAAGTTTCAATAGTGTGGGGCTATAAACTCACCTTGATAAATAGCAGTCAGATCAAAAAATAGTTCGGACAGTGTTCAGCACCGACACGCGACCTAGATTAGTAAGGTTTATTTTAGTTCACAATTTGAATTCAAGAATTCCAAATGTTTTAAAGAGTTCATGTTGTTGTTGCTGGTGTGGCAGCATTAAGTTGGATCAATGTTTTATCAGTTGTAGATATTGGCTCAATGGAAGTGTATATGTTTATAGTAGAAAAGATCAAAATGAGTGAACCTTCGGATGGAAAGCTACGTACAGAGGACAATTATTATCGTATGTCAAACGTGAACGAAATATGGTACGTTGTTGTTAAGTGTGTGTATGTGTGTGTGTGTGTGTATATGTTCGTATATACATATGGTCTTTGTGAAGAAATGTTACGTTTGAAAAAGTTCTCATCATGGTTTACATTATTTCAAGGTGAGTTAATAATTCGTGTATGCAAGAAATCATTGTTTTAACAAATTTGTAATTTGTGTTTGTAAAATAACCGTTTCATGATATAACGACTTATATAAGTTTTGATAAAACAATTTCGAGTAATATGCCATGAAAACAATAATTTTTTTTATATTTCCCATTTTAGAGTTTCAAATGGTTTGTATATATCGTTAAGTATGAAAATATGTTTTTCATTACAACAATTTAGGCTTTTGTAAATAAACTCACGTTGGGTATTTAAATTGTCCCGTGTGACATATTTATATACATATCGAGTGACTACGTTTTATGACATGTAACTAAAAAATATTAGTTGCGGTGTTTTAATATAAAGTTGTTACGATTTTCTTTAACGACTATTTGTACGGTAATGACCACGACTTAGTAAATTCGGGACGGATTATTCCAAAGTCGCCAAAATATTTTATGTTCATGACGGAGTGGGCTGTGGCCCACGTTTCATAATGAACAGATTTAATTGTGCATTAACTCTTGGGCCGTAATATACAAAGGCCAACGGCCTGCTCATTTTATATAACGCATGGGCTTCGGCCCAATCTTTTTATTATCATGGAGGACTCAAAGAGTGTGGCTTGGTGGACTTTTCATCAGCCCACTTTACTCTAAAGAAATTCTTAGCCCACTTATGAAAGTGAACTTCCTAGTAGACATAAATTTTAGAAGCAGTAAAAGAGTCAGTAAGTTTTCGATTGGAGCAGCCTTGGAAGGAAGGAAACGGTTCGAACTTGAGTTCGACCAAGGCTTGATTTACAAGGGTTTTGGTCTTATGTTTATGCCTTTGCAAGACCAATGAAACGCGCGCCCGATTAGGTGTTTCTAACGACCAAATGGTCGAGTCAAACAGGGGAGAAAAATGATTGTCGACCTAGTTTTCAAGGTGGACTTTGGGACCTTAGTATATGACTCTTGGTTTGACATAACCATACTAGTACCATTTTCAAGCAAGTCTAAGGGCTCTTAGACTTCTGACTCAAGACAACAACCAACTAAAGTATAAACTCGAGTATGGCATCGAAGACCACAAGCCTTAGACCATGAACACTTGACTTACATGTGAGTCGAGTACAACTCAATTCAAGTGCCGAGTGCTAGTGTAAGCCATGTCGGCAAAAAGGCAAGGATTTTGAGTACCACATCCTGTTCGATCCATCTCATATTTTAAGTATCAACATATTTCTTTCAAACCAAAACACAAACACCTTGCGAGCACATTTTTAGACTACAAGTTTGAATAATCAAAGTTCTTAACGAAACACAACCATTTGACTACCAATGAACATCATTCGCAGGACTTATATGCGCACTAACGAAGATGAACAAGATGTGAACTTGACTACAACACATCGAGCTAACACAATCCTAGCCACAATGACTCAAGTTCAACTTAGCCTAAAGGTTTCTTTCTTAGATTGCTACTCATAACATTCGGTTCAAGGTTCGAGATGCACAAGGAAAAATCAATACGAGCCTTTTAACGACAACACTTATGAATTTTTGAGCCAATACTAGTTTAAAAATCTAGTTTAACCACACCACAACAACACCTTATAGACATAAGCATGTTCATCAGTCATAGCACAACAAGAAGGTAATCATACAATTCAAGAACAAAATAAACAACAACAATAATGAGTAGGATTTTTAAACCTTACAAAGGAGTATAAGAGATTGATTACTGGAGACGAATGATAAGCCTAATCCGATTTCCGAGCACCCCACACACCCTTTCTTCTCCTTGAATCCTTTCGATAGAGATACTTGATAAAGGTAAGGTGGGTTTTGGTGTGGTTGCTTCTCCTGGAATCGGTGGTCTTATGGAACAATTTATGGAAACTCCTTGACTCACTTTCGATCTTCCAAGGATAAGGCTTCACAATTCTTGGCTAAAGATAGCGATGTTTGACCCCTTTAGGAGCAGATTTAAGATCCGAAAAAACTTGGGGAGGCTCGAAAAAATGCTAAAGATAGCGATGTGGGATAGTGATGGTGGCCTTCCTGGTTTTCTTCACCAAGAAGAAGTCAAAAAGATGAACTTGGCTGTGTGTTGTGGTGTTCGAAAAGAAGAAAGAAGAAATGGGATAAAGAAGGAAACAGATATACAGATACTGTACCACGTGGGTGAGTGGGTGAATGTGTATATTAGCTTGTTTTAAATATATACTGTATTGTGTATACCCCGTGTCCTGTCGAGCTGAGGTAAAATTGTGGTACCTCGGTTTCACGTAAACGTGAAAAATATAAATCTAGAGCCGTTTTTATAATACTGACATGAAATAAAATTTGTTGACTCCGAAAATGAATTATAAAGTTTAACCATTACTAAAGTGTTGTCGGTACGCGTGTGGTGTCGGTTTTCAGGAAAAACAAAATTACCTCTTGTTTTTGATACGTTAGTGTCTGTAACTCTCAGAAAGTGATAAATTCATTTTTACTCATAAATTTAAATAGTTTTGGTGAGTTATTGTACGCTACTGCGTGCGGGTTTGCTTCCCGTAATAAATATGTAAACACATAAATGTTTACTTATACAGTTGTGTAATAATAAATTGACATTTATTATTAAAATATTAGTGGGAAAATTACCATTTGTCACATATGTTTAATACATTAAAGCTTGAAACTTTCCTATTATTTAAGCGTTATTAAACGTTTTGAAACAAAAACATCCTGTTAAAACGCCATTTTTGAGTCTTTAAAGTGATTTGTTAGATTTGGCATTCTGTCGGATTTGGTGAAAAGAGGGTTTATCGGATTTGGTTTTGAGTGTTTGTCAGAATTGCTCGCTAGGGTTTGTCGGAATTCATCAGAAAGGGTTTATCGGATTTGCAGACTTAAGGGTTAATTGGTGTTCAGTATATTCCTTGCTTGTATAAGCTTGTGAAAATACTTCGACTTTGAGGCAAATCTCCTATTTTGTATAAGGTAGTGAGAAAGTTATCGGAATTGCAATTGAGATATGTTATCAAAATTGCCAGTTCCATCGCAATTCAGATAAGTTATCAGAATTGTATATTTCTGTCGCAATTGCAAAGTCTATCGCAATTCCCAGATTCATCAAAATTCACTAGCCCATCGGAATTCAGCCATTTTTGTCGGAATTGGATTAATCCATCGGAATTGTCTACAAGATCCATCGGAATTCAGAAACCTCATCGCAATTCAGCAACCTCATCGCAATTGGCAACTGTGAACAGTGTTTCATCGGAATTGATAGTGAACAGTAATTTGTCTGAATTGAACAAGAAAAACATCTAAATTAGCACTTAACCAAAACCAAACTTTATAACTCATAACACACATCTCAATTGTCTACAAGATCCACAAGAACACTAGAATGTCTCAACCACCGAACTACAACTATTTCTACAATCAACAACAGCAATATCATCAACAACAACAATACCATCAACAACCACAATATCCTCAACAACAACTCTTCATGCAACAACATCAGTTTTTCCCTCAACAACAACAATATTCACAACAACCGATGCAGTCTTACCAACTTCCACCTAAACAACCTTACTGGTTTGACCAAATGTGTGAAGCAATTAGCAGTCAACAATCAAGATACGAGGCCGGATCCTTAGATACACCTCCTAAGCTCACTCCGGGTAACTACGTGCAATGGTCAAGTCGATTTCTACGGTTTATTGAACTCATGAAACCGCATGGAAAGTGTTTGAAAAAGGTGAATATTGAAGGACCATATCCAGTACCTACCACAACGGTTCCTGGCAATCCAAATGCCATTCCTCCAAGAGAAGCAACTGTAACTCCTGTTCATGATGCTCAGCTTACAGCAGAACAAGTACTTCAAAAAGAAGCCAATGAACTAGCAATGTCTTACATCCTTCAAGGAATTCCCAATCCTATCTTCAGAAGTATTGATGCACAAAAGACTGCTAAGGACATGCGGGAACATGTTCATCCTCTCATGGAAGGAACTGAGTTAAACCAAGAGGATATGGAATCAAAACTCTATTTGGAATACACCATGTTTATGATTGAAGCTGGAGAATCCTTAGAGTCTTATTACCATAGGTTTACCAACATTATCAATGACTTGGACAGGCACAACATCGTTCTACCCGGAATCGCAGTAAACACTAAGTTCCTAAGTTGTCTTGGACCTGACTGGCAGAAGTATGTTACTTTTGTATGTCAAGCTAAGAATATACACAACGCCTCATATGGGTTGTTGTATGATTACTTGAAACATCACCAGTCAGAGGTTGATAAAGACAGTGCAGCTCATAGAGGTTATCCACCGTCAACAACTCAAAACTCACTAGCTTTGATTTCTCAGTCTCATTTTGCTCCACAATCAAATCAGGGTTTTGCCCAACCACAACATCATTCTGCTTATCCCTCGCAAAATTCATCAAGTCAACTTGTTCCATATAAAGCATCACCACAACAAACTGATAATCAACTGGTTCCATATGACAACACCAATACTATGCTTTACTCCAATGTCAATGGTGATGAAGACGATGCTTTCAATTCATTGAATGAAGGATTTGCTTTGATTGCTAGAGCTTTCAGTAAGTTTTCCAAGCAATCCAACAACCGTCTTAGCTCTTCATCCAACACTCGTAATCAGGCAGTTGTCCACGATGGAAGAGTTGAGATTCACAACAGAGTTTCTGGGAGATATGGTTCGGGTAGTTATATGGGAAAGTCAGG
This sequence comes from Artemisia tridentata subsp. tridentata, assembly GCA_021014915.2. NCBI lineage: Eukaryota > Viridiplantae > Streptophyta > Magnoliopsida > Asterales > Asteraceae > Artemisia > Artemisia tridentata. The sequence goes on from CP139504.1 coordinate 312,865,117, forward strand.
TGGGCAGAGGTTTAATTCAGTTGGAAGCAGTAGGAACAACACTGGTAATACAAAGAGAAGGGCAGAAATTGTTGATACAGGAAAATCAGGGATTGCAAACACTATGGTGAAATGTTACAACTATGGAGGGAAAGGTCACTTAGCCAATGCATGCCCCAAGCCTAGGACAAGAGGCAGTGCGTACCACAAGTAAGCTCTTCTTCTTGCTCTTAAAAATGAAGCTAGAGGCACTCTTACTGAGAAGGAGCACAACTTCATGGCTAATGCTTACTCTGACGATGATATGGAAGATATAGAAGCCAATGCAGCCGTGATGTTGATGGCCAATATGCAAGAGATGCACATGGGTGAAACAGGCCCTGTATATGATACAGATGGCTTGTCTCAGGTACCTGACTCAACATGTCGCATTCATGAAATAGTATCCCCCTCTGCATCTGTATCAGCGGAAGACCATGTTGGTCAAGACGACTCATTCTTACCTCCTTAAGTCGATGACTAAATAAACACCGTAGTTACATTTGATGAAGATCAAATTAACCCGGTTGTTTCATTTGATGATCCTCTTGACAATGATAATAATGATCAACTTGAACAAGATGATTTTTTGTTTGGTCAAGATCCAGAGCTCATGACCTTGCTCTTGACCACCCAAACTCAGTTAGACACACAGGTATCCCAAATTTATAGATGCAATGAGATAAATAGAAATTTAAAAGAAAAAGTTGCATTATTGACCAAGGATCTTGAGTGCTATAAACTTCAACTTTCAAACTACGAAACAAAAGAAAAACGGGAAAAAAGTTTTGAAGTTGCATTCCAATAATCTTATGTGAAAGAACAAGAGTTAGAACATCAGATATGTAAATTATCTGTTTCCAAGAATGATTTGATTTTACAAATGGAACAAGAAAGATTAGATTTTCAAAAATAAGTTGACATCCTACACTCTGAACTTTCCAAAACAAAAACAGAGTTGTCAACTTGCCAAAATAATTTTTCTGAACACAAACAAGCATCACAGAAACGGGTTGATTCCTATCTTGAGGAAATCGTTTAGTTGGAATGTAAACTTAAAGAGTTTCAAAAAGTTGTGTATAAAACTGGTGAGTCAGTAACAACCATTCATAAATTTTCTCTAAAGCAAAATCCCCAAGGATATGGCTTTGCTATTGGGGATGAAAAACGATGTTTTTTACATAAAGCACTCAAGTAAAATCCAAAGTTATATAGTGTAGAACATCTGTTTGATGACTCTATCATGCGTGTTGTTGTTTATAATCGTGAAGAGGAAATGGAACATGACGAAGAGAGTCGATCTAAAATGAGTAATGTCAAATTTAATAAACCATATGATTACTCAAGAATACCTCATATTAGCGACACCTTCGTACCACAACAAGATAAATCAGAACAGTCATGGTCTTTAATAGAAATGAATGAATCTTCTGAGGTTGGCCTTGTGAACACGGTAGCACAAGTCAATAGCCCTTTACCAAATTCAGGTGTAATTGCACCATTGCCAAAACAATGTCTTGTTCTTAGATATTTTAATACATTTATGGAAGACATACAATTTTTGGAACAAGCAATTGAACGAAATTCAGAGATAAAAGTCTCTACTTTTCTTTCTCCCTATGAAAAAGAAAAGAGAGAAGTTTTTCAAAAACAATTTTTGCCACACGTTCAACACCTGCGACTTTTTGCTACACATTGGGAACATGAACTTCAATTAGAGGTTGCATCTATGATGAACATTTTCGAAGCAACGAAAAACACGATCTCAAAACAAAAATGTAAAAACAAAGTTTTGCAAAAAGAAGCAGATCGACTCTTGGAGAATGTTCTATGTTCTGATGTAATATATGTGTTTATGAATTCCATTTATGTGTTGATGCGTGGTTTTGTGACCTTACAATAGGTTTTACCTCTCGAGGGATCTCAAGAGGCTTGCAATCCCCACCAGGCAGTGTACCTGACCGATGTAGTATAGTGTAGTGGCAAGTACCGGGGGATTGATCGTTCTCTAGGGGAATAGTGTCGTTAGGATTGAAAAACTACTCTAATAGGTCTAAGGGTGAGGGAAGATTCTTTTTGTATTTTTATATTTTTATGAAAGCAAGTAAAATCTCGGGTTTGAAGGAGTGGGCGGAATTAGTTGCTAGTCAACTAACCCAAATAACTACAATTGCAAATAAAATAAAATAACTGAAAATAAAAAGGTAGTGGAACTTATATGGAGAGAAATGTGTTTACTTAGATTTCCTTACTCCCTAACTATCTTTTACCTGTTGATTAGTGTGTATTAATTGCATGGATGACGGGTGTATTCCTTAATACCAATCGTGGGGTGGCGTACGTACTTCCCCAACTCTATAAGCTCCTAATTCACTCCTATGTCGAGCCGGCTAAGAAGCTCCTAACATGGGATCACTAGAATTTGCTCATGCATTAAATACAACCATAATAACCTTAGTACGCATTGGTTCATGTTTCTTAAAACGTTCAAGCAAGTTACCGTATAGGAGGTTAGCCAGTTTTCTTAAGCCAAACATCGATAAACAATCATCCAATACAATTAATAACACACCAACAACCAATAATCAATAATTAGGTTTCATTAGATCTAAGCAAACACAAGATAAATCTAGCCTAGCATGTTAAATAAAAGACAAGAACAAGATGTAATCAAACAACACATAGACATATTGAATGATTAATTGATTACTTATCTTCAATTGAACATGGGAGATCCAAGGGTATAAAACCCTTAAAAATGGCAGAAAAATCGTCTTAGGGTTTCTCCTCACAAAGTTGCACACTAATGACTAAAAATTATGAAAATATATATAGGAAAAAGATCTGACGGCGTCACGTTATAGAGCTGACGCCGTCACCTCGCCGCGGTTAGGGTTTCTTGATGGCCTTCTTGACGTCGTCCCCCTTTAATCTTCCAAAATCCTCTCTGGCTTATCAAGGGTTGACGGCGTCACACTGGGGCTTGACGCCGTCACAGGTACTATTCCAGCAGATTTAGAGACTTTGTCGTTTTCTTCACTTTTATGCTCCAAAAACGTCCAAAATGCTTCCTTTTCCAAATTTCATCTCCAAAGTACCTAAAATGACAAAAGGAACGATTTAGGGCAATATTTGATCAAATAAATACGATTTAGGGCTTAAATGACCCCCGAAAAGCGGTACACTTTTCGCTTCATCAAATACCCTTACACTTGAGATTTGCTTGTCCTCAAGCAAATGCGCTTTTATTCTAATTAAAATACAAGTTAGGGGTCATTTAACGCTAATATAAAAGTAATTACAACAAATAGTCGTTCCACTTTAATCATAATAAGCACGGAGATTACAAACTAGCACCTCACAAGTAGTGTTTGGATACTCACATCTCTCAGGTGTCATAAAAGTATATCTCATAAATGAAAATGAATAATATCTCTCACTACCTGTCATAGCAAATAGATTACCATAGGCTTGGGAAAGGATCAAAAACCTCCTCCACTAGGCGTAAGCACCTAAGATAAACTATCAAAGAGGGCTTTTAAACGGGTTATAACGTTAGGTGTAGGGATATGATAAACACGGTTTTGTTGGATAAAGGATATTTTACTGGTGGCGAGTTAAAGATCTTGATTAATTACATGTACAATATGGCGTTGCTAAGCCAAGACTAGACTCGACTTAAGCTAATTGAAAAAAAATAACAAAAAGATAAAATAAACATAAAATGAAACGGGATGGTAGTCCGTATGTTTTTTTTCTACTTTTTTTTTTTTTTTTTTTTTTTTTTTTTTTTTTTGCATACACTCTAGCCCTACCATCCAAAATAATACATCGTAGGGGGGTTGTATCCCCCTTATACTTGAACTTTTACATAACTTTACAATTAACTATTCTAATGAATCGAATTAAGATAATCGAAACACTTGGAGTACTTTTAAAATATTTAGCACATATGGGGGTAATAATGTTGTTCTTCCCCATTACTCCATTACACTAGTGCTTTACCCATGAGTCCCAATCGTCCCAAAACAATATGTACAAGGATATGACTCGACTTAGCAACCATGTAATCAATTAGATAATTAACTTGGGGTTTAAACAAATGTTGTCACAATAATGCACTAAAATTGAGTGCATACAAGGTAGGCTAAGGCGATTTAGGTGTACATTTAAGTGGGGTGTAAACAAATTCTTACTTTAAGTAAAATGCTTAAAGTTAGAAACGAAAAAGATAGGCTCTGAGGGGTGTACTAGGGGTATCGTGTACTAAAAATGAGTACAACGCAAAGGGTGTGGGAGAATTACTTGACCAATGTAGCCAATGTAATTATAACAAAAACACAGGTGTAAAACAATGGGTTAATCCTAATGCCTCTTATCATGTAGTAAATCTAACTACACGAATGTAGTCTCACTTGTGGCCTCGGAATGGTCCTAACGCAAGTTCTAGAATCTAAGTGCTACCGGTACACACATCATAGCATAAATGCTTTTCCTAGCAATTCTAGGGGCGAACCTCACATATTTGGGGGTGGAAAAAGTTTTTAGTGGTACGGTTTTGTGCTAGTCATATAACTTCCTATCCATGAGACGCTCATTAAGACCAAAGTTTCACTCCTAAATGTTGTAAAAAATTTTAAATTTGGCACTAAAATTGCCTTAACAGGTATTTCTCTTAGTTTTATTACACATCTACCATTAAACAAACGAAAAATCAAGCGTAATAGCATTCTCTAAGGTATCGTACTTTACCCCCCCTTACACTTAAGATGAACATTGTCCCCAATGTTCAAATAACAAGATGTAAAAGTAAATAAGGTAAAAGAATGAAATCAAATACTCCCCTGATTCGCTCGGTGGATAAACTGGTAACATGGTTAGATCTTCTTCCAAGGTAATGTTGAAGCTTCAAGATTAAAGCAGCGCCAAAAGCTTGATTCCACATACATCTCCTTGTCCAAAATAACTTGTTAATCCAGAGAAAACAAACAAGAAAACCTGCATAACATCGGCGGGATAAATCTGTATAAGGATATAATGCTTGTGGAATGATTATTTTGCAGATTCCTGGAGTTTATAAGTTAGAGATTTAATAAAAACTTTTTATGATTCCGGTAGAAAAACAAAACTTTCAAAAATTTCAGAAAATTAAAACCTGACGCCGTCAGGTCTTAAGGCCTGACGCCGTCAGAAATGATCTGACAGAATTCTCATGTTAAGTTTCCGGAAAATTTCTGGAAAAACCTATACCTTACTTCCTGGAATTCCTGCAAAATATCATTATGACTCGATACAAGCATTTGACTCAAGCAATTACTAATATGTATGTTAATTTATTATTGTTACGATTCATGTTCATTTGTTCTAATAAACCCATTTGGATTTTCCTTACACTTAACTTTTGCAAAATACCTTTATATGTAGTTAAGACGAAGTTAAAAACAAGATAAAGCATTTTCACAATTTAGTTTCGAACATGAATCAATAATATTAAAAATTAAACATACATACAGAAGCAAATAAAATCAAACAAACAAATAAATAAACACACAAAGCAAATAAAGCTTGGGTTGCCTCCCAAGAAGCGCTTGTTTTTGTTTGAGTCACGAGCCTGACTCTACCCTTATTTAACGGATAAAGGAGAGGTTTTTCCTACACTTAGGATTAAGTGCGGGTGATAGTAGCGATACACACCATCTTGGTGGAAGTATGCCGCGTGAGGAAAGAGTGGTGGATGAATTATATACTCAAAGGGGTGTGCTCCTTTCATCATAAACTTACCTAGTTCACTTTGGTCAATGGGTAAATTAAAGTTTTCTCCTAAAAAGGGATCATCTTCTATCAACTTCGAGAAATTCCTAGTTGGGAATCCATCTTGACCTAATAAACCCGATTTAAACCCATAATGTTTCTTGTGATCAATCATGAATGGGTGATGTAAGTATGTAAGGTCATGGTTCACTCCTGTATTAGCTTCCACTCCACATGGCCTAGAGTCTACTACCTTAATCTTAACATTACCCGGACTACATGGTTTGATGGGTGGATCGGGACCTTTTTTAATTCCTATATTCACATCTAAAGATGGAAGATTAGGTAACGGTTTTGGCTGAGGCTCCGGTTCATCAAAAATAGGAAATCCCCTAGAACTAAGAGTAAGGTTGTGATCACTATAAGCATTCAAACCTATATCCTCTAGTTGTGTGTGTTTGAAAGGTTCTACCTCCATCGGGATTCCTAAAGTCTCTTCTACTTCTTCCGGGTAAGTCACGGGCGGTGTGGGTGCCTCGAATGATGGTGGGTTTTGTGGAGTACTTGGTGGACTTGGATTTTCGACTTTATCCTCCATCTTATCTTGATTACCTATGTGCTTATTATGTGATTTGTTGAAGTCTATCCCCAACATGCACCTAGGTATCTCAAATCCTTTTCTATTCATCTCAAACTCTTGGTCCGATTCATAAGAATCATTCTCAATAACTTGATCACTATGTTCCATTTGCCTAAAGGATTCCTCAAACTCATCATATGTCTTGGTGAAATCTAATCCAAGCATGCACCTAGGTAGTTCAACATTAACCATCTCACAATCTTGGTCGGGTTCATAAGAAACTATCCTAGGTGAAGGCTCATATGGTGCATAGGTTTCACTTAATGAGGTATTTTGAGGGTTTGATGGGGCTCCTAAGGTGATTTCCTCAAAAGTTTTATGCACTTGGTCTCTTTTCTCAAGGTACTCACTAAAATCTATGTAAGATCCTGTTCTCATTACTTCATTCCACCATCTTGATTTATCCAAATTAGTAAAATTATATTTCTTCATGTAAAACTCTAGTCGCGGATTTGGTAGATTCACGTTCTCCATAATGGCGAACAGAAGAGTCAATGGAAAAACTTTACGAACAAAAGCACAAAGAAAAGATAGACTACGAGAAATCTAATAAAAAGAAAATAAAAATCTCACTAGATAGGAATCTAATGAGTAGACCTAATAAAAATAAAATTTCAACCTAAGCATTAACTATTCCCCGGCAGCGGCGCCAAAAACTTGATGCGTGGTTTTGCGACCTTACAACAGGTTTTACCTCTCGAGGGATCTCAAGAGGCTTTCAATCCCCACCAGGCAGTGTACCTGACCGATGTAGTATAGTGTAGTGGCAAGTACCGGGGGATTGATCGTTCTCTAGGGGAATAGTGTCGTTAGGATTGAAAAACTACTCTAATAGGTCTAAGGGTGAGGGAAGATTCTTTTTGTATTTTTATATTTTTATGAAAGCAAGTAAAATCTCGGGTTTGAAGGAGTGGGCGGAATTAGTTGCTAGTCAACTAACCCAAATAACTACAATTGCAAATAAAATATAGAGAGAAATGTGTTTACTTAGATTTCCTTACTCCCTAACTATCTTTTACCTGTTGATTAGTGTGTATTAATTGCGTGGATGACGGGTGTATTCCTTAATACCAATCGTGGGGTGGCGTACGTACTTCCCCAACTCTATAAGCTCCTACTTCACTCCTATGTCGAGCCGGCTAAGAAGCTCCTAACATGGGATCACTAGAATTCGCTCATGCATTAAATACAACCATAATAACCTTAGTACACATTGGTTCATGTTTCTTAAGACGTTCAAGCAAGTTACCGTATAGGAGGTTAGCCAGTTTTCTTAAGCCTAACATCGATAAACAATCATCCAATACAATTAATAACACACCAACAACCAATAATCAATAATTAGGTTTCATTAGATCTAAGCAAACACAAGATAAATCTAGCCTAGCATGTTAAATAAAAGACAAGAACAAGATGTAATCAAACAACACATAGACATATTGAATGATTAATTGAATACTTATCTTCAATTGAACATGGGAGATCCAAGGGTATAAAACCCTTAAAAATGGCAGAAAAATCGTCTTAGGGTTTCTCCTCACAAAGTTGCACACTAATGACTAAAAATTATGAAAATATATATAGGAAAAAGATCTGACGACGTCACGTTATAGAGCTGACGCCGTCACCTCGCCGCGGTTAGGGTTTCTTGATGGCCTTCTTGACGCCGTCCCTCTTTAATCTTCCAAAATCCTCTCTGGCTTATCAAGGGTTGACGGCGTCACACTGGGGCTTGATGCCGTCACAGGTACTATTCCACCAGATTTAGAGACTTTGTCGTTTTCTTCACTTTTATGCTCCAAAAACGTCCAAAATGCTTCCTTTTCCAAATTTCATCTCCAAAGTACCTAAAATGACAAAAGGAACGATTTAGGGAAATCTTTGATCAAATAAATACGATTTAGGGCTTAAATGACCCCCGAGAAGCGGTACACTTTTCGCTTCATCAAATACCCTTACACTTGAGATTTGCTTGTCCTCAAGCAAATGCGCTTTTATTCTAATTAAAATACAAGTTAGGGGTCATTTAACGCTAATATAAAAGTAATTACAACAAATAGTCGTTCCACTTTAATCATAATAAGCACGGAGATTACAAACTAGCACCTCACAAGTAGTGTTTGGATACTCACATCTCTCAGGTGTCATAAAAGTATATCTCATAAATGAAAATGAATAATATCTCTCACTACCTGTCATAGCAAATAGATTACCATAGGCTTGGGAAAGGATCAAAAACCTCCTCCACTAGGCGTAAGCACCTAAGATAAACTATCAAAGAGGGCTTTTAAACGGGTTATAACGTTAGGTGTAGGGATATGATAAACACGGTTTTGTTGGATAAAGGATATTTTACTGGTGGCGAGTTAAAGATCTTGATTAATTACATGTACAATATGGCGTTGCTAAGCCAAGACTAGACTCGACTTAAGCTAATTGAAAAAAAATAACAAAAAGATAAAATAAACATAAAATGAAACGGGATGGTAGTCCGTATGTTTTTTTTTCTACTTTTTTTTTTTTTTTTTTTTTTTTTTTTTTTTTTTTTTTGCATACACTCTAGCCCTACCATCCAAAATAATACATCGTAGGGGGGTTGTATCCCCCTTATACTTGAACTTTTACATAACTTTACAATTAACTATTCTAATGAATCGAATTAAGATAATCGAAGCACTTGGAGTACTTTTAAAATATTTAGCACATATGGGGGTAATAATGTTGTTCTTCCCCATTACTCCATTACACTAGTGCTTTACCCATGAGTCCCAATCGATCCGAAAACAATATGTACAAGGATATGACTCGACTTAGCAACCATGTAATCAATTAGATAATTAACTTGGGGTTTAAACAAATGTTGTCACAATAATGCACTAAAATTGAGTGCATACAAGGTAGGCTAAGGCGATTTAGGTGTACATTTAAGTGGGGTGTAAACAAATTCTTACTTTAAGTAAAATGCTTAAAGTTAGAAACGAAAAAGATAGGCTCTGAGGGGTGTACTAGGGGTATCGTGTACTAAAAATGAGTACAACGCAAAGGGTGTGGGAGAATTACTTGACCAATGTAGCCAATGTAATTATAACAAAAACACAGGTGTAAAACAATGGGTTAATCCTAATGCCTCTTATCATGTAGTAAATCTAACTACACGAATGTAGTCTCACTTGTGGCCTCGGAATGGTCCTAACGCAAGTTCTAGAATCTAAGTGCTACCGGTACACACATCATAGCATAAATGCTTTTCCTAGCAATTCTAGGGGCGAACCTCACATATTTGGGGGTGGAAAAAAGTTTTTAGTGGTATGGTTTTGTGCTAGTCATATAACTTCCTATCCATGAGACGCTCATTAAGACCAAAGTTTCACTCCTAAATGTTGTAAAAAATTTTAAATTTGGCACTAAAATTGCCTTAACAGGTATTTCTCTTAGTTTTATTACACATCTACCATTAAACAAACGAAAAATCAAGCGTAATAGCATTCTCTAAGGTATCGTACTTTACCCCCCCCCCCCCCCCTTACACTTAAGATGAACATTGTCCCCAATGTTCAAATAACAAGATGTAAAAGTAAATAAGGTAAAAGAATGAAATCAAATACTCCCCTGATTCGCTCGGTGGATAAACTGGTAACATGGTTAGATCTTCTTCCAAGGTAATGTTGAAGCTTCAAGATTAAAGCAGCGCCAAAAGCTTGATTCCACATACATCTCCTTGTCCAAAATAACCTGTTAATCCTGAGAAAACAAACAAGAAAACCTGCTTAACATCGGCGGGATAAATCTGTATAAGGATATAATGCTTGTGGAATGATTATTTTGCAGATTCCTGGAGTTTATAAGTTAGAGATTTAATAAAAACTTTTTATGATTCCGGTTGAAAAACAAAACTTTCAAAAATTTCAGAAAATTAAAACCTGACGCCGTCAGGTTTTAAGGCCTGACGCCGTCAGAAATGATCTGACAGAATTCTCATGTTAAGTTTCCGGAAAATTTCTGGAAAAACCTATACCTTACTTCCTGGAATTCCTGCAAAATATCATTATGACTCGATACAAGCATTTGACTCAAACAATTACTAATATGTATGTTAATTTATTATTGTTACGATTCATGTTCATTTGTTCTAATAAACCGATTTGGATTTCCCTTACACTTAACTTTTGCAAAATACCTTTATATGTAGTTAAGACGAAGTTAAAAACAAGATAAAGCATTTTCACAATTTAGTTTCGAACATAAATCAATAATAATAAAAATTAAACATACATACGGAAGCAAATAAAATCAAACAAACAAATAAATAAACACACAAAGCAAATAAAGCTTGGGTTGCCTCCCAAGAAGCGCTTGTTTTTGTTCGAGTCACGAGCCTGACTCTACCCTTATTTAACGGATAAAGGAGAGGTTTTTCCTACACTTAGGATTAAGTGCGGGTGATAGTAGCGATACACACCATCTTGGTGGAAGTATGCCGCGTGAGGAAAGAGTGGTGGATGAATTATATACTCAAAGGGTGTGCTCCTTTCATCATAACCTTACCTAGTTCACTTTGGTCAATGGGTGAATTAAAGTTTTCTCCTAAAAAGGGATCATCTTCTATCAACTTCGAGAGATTCCTAGTTGGGAATCCATCTTGACCTAATAAACCCGGTTTAAACCCATAATGTTTCTTGTGATCAATCATGAATGGGTGATGTAAGTATGTAAGGTCATGGTTCACTCCTATATTAGCTTCCACTCCACATGGCCTAGAGTCTACTACCTTAATCTTAACATTACCCGGACTACATGGTTTGATGGGTGGATCGGGACCTTTTTTAATTCCTAAATTCACATCTAAAGATGGAAGATTAGGTAACGGTTTTGGCTGAGGCTCCGGTTCATCAAAAATAGGAAATCCCCTAGAACTAAGAGTAAGGTTGTGATCACTATAAGCATTCAAACCTATATCCTCTAGTTGTGTGTGTTTCAAAGGTTCTACCTCCATCGGGATTCCTAAAGTCTCTTCTACTTCTTCGGGTAAGTCACGGGCGGTGTGGGTGCCTCGAATGATGGTGGGTTTTGTGGAGTACTTGGTGGACTTGGATTTTCTACTTTATCCTCCATCTTATCTTGATTACCTATGTGCTTATTATGTGATTTGTTGAAGTTTATCCCCAACATGCACCTAGGTATCTCAAGTCCTTTTCTATTCATCTCAAACTCTTGGTCCGATTCATAAGAATCATTCTCAATAACTTGATCACTATGTTCCATTTGCCTAAAGGATTCCTCAAACTCATCATATGTCTTGGTGAAATCTAATCCAAGCATGCACCTAGGTAGTTCAACATTAACCATCTCACAATCTTGGTCGGGTTCATAAGAAACTATCCTAGGTGAAGGCTCATATGGTGCATAGGTTTCACTTAATGAGGTATTTTGAGGGTTTGATGGGGCTCCTAAGGTGATTTCCTCAAAAGTTTTATGCACTTGGTCTCTTTTCTCAAGGTACTCACTAAAATCTATGTAAGATCCTGTTCTCATTACTTCATTCCACCATCTTGATTTATCCAAATTAGTAAAATTATATTTCTTCATGTAAAACTCTAGTCGCGGATTTGGTAGATTCACGTTCTCATAATGGCGAACGGAAGAGTCAATGGAAAAACTTTACTAACAAAAGCACAAAGAAAAGATAGACTACGAGAAAGCTAATAAAAAGAAAATAAAAATCTCACTAGATAGGAATCTAATGAATAGACCTAATAAAAATAAAATTTCAACCTAAGCATTAACTATTCCCCGGCAGCGGCACCAAAAACTTGATGCGTGGTTTTGCGACCTTACAACAGGTTTTACCTCTCGAGGGATCTCAAGAGGCTTGCAATCCCCACCAGGCAGTGTACCTGACCGATGTAGTATAGTGTAGTGGAAAGTACCGGGGGATTGATCGTTCTCTAGGGGAATAGTGTCGTTAGGATTGAAAAACTACTCTAATAGGTCTAAGGGTGAGGGAAGATTCTTTTTGTATTTTTATATTTTTATGAAAGCAAGTAAAATCTCGGGTTTGAAGGAGTGGGCGGAATTAGTTGCTAGTCAACTAACCCAAATAACTACAATTGCAAATAAAATAAAATAACTGAAAATTAAAAGGTTGTGGAACTTATATGGAGAGAAATGTGTTTACTTAGATTTCCTTACTCCCTAACTATCTTTTACCTGTTGATTAGTGTGTATTAATTGCGTGGATGACGGGTGTATTCCTTAATACCAATCGTGGGGTGGCGTACGTACTTCCCCAACTCTATAAGCTCCTACTTCACTCCTATGTCTAGCCGGCTAAGAAGCTCCTAACATGGGATCACTAGAATTCGCTCATGCATTAAATACAACCATAATAACCTTAGTACGCATTGGTTCATGTTTCTTAAGACGTTCAAGCAAGTTATCGTATAGGAGGTTAGCCAGTTTTCTTAAGCCTAACATCGATAAACAATCATCCAATACAATTAATAACACACCAACAACCAATAATCAATAATTAGGTTTCATTAGATCTAAGCAAACACAAGATAAATCTAGCCTAGCATGTTAAATAAAAGACAAGAACAAGATGTAATCAAACAACACATAGACATATTGAATGATTAATTGATTACTTATCTTCAATTGAACATGGGAGATCCAAGGGTATAAAACCCTTAAAAATGGCAGAAAAATCGTCTTAGGGTTTCTCCTCACAAAGTTGCACACTAATGACTAAAAATTATGAAAATATATATAGGAAAAAGATCTGACGGCGTCACGTTATAGAGCTGACGCCGTCACCTCGCCGCGGTTAGGGTTTCTTGATGGCCTTCTTGACGCCGTCCCCCTTTAATCTTCCAAAATCCTCTCTGGCTTATCAAGGGTTGACGGCGTCACACTGGGGCTTGACGCCGTCACAGGTACTATTCCAGCAGATTTAGAGACTTTGTCGTTTTCTTCACTTTTATGCTCCAAAAACGTCCAAAATGCTTCCTTTTCCAAATTTCATCTCCAAAGTACCTAAAATGACAAAAGGAACGATTTAGGGCAATATTTGATCAAATAAATACGATTTAGGGCTTAAATGACCCCCGAAAAGCGGTACACTTTTCGCTTCATCATGTGTCTTGTAATGAAATGATTGTTGATGCTCATTCTGTTGATACTGAGATGTTGAGACTTGAAATTGATAATTTGAAAAGAGAAAATGAGAGACTTCGCAAAGTCAATGATGATGTGGAAAACAAACTTTCAAAAGAAATTTTCCAACTCATTCAAAAGTTGCAATGGTGTCAGACTCAAAGTCTTGACTTTGAGTTAAAATTACAAAGCCAAAAAGAATCATTGTCCTTTCAAAATAGTCATGCTTCCATAAGTCAGACTATTGAAAAAGAAAATGCTGTTTTAAAACAACAAATTTTTGAATATGAAAAGGACATTGATGAAGTTTGCCAAAATAGGAATGACACTGTTCGCATAAACCAAGAATTATATTCCAAAATTTAACAACAAAATCACATCATCATTGAGTTGAAAGAGAAAAATCAAATTACTTGAAAAATGGAAATTTGTTCACAAGAATGTGATTGCACCAAGCATGTATAAAGCAGATGAGACACCTAAGAAAGCATCCCCTCCTTGCGTTAGCAGATCCAAGACTTAAAAGAACAAAAAGAAGACTAGTATCTGGCAACGTAAGAGTGGCACAGCTAAATATCAAGAAGTAGAAGACCACGTTAGGAATCTGAATAAAAAGCATGTTATGTCTAATGTAGAATCAAACTTTAAAATGTGTAATTCTAATTGTGATGTAAAAAATGCTAAGACTATGAATGTTCTGAATGATGTTATTGTTGATGCTTATTGTGTGTTTTGTCGTACAAGTATATTGTTTGGTGATCATAAAAACTGTGTTGCAAAGACTCTTTTGTCTCATAATCAGAAACGTGCATATGACATTTCCTCTAGGCCCACTACTGCTGCTAAATCAATATTAGGAAAGCCGCCAAATGTGGTTTCTAAGACTGCCGTAGACAAAACCATAGTTGCTAGTAGAACAATCCAAACACCTAGTTCATTTACTAAGAAGAAAGCAGAATCTAGCTGGACATGGCAACGTTGGCTACATCATAAACCTAGTTTTACTTGTTCACCAAAAATGCTTAAAAACTATGCTACTAACCCAACGGGTTCCACCGTTACCATCTCTCCATCTGCATTGTCTTCTTGTGATGCAGGTGATTCAGATTGTACTTTGGATTGTTGATAGCGGATGTTCCCGACACATGAGAGGCAACCTAAAACTTCTAGTAAAATTTGTTGCAAAGTTCATAGGAACTGTCAGATTCGGGAATGATCACTTTGACGCTATCATGGGCTATGGGGACTATGTCAATGGAAACATCGAGATTAGCCGTGTATACTACGTTGAAGGCCTTAGACATAATCTTTTCTTAGTAGGGCAGTTTTGTGATGGTGAATTGGAATTTGCATTTAGGGAGAAAACCTGCTTCGTTCGTGACCTCCAAGGAAACGACCTTATGACAGGCAAACGCGGAACGAGTCTCTACACCATTTCCATGTCAGACATGACCGCTTCTTCTCCAGTTTGCTTACTCTCCAAGGCACACTCTACAAAATCATGGCTATGGCATAAACGTTTGTCTCATTTGAATTTCAAAACAATGGCCGATCTTGCTCGTCATAAGTTAGTCGAAGGTCTTCCAAGATTTCGGTATGCCAAAGATCACCTTTGTCCAGCATGTGAACAAGGGAAGAGTACTCGTGCTCATTTTCCTCCTAAAACCGAGCACAGTACGGATCATGTTCTCCAACTTCTACATATGGATTTGTGTGGCCCGATGCGAGTTCAAACAATCAACGGGAAGCGTTACATATTAGTAATCGTCGATGATTTCTCAAGATGGACTTGGGTCTACTTTCTTCGAACCAAATATCAAGCTCCAATCACCTTTCTCACCAAAATTCAGGTTCAGCTCCGTAATACCGTTAGAAAAGTCAGAACAGATAACGGAACAAAATTTAAGAATCACACTCTTCGTGAGTATTTTGAGAAAGTAGGGATTGAACACCAAACATCTATTGCACGCAGCCCAGAACAGAATGGAGTTGTCGAAAGACGAAACAGGACGCTAGTGGAAGCTACAAGAACGATGTTGATAAACGCTCAATTACCTGATTACCTCTGGGCTGAAGCTGTCTCAACCGCTTGCTACACTCAAAACCGTTGCATGATCAATAAAAGGAACCACAAAACCTCATATGAACTTGTTCACAAACGTAAACCAAACATAAATTACTTTCATGTATTTGGGGCCCTCTGTTACCCAGATAATGATCGTGATGACCTTGGAAAGTTGAAAGCCAAAGCTGATATTGGAATCTTTGTTGGATACTCTGAGAATTCAAAAGGATTTCGTATCTGGAACCGTCGAACTAAGGAACTTCAAGAGACAATACACGCTCATTTTGATGAACTCACCGATATGGCTTCTGAGCAAAACAGCTTAGGACCCGCTACTAACCTTCTGAACTAACCTGATCAATTAGCTGCACCACTCTCTATCAACCGCAAGGATTTGGAAGACTTGTTTGCTCCGATGTTCGATGATTCTCTTGTTAGTCGTGCACCAGTTGTATCCACCAATTCCGCTGCATAACACGTCAATATTCTAGTACCTGATACACCTGCTACTTCAACAACAGTAGTTGCAGATGCACCTCCAACAGAAACACCATCAATAGTAGATCAAACTGCATCCAATACTGAGACTGCTGCTGAATATCCCCTCCTATCTCAAGTACCCACACCCCCACATTATGACAGAAATGCTTTCTTCAATCCATTTGCTCCGGCTCCAACCATTCTAGATATTTCAGAGTCGTCAACGAGCAACTTGGATCCGTCAAATATGCAAAATAATTTTCAACACTACCCTTCTATCCACAAATGGACCAGAGATCACCCTTTAGTGAACGTGATTGGTAATCCAGACAATCCAATCATGACACGGAAAAGAATCCACACAGATGGTGAAAATTGCATTTATGCACTTACCGTTTGTCAAGCAGAACCCAAGAATATTAAAGAAGCCTTAACTTACGACAATTGGATTGAGTCAATGCAAGAAGAACTTCATCAATTCAAGCGTCTTGAAGTTTGGGAACTGGTAGAAAGACCTGATGGAGTATACGTTGTCGAACTAACATGGATCTGGAAGAACAAGCTGGATGCTAATGGAACAGTTATTCGTAACAAATCTCGGTGAGTTGCTAAAGGTTTCAGTCAAGAAGAAGGTATCGACTTTGAGGAATCCTTTGCACCAGTGGCAAGACTTGAAGCCATTCGCATGTTTCTGGCGTATGCTACCCACAAGAACATCACCGTTTACCAAATGAACGTGAAGACTGCATTCCTAAATGGACAACTCCGTGAAGAAGTGTACGTCACACAACCAGAGGGCTTCGTCGACCCAGAACATCCAAACCCTGTGTACCAGCTCAAGAAAGCCCTCTATGTTCTTAAACAAGCCCCGAGGGCTCATTTCACCAAAGGATATGTTGATCCTACACTGTTTATATAAAAATATGGGGAGGACATCTTAATTGTTCAAATTTATGTGTATGACATCATTTTTGGTTCAACCCATAAAAAGTACTCAAATGCTTTCGCAAAACTAACTTAACAAAACTTTTAGATGTCTATGATGGGTGAACTTACATTCTTCTTAGGACTGCAAGTTCATCAATCCCTCCATGGTATTTTTCTAAACCAGTCCAAATATGCTCTAGAAATTTTAAAGAAACATGGCATGACAAATTGTGACACATATAACACCCCAATGTCTGCATCATCTCTAAAGCTGGATGCTGATTTACATGGGACACCAATTGACCCTACCAAATACCGAAGTATGATTGGGTCACTCATGTATCTAACAGCCAGAAGACCAGATATTGTATTTGCAACATATCTTTGCTCCCGCTACCAGTCTAGACCTACTGAAAGACACCTCTCTGAGGTTAAACGAATCCTTCGATACATAAAGGGAACCATTCATTTGGGGATCTGGTATCCGAAGGATTCTGGCTTTGAACTAATTGCTTTTTCAGATGCTGATCATGCAGGTTGCTTAGATACTCGTAAAAGTACGTCTGGAGGAGTGCAGTTCCTTGGAGACGAACTTGTCTCTTGGCAGTCAAAGAAGCAAGATTGTACATCACTGTCATCAACAGAATCTGAATAAGTAGCCAAGTCAGCATGTTGTGCTCAAGTCATCTGGATGAGATCACAACTGATGGACTATGGTTACGTCTTCAACTTGATTCCAATGTACTGTGACTCCAAGAGTGCCATTGCTATCTCGTGCAACACCGTTCAGCATTCGAAGTCCAAACACATTGCACTTCGATGATAAAGGAGCATGTGGAACATGGTACTATTGAACTTTATTTTGTAGGTACAGAATGCCAACTGGCAGACTTATTCACTAAAGCCTTGCCTCATGTAAGATTTGTGGAATTAGTTCACCAGATTGGTATGAGGTGTTTGACTCCAGAGGATTTAAACAACTTTCTTGCAAACAATTAAAGAAAAGTCAAACACAAAAACTATCTTTGTAAATATTTTATCAAAAATACAAAAAGATTTTCTATTTTTTTCTTCTCTTCAAAAAAAAAATAAAATAAAAAATCATGCAAGTACAAAATTTTTATCAACACTTTGTTTCAAAACATTACCAATTATTTTTGAACAAGTGTTGAGGGGGAGAAAGAAATTCAAATTTTAAAATTTTCATTAAAATTTGTACTTGCATATTTTCTTTAAAATTGTTGCTTTATAAAATAATGGTAATTATACTTGTGTAATACCCTCCTTGATCTTAAAAATATTCTTCAAAATCAAACAAGCAATCAAACAAGAAATCCGAGCAAGAATCTTCAAATATGTGAGTACTTAAACGTTGTATGCATGATTCTAAGACATGGTTTTAAAGGATTTTAAAATCCAACGGTTAAATCTTTCAAAATCGAGTTTTAAAGATCTAGGGTTTATGTCAATTCGGGTTTTATGATTTTTGTGTGTTTACGATATTAATCTATGGTGGGCTTTGGTCGAAATTGCTCCCTAAACATGTTATGAGTCTTTAATCGAACCCAGAAACATGATTGGTGAAAGTTCATCAATTAGGGTTTATACATTGAAATTAGGGAAATTGATTTAAGTGTGTTATGGCCTAACTAATGTGTTGAGATAGTGTTCATGTGAGTCGAATTACATGTTTTAACTATTAAATCGAACCCAGAAACATATTTGAAGTAATTTCGATAAGTAAGGTTTTAGATGAACTCGAACAAGTTCTATCTCTCGATTTTGTGGTTAAAAAGTGTTAAGATTTAGACCAAAGAACTTAGGAACGTCATATGAAACTATTGGAATCAATCAAAAAAACTTATAACAAGTTTTTGAGAATTCTGATAAATTTGTTGAATACGGTTTGTCGGATTTGTGATCTGTTGTGTTTTAATTTGATAAACAGGGTTTAATGTGCAAAGTATAACTTGTGAATTGATTTAATTGAACAGGAAAACCAAATTTCGACAAACCAAGAAAAATGTACGTCTACAGTGTTTGTCGCAATTTCTTGTATAAGAAATTGTCGAAATAGCAAAATCCGTCGAAATTGGATAAGTTTTGTCGGAATTGCAAAATCTATCGAAATTGGATAAAATTGTCGCAATTGTTCAAAACTTGTCAAAAATTAAAATTTTCATCACAATTGGGCAAATTTATCGAAATTATAGATTTCCATCGCAATTCGACACAACTTATCGCAATTCAGGTTTTTCCATCGGAATTAGTCAAAAGTTGTCGAAATTCAAAAGTCGTCGAAATTGGACCATAAATCAGTCGGAATTTGTAAAAATGTCGGAATTGGTCAAAATTGTCTTCTGTCGCAATTTAACTATTAAAATTCAGTCAAATCAATAGTTGTCAAAATTGATCAAATGGACATTTAAAGGAATTCAACTTTAACAAACACTCAACATAATGTCCAAAGATGTTAATTGCTATACTTAAACATGTAATATCAAATTAAGCAACTAAAAGGGTCACATGAAGAATAACAAGATTAACAAATTGCTAACATTCATGTATCCTGCAAATCTCTCTTTGATTGATGTTTCAGATATCTCAAATGGCTGCACAACAACAACCACCACTCCCAATGCTCACCAAGGCTGATGTTCTTCCACAAGACTATGATGTGGAGATTGGCAAGAACAATGCAAGGGTGGAATTTCAAAAGGTCAAGTGTGCTGAACCAACTTGTCAGATAGCTATAGAAGTTCTCAAGCTACACAAGTACAGGAGTATGCTGGACAAGTCAGCTAGTGTTCCAGAACTCTACATTAATCAAATGTGGAAAACTCTACAGCTAGACTTAAGAGAAGAATATTTCACATGCAAGATTGACCGAAAGGAAGTAACTGTTGACAGAAACTACCTTTTCAAGTCTTTGCTACTACCAGAAGCTCCTGAACCTGCCAAGGAATTCTACCCAACACCCACTGAAGAAGAAGTTCTCAACTTTCTTGTAGAGATAGGCTACGATGTACAACCAAACAAACCACTGGCAAAATTCTCAAGCGTAGAAGCCAAACTCATCCCACAACCCAGGAGAACAATCTACTACATCCTGGCCCGATCTGTCTTTAGAAGGAAAAGTGGTCACGAGAACCCTCGATTGTCTCAACTTTAAATCTTCTGGGGAATAGTTAATCAAAAACAAATTGACTATGCTCTACTTATCTGGGATGATATTGTCTACCAAATCCAAAGTCACTACCAAAAACCTTTAACCAAAATCCCGTTTGTTCATTACACCAAGCTTCTCATCAGCCATCCCATTGACGACAACGCTGATATCTCTTCACGTCTTGAAGACTGAGAAATGAATCTACTCAAAATGGACAAGACCATCAGGTCAGTCTACATCCCCAAAGGCAGCACACGTAAGCAAGGGATGAGACTACCTGAATCTCTGCTGACAGAAAAAGTTAAGAAAACTAAAGCTTACAGATATTATGATAGAGCTTTCAATGAAGGACATGTCAGCTTTTGCAAATATGATGATGAGCCTGCACCAGCTAGGACTCGATCGAAGGAAAGTAGCAAGCCAGGCAGTACTTCTAGTGTATCAGAGAAAATCAAATCATCTGCTCATAAAATTGTTCAAAGAAGAGTTCCGGTTATGATAGCTGTGACATTTCATAATTTCAAGGTCAATATCTAATTCATATTCTATTTCTATTTTCACTTGAGTAAAAATTTCATTTTTACTTTTCACCCGATTTAGCGATTTTCGCGTTTGTAGCTATTCATGAGCCGTGTTAGGATTCCTATCCGTTTTCATGCCATAAGTGATTTAATATTCCATCATATACTCCTAATATTCAAAACTTTTATATTTCACATTTTCTGTTTCATTTCACGATTTCGTCAAATTTTGTTAACAACTCGTGGTTTAAATCTGCGTTTTTGATTTTTAAATTTTGTTTTAAACTCCGGAAAACCCAAGTCTCCCATGAAATATTAAAATTAGTCATTTTAACACTTCATATCAATTTCATAATATTTTTATAACAATTATCTAAAATACACGTTTTCAAGTCACCCGGTACTGCGTAATTCGCGTTTTTGGCTCACGGTTTAAGCTTTAAAGACATATTAACACTCCGAAAGGCTCGGGAAATATATGAAACATCAATTTGGGTCATTTTAAGTTAAAAATGATATTTTTATGAAAATATTATCTTCATGACATTTATTCTCACAAACTATGCATAAAACGTTACCGGTTTAGCCCCGTTGGCCTTCAAACTCACTCCGTGACTTATGATACTTGTACAAAACATGTATATAATGTATTTTTATAAAATAATAAAAGGTATGACTCCTTGGGAGCACCAAAAACCGGCCTACCCCCTTTTTCTTTACTCCAACACTTTATTTTTTTTTTCATTTTCAAGAAAACACACTCATTCATACCTAGTTTGTATCACCACCCAAAAACTCATTTTCTTCTTCTCTTCCTCTTGGTATGAATGACCAAGAACATATCTAAATCACCTATTTCATCTAAATTTTCACTAAATTATGGATCATAGATTATAGATCTTGAAGTCCAAGTCTTGTTCTTGATTTACTACACTCAAACAACACATAAATCTCATCAAATCTTGGTATTTTCTTGAAGTCTTCATCAAGGTTGTTAAGGGTTCTTTTCTCCAGCGCACAAGCCTCATTAGAGGTGTTTCTACAAGGTTAAAAAGGGTTCATATTGATTTGGGTAAAATCCTTAGAAGCTTGGGTATTAAATCTCTTGGTTGGTGATTATTAGGCTAGTGTTCTTGTTCTTAATCTCTTGTTCTTCATCCATAAAATCCTTGTAAGGAACCAACCTTCATCTTTTTATTTCTCTACTGTAATTACATGTTACTTTATTTCTTTCATATGTTTCATAAGTTATTTATGCTTAAACATGCTTGGTACATATTAAAAATTACAAGAAAACACTAAAAAGGACATGTTATGAAAACACTATTCTGATCAGGGGTAAAAATGGGATAAACTGTACGAATCAGAGGACTTTGAACCAAAACTAAATATATATGGTTGTAGATCTATGTCTTGTGATCATCTCCACGGGTGGCGATTTCCGAGACGACACCCGATGATTAAGATATGATTTTTCTTGTAAAAACAGTCAGATTTTGTATACTGTTGGCATTCTGGGAAAAAGTCATGTTTATGGCAAACATTTTTAAATAGAAAATATGTAGCCTATTCTAGAGAAATAAGGCTATCATCTCCAATTTATTTCACCTTCATAGGGTCTGTAGATTTTATGATATGGTCGTTTTGGTAAGACGTAAAACTCAGTCAATTTCACCATTTGGACAGACTTGTAAAAAAAATTTAAAAAGTGGTTATAATTGGATATTTTTTAGTAAAGTTATTTTTACAGTAAAGTAGGGATTTAGAGGAAGCTAGGGATGTAAAGAACATGATTTTTTGACTTACGGTTTGCAAGTTATGAATTTTTGAAAGTGGTTAAGTTATAGAAATTCCATCAGCTTTTTAATTAAAAGTTATAAAAAGGTTAATAACTTATGAATTTGGACCCTTATGTTTTATTTTGAACCACCTAATATATTTTGGACCTTTAGACATAATCTGAAACTTTTGACTAAGAATGGAACCCTTTGAATAAAAGTGAACCTTTAGACTTAAATTGAACCTTAATACTTATCTTGGACTTAAGAAAAAAAATGGATGTAAAACTTGAAATTGGGTAAGAAAATAAATATTTCACATATGTAATTATTTTTAAAAGGCTAAATTAAATCATGATAATTATTTAAACATTATGTACCAAGCATAATTGAGATCGTAATTTATATAGCATATAATAATGATTGTATCATTATTCATAAAATCTAAGACACGCGTATATATTCTAGGTTGCTCGTAGAGCTCTTGCGGATTATTTCTTCATTTCTTCACTTGATTGTTCACTTTGCTTACGGTGAGTTCATAGCCTCGCCTTTAATCATTTTAATGCTTTATAAACCTCGCGAGGGGGATACATGCTACTTACTTTTACTATGATCACAACTGCTTGACAACTGTATTCTAAACTAAATCTATTATTGGCACTAAGTACTACTATTTCCATGAAGTCCCCACATCATGAATCGTTAATCACTTGCGAGTGAGCGCGAATATTGTGAATAGATCTATTGGGATTGAATTACCCACATTGGTATGTTGGGTGCAGCTACCATGTGCACTATATTTGAGGTCTCTAGGTGCTTGGCAAGGCACCTACCGGGGCAAACTTACATACATATCTCTCAAGGCATCGATATCATGAGCTTAGTGAAATAATACATTTCATGGGCGTATAACAACGTAGCCCATCATTTCTTAAACTGTTATATTGTGATCAACTGCTTATTTCTAAAACTCTATGAATTCACTCCACTTTATGTTGACTTTTTTGCCTGTTTTATCTTAGGTTCGTAAGTGTTTAATGCTTGGATGGGCGTGCAAGGACATGGATGGATGGACACGTGTTATTTCACACTTGATGGAACTTTTAATAACTCAAAACCTTATGTTGTGTTTAAATTATTTATCTTTTGGACTCTTGTCCTGGATAAAACTTTTGGAACCTAACTTCGTTAAACTCTGATTATATCAAATGTGAATTTTGTTTAAAAACATCTTTAATTATTTCGATGTTTCCTATGACTTGTATTATGTAACTAATAGATAACACCCCATGTTGTATTCCGCTGCGTTTTAAAAAATGCGGGTGTTTTAGATTGGTACCAGAGCATAAGTTATAGTGAACTAGGTCGTTTTCTTTTTTAAATCCTTGACTATAACCTTTAACTTTTCAAAAGTCATGAGTTCCATCATCTTGTCCGATAATCCGCGAAAGTATCACTTCTTATATGTGTACCCTTTTGTGCACTAAACTTCCTTGATGTATTTTATGCTATTCGTGAGCATTGTGAATTTCCATCCGGAAATTTATACACATCTTCAAGTGCACCCTTGTTATACGTATACGTATAGTGAATATTACTAAGTGCATGCACTTAAGATATTTTTTGACTATCTTGCTTGTTCCTAAAGCATCTCTATATTTTTTTCTATGAAGTCTCTCCATATGAATACTATAATCTTACAGACATTGTAGGTGATTACAATGGTCTCTCTTATTTTTCAGACATTGTAGGTGATTACAATGGTCTTTCTTATTTCTCAGACATTGTATGTGATTACAATGGCCTCTCTTATTCATCAGACATTGTAGGTGATTACAATGGTCTCTCTTATTTCTCAGACATTGTATGTTATTACAATGGTCTCTCATATTCATCGGACATTGTAGGTGATTACAATGGTCTCTCTTATTTCTCAGACATTGTTTGTGATTACAATGGTCTCTCTTATTTCTTAGAAATTGTAGGTGATTACAATGGTCTCTTTTATTTCTCAAACATTGTATGTGATTACAATTGTCTCTCTTATTCATCAGACATTGTAGGTGATTACAATGGTCTCTCTTATTTCTCAGACATTGTTTGTGATTACAATGGTCTCTAAACTCTTTCATAACCGTATTTAATATCATTTCATATAACATCGAGACATGTTGTAGTTTATCAATTTCTATTGGTTGTCTTACTCCCCGTGAACTCATGTTTTCTGAGCATTTCTGCTTACTTTCCGAAGCACCACTATTGATACTATGTATATAAAGATTATTCATATACACTTTGTTTTCTCTCGACTACTTATCGTTATAAATGTTTTACCGATTCTTATTCTTTATATACTCGGTCTATCGATTTCTCTTGATTATCTCACTATCCACCTCCGAAAATGAAGTTGAATATTTTCCTAAACTTTTGGAACACTACATCACCTCGTAACCCATCACCTAGAAACAAATTAATTAAATTGAACACGACTTTAACCTATCATCTTATAAAATTTTTACTCCAAGTGGTGGGATTTATTCAACCCATAATTATCTACTATTTTTCATCAACATGTTGCGACAACTTCTGTCCGTTGCACTTTCAATTTCACTATCATTTTGTAAACAATTTTATTATTATTCTACAAACTATCCTTTTACTATATTTCAAGATCGTATATATTGCTTCGTAATCCATCGTTTTGAACTCTTCCAGTTGATGGGAGTATGACTTTAAATTTGTTACCTCGGATCGTGTTGTCTTTTGACACTTACCTTTGAAACGTGATTAACTAACGTCTCATTCTTCTTCTCATTACTTCTTAAGATTTTGAAGCATAGCATTTGGTGTTGTTTTTATTGTGTTTAGTGTCGGCAATATATAAGTAGGATGATTTATAATCATCTTATTGAAATGGATTGGGACGCCTCTTCATTTGAATAAGAAATTTATAAACCGCCGAACCATAAGTTTATAATTGCTTACTTACATGGATTGGGACGCCTCTTTATGTAAGTGACGAATTATAAATGAGTGGGCTTATGTGTATCCGCCAGAGCATGCGTACGAATCATCCTTTGGGCTATGAACTCCTCTCGACTCGTAATTTGTAAAGAAAAATTGTAAAAAGTGGTTATACCTGGATATTTTTGAGTAAACTTATTTTTATTGTAAAGTAGGGATTTAGAGGAAGCTAGGGATGTAAAGAACATGATTTTTTGACTTACGGTTTGCAAGTTGTGAATTTTTGAAAGTGGTTAAGTTATAAAAATTCCATCAGCTTTGTAATTAAAAGTTATAAAAAGGTTAATAACTTATGAATTTGGACCCTTATGTTTTATTTTGAACCACCTAATATATTTTGGACCTTTAGACATAATCTGAACCTTTTGACTAAAAATGGAACCCTTTGACTAAAAGTGAACCTTTAGACTTAAATTGAACCTTAATACTTATCTTGGACTTACGAACAAAAATGGATGTAAAACTTGAAATTGGGTAAGAAAATAAATATTTCACATATGTAATTATTTTAAAAGGCTAAATTAAATCATGATAATCATTTAAACATTATGTACCAAGCATAATTGAGATCGTAATTTATATAGCATATAATAATGATTGTATCATTATTCATAAAAGCTAAGACACGCGTATATATTCTAGGTTGCTCGTAGAGCTATTGCGGATTATTTCTTCATTTCTTCACTTGATTGTTCACTTTGCTTATGGTGAGTTCATAGCCTCGCCTTTACTCATTTTAATGCTTTATAAACCTCGCGAGGGGGATACATGCTACTTACTTTTACTATGATCACAACTGCTTGACAACTGTATTCTAAACTAAATGTATTATTGGCACTAAGTACTACTATTGCCATGAAGTCCCCACATCATGAATCGTTAATCACTTGCAAGTGAGCGCGAATATTGTGAATAGATCTATTGGGATTGAATTACCCACATTGGTATGCTGGGTGCGGCTACCAAGTGCACTATACTTGAGGTCTCTAGGTGCTTGGCAAGGCACTTACCGGGGCAAACTTACATACATATCTCTCAAGGCATCGATATCATGAGCTTAGTGAAATAATACGTTTCATGTGCATATAACAACGTAGCCCATCGTTTCTTAAACTATTATATTGTGATCAACTGCTTATTTCTAAAACTCTATGAATTCACTCAGCTTTATGTTGACTTTTTAGCATGTTTTATCTTAGGTTCGTAAGTGTTTAATGCTTGGATGGGCGTGCAAGGACATGGATGGATGGACACGTGTTATTTCACAATTGATGGAACTTTTAATAAATCAAAAACTTATGTTGTGTTTAAATTATTTACCTTTTGGACTCTTGTCCTGGTTAAAACTTTTGGGACCTAACTTCGTTAAACTTTGATTATATCAAATGTGAATTTTGTTTAAAAACATCTTTAATTATTTCGATGTTTCCTATGACTTCTATTATGTAACTAATAGATAAAACCCCATGTTGTATTCCACTGCGTTTCAAAAAATGGGGGTGTTATAGATTGGTACGAGAGCATAAGTTATAGTGAACTAGGTCGTTTTCCTTTTTAAAACCTAGACTATAACCTTTAACTTTTCAAAATTCATGAGTTCCATCATCTTGTCCGATAATCCGTGAAAGTATCACTTCTTATATATGTACCCTTTTGTGCACTAAACTTCCTTGATGTATTTTATGCTATTCGTGAGCATTGTGAATTTCCATCCAGAAATTTATACACATCTTCAAGTGCACCCTTGTTATACGTATACGTATAGTGAATATTACTAAGTGTATGCACTTAAGATATTTTTCGACTATCTTGCTTGTTCCTAAAGCATCTCTATATTTTTTTCTACGAAGTCTCTCCATATGAATACTATAATCTTCCAGAAATTGTAGGTGATTACAATGGTCTTTCTTATTTTTCAGACATTGTAGGCGATTACAATGGTCTTTCTTATTTCTCAGACATTGTATGTGATTACAATGGTCTCTCTTATTCATCAGACATTGTAGGTGATTACAATGGTCTCTCTTATTCATCAGACATTGTATGTGATTAAAATGGTCTCTCTTTATTCATCAGACATTGTAGGTGATTACAATGGTCTCTCTTATTTCTCAGACATTGTTTGTGACTACAATGGTCTCTCTTATTTCTTAGACATTGTAGGTGATTACAATGGTCTCTCTTATTTCTCAGACATTGTATGTGATTACAATGGTCTCTCTTATTCATCAGACATTGTAGGTGATTACAATGGTCTCTCTTATTTCTCAGACATTGTTTGTGATTACAATGGTCTCTAAACTCTTTCATAACCGTATGTAATATCATTTCATATAACATCGAGACATGTTGCAGTTTATCAATTTCTATTGGTTGTCTTACTCCCCGTGAACTCATGTTTTCTGAGCATTTCTGCTTAATTTCCGAAGCACCACTATTGATACTATGTATATAAAGATTATTCATATACACTTTGTTTTCTCTCGACTACTTATCGTTATAAATGTTTTACCGATTCTTATTCTTTATATACTCGGTCTATCGATTTCTCTTGATTATCTCACTATCCACCTCCGAAAATGAAGTTGAATATTTTCCTAAACTTTTGGAACACTACATCACCTCGTAACCCATCACCTAGAAACAAATTAATTAAATTGAATGCGACTTTAACCTATCATCTTATAACATTTTTACTCGAAGTGGTGGGATTTATTCAACCCATAATTATCTACTATTTTGCATCAACATGTTGCGACAACTTCTGTCCGTTGCACTTGCAATTTCACTATCATTTTGTAAACAATTTTATTATTATTCTACAAACTATCCTTTCACTATATTTCAAGATCGTATATATTGCTTCGTAATCCATCGTTTTGAACTCTTCCAGTTGATGGGAGTATGACTTTAAATTTGTTACCTCGGATCGTGTTGTCTTTTAACACTTACCGTTGAAACGTGATTAACTAACGTCTCATTCTTCTTCTCGTTACTTCTAATGATTTTGAAGCATAGCATTTGGTGTTGTTTTTATTGTGTTTAGTGTCGGCAATATATAGGTAGGATGATTTATAATCATCTTATTGAAATGGATTGGGACGCCTCTTCATTTGAATAAGAAAATTATAAACCGCCGAACCATAAGTTTATAATTCCTTACATGGATTAGGACGCCTCATTATGTAAGTGACAAATTATAAATGAGTGGGCTTATGTGTATCCTCCAGAGCATGCGTACGAATCATCCTTTGGGCTATGAACTCCTCTCGACTCGTAATTTGTTATGTGGATTTTTCCGAATTTGTATCGACTGCCGCGACCTTGATAAGCTAATAGTAATGTGCTATTATCCGCTTCCAAGAATTGAGGAATTGTTAGAATTCTTCAATCAATTCATTCTTGTTCATTGAACATATTTGATGCTTTGGCTTTTGATCATTCAACTTTCATTGGAAACCTCAACGATGACTTGTCTATACCTTCATCTCCTCACAATTAAACCATACGGCGATTAAGACGAATTGGGCGTCGAGACGTCGCTCTCTTAAGGGGTATGTACTGTGACATTTCGTAATTTCATGGTCAATATCTAATTCATATTCTATTTCTATTTTCACTTGAGTAAAAATTTCATTTTTACTTTTCACCCGATTTAGCGATTTTCGCGTTTGTAGCTATTCATGAGCCGTGTTAGGATTCCTATCCATTTTCATGTTATAAGTGATTTAATATTCCATCATATACTCCTAATATTCAAAACTTTTATATTTCACATTTTCTGTTTCATTTCACGATTTCGTCAAATTTTGTTAACAACTCGTGGTTTAAATCTGCGTTTTTGATTTTTAAATTTTGTTTTAAACTCCGGAAAACCCAAGTCTCCCATGAAATATTAAAATTAGTCATTTTAACACTTCATATCAATTTCATAATATTTTTATAACAATTATCTAAAATACACGTTTTCAAGTCACCCGGTACTGCGTAATTCGCGTTTTCGGCACACGGTTTAAGCTTTAAAGACATATTAACACTCCGGAAGGCTCGGGAAATATATGAAACATCAATTTGGGTCATTTTAAGTTAAATATGACATTTTTAATAAAATATAATCTTCATGACATTTATTCTCACAAACTATGCATAAAACGTTACCGGTTTAGCCCCGTTGGCCTTCAAACTCACTACGTGACTTATGATACTTGTACAAAACATGTATATAATGTATTTTTATAAAATAATAAAAGGTAAGACTCCTTGGGAGCCCCAAAAACCGGCCTACCCCCTTTTTCTTTACTCCAACACTTTATTTTTGTTTTCATTTTCAAGAAAACACACTCATTCATACCTAGTTTGTATCACCACCCAAAAACTCATTTTCTTCTTCTCTCCCTCTTGGTATGAACGACCAAGAACAGATCTAAATCACCTATTTCATGTAATTTTTTACTAAATTATTGATCATAGATTATAGATCTTGAAGTCCTAGTCTTGTTCTTGATTTACTACACTCAAACAACATATAAATCTCATCAAATCTTGGTATTTTCTTGAAGTCTTCATCAAGGTTGTTAAGTGTTCTTTCTCTAGCCCACAAGCCTCATTAGAGGTGTTTCTACAAGGTTAAAAATGGTTCATATTGATTTGGGTAAAAGCCTTGGAAGCTTGGGTATTAAATCCCTTGGTTGGTGATTATTAGGCTAGTGTTCTTGTTCTTAATCTCTTGTTCTTCATCCATAAAATCCTTGTAATGAACCAACCTTCATCTTTTCATTTCTCTACTGTAATTACATGTTACTTTATGTGTTTTATATGTTTCATAAGTTATTGATGCTTAAACATGCTTGGTACATATTAAAAATTACAAGAAAACACTAAAAAGGACATGTTATGAAAACACTATTCTGATCAGGGGTAAAAATTGCATAAACTCTACGAATCAGAGAACTTTGGACCAAAACCAAAAATATGTGGTTGTAGATATATGTCTTCTTATCATCTCCACGGGTGGCGATTTTCGAGAAGACACCCGATGATTAAGATATGATTTTTCTTGTAAAAACAGTCAGATTTTGTATACTGTTGGTATTCGAGGAAAAAGTCAAGTTTTATGGCAAAATTTTTTAAATAACAGATATGTAGCCTATTCTAGAGAAATAAGGCTATCATCTCCAATTGATTTCACCTTCATAGGGTCTGTAGATTTTATGATATGGTCGTTTTGGTAAGACGTAAAACTCAGTCAATTTCACCATTTGGACAGACTTGTAAAGAAAAATTGTAAAAAGTGGTTATACCTGGATATTTTTGAGTAAACTTATTTTTACAGTAAATTGGGGATTTAGAGGAAGCTAGAGATATAAAGAACATGATTTTTTGACTTGCGGATTGCAAGTTATGAATTTTTGAAAGTGGTTAAGTTATAAAAATTCCGTCAGCTTTGTAATTAAAAGTTATAAAAAGGTTAATAACTTATGAATTTGGACCATTATGTTTCATTTTGAACCACCTAATATATTTTTGACCTTTAGACATAATCTGAACCTTTTGACTAAGAATGGAACCCTTTGACTAAAAGTGAACCTTTAGACTTAAATTGAACCTTAATACTTATCTTGGACTTAAGAACAAAAATGGATGTAAAACTTGAAATTGGGTAAGAAAATAAATATTTCACATATGTAATTATTTTTAAAAGGCTAAATTAAATCATGATAATTATTTAAACATTATGTACCAAGCATAATTGAGATCGTAATTTATATAGCATATAATAATGATTGTATCATTATTCATAAAAGCTAAGACACGCGTATATATTCTAGGTTGCTCGTAGAGCTCTTGCGGATTATTTCTTCATTTCTTCACTTGATTGTTCACTTTGCTTACGGTGAGTTCATAGCCTCGCCTTTTACTCATTTTAATGCTTTATAAACCTCGCGAGGGGGATACATGCTACTTACTTTTACTATGATCACAACTGCTTGACAACTGTATTCTAAACTAAATCTATTATTGGCACTAAGTACTACTATTGCCATGAAGTCCCCACATCATGAATCGTTAATCACTTGCGAGTGAGCGCGAATATTGTGAATAGATCTATTGGGATTGAATTACCCACATTGGTATGCTAGGTGCGGCTACCATGTGCACTATATTTGAGGTCTCTAGGTGCTTGGCAAGGCACCTACCTGGGCAATCTTACATACATATCTCTCAAGGCATCGATATCATGAGCTTAGTGAAATAATACGTTTCATGGGCGTATAACAACGTAGTCCATCATTTCTTAAACTGTTATATTGTGATCAACTGCTTATTTCTAAAACTCTATGAATTCACTCAACTTTATGTTGACTTTTTAGCATGTTTTATCTTAGGTTCGTAAGTGTTTAATGCTTGGATGGGCATGCAAGGACATGGATGGATGGACACGTGTTATTTCACACTTGATGGAACTTTTAATAACTCAAAAACTTATGTTGTGTTTAAATTATTTATCTTTTGGACTCTTGTCCTGGTTAAAACTTTTGGGACCTAACTTCGTTAAACTCTGATTATATCAAATGTGAATTTTGTTTAAAAACATATTTAATTATTTCGATGTTTCCTATGACTTGTATTATGTAACTAATAGATAACACCCCATGTTGTATTCCGCTGCGTTTCAAAAAATGGGGGTGTTATAATAGCTAAGCCCGAACCTGAAGAGGGAAAGATTGTTGAGGAAGAGGAATCCGATTCAAAAACGGAAATCGATGAAGAACCAACAATTTATAAGGTGGAAATAGCTACTTAGATTGCACTAGAAGAGAGCCGAGAGTCCTACAAAGCTGAACTAAAAGGCGGAAGCTGTTGAAGATGGAAGAACAAAAGAGATTGGATGAAGAATTGACCAAGGATTTTGGTGAAGACAAGACAGATGACAATCCGGTTAATCGAACCGGTGGGTCTGGTATTGTAAAAGAAGTAACTCCACCTCACCTGATCCGGTTAATCAACCCGGTAGGTCTGAGTTTGTTAAAGACGTTACTCCACCTCACCCTATTCCGGTTAATCAACCCGGTGGGTCTGAGGTTGAGAAAGAAGTTATCCCACCTCAGTCAGATCTGGTTAATCAACCCGGTAATGATGAGGAAAAGAAAGAAGATGAACAGATGAAAGATTTCGATATGGATGAGGAGGAAGAAACATAAAAAGTGTAAACTGATGAGGAAGAGATCAATAAAGTTGTTGCAGAACTAGAACTGGAAATGAAGTGGAAAGAAGATGAAAGGACGGCTGAGGAAAGTGAAGCGCACAAATATATTCTAACTCCACCAATCACTCCTCTAAATTCTCCACCAGGTGGTCATGAATCACCACCAGCATCTCTGCAAGTCTCTCCACCCAAGGTACAACCACCTTCGGAATCAGTTGTTCATGAATCACCCCCAGTGACTCAGCATGCATCTCCACCCAAGGCTCAACCACCTCCAGAATCATCCACACACATGTCACCACCACCCACTGAAGCAACAACAATAGGAACAACAAAAGGAAAAATAGTCAAGACAAGCAAGAAAACCAAGAAGATTATTAGGGTAAAAAGGGATGATGTAATCTCCTAGGCATCTGAAAGGGTGAAAAAGGCCGCAAAGCTGGCACGTGCTAAGAAAGAGAACCAGCTAAGTGACCAAGTCAAATCCTTAACAATATGGTCACCGACCTTGACAGACAAGTAAAAGAGCTACAAGAAACCAAGGCTCGTATGCATGAGTTCATGACCGACGATGTTGAAGACCGGATGCTCACAGCAGTCAAGGGCAATACTAAAGCGTACGTGAACAAGTACTTGCCCAAGATTGCATGCTAGAAGGTAGAAGAGTATCTCGATCCCAACACCGAAGACATAGTCAAGAGCATAGTGGCTACAGTTCCCCTTGTCTTTAAATCCCAACCAACGCAGCCTAAGGAACTAACTCTTGCTGAACACCAACTCCAACTCCTTGATAGACTCATAAGCATCACCTCACCAACTCCAAAAGAAATAGCAATTACAGAGGCTATAGAGGCGAATATTGAGAAGGAGTCGTGCAAAGTTGAGGCCGATAAGGGTAAACGTCCAAGAGAGGACGAAGACCCAGATCCAAACACCTAAGCCAAGAAACATACAGGTGTTGGCGAATCTGGTTCACAATTCAAAGAACCAGTCAGTCCCTCAGCAACAACAGTCACTCAACCACCCAAGGCTTCAGGATCAGGACCTCAAGAAATGGGGCATCAGTATGAGCACACTGCAACTGAGGAAATGGAATTTCAACAACACTAAGATCAACCAGATTCACCTCCCAAGACCAAAGAAACTTCATCTAAATCTGGCAAGAAGACTTCCAAAAGACTAACTGTTGTCTCCTGGCTAGATGAAGATACGACACAAGGAAATGAATGGTTCCTTCAGCTTGCAAGTGCTCAACCTCAGATGGATGAAGATTCAATGATCGAAGGTAGCACACTTGAGTTCACACAAAGACTCAAACGTTACCAACGTATCAAGAAGATGACCAAAGGAGAACTTTGTCGCATCAAGAACGATGCCTTCAATTTAATCAAGGATAGGTCGTCCAGTGCAGCTGAGCTAGAATATCATCTAGAGAACATTGCCCGAGCAATGTCCAGTGAGTTCAGCTGGACCAATCCAGATGTGGTTATGGTTGGTAGCACTTCTAAAACCAACCAACCATACATTACGGATTGGACGAAGCCATTGCTGGTAATAAGAGTCTCCGATCAACCTGTTATTCCTTACCATTTCTTCTTCAACAACGATCACGAACTACTCGTGCACGGTATCAATTGTCAACAAAAAATACGCAACCTCCATAACTTTGATCTCTACAGCAAGTTACACTCAACCAGCCATCGAGGAAACTGCTACTAGACTTTTCATCTCAAACAAAGTGCAGTATGACCAAGATGCGCACCTAGGTATTTATCATTGGGTTGAGAAGAGCAAGACATGGTACAAGAGTAAACTCACAAAGAAGTCTTCTACTCCAGTGATGAGCGACTTTAGGATTCTTGCTGTAGTCAGTCTAGAGGGTGAAAAGAGATATGACTACACCTTCTTAACTGAAATCAAGGTTAGAAGACACGATCAGCAGATCTACACGTTCTCAAAAGCTGATTTCCCAGAATTGAATCTTAATGACCTTGAAGATATGTACCTCATCAAGGTTCAAGGGAAGATGCAACATTTTTCAACTGATCTTCAATACACATTCAACACTTCCATACTCCACTTCATCAAAAGAAAGATCATACAAGAACGTGTAGAAGATCTGCAGCTTGGGGTCGAGAGCTACCAAAGGAAGTTAAATCTAACCGCACCAGTTCTATCTCTTCCTTGAATCAACAATGAGCCCCAATACAATATGAAGAAAGAACCAACCTTCGGGTTCATTTACAAGAGCAATCTTACGATCAACTGCCTCATGGGGTACAAGGAAGTTCATAAGTTCTGCGATCACACGCTGAAGAAAGTTCGTGAGGGGTTGTTGATACGGGTACGAGATCGGGAGTTATACAAGACAAGCAGGTGGACCGCTTCTCAATTAAGAGAAGTTCGTCAGTTTATTCTAAAGATCGAGAGAAGGCTGTTTCACAGAGATCAGATGAGGCGGCTCGAGAGTTATGTTGGAGGGAGGCCATCATTCCCGATCAGGAACTTCAAGAGACCTGATCTAGTCTACACTGCATTCAGTGCCTCAATCCTAATCTAAGGAGCGAAAGATTCTTACTTTTGAGCAGAATTAACCAGAATTTTCTAAGTTTTTCAAAATTCTGCTCATAAGAACAAGTACGCCCTTGTTAAGGGGGAGTACTTGAAACAAATATCTTTGTTCCAAAAAACAAAAGTTCTTGTTGATATTCTTCCCGTAAACCTCAAAAAGCACATTTTAATCAAAAGTTTTTCAAAAACAACATGAATATGCTATTTTTGAGGGGGAGAATATGTAAGTGATTAAAATATGGTGATAATAAAGTTAAAATCTTGCATGAGATCGACTCAGAATGTACCCTCGAATTGACGATAATCATAAGTCATTAATCGAAAAGACTTGTCCAGGACGGGTAATAATTTCAAGCCGGTTTATCCGGTGATGTAAACGTGTCTCGCAAAGGACTTTTCTGAGTAGAGCGTACCGATTTTGAGAGATTCTTCGTTGAATATGACCTGGATGGGTAATAATTTCAAGCTAGTCTAACTAGTGATGTAAATGTGTCTCGCAACGGTTATATTCATTGAAAATCAATCAATTCTAAAAGTGTTGACTCTACCCGACTTGTGCAAATTTAATTTAAACACTGATGAGCACATGTTAAGGGGGAGTACTTATGAAAAATGCAAAACTCTCAAAGTGTAAACAATATAAGTTTTACACTCATAAACACTTTGAGAGATTTTCAAATAATTGGTTTTATGGAAAACATATGATAGTCATGGAGATATAAGGTGACTAAGGTTAGGAAACCATCCTACGATTCGCCAGAGCCGAAGGGATCTACCTAAGGACAAAACCAATAGTTTAGAACTAGAAAGTCCTAGGTATGATGAAAAAAGGAGTAAAGAAATGAAAGGAGAAAGAAGGGGTTGAAGAATGAAAAAGAAAAGTAAAGAAAAGGGTGAAAAGAAATAGCCCTCCATATGATCAACCTTAGGGCAGAAACCGGGTTCAATACATATGCTACTGGTTGTTGCTACAGTAACACCGGTATTGAAGATTAATCTGTCATGGACCCAGTGACGCACTGCACTAAACCTTCTTCCCACTCAGGTGTCTCTCAAAAGACACTTGTTTCATTTCTCATGAAGAACCCTTCATTATCTATCGACCTCTCATTCCGAGATGCGTTGATATTGAAAAGGAGGCACTCTGCTCCATGCCTCCGATGACTAAATACCAATAAGCACTTAATCGAGTCTAGAGCCGCGAGATACATAAAAATATCTCATTGGAACACTTAACATTTCTACACTGGTTGTTCAACAACAAGAACACCAGTTGTAAATTACAAGAGTCCTACGCAGATCTTAGTAATCTGCCGAGAAAATTCATGAGGGAACTCACAATTGTGATTCTCAGTAATTGAGTGGAAATCCTGCCAGGGTCAACATCAAATAGCCCTGACAGCAGGTCACTTCGGTAATCCCTTGTGGATTACGCTTAGTGTTATTGGTGGTTCCAAACGGTCTACAGTCGTGAAGTGATACATCGGTATACTTCATCGGCTCACCTGAATCGTTGATACACTTCGGTGTATCTGTGTTAGCTCTTTCGAGCGCATCCGGTTCAGGAACAGCCTTGGCTAGGATTAGAGAAAGTCTTCACACTATGCTGTTGACAATCTCGAAGTCCGAATCTGTAAGTGCCAGATGATTTATTGCTAACTGTTTACATTGCGAGTAATCATGGAGACTAGGAGTTCCACCACCACCATTTCCATTATGCTCATATCTCGAAGAAAAGTTCACACAAAGACTAAGAGATACCAAAATTTCAAAAAGGTCAAAGAGAAGTCAAAGATCAAGCATAACAAACTTTCACAAGTTGAAGATTGAAGCTTACAAATTGAGAACCACTTGAAAGATGAAGAACAAAAGTCAAAAGACATATGAGCATGGTGGAAAAGAGGTAAAGACATCGTCATCAAAGAACGTCGGTGGAAGGCAGATCAAGACATTACCACATCACATCACAACAAGAACAAAGAACAAAGATTCTAAAGACGTCAAAGCCAAAGAAGCAAAGAAGACGTCAAGCAACCTAGATGACCAATCCTTAGGGGGAGATTGTTAGGAACACGTTTTACTATTATTCAAGTCTTGGTCATTTAAATGTAATAGGTTGCTAAAATGTATGGGCTTTATGTTTGTTAATACCACACAGATTCATTAGAAGCCCATGCGCCGTGTGGTTTAGTGTTTTGGTTCTAGAAGAATAAGGCAAATGTTGCCCTAACATTTGCCTATAAATACTAGACTCATGTACTCATTTCTACTCGTTGGTTTTTTTCATAATAGTGCCGAATTTTTGTCCATTACTCGTATGAAATAAGATCATCCATTTCTCTTCATCTTATCGCTCGTTCTCTTTATTATATGTGTTAGATATCTTGTGTTAAGCTAAATCTTGGACCTAACAGGAGTGATTGTACCCGAGAAAGAACTCGACATCTAGCTTAGTGTCGGAAAAATTGTATAGGCGACGTCAGGTTGGTTCTACCTTGAACTAGAACCCGGTATTTATCTTTGTACCAGAAAACTTGTAAGCGACATTTGTAAATGTTTTCTCAATCGAGATAGGAGCTTGTTGATTTAGTGAAGTAACTCTCGAGTTGGGTACTCGGGGAGTGGAGTAGGGCGGAAAGGAGATCCATGACCGAACCACTATAAATCCTCATGTCCGGTTTGCACTTTCCTTTTACTTAATGTTTTACTTTTATACTTTCACTATATTATTGCTTGAGTTGTCACTAGATGGTTATGCTTGTGTGACAATTTGTTTCACTGTATGCTTATATTAGTCATAAACTATAATTGGGACT
Organism: Artemisia tridentata subsp. tridentata; assembly: GCA_021014915.2. Lineage (NCBI taxonomy): Eukaryota > Viridiplantae > Streptophyta > Magnoliopsida > Asterales > Asteraceae > Artemisia > Artemisia tridentata. Next base: position 312,903,242 of record CP139504.1, read on the forward strand.
TTTCATATTACATCAAGCTTCATCGGATATTGGATACAACAAGTTTTAAGATTTTAAAACGGCAACGTATTCAACCCCCCCCCCTCCATGTTTTCACAATTGGTATCAGAGCCTCGTGGCGCTTATTTTCAAAACAAATGGTTTTTAAAATGGAGTACGATCCATGTATCAAATTACCCACGAAGCATATATAATATGAAAAGTATCTTTCTATTTAATACTTACTTGTTTTGTTGTTAAATATACCTTGTGATAACGCTCATTTCGTACATGTTTTAGTCGCGTTATTTCTATGTTTGTGCATTGTATTTGGTTGTGTTTGCGAACATATTATGCGAAAAAGGTACAAAAAGATATATTAAGGTTCAGGTACAATCAAGTCCAAGGGAATAGGTAGAACGATGGGGAAAAGTTGCTAAATTAAGAGCTTATGCACAACGAAAGATTCTACCCATAATAAAGACATCGGGAAGATCATCAAAGATAAAGAATCAAGTTATAAAGATTTCTGAGCTCATGAAAAGATCAAGTGTTGATGAAATGAATGAGAAGTTACATGCAAAGTTTGCTATGAATTATGGCTTACTTCCTCAACCAAAGGTTCAAGAAATACAACTAAGGCTTAAGTTCAACCCAAGGTTCAAAACTGCCATGCGAACCTTACTCCAAACCTTGGGCTGGAATCTGAACCTCAGGTTGAGACTTCAACCTTGGGTTGCTGCAACTCCTAGCGCACTTAATGACTACTTTTAATGATCTAACTCTTCATGTGGGTTTTCATTATGCTTCATTTATTTCAAGTCCAGAATTTTATGACACTTGGTACCTAAGAAACTTGCTTGTTGGCGAAGGAGTAGTTTTCTATTAATTAGAAGCATTGGCTAGAGAGAAAAGACACATACTTATATAGCAAATTTCTCATACTCTCTCAAGAAGGCTATAAAGAAGAAAATGCAGGAAGAAGTTGACTTACATTCATTATCCATCATTGTAATCATCAAAGGAATCATTGTTGATCACCTCATAATTGTTCCTAAGTCTTGTAATCATCATTACAACTTTTGTAAGACTCTTTAATCATGTTTTCAAGTGATATAACTTCTGTGATTATTACTTTGTTTGCCATGAGCGGCTAAGTGCCTTGTGCACTTGCCTAGATGATGTTTGTTACATGAATATTGATTGATTATGACTCTATGGTTCTAATTCAATGAAAGGCTAATACTAAGATCGAATTGTGCTTTGAAAGTTTTCATAAACAAAAGAGTCATCAAGTTTGGTTGATTATTAATGGTGTAATAGGTCGAATGAGACATTGTTATTTAATCAATTGTAAACTTTTGTCTATGAAGGTTGATGCGTGGTTTTGCAACCTTACAACAGGTTTTACCTCTCGAGGGATCTCAAGAGGCTTACAACCCCACCAGGCAGTGTACCTGACCGATGTAGTATAGTGTAGTGGTAAGTACGGGGGATTGATCGTTCTCCACAGGGAATAGTGTTCGTTAGGTATGAAAAATTACTCTAATAGGTCTAAGGGTGAGAGAAGATTCTTTTTATGTTTTTATATTTTTTATGAAAGCAAGTAAAATCTCTGGTTTGAAAGAGTGGGCGGAATTAGTTGCTAGTCAACTAACCCTAGTTACTACAAATGCAAATAAAATAAAATAACAGAAAATGAAAAGGTTGGTGAAAACTTATGTGGAGGAAAATGTGTTTACTTAGATTTCCTTACTCCCTAACTATCTTTTACCGGTTGATTAGTATGTATTAGTTGCGTGGATGACGGGTGTATTCCTTAATACCAATCATGGGGTGGCGTACGTACTTCCCCAACTCTACAATCTCCTACTTCACTCCTATGTCGAGCCGGCTAGGAAGCTCCTAACATGGGATCACTAGAATTCGCTTGTGCATTAAATACAACCATATAAACCTTTAGTACGCATTGGTTCATGTTTCTTAAGACGTTCAAGCAAGTTACCGAATAGGAAGTTAGCCAGTTTTCTTAAGCCTAACATAGATGAACAATCATCCAATACAACTAATAACACACTAATAACCAATAATCAATAGCTAGGTTTCATTAGATCTAAGCAAACACAAGATAAATCTAGCCTAACATGTTAAACAAAAGACAAGAACAAGATAGAATCAAACAACACATAGACATATTGAATGATTAATTGATAACTTATCTTCAATGTAACATGGAAGATCTCAAGGCAAAAAGCCTTGAAAAAGCTGCCAAATTCGTCCTAGGGTTTTCACACACAAAGTTCCCCAATAAGTTCCACACTAATGACAAAAAATTGCAAAACTATATATAGACTTTCAGATCTGACGGCGTCACGTTATGGAGTGTGACGCCGTCACCTCGCCGCTTTTAGGGTTCCCGGATGACCTTCTTGACGCCGTCCCTCTTTAGCTCTCCAAAATCCGTTCTGGCTTATCAAGGGTTGACGCCGTCCCTCTTTAAATTAAGCCGTGACGACCTTGATCAGATTAAAGCGTGACGCCGTCAGAATTTCATGCAAATTTCACTGGCTTATCATGAGTAATTTTCACATCCACCATTTTCTTGCCAAGCCGTGACGCCGTCTGGAGAGAATCCTGACGCCGTCAAAGGTAACTTTTAGCATGATTTTGAGACTTTGTCGTTTTCTTCACTTTTATGCTCCAAAAACGTCCAAAATGCTTCCTTTTCCAGATTTCTTCTCAAAAGTACCTAAAATGACAAAAGGAACGATTTAGGGCAATATTTGATCAAATAAATACGATTTAGGGCTTAAATGACCCCTTAAAAGCGGTACACTTTTCGCTTCATCAAATACCCTTACACTTGAGATTTGCTTGTCCTCAAGCAAATGTGCTTTTATTCTAATCAAAATACAAGTTAGGGGTCATTTAATGCTAACACAAAAGTAATTACAACAAATAATCGTTCCACTTTAATCATAATAAGCACGGAGATTACAAACTAGCACCTCACAAGTAGTGTTTAGATACTCACATCTCTCAAGTGTCATCAAAATAAATCTCATAAATGAAAACGGATAATATCTCTCACTACCTGTCATAGCAAATAGATTACCATAGGCTTGGGAAAGGATCGAAAACCTCCTCCACTAGGCGTAAGCACCTAAGATAAACTATCAAAGAGGGCTTTTAAATGGGTTATAATGTTAGGTGTAGGGAAAAGGAAAACACGGTTTTGTTGGATAAAGGATATTTTACTGGTGGCGAGTTAAAGATCTTGATTAATTACATGTACTATACAATGTTGCTAAGCCAAGACTCGACTCGATTTAAGCTAAAAACAAAATAACAAAAACATAAAACAAACATACAATAAAACGGGATGGTAGTCCGTATGTTTTTTTTCTACTTTTCTTTTTCTCATTTTTTTGTATTTTTCTTGATTTTTCGATTTTTTTTTTTTTTTTTTGCATACACTTTTGCCCTACCATCCAAAATAATACATCATAGGGGCGTTGCATCCCCTTACACTTGAACTTTTACATAACTTTACAAAAAACTATTCTAATGACTCGAATTAAGATAATTGAAACACTTGGAGTACTTTTAAAATATTTAGCACACATGGGGGTAATAAATGATGTTCTTCCCCATTACTCCATTACACTAGTACTTTACCCATGAGTCCCAATCGTCCCAAAACAATATGTACAAGGATATGACTCGACTTAGCAACCATGTAATCAATTAGATAATTAACTTGGGATTTTAAACAAATGTTGTCACAATAATGCATTAAAAATGAGTGCATACAAGGTAGGCTAAGGCGATTTGGGTGTACATTTTAGTGGGGTGTAACAAATTCTTCCTTTAAGTAAAATGCTTAAAGGTCGAAACGAAAAGATAGGCTCTGAGGGGTGTACTAGGGGTATCGTGTACTAAAAATGAGTACAACGCAAAGGGTGTGGGAGAATTACTTGACCAATGTAGCCAACGTAATTATAACAAAAACACAGGTGTAAAACAATGGGTTAATCCTAATGCCTCTTATCATGTAGTAAATATAACTACACGAATGTAGTCTCACTTGTGGCCTCGGAATGGTCCTAACGCAAGTTCTAGAATCTAAGTGCTACCGGTACACACATCATAGCATAAATGCTTTTCCTACCAATTATAGGGGCGAACCTCACATATTTGGGGGTGGAAAATTTTTTAGTGGTACGGTTTTTGTGCTAGTTATATAACTCCTATCCATGAGACGTTCATTAAGATCAAAGTTTCACTCCTATATGTTGTAAAAAATTTTAAATTTGGCACTAAAATTGCCCTATCAGGTATTTATCTCAGTTTTATTACACATCTACTATTAAACAAACAAAAATCAAGCGCAATTGTATTCTCTAATCGTACTTTTACCCCCCCCCCCTTACACTTAAGATGAACATTGTCCCCAATGTTCAAATAACAAGATGTAAAAGCATAAAGTAAAAGAATGAAATCAAATACTCCCCTGATTCGCTCGGTGGATAATGAAGTAACATGGTTAGATCTTCTTCCAAGGTAATGTTGAAGCTCCATGACTAATGCATCGCCATAAGCTTGATCTAACAAACATTTCCTTGTCCAAAATAACCTGTTAAACCTGTGAAAACAAACACGAAAACCTGCATAACATCGGCGGGATAAACTCTATATATAAGGATATAATGCTTGTGGAATGATAATTTTGCAGATTCCTGGAGATTATAAGTTAGAAATTTAATAAAAACTTTTTATGAAAACAAAACTTTCAAAAATTTTCAGAAAATTAAACCTGATGCCGTCAGGTTGTAATTCCTGACGCCGTCAGAAATGATCTGACAGAATTCTCATGTTACGTTTCCGGAAAAAATTTTGGAAAAACCTATACCTTACTTCCTGGAAATCCTGCAAAACATCATTATGACTCGATACAAGCATTTGACTCAAAAAAATACTAATATGTATGTTAATTTATTATTATTATGATTCATGTTCATTTGTGTTCTAATAAACCGATTTAGATTTCCCTTACACTTATCTTTTGCAAAATACCTTTATATGTAGTTAAGACGAAGTTAAAAACAAGATAAAGCATTTTCACAATTTAGTTTCGAACATGAATCAATAATAATAAAAATTAAACATACATACGGAAGCAAATAAAATCAAACAAACAAATAAATAAACACACAAAGCAAATAAAGCTTGGGTTGCCTCCCAATAAGCGCTTGTTTTTGTTCGAGTCACGAGCCTGACTCTACCCTTATTTAACAAAAATAGGGGAGGTTTTCCCTACACTTAGGATTAAGTGCGGGTGAAAGTAGCGATACACACCCTTAGGGTGTGAATATGCCACGTGAGGTGAAGGGGGTGAGTGAATGGCTTCCTTCATCCTAAAACTACCCGGATAATAAGGGTTGATGGGTGGGTCGGTTCCTCTTTTGTCTCCTAGATGTAAATCTAAGGATGGAAAGTTGTGTAAAGGTTGAGGTTCCGTTTCATCAACACTAGGAAATTCCCTAGAACTAAGAGTAAGGTTATCACTATAAGTATTCAAACCTATATCCTCTAGTGGTGCTTGGTCCAAGGATTCTACCTCCATCGGGATTCCTAAAGTCTCTTCTACTTCTTCCGGGTAAGTCACGGGCGGTGTGGGTGCCTCAAATGATGGTAGGACTTGTGGGGTATTTAGTGGGCTTATGTTACTTCCCTCATCATTCCTTGTGTCAAGATCACCTAAGTGTTCATCATGTATTATGGTGGTGCCTAACCATGACATGCAGCTAGGTGGCTCAACTCTAACCATCTCAGAATCTTGGTTTGACTCTAAGTCCATGTTCTTAGAAACTAGGTCTTTTTGCTCATACGAATCCATCAATTCGTTCCACTTATGGGTCATGGTTAGGAAGCTTTCCTCAAAATTCATCCAAAGGGTCTTACTAAAAGGAATTGATCCAGATAATGATTGTCTAAGAGAAGTATCACATGCATAGAATTCATTAAACCCATCTAACCTTACCCCCAACTTCATTTGGATATCACAAAGATCACGAAACAATTCATAGGAATGATAGGAAACAAATCTCTTGGTGAAGTATAATTGTTCATCTATTGTCAATGATCTAAATGGAATTTCATCCGCCATAGTGACAAATGAAAATGGTTTTACAAACAAAAGGCACAAAGAAATAAGATAGACTAAAGAAAACCTAGAAAAATAAAATAAAAATCTCACTAGAAAGGAATCTAGTGAGTAGACCTATAAAATAAAAATTCAACCTAAACAATAACTATTCCCCGGCAGCGGCGCCAAAAACTTGATGCGTGGTTTTGCAACCTTACAACAGGTTTTACCTCTCGAGGGATCTCAAGAGGCTTACAACCCCACCAGGCAGTGTACCTGACCGATGTAGTATAGTGTAGTGGTAAGTACGGGGGATTGATCGTTCTCCACAGGGAATAGTGTTCGTTAGGTATGAAAAATTACTCTAATAGGTCTAAGGGTGAGAGAAGATTCTTTTTATGTTTTTATATTTTTTATGAAAGCAAGTAAAATCTCGGGTTTGAAAGAGTGGGCGGAATTAGTTGCTAGTCAACTAACCCAAGTTACTACAAATGCAAATAAAATAAAATAACAGAAAATGAAAAGGTTGGTGAAAACTTATGTGTAGAAAAATGTGTTTACTTAGATTTCCTTACTCCCTAACTATCTTTTACCGATTAATTAGTGTGTATTAGTTGCGTGGATGACGGGTGTATTCCTTAATACCATTCGTGGGGTGGCGTACGTACTTCCCCAACTCTACAAGCTCCTACTTCACTCCTATGTCGAGCCGGCTAGGAAGCTCCTAACATGGGATCACTAGAATTCGCTTGTGCATTAAATACAACCATAAAAACCTTTAGTACGCATTGGTTCATGTTTCTTAAGACGTTCAAGCAAGTTACCGAATAGGAAGTTAGCCAGTTTTCTTAAGCCTAACATAGATGAACAATCATCCAATACAACTAATAACACACTAATAACCAATAATCAATAGCTAGGTTTCATTAGATCTAAGCAAACACAAGATAAATTTAGCCTAGCATGTTAAACAAAAGACAAGAATAAGATAGAATCAAACAACACATAGACATATTGAATGATTAATTGATAACTTATCTTCAATGTAACATGGAAGATCTCAAGGCAAAAAGCCTTGAAAAAGCTGCTAAAATCGTCTTAGGGTTTTCACACACAAAGTTCCCCAATAAGTTCCACACTAATGACAAAGAATTGCAAAACTATATATAGATTTTTAGATCTGACGGCGTCACGTTATGGAGTGTGACGCCGTCACCTCGCCGCTTTTAGGGTTCCCGGATGACCTTCTTGACGCCGTCCCTCTTTAGCTCTCCAAAATCCGTTCTGGCTTATCAGGGGTTGACACCGTCAGAATTAGGGGTGACGCCGTCCCTCTTTAAATTAAGCCGTGACGACCTTGATCATATTAAAGCGTGACGCCGTCAGAATTTCATGCAAATTTCACTGGCTTATCATGAGTAATTTTCACATCCACCATTTTATTGCCAAGCCATGACGCCGTCTGGAGAGGATCCTGATGCCGTCAAAGGTAACTTTTAGCATGATTTTGAGACTTTGTCGTTTTCTTCACTTTTATGCTCCAAAAACGTCCAAAATGCCTCCTTTTCCAGATTTCTCCTCAAAAGTACCTAAAATGACAAAAGGAACGATTTAGGGCAATATTTGATCAAATAAATACGATTTAGGGCTTAAATGACCCCTTAAAAGCGGTACACTTTTCGCTTCATCAAAGGTGTTACCTTATGTATTGACCATTTCATATGTAACTTGGTTAAACTTAGAAAACTAAAAGTGTAGTTGTCAATTACTTGTGAAATGATAGCGAATCAAGTGATTGAATTGTGTTAGTCTTGTTTGATCAAAACTTAATATTGTTTTTGTCATCTTAAAATCTTGACGAGGATTGAAAGTGTTGAAAACAAGAGGATTAGTACACCAACTAATCAAATTAGAGCACCATCTAATTTATTGATCATAATCGATTTGAACCATTGTCATAATCATATCAAGGGAATTGTGCAAACTAGTCTAGGCAAGTGTAGTTTTTAATATATTGAATTTACATCATCATCATTATTTACTTGCTTTAGAATCATTACTAAGTCTTTGTTATAATCAAACTCACGTTACATAAAAACTAAACAAATCCTTGTGAACGACCTCGGCTTACCATATCACCTCTTGCTACACACGGACGAGTATACTTGCTCGTATGTGTTTCGTTTGAATCATTGGTAGATCGTGTTTATAAATTTAAAACTTGCACTCTCGATACACATCAAGTTTTTGGCGCCGTTGCTGGGGACTTGTTTTGCACTTCTTTGTTCGTTTGATTGTCTTCTTGATTGATATATTATTTGTTTGCTTGCATGATAATTTCGGCATCGTCACCATCAAGTTTTTGGCACCGCTGCCGGGGAATTGATCACGTTTTTGTAGGTTTTTGTTTATAATTTTTGTGCTTTGTTCTTGTTCCTAAGCTTGTTCTTTCAAAGTTCTTTGAAATTTTCACCCAGGAAATCAAGGTTCAAACTTGAACCAAGCGGTTCAAAAGTTTCTGTGACCCCGAAAATACTCAGCCGCCCGATTCAGAGTCTTCTTACCTACCCCAACCGCCCGGTTCAAACCCAGCCGCCTGGTTCGTTTGTTCCTGACCTGTCTCAGCTGCCCGGTTCATTTTCAGCTAGCCCGGTTCATTTGTTTCTGTGATCCAGACCGTTCCCAACCCCCGGTTCATTTTTGAACCGGCAATTATTGTTCAAAAAAAAATTCTTTTTAGTTGATAATCTTTTTCGATTGGCTCGTTTTTCTCGTGTATGACCACTCGCTCTTCTAACGAAGAATTAAATACACCATTGTCTAACCCCGAAAGCTTATTTCGCAAAAAGAGAACCTCATTTGTTCCAAATAATGGAAGAAAAACAAGAACCGTTAACCCACCATTTCATAATCTTTCTGAAGTTCATCCAATCGTTGATCTTTTTCTTGAATTACCATTTCCAATGGTCGACGATCGACCTATGTGGGTGATGAACTCAAATAAGTACTTTTTATTATCATCATTTATCCTATTTATTTGACTTGTTTTATTATATTATATACGAGAATTGATACGTTAATGTTTACTTTTGTAATTCTCAGGTAAAAACAAGTATTATGTGAATCTTGGCGATTTTGGACTAATTATGGAGCAAAACAAGCAAGATGTTAAGAGTCTACTGAAATGTACAAGATCAAGATCATTCTGCTCCAGATACGCCGCAACATACTTCTTACATACGGCGCATCACTATCAAGATTTCACAAGTTACGATCCAAGACAGCAAAGGACATGCGCCGCATGGAGAAATGGAGTTACGCCGCATCTTAAGGCGGTGTACGAATATTCCTGAATATATTAATCTTGGACCCCACGCGAAGTTAAGTCAATGCGCCGCATCTATTTACTAGATGCGCCGCATCTAACCCTCAGACAGAAACTATAAATACCCCAAGACCAGACGAATTTCGAGAGCTTAGTTGGACAGTGCAAAGATACCAGACGAATTCAGACGTATTAGCAGCACAAGACACACCTAAACGAAGATACAAGAGCTGTAAGAAGGTCCTGCATGTATTCAATTCATTAAGTAGTTTTGTTTTATTGTATTAGTACACTTTAATTCATCAGGATTGATGGGCCGATTCCATGTGACTACGGAAAATCATGGGCACCCCTTAAAATTGCTTTCCCATTAATTAAAGTTTATATGTTGATGTCTTTGGTGACTTTTATTAGTGCATTGATAACCTCTGTGTCTAGCTGAGCATTGCTTGGGTCGCCATGCCCCTTCCTCGCCTATCTACTCTAGCGTATACGAAACGTGGGCATCACAAGTGCTCAATATTCTAGGATAGTGGGATAGACATAAGTGATCATTAAGGGTTTACTCGCCGATAAGATTAGAGCCAACGAGAAAGGGTTAATTATATACACTTCATATAAAACTAGCAATAAAACAAGTGACAAGCTACTTAATTATCAGGACAGGTCTTCTTATTGTCTCATGTATCTATCTGTGTACGTGTGTGCTAATCGCTGATTCGTGCTCATTAGTTTAGTTTATATTTAATCATAACCAAACCGTGCCAGTCTCTCAGGCTGAACCCCCTTGCGTTAGATTAGGTTGTATAGCTAACTTAAGATATTAAAATACTGATTAGAATTACTAGATAATATGTTCCACTCTTAGTGATCGACACTCTACTTACCATTATATTCATACTGACCGGGTACACTTCTCGTTAAGTGTGTGTGTTATTGATAAGTCGGCTAAATATAAATTTAAAACTTGAGTAGGCATTAATACTGCTAAACCGCAACGACACGCGCACGCATCAAGTTTTTGGCGCCGCTGCCGGGGAGTGAATTGTTATTATCTGTTAATTTGATTAGTATTTTAATTAGGTTTTCTTTTTAGATTCTAACCGCTAACCCTGTTATATATTAGATAAATTGCATTCATTGTATTATTTGCATATTTTCTGTTTTTGTGTGTTTTTATTTTCTTTAATTTTTGTTTCTTTTTGTTTGTTTTTATTTTTTGTTTTTAATTTTTTTTTCTATTTTTCTGTATTTTGCTATCGTTGTACTGAGCTGATACAAACGATACGGCGCATCTGTTTTCACAGATACGGCGTATTGCGTTTAATTTTTACAAAATACAACGCGTTTAATAAATTCGAGTACAACGCATCTTTCCCCAAGATACGGCGTATTATGTTTTTAATAAGAAATTTTTCTAAACCCTAACACCATACGACGCATCTGTTTTAACAAATACGACGTATTTTATATTTAAAAATTAAAAACAGTTTTCGAATTATTAAACAGATACGACGCATCGATTTCTATCGATACGGTGCATCTACTAAATCAAAAATCTTGTATTTTGAAACGTAACGAAAATACGACGCATTAACTTTTGTTAATAAGACGCATTTAATTTTAATAAATATAATCGATTTTTGATAATTTAACTGGATACGGCGCATTCTAAAATTCATAAGCGGCGTATCTGTTTTCTGAATAAAAGACTGATTAAATTTTAACGTAATAAGATACGGCGTATCCAACTTTTTGGATACGGCGCATCGTCTACTGATATCAGCAACTTTTATTTTACTTTGATTGTTTCACTCTTCTTTTGCACAATTAAGTTTTATTTCAGGAAGATGGACGATTCGGATATTACAATGGAAGAATATCTTAGGTTTGAAGAGGAAAAAGCCTTGAGCAATAATCAGGTGTATAACTGGAAGAGAGCAAGATATTGTGCACAAGTCATTGAGACGAAAGAAATTAGTATGGAAGAATACTTGTTGCTGGAAAAGGTTAAGTCAAAGAAAGAAAGAAATGGGTTGCCGTTTCAACACACTTGGTGTATGTCAAATGATGATGAGGAGGAGTCATATACCGTGAAACCAATTCCGGCAATTGTTATTGATAGTACTTTTTCTCCGGAGATTACACAAGATGATGCGTATACGGAACCCTTCGTTGAAGAATATTCTGCAATCGTATTACCACCATTAGACAATCCAACGGATGAAGATGAAAAGTATTCTAATTTTGATTTCGAACCATTTGACGCCATAGTTTATGATGACATACCTCAACCAGATTTTGACCCAACGAGGGATTTTGAAGAAATCTGGGATTACTTATTTAAGGATGAAATTCGGGACGATTATGAAATTGCAAGACCACTAGTTGAAGATGGAGATTCACAAGATGAATTGGAGTCACTTACAACACAAAGTGGTACTAATTTATTTAATATTATTAATCCGTTACTAATAATCTTGCTAGTTTTCCTAAACAGGTTGCAAAAAAAAGACTGATGAGGTCAAATTTATTACACTACCTATCGAAGCACATGAAGCACCTGTGATCAACCCGTTTTTGGTGGAGCTCGAGGAAGAATTTGGTGATGAGCTCTTAAACATTGCTATGATTGATGAAGATGATGAATTCGACCCTATGAAGAATTTAGAGGAACTCGAACTTTTACTTGCTAAAGACCCTTTCTCATCTTCTGCGGAAGTCAAGGGACGCCTTACTACAAAGAGACTAACCAAGAAGAAAGGAGACTCATTTTTCCTCAACATACTACTCTTTCAGATGAAGTGGTCAAGTCATCCAATTTATCAACCAAACCGGGTAAGAATAGGGAAGATGTACATATATTGCCAAGGTATGATATTTATGTATTTCTTCCATCTTTAATAGAAAATTTACACTCTTTTCGTGTTTATTGCTACTATCACCCGCACTTGATCCCAAGTGGGGAGAACAACACCCTATTACACAATAAATCAGGGTGGAGTCAGGCTCGTGACTCGAACAAAAACAAGCGCTTCGTGGGAGGCAACCCATGCTTATCTTTTATTTTATTTTCTGATTTTGTATTGAGTCTGTCAGACCTGCAGAAGATGCGGCGCATCTCAATCCTAAGATGCGACGCATCTCCTGCACTGGTCATATCTTATTTAATTTTCTGCATTTTTATTTTTGACTTTAAAACTTTCTGTCAGTATTTTAATGCGGCGCATCCCTGGTTAAGGATGCGACGCATCTTTTATTCTGATTCGTACTTATTCCAGGCTCGATACGGCATATCTTTTTCCATAAGATACGTCGTATCGACTGACCTGATGATTTTCATTTTAATTTTTTATGTTTTATTTTTACTAACTACTAATGTATTATGCAAGTTTGAACCTTCTTAACTCAGGTGTGTTAAAGTCTGAATGGTATTATAGATTCCTGCATTTTTGTGGATACATCATCTATGAAGCTTAAACGTTATCATCCACAAGAAAGTTGATTTTTGCTCTTATACAAATGGAGGATCATACCGAGCAAATCTCAGGGGAGTTTTTCTGTTCTAATTCTTTTATTTTCCAGTTTTTAACCTTTGATACAAACAACGAGGACGTTGTTTAACTTAAGTGGGGGGATTGGAGAATTAAAACACTTACTTGTCCTAAACTTTTTCAAAATATGCTTAAAATGCGCTTAATATATCAAAATTTAAAATTTTTAGCATGTTTTTGTTTAAAGTCTAAATTACATAGCTGAACACATAACATTATTTCCAAAAATTGTGAACTTATCAAAATTCACAAATCTATGAGTGTGCCGGTGACTTGTAAACTTTAGAACTTGGCTTATATACTATTCGAGACCACCATAATAAGTATTATCTATATAATTGGAATGACTTGTCTAAATTGGTAAATTTCTAGGATTACACCCAAATAGCCTTTATATGTTATGTGATATTAACTAACTACAATGGTTAGTTAACCCCCGTATAAACCTTTTGTTACTCTCACTTTTAGAGTAAGATACCCCTAGAAAAACCCTCAGAGCCATTCCTTTCGTTTCTTACACCTTTGCTATAATGTTTCGTTACACCCTTACACCTTAGCCTACCCTGTAGATTAAAATCCGTGGTTGGTTAATTGCTTTAGGCAAAGTGTGTTTCCTTACATTACCTGTGTTCGCGTGCGTAATTCATTATCTTTGGTTGAGTCAGGAAATTGCACAATGCAATTGGTATGAAAGTAAATATTGTATATCTTTGAGTTTATTTTTCGTGTGTTTACTACTTTCGCTATTACAGTTATTTCTGAAAGTATGAAGAGTATGAAAAAAATTATCTGGAAAAATAGTGATAGAAAAGTTGTGAAATTTTACACGTATATGTTGATGTTAAAAAAAAAAAAAAAAAAAAAAAAAAAAAAAAAAAAAAAATCAAAAAAATAGAAAAGAAAAAGGAAAAGTTGGAAGTTTGTTTTAACCAACTTATGTAAAGTTTTGTATTAAGTGGGGGATATCACCACTAATTGTTGTTATATATTATATTTATGGATTGAATGGGAGTTGGCCGTTATGGAAACGCCAACTATGGTTATTCTTTGATTGAGATTTTGTTGAGTATAATTCGTGTCTACCTAAAGCGTGTGTTTCAAGTGTTAAAGCGTGAGTTATTCAATGATATGAGTCTTATTCATGGGATGGTTGAGAAAGTTATTAACCACACTTAGGATTTTAATTTATCTGTTTTGTTTATTTTTCATATTACACCAATTTGTATCCCAAATATTATCCATACCCTATATCATTCTTTATCCAAACCTTTGATTTATTGAGATTAGGGATTTGAGCAATCTTAAGTATCGTAGTCGTGGATTCGGCTATGTATTTATGATTTTGTCGCCCTTTTTGATATAATATTATTGGTAAAGATTACTTGGTCCTATCTTTGGCTTATTCGAGTTAAGGATTTGAGCAATTGCAAGTATCGTGGTCGTGGATTCGATCATGTATTTGTGATTTTGTCGCCTTTTCTGGAATATGAGATCGATAGAGATTAAGAAGAATGATTAACCTTTAACCAACAAACCCCTTTTACCGCTTTAGACTTGTTATTCCTTAGCTTTAGTGGGGGAGATGCGTATACTTGCCAAGCTTATGATAGAATATTCGTCACGACTGGACAGTTAAACGATTAGATTTGCTTTTATCAAAACATTTTATTTTATTTCTAATTCGTTAAGTGTTTGGTTGTGCAATTATGACAAAACGAATACATGCTTAAATATAAAAATAAATCCTAACATCTTTTAGGATACATTTTCGTAAGATTTATTCTAAGGTTTACTTGGGGACAAGTAAAGTTCAAGTGGGGGGATATTTGATGAACTCAAATAAGTACATTTTATTATCATCATTTATCCTATTTATTTGACTTGTTTTATTATATTATATATGAGAATTGATACGTTAATGTTTACTTTTGTAATTCTCAGGTAAAAACAAGTATTATGTGAAACTTGGCGATTTTGGACTAATTATGGAGCAAAACAAGCAAGATGTTAAGAGTCTACTGAAATTTACAAGATCAAGATCATTCTGCTCCAGATACGCCGCAACATACTTCTTACATACGGCACATCACTATCAAGATTTCACAAGTTACGATCCAAGACAGCAAAGGACATGCGCCGCATGGAGAAATGGAGTTACGCCGCATCTTAAGGCGGTGTACGAATATTCCTGAATATATTAATCTTGGACCCCACGCGAAGTTAAGTCAATGCGCCGCATCTATTTACTAGATGCGCCGCATCTAACCCTCAGACAGAAACTATAAATACCCCAAGACTAGACGAATTTCGAGAGCTTAGTTGGACAGTGCAAAGATACCAGACGAATTCAGACATATTAGCAGCACAAGACACACCCTAAACGAAGATACAAGAGCTGTAAGAAGGTCCTGCATGTATTCAATTCATTAAGTAGTTTTGTTTTATTGTATTAGTACACTTTAATTCATCAAGATTGATGGGCCGATTCCATGTGACTACGGAAAATCATGGGCACCCCTTAAAATTGCTTTCCCATTAATTAAAGTTTATATGTTGATGTCTTTGGTGACTTTTATTAGTGCATTGATAACCTCTGTGTCTAGCTGAGCATTGCTTGGGTCGCCATGCCCCTTCCTCGCCTATCTACTCTAGCGTATACGAAACGTGGGCATCATAAGTGCTCAATATTCTAGGATAGTGGGATAGACATAAGTGATCATTAAGGGTTTACTCGCCGATAAGATTAGAGCCAACGAGAAAGGGTTAATTATACACACTTCATATAAAACTAGCAATAAAACAAGTGACAAGCTACTTAATTATCAGGACAGGTCTTCTTATTGTCTCATTTATCTATCTATGTTCGTGTGTGCTAATCGCTGATTCGTGCTCATTAGTTTAGTTTATATTTAATCATAACCAAACCGTGCCAGTCTCTCAGGCTGAACCCCCTTGCGTTAGATTAGGTTGTATAGCTAACTTAAGATATTAAAATACTGATTAGAATTACTAAATAATACGTTCCACTCTTAGTGATCGACACTCTACTTACCATTATATTCATACTGACCGGGTACACTGCTCGTAAAGTGTGTGTGTTATTGATAAGTCGGCTAAATATAAATTTAAAACTTGAGTAGGCATTAATACTGCTAAACCGCAATGATACGCGCACGCATCAGTGGGCCACCAATAGGGTTGTAGCTCCTACACCCACGGCCCCCATCTTTCCCGTTAATCTTGGAGATAACTTCACTATCAAAGGTCATCATCTTTCGATGATTAAAGACAATCAATTTGATGGTCGAGTTTGATCCGATCCACACTAACATATCGCCGATTTTCTTGAAATTTGTAACATGTTTCGTTATGGAACTACCGAAGCAAATGCAATCCGCCTCAAACTCTTTTCATCGTCTCTCACCGGAGAAGCGAAAATTTGGTATAACAAATTAAGCCCCGGAGTGATCACAACTTGGAACCAAATGAGAGAAGCATTTGTTGGACGTTTCTTTCCACCGGCCATGTTTGATCGTCTCTTAGGTGAAATTCCTAGTTTCACTCAAAAGGAAGGAGAAAATCTTGTCGAAGCTTGGCTTAGAATGAAAAACATGCTTCAAAGTTGTCATGGGAACGGTTTGTCTCATGGTAATATCATTCAAATCTTTTACCATGGTCTCGATGACACAACTCAAAGTATCCTTGATGCCGGAGTAATTTTCCTTTATAAGACCCTTAACGAAGCTTACACTTTACTTGAAGACCGTGTACTTCTTAAGCTCGATTGGTCTAAGGATGCCAAAACCAAACCTCAATGAAAAACCGTTGCATTCGCTGAACGAACGAATGAAAATTCCAAAATAATGGACATGATGAAAGATCTCACCACCAAAATCGATTCTAAATTCCAAAGTATCCAAAAAGAGATCAAAGATATGCGCGATGGATGCAACTATTGTGGTGGAAACCATTCATCATCCGAGTGTGATGACAAACCCATGGGAGGTCCCGAAGCTGAAGCCAATTATGTTTATGGAGGATATCAAGGAGGAGGATATCGTGGAAACTACTACGGTAGAAATTCTAGAGATTGGCAAGATCGTCCACGGAGGGATGATAATCGTAGTTCCCAACCTCGTGACGACAACCGTCCGACGTCGTCTCGTGATGATAACTGTTCATCATCATAAACACCTGAAAAGAAAAATGAAGAATCTGAATTCGAAAAAACCATGCGTGAATTCGTGCATGCTCAAAAGCAAATGAATGAATTTATCAAAAATCAGTTCTTCAGCCTCAAAACCAAACTTGAACAAGGTCAAAAGAACCATCAAGCTTCTATCCAAGACCTTGAAACCAAATTTGGTCGTCTTTCTGATCAATTTGCTGCTAGACCATCGGGTACTTTGCCAAGCAATACTCAATCCAACCCGAAACCATCATCATCTGGATCTTATCGTCCACTTCAAATGAGAAATGAGCATGTAAATGCTGTATTCACTCGTAGGGGTCTATCTTATGATCCACCACCAAACCCAAACCAAACAACCACTATCATTCATGATGATAGTAAGGATGAAGCAGAGGAGGAACCAAAAGATAACGAACCAATTCCTACACCAGTCGTTAAACCCACTCCACAACTCAAAGCATATAAACCAAGAATTCCATATCATCAACGTTTGAGGAAAGAAAAGATGGAAGAACTATAAAACCCAGAATTTTTGAACATGTAAAATACCCAGAATACCCTTTGATCTCAAATTCATAAATGACATTTAAAACATGAAGACATTAATCTCGATTATACCCAAGTATTTAACTGTTAATACTTGAACGAATAAATGTAATACGATAATAAAACTTATGATTAACGAATGTTACATATTATATACCATCACACGCCCAAATGATGCCCTAACCGAAAATTTTTAAGCCTTGCATACTATTATGTAATAATGATTTTAAAAATACATTAACATTTATTTGGTTCCCAATCAATCCCATAAATTAGCGGGTTACCTAATTTAAAAATCCCTATCACACGGTTTTGTTTCATAACCGAATCATCCACATCTTTTGTTTTTCATAAAACACATAACTCTCCAAAACAAAAACCCTAAACAAGAACTACACAAGTTGGCGGCTGCTACATCTTTTTTTTCTTTTCCTGTTTGGTTAAAAAGAAAGCAAAAAGGAGGCTCTTTTGTGGTCTCTACTTGGTGATTTAGGCGTGTTGTTTCCTAGTTCGAAGTGATAGATTTGATCGTGGTTGGAAGCTTTTCGAAAAGAAGTCTTGGTTAGGGTTTTAGCTGGAAACTTTCTGGGTGGATCGACCCTTGTTGTTCTTCTCCTTTGATCACGCAACGAGGGTATAGTATCGATCTTGTCTCATTCCTTTTCATTGATCTCTTCATAAACGTATTAAATGTCATTAGTTACTATGAAATCAGTTGAATATGCATGTATGAAAACGATTTAAAGATCACATAAAATCATAGAAAGTCGCATGATATCATAACTTGTAATCCACATAAAATCACGATTCTGAAAACCCTATATAATCGACCTATTGTTATTAATTTGTTTCGATTGATATACACATGTTAACACCCCATAAGAGTCGACCTATATCTGTTTTGTATCATACATAATCGTTTTGTATCAAAAGATTAATCGTTGGAATAATTAAACCTAAAACCGATCACATAAAATTATAAACCCTAAGTGCTGACAGAAATTAGAATCGATTTGAAAGGGGTATATTTTAATGATACTGATGTGTTTTTGAGTCTAAAATCAATTTCTGAAATAGAGCTTTCTGAATATGTAAGCCTTATAATTTTTGGAGGTCGGGAAGATATCTTTTCTAATTTTACAAGTTCAAGTGTTAAAACTGAAATTCGGGATTCTAAAAATCAGTCCACTTTTCCGATTTTTCATTTTCAAAACATGAGGATTTGGGTCATAAAACTTTCCAGTATTTAACTTCTATATGCCTAGTAATGTTATGAATTTTTGGAGATTTTTCCTGAATGTATTGGTGGGTCAACCAAGTGGATACTTTTTGGGTACTGCAGCAGACACGTTTTTTGGGTAGTCTGAGTTGGAGCATTTTCGTGTGGGGTTAAGCTAACTACCTAAATTCTGGGAAAATTCTTGTGGGTTCTTAAGACATTAAAGTATCAGTGTGAATTTTTGTGGAATTTATATTTGAGTTTTGATGTGGTAGAAAAATTCGTATAGTTGTGACCTGTTAATGAATAAAAGCTGATAAAAGTTAAAAAGGGCTAAATAAGGATTTTTCTGTATTATTAAGGGTTGAACTTATTATTTTCTAAACAAAAAGGGTTTAACTTGTGAAACCATGTAACTTTATGATATTTACATTTCATACCCTAACCTTACTATAATTGCACTATAATCCCTAAAACTTGTGACACCTACATTATTAACCCTAATTAGAATAAAGTAACACTAAGATACCATTTATGGAAACCTACTAATTATGGAAATTTACTAATTCAGGAAACCTGCTAAAAATAGAAAGTTGCTTAAAATGGTTAACTTACATAAAGAGGAAACTTACTATTTTTGGAAAGTTACTATTTTTGAAAAGCTGCTATAAAAGGAAAGTTACTAATAATGGGAAGCCGACTAAAATGAGTAATCCTATTTAAAATAAGTTATTAATAAGACAATCATGAATTCGTGTAGATTCGTTGAAGATGGAGTTTGCTTCCGATCTTTATGTTTCTAGTTGTGTTATCACCTGCGGTCCAAGGTACAGATATTCTGTCTTACTTTGAGACACTTATGTTATCGTACAGATATTATTTCCCTTTTCACTAGAGATATTTCTTATGATCCTTTGCCTGATATGATTCCCTTTATTGATTCTTGACTTTCATTGCGTGATTGTCATTCCTATATCATCCTTTCTGACATTTATTATAAATGTCTCTGCCATGATATGCTTATGCTTTGCCATGCTTAATTGAGTCACTATCTTGTTTCTCTTATCATGTTATGTCTATATTGTTTTATGCTATTATAAATCTGTGCCTGAGCTAACCTAGTTGTAGAGGTACCATGACCGTGTCTTTGATGACACCCTAGGCATGACAATCCCGTAGAGGTGTGATAGATCTACGGCGTTCCCCCTTATGTTTATGTATTATATTGTGATCACTATTGGCCATTAATGCGTGTGTGTGCTTAGTCTAGTACTGACATACATACTTATGTTAGGGAGCATATGGATGCATCCTAGGTTTATGTATTTGTATGTTATGGTGATCAGGTGGTGTGTGCCTTACACTCCTTCTCACACTTTTATTACTTAGAGGTCTTCCCTCTTCATATACTTGTATTGCTTTAGTATGATTTGACGGATTATGATATGTAGTTCTTACGGCACATCCTTATATGAACCTTCCTTTGTTTTTATTTCATTATTCTCTTGATTCATTTCTTATTCAGTTCTCATGCATTCCTGATTCTTAGTTATATTTAAAATTCGTATGACTTTCATGATTATACTTTTTGTTTTGTATTCTTATTCCTTCGTTGCTTATGCTTATTCACCGTTACGTTATGTTATATATAGCTGTTCACTGGGCTTTTTAAGCTCAGCCGCATTTCTTTTCCTGCGGCAGGTTTTAGTTGGAAGCTGGGTTATGTGTAGAGAGTACTTTGGACTTAGAAGACTATACCTTGATAGCTATTCTGGATTAGAGATGACTAGAAGTGTTTATATTTTTAGACTTAATAGTTATTGTTTTTCTCCTTTGTAACCTTGTATTTCAGAATTTCCCTTTGTAACCTTTGAGATTCATTTGTATTATTTAAGTCATATGCTTGTGTTTGCTTTGATATGTCACCATAACGTAATACTTCTATCCCTATCAGGTTGGGGTGTTACAATTATGGTATCAGAGAGACAGGATACGACTTATAGTACATCAAACCTTGACCTGTGAAGTTTGGACCATTAAGTTTCCACTGTAGGCGCTCATAAGACAACCTTTGAGAATTTGCTTTAGGATTTCCTCATAGGAACTTAAGTTATTACCGGTGAGGAATGGGTAGACTAGGACATCTATGTAAGTAGCATTGCTTCCGCATCACCCTGATTCGTACCTCTGCCTTTAGCTATGCCTTATAAGAACATTTGTTTCAGGAGCTAGAAAGTTTTGCAACCTAAGCTTAGTAACTAAGTAAGTTTAGAATACCTCGGGGATACCTAACACCATTTAAGTTTCACCTTCTGATTTTGATCCCCAATTCCTATCTGTTTGATAAACAGTTTGATACTTTTTCGACCATCCCGAAGGTCATTCGACCATAATGTGTTTGACACATTCTACTAATTCATTACTTATGCTGGATATAAATGTATCATCTGATACTACTTAACTCTTCATAATCCATTATTACTCCTATGAGAACTCTGGTAATTATTAACCACGGATATAGGAAGTTTTGTTCCCTCCCTTTGAATGATGAACCTTGTCTGCCAACCATTTCCTTTGGAAGGATATGATGTAAATACTATCTCAGTACGGAATTGTTAGCTAAGCATGATGATGCTGATAACTAATATTCCATACATCTCACTTTTGACCGTTATACGATGTTCGTATTACCAATGATACACACCCTACCTGCCACTTATGCTAAGAAGCTAAACAGAATTCCAACACCTTGAACTGTTCGCTTATCTATCGCAACACTTTGATGAACCATGCACTTGACTCTGATATATGAACTATCTGTCTGGCTTGACGACCGTATTCATTCTACGAATCCATTTACTTTTGATATATTTGATTTTGAGGTCTTTTGGTTATGGATTGGCTGGCTCTTCATATGCTACCAGAGACTACCATATCTGATATGTGACCGTTAGAATTTATTTTCATCCTACTTTTGTTATGATGACTCTCAACCGCTTAAATCTGTTAAGATTAATGTTGCTGTGAAAGCACATATCCCGATCTCATTTGATTTTCAAGTTTCTCCTGATACCTATTAGTATCCACCGTTGGAAGCTCTGACATTGGAAGTATTTTGTTGTACGAAAATTTTCCGATGTTCTCTGATAAACCTCTTGGGATTTTTCCTCTGCTTGGGAAGTGGAGTTGGCATTGAATTGATCTCAGTTGACGAAACCATGATGCCATAGAAGTTGAGAGATTGAAGGAGCTGATGGAATAAGATTTTGTTCACCTCAGTGTTTTCCCTTGGATGCTCCTGTTGGTTTATGAAGAAGAATGAGAGGAGTATGCGGCGGCGTATCGACTATCGTGAACTTAACCGTATCAATATCCGTAATCATTATCCATTTCCGCGTGTCAATGATTGATTTGGTATATCTTTGAAACTCCGTATCAGACGGCCTCATTTAGGTTTGAAGGACTGAAAAAGCAACCACAAGAACTTCTAAGAAGGGAGTTGACTAACTGAGAGTAACCTCCGTGAAGCATTTCAGTTATATTCGTGAAGAAGAAGATAAGTAATGTGAAGTAGATATGAAGTTTCCCTAAGACGATTCCTGAAGCTGTTTTCGTACTCGTTGGGATCATTATGAGTTTTAATGATGCCAATTGTATTGGCTAATAGAATCATGTTTTTGCGAGTATTTGGGCAATTTGTCATAGTATGACATTGTGCTATGTTCAGAGACGAAAGGGGAACATGTAGATCAATTTCGTATTAAGTAGAATGACCCTTTGTTCTGGAAGAATAGATTTGATTGGCGTTCAGAGATCCTAATAGACAACACTATCATGTATCCTGTGGAGACAGAGTCTCCCACAAAAGGACCATGATTGAAGACCGTTATCGGAGTTAGAAATCATGTAGGAAAGTAGTGGGAGATGTTCGCGACAGGCGTTACCATGGAAGACGCATATACGAAGAAGAGAGAAACTGAGATGGGACTCGATTATACCTCACGCAGCATGTGGAGATTAAAGTTCGAGCATCAAGACAACCAGACCGTAGGAGACGGACTATTCAACTCATAACCTGGAGACGACAGCAGCGGTGTTACCTTGAAGATTGGATAATACTTCTTGCAAAGCAAGCGTGGTGGCAAGCATAGAAGGAGAATATAATCAAGTTGATGAATTTTGAGCTGTGCTAGAAGACCTGTCGGAGACACGCAGTCTTGCTTTTCTATTCATTTTAGTTGTACTAAGATGAATTGAGAGGAGAAGCAGACTTGCGGATGGCAGGATGCACAATGATCATGTCAGAGATCCACGTTACCACACAAAAATTTCAAGAAGAAGTGCCGAAGGCTTGATGGACCAGACTCAAGTTTATATTTCCTTTTCACCTCATGATCAGACGAACAAGCGTAGTCAGACTACTCGGACTTGGAAGAAATTTTGAAATCTTGTATTTGAACGGACGAATTTTGAAGCAAACATTTGTGTTTGGATGAGTCGATTCTGTGAGGGGTGAAGCCATTGATGACGAAATTCACTTCCTCTTAACCTACTTAAATTTCCATTACCTGATGATAAGATCCTTTGAATGATTTAGCTTCTCAATTAGTAATTCCGTTCTGTGTTCATTCTGTGTATCTTGAACGATGGTTTTGTTATGCGAATTTTGAAGAATTGTGGAAGGGACCTTGATATTTATGTTTAGGAAGGGGCGGATTTTGAAGCAACCACTCATTTTGGCTGAGTAAGTTTCGGTGAGTGATGAAGGATTGACGCTATTAACGACGTACCTTAATTCTGATAGACATTCTAGGATTTCCGTTACTCTTACGAGTAGTTTCGTTCTCCTCTTAGTTATGTTGTTTGATTTTGATGACCTCCGAGACTGTAGAAGGATTAGGTGGATTAAGATCGGTTGTTTTGTTCACGACTTGAGATAAAGTATGACCATCATGAGGGCATATTTATATGATGCTAGTATTATGACGCCTGATCAACGTGATAATACTTACGTCATATAACATGCACTCATTGTAATCATAGGATATTTCGAGGAGTGCCTTAGAAGCCTTAGAATTTCTGATATCCGATTGAGACTTTAGGTTCATTCTACCTATGCGTTTAATCTGCTTTCATCGTTATACGGCTTGATACGTTTGGATACTCGACATGCGTTGTTGACCTCTGTACTTCCAATAAGAATCTTAGGTTCTGTTGTAGAGCTTCCTGCCAACCTGTTTCTGTCTGTATGGATTCGATCTGTTACTATGAAGGAGTACACCTATGTTTTGCTATATATACGTCTCACATTCGATGAATCTGTTCATGATGATCCGTTATGAATTAAGATATGAGATTTTGGATTCTGAGGAAACAAGACCTGTCTGTTTGTAAGAATACCTTTGAAAGGTTATATTAAAGACGGGACTATTTGAAATTCTGAAGAGTTAAGCATATTTATTACCCTCATATTTCTGCGATTCGGTACGTTCTCATCTGATTTGTCTAATCAAATTTCCACGGACAATATATCCGTCAAATCCTACGTATTCCCTGTATCCCTTCAGAGAGAATACGATTATCATCTGTTACGTTTGGTATATTATTCTCTTGTTCTGGATTCAGTATGGTATGTCTTTTCTGAGGAAGCCGAAGCTATTTTGATCAACGAGATAGAGACATGAGAAATTAGTCATCCACATTTCTGTTCACTGTCCGTTGTGTTTCCATTTCGTTTCCCTTCAATTTTCGAGGACGAATTTTTTTTTTAGAGGGGAAGAGTTGTAAAACCCAGAATTTCTGAACATGTAAAATACCCATAATACCCTTTGATCCCAAATTCATAAATGACGTTTAAAACGTGAAGACATTAATCCCGATTATACCCAAGTATTTAACTATTAATACTTGAACGAATAAAGGTAATACGATAATAAAACTTATGATAAACGAATGTTACATATAATATACCATCACATGCCCAAATGATGCCCTAACCGAAAATTTTTAAGCCTTGCATACTATTATGTAATAATGATTTTAAAAATACATTAACATTTATTTGGTTCCCAATCAATCCCATAAATTAGCGGGTTACCAAATTTAAAAATCCCTATCACACGGTTTTGTTTCATAACCGAATCATCCACATCTTTTGTTTTTCATAAAACAAACAACTCTCCAAAACAAAAACCCTAAACAAGAACTACACAAGTTGGCGGCTGCTACATCTTTTTTTTCTTTTCCTGTTCGGTTCAAAAGCAAGCAAAAAGGAGGCCCTTTTGTGGTCTCTACTTGGTGATTTAGGCGTGTTGCTTCCTAGTTTGAAGTGATAGATTTGATCGTGGTTGGAAGCTTTTCGAAAAGAAGTCTTGGTTAGGGTTTCGACTGGAAACTTTCTGGGTGGATCGACCCTTGTTGTTCTTCTCCTTTGCTCACGCAACGAGGGTATAGTATCGATCTTCTCTCATTCCTTTTCGTTGATCTCTTCATAAAGGTATTAAATGTCATTAGTTACCATGAAATCAGTTGAATATGCATGTATGAAAACGATTTAAAGATCACATAAAATCATAGAAAGTCGCATGATATCATAACTTGTAATCCACATAAAATCACGATTCTGAAAACCCTATATAATCGACCTATTGTTATTAATTTGTTTTGATTGATATACACATGTTAACACCCCATAAGAGTCGACCTATATCTGTTTTGTATCATACATAATCATTTTGTATCAAGGGATTAATCGTTGGAATAATTAAACCTAGAACCGATCACATAAAATTATAAACCCTAAGTGCTGACAGAAATTAGAATCGATTTGAAAGGGGTATATTTTAATGATACTGACGTGTTTTTGAGTCTAAAATCAAGTTCTGGAAAAGAGCTTTCTGAATATGTAAGCCTTATAATTTTTGGAGGTCGGGAAGATATCTTTTCTGATTTTAGAAGTTCAAGTGTCAAAACTGAAATTTGGGATTCTGAAAATCAGTCTACTTTGCCGATTTTTCATTTTCAAACCATGAGGATTTGGGTCATAAAACTTTCCAGTATTTAACTTCTATATACCTAGTAATGTCATGAATTTTTGGGGATTTTTCCTGAATGTATTGGTGGGTCAACCAAGTGGATACTTTTTGGGTACTGCAGCAGACACGTTTTCTGGGTAGTCTGAGTTGGAGCATTTTTTGTGTGGGGTTAAACTAACTAATAAATTCTGGGAAAATTTGTGTGGGTTCTTAAGACATTAAAGTATCAGTGTGAATTTTTGTGGAATTTATCTTTTAGTTTTGATGTGGTAGAAAAATTCGTATAGTTGTGACCTGTTAATGAATAAAAGCTGATAAAAGTTAAAAAGGGCTAAATAAGGATTTTTGTGTATTATTAAGGGTTGAACTTATTATTTTCTAAACAAAAAGGGTTTAACTTGTGAAACCATGTAACTTTATGATATTTACATTTCATACCCTAACCATACTATAATTGCACTATAATCTCTAAACTTGTTATATTTGCATTATAAACCCTAAAACTTGTGAAACCTACGTTATTAACCCTAATTAGAATAAAGTAACACTAAGATACCATTTATGGAAACCTACTAATTATGAAAACTTACTAATTCGGGAAACTTGCTAAAAATAAAAATTTGCTTAAAATGGTTAACTTACTTAAAGAGGAAACTTACTATTTTTGGAAAGCTGCTATAAAACGAAAGTTACTAATAATGGAAGCCGACTAAAATGAGTAATCCGATTTAAAATAAGTTATTAATAAGACAATCATGAATTCGTATAGATTCGCTAAAGATGGAGTTTGCTTCCGATCTTTATGTTTCTAGTTGTGTTTTCACTTGCGGTCCAAGGTACAGATATTCTGTCTTACTTTGAGACACTTATGTTATCGTACAGATATTATTTCCCTTTTCAGTATAGATATTTCTTATGATCCTTTCCCTGATATGATTCCCTTTATTGATTCTTGACTTTCATTGCATGATTGTCATTCCTACATGATCCCATCTGACATTTATTATAAATGTCTCTGCCATGATATGCTTACGCTTTGCCATGCTTAATTGAGTCACTATCTTGTTTCTCTTACCATGTTATGTCTATATTGTTGTATGCTATGGTAGATATGTGCTTGAGCTAACCTAGTTGTGGAGGTACCATGACGATGTCTTTGATGGCACCCTAGGCATGACACTCCCGTAGAGGTGTGATAGATCTACGGCGTTCCCCCTTATGTTTATGTATTATATTGTGATCACTATTGGCCATTAATGCGTGTGTCTGCTTAGTCTAGTACTGACATACATACTTATGTTAGGGAGCGTATGGATGCATCCTAGGTTTATGTATTTGTATGTTATGGTGACCAGGTGGTGTGTGCCTTACACTCCTTCTCACACTTTTATTACTCAGAGGTCTCCCCTCTTCGTATACTTGTATTGCTTTAGTATGATTTGACGGATTATTATATGTAGTTCTTATGGCACATCCTTATATGAACCTTCCTTTGTTTTTATTTCATTATTCTCTTGATTCATTTCTTATTCAGTTCTCATGCATTCCTGATTCTTAGTTTTATTTAAAATTCATATGACTTTCATGATTATACTTTTTGTTTTGTATTCTTATTCCTTCGTTGCTTATGCTTATTCACCGTTACGTTATGTTATATATATCTGTTCACTGGGCTTTTTAAGCTCAGCCGCATTTCTTTTCCTGCGGCTGGTTTTAGTTGGAAGCTGGGTTATGTGTGGAGAGTACTTTGGACTTAGAAGACTATACCTTGATAGCTATTCTGGATTAGAGATGACTAAAGGGGTTTATATTTTTAGACTTAATAGTTATTGTTTTTCTCCTTTGTAACCTTGTATTTTAGAATTTCCCTTTGTAACCTTTGAGATTCATTTGTATTATTTAAGTCATATGCTTGTGTTTGCTTTGATATGTCACCATAACGTAATACTTCTACCCTTATCGGGTTGGGGTGTTACAAGAACAATATGGCAAGTTCATTGACTTAATCAAAGAAGTTAGGATCAACAGTTCCTCTTGTTGATGTCCTGGCTGGTATGCCCAATTATGGGAAGTTTTTGAAAGAACTTGTGAGCAACAAAAGCAAAATGGAAAACATTTCCGCTACCTTCTTGAATGAAGATTGCTCAGCCATTGTTGAAAAAAAAACTACCGAAAAAACTCGGTGATCCTGGAATACCACAAGAATGAGTATACGTTTAGCAAATCATACTATCCAATATCCTGTTGGAGTAGCTGAAAATATGCTTGTTCAAGTTGGGCAATTCATTTTTCCCGTTGATTTTGTGATCCTCGAGATGGAGGAAGATAGCAAAGTTCCATTGATCTTAGGAAGACCTTTCCTAAACACCGCCGATGCTATCATTCGAGTTAAAAACAAAGAACTCAATCTTGGAGTTGGAGATGAAAGAATCTCTTTTCAAATTAATCAAGCCATGAAATATTCTCATGCGAATGATGACACTTGTTATAACATTGATGTTATCGATGAAATTACAGAGGAAACATTCGATGAGTTGCTTGATGAAAGAATTAAGACTTATAAAACATCTGGACAAATAAGAGATGAAGATCTCGACAGAGAATTCGCTGAATTTATGCAGATAAACACCGAAGAAATTTCTGAGGAAGAAATAACCAACTTTGAGGAGTTGGAATTCAATGATGAAATGAGAATCAAAACCTCAATTGAAGATCTGCCGATGGATCTCGTCTTGAAGCCTCTTCCCGATCATTTGTAATATGCATTCTTGGAAGAAAAATCTCTTCTTCCAGTTGTCATATCTTCAGCACTCAAACCCGATGAAAAAGAACGTCTTGTTTCTATGCTTAAAAATCATAAAGAAGCTTTCGCTTGGAAAACTTCTGACATTCGTGGAATAAGTCCAAACTTTTGCAAACACAAAATCAATTTCAAAAACGATTCCAAACTAGTTGTTCAAAGACAACGAAGACTCAACCCAAACATGAAGAAAGTTGTTAAGAAAGAAATAATCAAACTTCTTGATGTTGGTATTATTTACCCCGTTGAGGATAGTTCATGGGTGAGTCTTGTTCACTGTGTTCCTAAGAAAGGAGGAACAACTGTTGTAACTAACGAACGTAATGAACTTGTTCCTACCAGAACCATAACTGGTTGGCGAGTATGCATTGATTATCGCAAATTAAATGATGCCACCATGAAGGATCATTTTCATTTACCGTTCATGGATCAAATGTTGGAAAGACTTGCGGGGAACAAATTCTTTTGTTTTCTCGATTGATTTTCCGATTATTTCCAAATTCCAATTGATCCTGCTGATAAAGAAAATACCACATTCACGTGTCCTTTTGGCACATATGCGTATAGGCGTATGCCTTTTGGTCTTTGTAACGCACCGGCAACATTTCAAAGGTGCATGATTGCTATTTTTCAAGATATGCTTGAAACCTCCATGGAAGTTTTCATGGATGATTTCTCGGTATTTGGAGACTCATTCGAGTCATGCCTTTCCAATCTTGATAAAATTCTTGAAAAGATGTAAAACCGCTCATCTAGTACTAAACTGGGAAAAATGTCACTTTATGGTGACAGAAGGCATTGTGCTTGGTCACAAGATTTCTAGCAAGGGAATCGAAGTTGACAAAGCAAAAATAGATGCTATTGCTAAGTTACCACCCCCGACTAACGTCAAAGGCGTTAGGAGTTTCTTGGGGCATGAGGGATTCTACCGCAGATTCATCAAAGATTTTTTGAAGATATCTCGTCCTATGACGAAGCTTCTAGAGAAAGATTCAGTTTTTTATTTTAATAAAGAAGGCATCAAGGCATTCGAAACGCTCAAAAATAAGTTAACAAATGCACCGATTATGGTTTCACCAAATTGGTCGCAGCCATTTGAACTTATGTGTGATGCAAGTGATTTTGCCGTTGGAGCAGTATTAGGACAACGCGATAGAAAACATTTTCGTCCTATTTACTTTGCTAGCAAAACCTTGAATAGAGCTCAACAAAACTACACGGTCACTGAAATAGAACTTTTGGCTGTAGTTTTTGTGTTTGGCAAATTTCGTTCTTATCTCGTTTTGTCAAAGACAATTGTATTCACCGATCATTCAGCTCTTAAATACCTGTTTGCCAAACAAGATGCCAAACCACGTCTTATCTGATGGATTTTATTGCTTCAAGAATTTGACATAGAAATCCAAAATAAGAAAGGCGCGGAAAATGTTGCAGCAGACCATTTGTCTCGATTAGAAAATCCTAATTTAGATGAACTCGGTGAAGATGAGATTGATGATAATTTTCCCGATGAAACTCTTATGGGAATTGAAAACGAAGAAGTTCCATGGTTTGCAGACATTGCAAATTATTTTGTCGGAGGAGTGTTACAAAAAGGTCTAACCCACACTCAGTGTAGTAAATTTTTCGCAGACCTAAAACACTATTTTTGGGATGAACCGTATCTATTTAAAATGTGTCCTGATGGGATAATTAGAAGATGCGTGTACGGTTCAGAGACCCGAAAAATTCTCGATGAATGTCATCACGGCCCAACTGGAGGACATTACGGTCTGTCTACAACTGCGAAAAAAGTCTTGGATGCGGGATTTTATTGGCTGATAATTTTTAGAGAAGCCCATACGCTTGTGCAGAATTATGATGCTTGTCAAAAGTCTGGTAGTCTTTCTCGTAGAGACGAAATGCCACAAAAGAGCATACAAGTTTCTAAAATCTTTGATATATGGGGAATTGACTTCATGGGTCCTTTTCC
The DNA here is from genome assembly GCA_021014915.2 of Artemisia tridentata subsp. tridentata. NCBI lineage: Eukaryota > Viridiplantae > Streptophyta > Magnoliopsida > Asterales > Asteraceae > Artemisia > Artemisia tridentata. Next base: position 312,934,011 of record CP139504.1, read on the forward strand.
TAAATCTCATAAGTTCGAATACATCCTCGTTGCAGTTGACTATGTTTCTAAATGGGCCGAAGCGGAAGCCTTGCCCACAAATGATGCACGAGTGGTTGTAAATTTTCTGAAAAAGCTTTTCTCTCGATTCGGAATTCCAAAAGCTTTGTTAAGAGACAGAGGAACTCACTTCTGTAACCATCAAATAGAGAAAGCTATGAAACGATATGGAGTCCATCATCGTTTCGCAACAGCATACCAACCTCAAACCCGTGGTCAAGTTGAAAACACCAATAGAGCTTTAAAAAGAATACTTGAAAAAACGGTTAAGGATAATCCTTCCATTTGGTCATGGAAACTCGATGATGCTCTATGTGCGTTTAGAACGACATATAAAAATCCAATTGGCACAACTCCGTATAGACTCATATATGGAAAAACTTGTCATTTTCCGTTTGAAATTGAACACCGCGCATATTGGGCGTTGAGGCAATGTAACCCTGATCTCAAAATCGCTGGAGAAAAACGATTCTTGAAATTGCATGAACTCGATGAGTTAAGACTCCAAACGTATGAGAATTCCAAGTTGTACAAAGCTTGAACAAAAGCGTACCATGATAAGAAACTCAGAATCCGGAAAGAATTCAAAGCCGGAGATAAAGTACTTTTGTTCAATTCTAAGTACAAATTCAAAGCTCCTAAGCTAAAAACCAAATGGCATGGTCCATTCGTGGTAAAACATAGTTTTCCATCCGGATATGTCGAGTTATATGACAAGCACGGTGGAAGTTTCATTGTTAATGGTCATCGTATTAAGATTTATCATGATGAGGAGCAACTGAATGAAATGTCAAGTGAGGAAATTCCACTTGAACTGCCCGATAAAAAGAAATACACTGCTATTCCATTCATGGCACCATTCCCAACATATTATAAAAAAGTAATACCATGGGCTGTAGATTCTAGATTTATGTATGATGTCCTTCCTAGAACTTGTGATACAACAAAGTTATATGACATCGATAAAACCAGAAAAGGAATAGTGAAAGAAAATGTGGTTTATATTGCCAAGAAGTTGGGAAAGAATCCCAAACATAAACCACGAAAGTGAGGAAGATCAAGTCAAGCTGATGACTCGTTACTAAATTAAGCGCTTCTCGGGAGGCAACCCGTGTGTTTTTAATTGTTTGTTTATTTTTATGCCCCAATGGTTTCACCATAAGTGTGGGGGCCTTGCAAAAAAAAAAGAAAAAAAAGAAAAAGACAATCCAAAAATATTTTGCATTTTGTGTGTTTGTTTGTTTTGTATATGAAGATTACTGCAGGTTACGATGCTTGATCTCGAAGATGTGGAATCGTTCAATCTCAATATCTCATTTGGAGCTCGATCTAGATTCCAAGGCTCAGGCAGTATCATTTCTTTTATGTTCCATTTCCTTATTTTTATAGTTCATCGTTCTTTACATTGAGGACAATGTCAAACTTGAGTGTGGGGGAGGAAATAGGAAAATGAAAGTGGATTTTAAATTTTCTATATTTTTTAGCCTAGTTTTAAATTGTTTGCCCTTATGATCTAGTTGTTTTCGCACATTTAGGATAATTTATATTAGAATAACTAGATCAATCCACTGATAAAACATGTAATTTTTGAAAATTCGAGATGTGTCCTGATTGACATTACAATACATTTTTGGGATCGATAACATTGCTAGCACAATTATAGCCCATTCCATAAAAAATTGTGAGGATTTAAGCTTGTTCCATATTTAGCATATATCTTTTATGCTTTGATTCTTTTGCTATGAGTGTGCCGGTGATTTTATTTATTCCAGAACTTGTGCTTGTAAATCATTACGAGACCGTTGTGAGATCACATTTCATGTGTGATATAAGTGTATATGCGTGATAAGAGGCAACCTGAGGATTTAAACTAAATAGCCTTCCGTATTGATATTTAGCTAGTTACACCGACTAGTTAACCACCAATATAAACCCTATTGTTAGCGTTTATCTTTAACGCTAGATACCCCTAGTTACACCTTCTGAGCCTATCTTTTCTTTTGAATAAATCCAGAAAAATACAAAAATATTTTACACTTTTTAGCCTAGCCTTACCCTTAGTCAAGTCTTGGTTGGTTGCTAGCTACATAGAAAGATGGTTGTTATGTGGGAAATCCTTGAATTTTGGAGAAAGTAGCAAACTCTATGATAATCTCATAGAAGATCTATTGGAATCATGATCGATGGCCGAAACACGTGGCCAAGAAAAGAAGGAAAAAAAAAGAGAAAAAGAAAAAAATATAATAAGTCATAGCAATTGTATGGTGACAAGAATAGCCAATGAGCTATGAAAGTATGATATCGATCAAGGATGAATTCTCAAGTTCATGTGAAAGAAGTTGACGTAGCTTGTAGCAATTGGTTGTAGACTTTGACTTTTTGTAAAGTTTTTTTTTACACCTCTCATAAGTATATCCCATGCCTTATCCCTACCTTTTTAATTTTGTGAAGATATCAATTGTGCGAATATTCTAGTGACCATTCGGTTCTTGAGTGATCGAATAACGCGCCAGAGATCTACGGTATTTTACTTTAGTGACTATCCGTTGTTTGAGTAAATCAAGAATTCGCGCTAGCTATCTTGTATGTTTTTACAAGAGATATCTGAACGTAAAACCCATATTACCCTTTAACCCAAATAAAAGTCCTCTTAGATGTTTACACTTGGTGCTTACACCACGTCGGTGGAGTTTTGTTTCTTGTACAAGGTTATGGTAATATTTAGATCATGACTGAGCGATGAGGGTGATTTTCTTATATACTCACCCACTAAATAAATGAGTGTTGAGTGAATTATACTTTATTCTTCTTTCGTGAGGTGTTTTAACATGTTATCAAGCAAGAGAATCATTAATGTATTGTCAAACATCTCGAATTTTCACTTATAAAGCTTAAAAAGATGGATCTTATCTCGTACTTGTACTTGATGGATTTGCATCTCATTTTTTAGAATCATTCTCATTTATATCATGTGGATTTATTTTTAAAAGCTAGATTTGCTTGAGGGCAAGCAAAGTGCAAGTGTGGGGGGATTTGATAACGCTCATTTCGTACATGTTTTGGTCGCGTTATTTCTATGTTTGTGCATTGTATTTGGTTGTGTTTGTGAACATATTATGCGAAAAGGTACAAAAGATATATTAAGGTTCAGGTACAATCAAGTCCAAGGGAATAGCTAGAAAGATGGGGAAAAGTCGCTAAATCAAGAGCTTATGCACAACGAAAGATTCTACCCATAATAAAGACATCGGGAAGAACATCAAAGATAAAGAATCAAGTTACAAAGATTTCCGAGCTCAAGAAAAGATCAAGTGTTGATGAAATGAATGAGAAGTTACGTGCAGAGTTTGCTATGAATTATGGCTTGCTTCCTCAACTAAAGGTTCAAGAAATACAACTAAGGCTTAAGTTCAACCCAAGGTTCAAAACTGCCATGCCAACCTTACTCCAAACCTTGGGCTGGAATCTGAACCTCAGGTTGAGACTTCAACCTTGGGTTGCTGCAACTCCTGGCACACTTAATGACTACTTCTAATGATCTAACTCTTCATGTAGGTTGTCATTATGCTTCATTTACTTCAAGTCCAGAATTTTATGACACTTGGTGCCCAAGAAACTTGCTTGTTGGCTAAGGAGTAGTTTTCTATTAATTAGAGCACCATCTAATTTATTGATCATAATCGATTTGAACTATTGTCATAATCATATCAAGGGAATTGTGCAAACTAGTCTAGGCAAGTGTAGTTTTTAATATATTGAATTTACATCATCATCATTATTTTCTTGCTTTAGAATCATTACTAAGTCTTTGTTATAATCAAACTCACGTTACATAAAAACTAAACAAATCCTTGTAAATGACCTCGGCTTACCATATCACCTCTTGCTACACACGGACTGTAACACCCCTACCCGACAAGGGCAAAGGTGTCACAACAACGGTGGCATATCAGAACTAACACAAGCATTTGACATTAATAATACAATAAAATTCAATGGTTACAAAGGAAATATGAAACTACAAGGTTACAATACAAAGTCTCTAAGTCTAAATAAAGGATCTTCTAGTCATCTTCAATAGCTATTAAGGTCTTCTAATCCAATGGTGCTCTCCACTCATACCCAGCCTCCAACTAAAACCTGCCTCGGAAAAGAAACGCGGCTGAGCTACGAGAGCTCAGTGAACAGATATAACGATAACAAAGCAGAAATATGGGATAATGAAGTAAGTGAAACATTTCAAGATGTAACAGGAGTAGGAAAGAAAATAGGACAAGGTTATCAAGAAAATGGTTACATCAGGTAGGTGTAAAGTAAACCGTAACCCACCACCAGCCCAAGTCGAATCAAGTCAAGTCCAGTATCAAGTCATAGGGTAACATAACCAGTAATCCACCACAACCCAAGTCAAATCAAGTCAGGTCAAATGTCAGGTCAAGTGTCAGGTCATAAGGTTACAAGGATTCAGGAAAACAGAAATCCTCTACGAGTCCAGAAACAGTACATATCAAATCAAATCACATATCAGGGTGTATGGAGGGGTGACCTCAGCATACCAAGTACAGGGTGAGGGGATACCTCTCAGGGGTTGGAGTCGTGAGCTCCCAGGGTTGTGAAAGACGTGGATTGCACCCATCATCAGTCACCACATATCAGATATCAGAAACAGGACAGGTTTAGGATGCATCCATTCGCCTCCCAAAAACAAATCATATTGGCCATAATAACAGGAGTGTGCACATATCAAAATCAGGATGGGGACGGTGTAACCAAATCACTAGGGCTACACACTAGTCATGCCAGTGGTGCATCACAGACACGGCCATGTTACCTTCATGGCTAGGGAACAAATTTTTGGCTCGTAGTCTCAAACTGTGGGCCAAGGTCAAGTATCAAGTCTCGGGTGTCATGTATCAGGTGTCATAACAGGGTTCATATCAGGGTTCATATCAGGATTCATATCAAGGGGTTCAATATCAGGATTCATATCAGGGTTCATATCATAAGTGTCAAAATCCTTAAATACCGTTTTCCATAAAAGTATTCTTTAAAAGGTTTCATAAAATAGGTTATTTGAAAATGGTTTCTATAAAGATAATCTTACCAATAGTTTCTTAAAACAGTTTCTTAATTTATCAAAAAGGTTTTCTCAATCCAGTTATACTATCAGGTGTATCAAGGTTCAAGTCCAGGTTCATGGCAAGGTTCATATCAAGGTTCATGACAAGGTTCAAAACAAAGGTTCAAGTCAGAAGATAAAGCAAGGGTTCAAAGCAAGGTTCAAGAACAAGTACAATAGGTCAAGGTTCACAATACAAGGGATACATAGCAATGGTTCGGGAAATCTTAAACGAATCAATAAAATAAATCAAGAGACGAAGGCCCATTACTGAAAAGGGCAGAATATCTGTACCTTATACCGTCAACGAAACCATAACATAAGAATAGGAAGTCACTCCCTCTTCAGCGAATCTACACGAATTAATGATCGGCTAATTATTAATAATTCATTTCAAATCAGATTTACTCGTTTTCGTCGGCTTGCCATTTTTAGTAACTTTCCCGAATTAGTACATTCCATATTTAGTAACCTTCCGAGTTAACATCCATAATGTCTCAAATTAAGGTTAAATGTGACACTTATCATAATTTAGGGCCTAAAGTGTAACTTATTAAAATTTAGGGTTATAGATGGAAATTAAATAAACTTAAAGGTTTAATGTAACTAATATTGTAGCTTAGGGATTCTTTCATATTAGAACTCATATAACCAGATTTAATTAAGTGCATGTCACTGATTTAAAACAGCCCCATCTTTACCCCACCATTCCACATGTATTTACCCTTTTCAGTTTGGTTTACAAACACGCTTTTAGGCCTTATTTGACTTATTCAAAACTCTCACATCGCCTCCTATTTTTACTCTCTTAGCGAGCCAAACAAAACCCAAAACTACACCTCTGGACACACTCACACTCGCATGCAATCACACCATATTCCAGCCCATTAGACACACCAAAACTCAAAACCACATTCGAACAAAAGTCATAAGGTTCCATTCATAATTCATTTATTTAACATGTTGAAAATTTTAAGGTCTATGCTAGCGGACTTATACTCATATTTTAATATATCTCATATCATTTTGATTAACCCAAAATACACACACCAATCACTACTACAAAAATGAACATAGAGCCCCCTTAATAGAGCCCGGTTTTAGTGAAACACGGGGTCTAAAGGGATTCCGGATTGTGGAAAAGGGTATAGAGCCATGTTTTTTCTTACAAAACCGGGCTCTATGTTGAATAATGTTAGAGCCGTATTTTTTGCTTAAAAACCGGGCTCTATTCCTCATATAGAGCCATGTTCTCTTTAACAAAACCGGGCTTTATGTTGAAAATCATTAGAGCCATATTTTCTTCAACAAAACCGGGCTCTATTTCACTAACTACTCAACCAAAAATTCCCAATTTCCTAATTTCCCCCACCCCAAAACATAAGCCCCAAAACTCAACTTAAATTTTCATTTCCCCCCCAAAACCCAGTTTCACTTTTCCATCTCCCTCCCAAACCTCGATTACACCCCATTTAACCCCAAAATCAGATCTCACCTTATCTTGATATCTTCTCCCCCAAAACCCGACCTATTTTCTCCTGCCTTGACCTCATGTTTCGACTGTGACTACCTTGGCTACTATTCAAAAGGTTAGTGTGTGTGTGCTCTTTCATATTTCGTTCATACTTATGGAACAATTTTTTTAAAGTTAAACCCAATTTTTGACCTAGTTTTAAGATATATATTTCATGGAACAATAGATGTTTACTTCATAAATTGGTTGTATCTTTGTACTTGTATGTATGTATATTTAGGTTGAAATCACTAAAATTGATAGTAGTTTAGCTTTTGACTATGTTGATTATTTTGACTATTTTTAGCATAGACTCTTCAAAGGTACGAATTGTTAATTGGTAGAGTGCACGGGTACCCTTCTTGAACTCGAATTGAAACTATAATTGGTACTGGAAAATCAAAATGTTTTAAGCCTATGGGTCAAAGATTTAAAGAACTCAAGAAAACAGCTATTGCCAGGATGTATCATTCTACTGCAGCATTGTTACCAGACGCCACAGTTTTGGTTGCTGGAAGCAACCCACACCAGTTCTACACTATTCCCAATGTTGAATTCCCAACTGAACTGAGAGTCGAGAAATTCTCTCCTCCATACTTGGATTGTAAACTCGACAAGGACAGGCCAAAAGTATGCGATCAAGGTAGTGATAAGGTCTTGAAGTATGGAGCACCATTTAAGATTAAAGTTATAAGTAAATCTAACATAAAGTTGGAGCCTGGTGATGTTAAGGTAACCTTGATATACCCGCCATTCACCACTCATGAATTCTCCCAGAATCAGAGACTGATCATTCCCGTAATAAAAGGGGTTGAAAATAATGTGATTTGCTCTCTTGCACCACCAAACGGAAAGGTTGCACCTCCTGGGTACTATATGTTGTTTGTGAGTCGCCTTGGCATTCCTGGACATGGTATTTGGGTCCATATTGACTAGATTTGTTGTAACCATAGAAGTTTTCTTGAGCTTTTTCTATATGTTTATTCTCTATAGATTTAGCATGTAGTCCAATTGTCTATACAATGAGTCATTAAGGTGACTCAATGGTCTCTCATGACCTTGCAAGAGCCGATATAAACTAAGCTGATACATCGTGTTTAACTGTTGCCCCTTCAGTTCAAGAATTAATTAGTGTTCTATCTTTCTATTTTTCGCTGTTTTTCGGAATAAGCTATTGTTTTTTCTTTTTCGTAAATGTTGTCTACTTCTAAATATTAACTAACATACTATCTTTTGAAAAGTAAAAACATAAATTTGTTGGTAGCACGTACGATAATTTCTTTTATCACGTGGATAACAAATTTTGAAATAAAGTTATAACATCTATCTAACTAGAAACTTTGTCATGTAAACCTTATCTCATGCCATTAAACAATTAGTAGAAATTGCTTTCCCTTTATGATAATTTAAGTATTAGTAACTGCCAAACTTTAAAGAAGTTATATTGAGCTGAAACATCTATCCACTTGAGCAACAACAATTTATAGATGCGTTAATTGCTTGATATACGCGTTTAGTCATAACTAGACAATGAATTAGGTTATATAAGGCAAGCTCTATGAAAACATTTGATTTTCCTACCATTGCAACCATTATCTTGTTACTTGTTATGTTAATGAAAACGTGAACGAATTTAGTCGAGTTATATATGATTCACAAGAAAGATATTTAGTGATCCGGGTGTCAAGGGGAAGACTAATTCGCTATCTTTTTTAGTAATTCATAATCATATTATTGTCCTTATGAGTCAATGTAATGGGTAAGTTTTGCTATGTGAAATACAACACGCTTTATTTAAGAACAGAGATTGTTTCAATCTGCTAGTGTCCTAAAGCTACTGTTAGAATTATTTGCTCAAGAATTTCCCTTACATAACAGCAAATTGTTTAAGTAAGTTATTTATATAGAAGGTTGAGTGATGGTTATCTAAACAATTCCCTTTGCAACAATGACTTCACTATTAACAGCCCTTTTCCTCCTTCAACTTTTTGCAATCTCGGCTTTTACAAGCCCATATGATCTTGGGGGTGCTCCGGCCGCGGGTCCTGTTCCTGGTGGCGCTGCAGCCCCAGGTCCTGATGTCACTGCTGCCCCCGGTCCTGCTGATGGCAACACACATGGAGAATCAGATTATGCAAAGCCAGAGATCGAGACTAATTATAAGGGTGCATGGGCGATTGATAACCCAAATGTGGGTGTATGTGCCATGCAACTACAGTTGATGCCTAACGATCAGGTTATCTGGTATGATGCAACATCGCTAGGTCCTTCAGCTCGTAAATTAGAACCGGAAGGAAACTGTCCGATTAACCCTGATGCAAACAACAAATCTGATTGTTGTGCTCATGCTCTAGCTTATGACTGGAAAACCTCAAAAAGTAGAACCATTAAGGTATGTTCAAATCTACCTAATTTATTCATATGAGAGGAGTTATTTAGCAGATTATTTAAATAGTACGTTTAAATATGTTATGTACTTTATTACAGTTGTCGGGTGAACCCATCAGGAAACTTGTGGCCTAATGGTAGCATGGTGGCTACTGGAGGCACCTTGAATGGTGTCAAAGCAGTAAGAATGATGCCTATGGATGATCTCAAAGCAGATTTTATCGAAAAAAGAGACGCTCTTGGCGATTTCAGATGGTATTCATACGTTTATATAACTTCATATGCTATATGTCTTGGTGTTTTGTGTAGATCATTGTACACTCAATAAAAGGTTTCATTTTGTCATTTAGTGTTGCCAGTTCTCAAAGTTTTGCAAAAAGAATGTGTCATTTTGTTGATTACTGAAGTTTCACGCAAATGCAGGGTCACTATATTGTGAAATTTGTGAATCAATGATAACATGTATTCTGATGGGTAAGGTATGGTTTATAGTTTAATGGTTGAACTTGACAAAACCGTTAATAACTTAATATATCGTGGCATTATATATAAGCATGTCTTTATTAATTTTTTTTTTCTTTTACTTGGTGTAAATCACACGTCAGTTTAGAAATGTTATTATGTTTGGAGTATCTTTTTGTTTTAACAGACCTTCACTTTGGTTTCTGTTAAGCGTTTAGTAATACCCTAATCCTTCAGTTCTATGACGAGATGCTAATACCGTGTGTTATTTTTACTTAATGTCAACTGCATCTGCATTATAAGACCTTTCTGTCTTCTTGACTGAATTCTTATTTTACCATTTATGTCGTTGTTTCAGGCATTGAAGAATCGCATATGACACGTCCGACAAGACAGGCCACAAGAGGAAGTAGAACAACGCCAACACCGCCTGCAGGAACAAGTACTGCACCCACGCACACGAGAGCAAGTGCGCGTACAGGTTAGCCATATAGAAGAAGCACATACTCTTTTTTTGTGTAGCATCCTCCTTTAGGGTGATATAAGATTTTGGGTCGATTTATAGAGGTATAGTTATGTTCTACAACGTAGTCTTAAACTTCTACAAATTACTTCATTTTGAGGCTATTATATATCGTGATTCTATGATACAAAAGTACTTGTGTGCATAAATCTTATGGATATTTTTTCCACAGGTGCCTTGGAATGACAAGAAGCCATTTACTCCCAAGGAGCTGGACGACATCGTGAGCTCGTGCATTTCAGTGTGTGGCATTTGATCATCAGTCATGGTAGTATTTAGGAAAGGTTGGCATGTACTCATGTCGTTTTGTATATCTCCTTTCCATTAGCCCAACGAAACACTTATTGTGAAACTGTTGTGATGTTTAATTAGTGGTATTAAGTATGTTCGGTAGTCCAAAGGACCCGTATTACATTGTTTTAAACTGATCTTGGATCTTAAATCCATTGGTTTTGGTATTAACCTTCAAGGTTATGGTTTTGTTACCGTTTTATTTTGTTACAGTTCTGTTTTGTTGTTTCTGCTGTGGAAATACATATGTAAACAGGTGGAATTTAACAAAATTTTAAAAAGCAATTTTTTTTTCTTCATAGAGCCATGTTTTGTAAGTTAAAAACAGGGCTCTATGCTTATTAAAAATGGATTTTTTAAATCAGATAGAGCAATGTTTTCAATGAAAAAACCGGGCTCTATTAAACAACATAAAGCCCGTTTCTGGAACCGGGCTCTATGGCACTTCCTAATAGAGTCCCCCCCCTTTTGTGCCCTCATGAAAAACCGGGCTCTATTAGCCATTTCAACCGGGCTCTATGCCAATTTTTGTAGTAGTGAATGCCAAGACAAGGACATGATCGAATAACTCACACGAATGCTACACGAAACAACCCACACACTCCTTAATTGTCAACGAGCCAAAACAAACAAGTTCACTCACATGAAATCATATAGCTCGCGAATTAAACATCCATGTGTTTTCAGATTTTAACATTCCTTATTAATGACCATTTTCGCTAGATTTTTAGGGGCCTGATCAGTGGCATATATAGGTCGACAAAAGGGCTGGGAAAGTGGTACACAACAGTCTATACTCACTACACAAAACAGTTTACATGGGCGTATATGGCTGTGATTTTATGTGCGATATAACAAGGCATAACAACAAGTAGATTAGCATGTTTTTAAGTGTTTATATAGCCTGGTCTTTAGCCTGTTTTAGAGGCGTGTTAAGTGTCGACAAGAGGCTGGAAACAAGACATCAATAGGCCACAAAACTCGACACCAAACAGTCCACAAATGACTATACCAAACAGTTTTATAGGTGCATATATTTTATGATCAGATTAGGGTCGATATAACTAGGTCGAAACGGATTAGTTAGCATGTTATTGAGATCATATAAAAGTTGAAAAGGTCAGACTTAGGTTGAGTTAAATAGGGGTCGAACAGATCAGGTTATATGTTGATCAGGAACTAACAATATCCGATCGAAGACGCAAGTTTTAAAGCATGTTAACGTATGATTTCATGTGGCATCTTTAATGGTCAACGAGCAGCAAGAATGATAGATTAATATGTGTAATGTGTAGACAAAAATTCAAATTCTATGGCATTTAGTTGTGTCGACTGGACAAAAGGGAAAAACAAGAGGAGATGTGGTGTTACCTTGAGTTCAACGAGACCACAGAAAAGAGAACAAGAACCCTTGACACAACCCACGAATGAACACCAACAGCAACTCGTTCGAATCTTGGTCTTTGAGAGAAAAAGAGTATAGCAAATTTGGTGTGTGTTTAAGTTTTGGTTCGTATGAAAATAAGGGAAGGGGGATAGAAACGTATCATATATATAAAATATATAGTGGGAGCGTGATATCATATACTCTGATTAGCAGCTAGGATTTTATTGTTTAGTTTTAGAAATAGTATGTTATACTTTTCATGAAAGGAAATACGTGTAGCAAAAGGGGTGAATGATATATACATATATTTAGATTATCATGGCCAAATCTTTTATTTTGTTGGAATATTCATTTGTTTTCGGCTTAGTGAGATATTGAGATATTGAGAAAGTTGAATGTGATAAGATTAAACATTCACCAAAACGTGTGAGATTTTTAGTTGTGTTCAAAATTTTATTTATTTTGGACCTTATGACATGTTAGGCGTGTGACATAAGTTGTTAGTTTAATCAAGCATGTTAATTTTATGTATTCTACATTATGTCTTTATATTTTCCAAATTCTCATATTATATTAAAATCGGTTCAAGTTCAAGTTAACCACGGATTAAGCAATAACATTTTAGGTTATTATGATTGTTTAATTAGTTTAGTAATTAGGTTATGAAATTCTTTAATTCTTTTATTATAGTTTATGTGTTCTCGAAAATTTCAAATTAGAGGGTAATTTCGGGATTACAAATGATTGGAATTTGAGGGTTTTACACGGACGAGTATACTTGCTCGTATGTGTTTCGTTTGAATCATTGGTAGATCGTGTTTATAAATTTAAAACTTGCACTCTCGACACACATCACTTTGTTATACTAGCTTGAAAGTTTTTTTGAAAAATAAAAGAAAAAGTTTCTTAAAAATATTTTATAAGTGTCGAATTATGTGCTTAGAGCAAATTTACGAAGAAATATGGTTTTAAATAGGAGTGTTTAGGATAACTAAATATTCAGTTGAAAAATCATATCCGTAAATGTTTAGATATTTCACACAAGTAGAAATGTTGTTAAATATGTGTATTATATGTTTACTATCAAATCTAGTAAGTCCCACACGTTTTGTCCATGTCAAAATACTAGTTTTGTTGAATCTGGTATAGAGACCCGCGAAACCTTTTTCTTCAAAGGACGGAACCCTAAAAAAAGGTTCCTTGAAATCCGTCTATATAGTATACAGTTTTTGTCCAACTTAAAAAATTCATAACTAATTAATAGTAAGTCCGTAGGAGTCATGCCACCTATCATTTTAATGGGAATTGAGTCTACTTTCTTTTAAAAATACTCTTATGGCCTAAATCTAATTTGAAGTGAGTAGAATAAACCAAATACTACAGTGTGTCCAGAATATTAAGTTTCGTTTTGACATAGAAACTCAAACTTTTGAGTTAGGCAATTTAAGTTGGTATCCTTTGAACATTGATATAATTTCTTTTGAAACTAAAGAATTTGGTGATATTTATATATGTAAAGGAAACTAATCAAGCTTGGTATACATCGTCATATTTAAACGCAAAGTGACGAAAAGTATATTTTTTTTTATGCTATGCTAAATGACTACTTGTTTTGGTTTATGTTGGTTGAATATATGTTACTTACTTATTGCAAATTGTGGTTTACACTTGTTTGTTTATGTAACATAAGTATCAATCTTGCCATGTTATTTATTCGCTTGTTTTTCGATTTCTTGTTTATGCACAATAGGACATTTACTAGATTTTGTGCACTAAGTTGAGGAAATTGTTCGTGCATTGCTTATATACTTAGATCACTCTCTTCGCATATGTTATATTAAAATATTGCATAACTCACTTAGGAATGAGTACTAACTAAACTAGTTAAGTACTTTGAAAAATGTTGTTTGCACAATCTCCCGCATATAAGTTCAAGTGTTAAAATGTGTCACTACTTTCAATGATAGTCTAAAACACTTAGTATCGTTGAAAAAGGTGGTTGGTACAATAACTAACAATGATGTATGAACTATTATGTGCTTTCTGAGATGTTAATTTTGATACTAATCTATCATGTGAACTAACGGTTTATCTTGCAGGTAGATAACATCGTTATGTTATCAATTTTCATTTTTCACGTTTTGTTGAAATTTCTATAGTTTGCCTTTAGATTATCTATGCGTATGTGAATATATGTTATATAGCCTGATCCTCACTCCCGAACAATTATCACACCCTTTCCTGTTAATATTATAGGTCAAAATGGGTATAACATGCCCTCTGTGGTAAACCTTAGAAGGCCATGGATTGGGCGGTACAAAAAATTTGGTTCTGCCTGTTTAATTCATTGGTACCTTCTAAAAAATATAGCCACGGATTGGGCGGAACCAAAAATTTAGGTCCGCCCCTTAAATTTTTTGATTCCGCCAATCCACTCAGTATAACACTAATTTTTCGTTTAAATCCCGCACTTTATGTCACTCATGTCCTATCACTAGGATCATGTTCACTTGTATTTACACATGTTAGGATCATATTACTTCATTTGCACCAATAGGATAAGCAACTGTTATCAAAATTTGAAAATTCACAAAAACCACCCAAGGTACCTTTCTCTATAAAGGAAGAAACCCTAAAATTGGTTCCTTACAATCCGTGGATCACTGTTCACAAAGATTTTGTAATCATTACACACATTAACTGCATTCTTCCGTCCTTTACTCATCCTTTATCCATTAGCTTGACTTGTTTTATGAATTGACAACTTTCTAACAAATCTAGACTCATTGTTTGCAAAGATAACATACAATATTAAAATCACAAGTCCAACTTATGACTATGGATATTGTCTTGTATCCACATATGTTGCCTCACTTGGTTAAAATGAAAATAATGTGTCATCCTTCAAGACGATAAGGATTTACATCGACTCATAACCCACACTCAGGTTAAAGATGTATTATCAAGTCTTGCTATCCTTGAGTACGATCTAATCTCAACAAAGTAGGATTGACAACTTAAGTATTTTGTCAAAAATATTCAAGTAAAAATGACTTACGATTGTAGTCATTTAAAGTCATATCCAAAAAATCAAAGTATTTTAACAACATACGTTAAAACACTTATCCTAACACTCTCCAAATCAATAGGAATAAAACAAATGTCAATAGGTCTTCATCCTTGAACATTTACCACTTAAGTTCACTTTTTCTTTCAATATCATCTCATCAAATTCACCTCTGTGATATATCTCAGCCCCTAAGCTTAACAAACGTGACCAAAACTTCAAGAACTTCACTCACTAGTTGTACCAACCAATGGACCACAAGAATTAGTATCCATCTTTGTTGTTTTCAACATCTATGAACTAATAATCAACCTAGGTACTCCCAATGCACGTTCAACAAACTCAACCATACTTTCCCACCTATGAGGACTTAGATGATTCATTATGGATAGAACCTCTACTATCAACTGAGCATGATGCTCCTGGTAATTTTTTTTCTACTAGGTATAAGTAGTATTACCTTCACAAGTTATCAAAGAATTAGTAATACTTTGTCGTTAAACTTCTGCATAAGTTTTGTAAAACCTTAAATCAATATTTTAACAAAATATGTTAAAATTCAATCTTAAAGGCAATCTCATGCACCCCGAGCGACAATGACTCTTGAGGAGTATACATTGTAACACCTTGTTGGGTCCGTCAGTACCCAAGCATCGTGAAAACAGGATTTGAATACAAATTAAGCTAAGTGTTAATCAACCGAAAACATACTTAAGTCACTCAGTGAACAGTCACTCAGTGAGTTACCTTCAAGATGCTCAGGACGAGTCTAAGAAGAAAGACTCACCACTCAGTGAGGCGGAACTCCCTGAGTGTTACTTGAGACAAAGAAGAAGGTAATGGGTTCAGTGAGTATTAGACAAGAACTAACTGAACCCCAGTCTCCTCATCAAACAATAAGTGATTAAGGACTGAAGACTGAAGGCGAAGACTGAAGAACCTGAAGCCTGAAAGAAAGGCGGGATTGAGAGGGAACAGTTTGAGAAGATAAGGAGAAGTCTTATCAAGCCTGAAATGAACCTTCCCTAAAGCGGCTAAAAGTCAAGAAGTGTCAGAACTGACACTCGAAGACTTTTTAGCCCATTCCTATTGGTTCTTGGAAATGACAAATACTGTTGTAGTTGTCAGACACGCCTTGTATTCTTTTTGTATTTTAATCTTCAATACTCTTTGAATGTTTGTATATAAATAGCAACAAATGGAGAAAAGGGGTTTAAGTTTTTGTGCATTAAAAAGCTTAGACTTTCACAAACCCCTTTTCTCCTAAAAAGAGTAACTAAGTCCCTGAGATAGCTCAGTGGTTCAATATTGTTACCACTCAAGCAAAGCTTGAGTTTAGATAGGAGACACACCATACCTTGTCTATTCAATCCCAAGTGTTTTTTCTGTAAAACACTTGGGTAATATATTATTTGATTGATTTCTAATAAGAATTTAAACGTTGAAAAACTTTATGTTTTATATTTACGTTTTACTTATTAGTTATAATTAATCATTACATAATCTCAGTCATAACACAATAGATTAACTTTGTAGTTATCTCTAAACGTGTAAAGGGAACAACAAGTGGTATCAGAGCCTCTGGTTTATAAAATCTTTCAAAAACTAAGAGTGCTCAAGGTTTTTTAAAACCAAGATCCTACTATGGCTGATGTTAATGTGCCCCAGCTCTTCGATAAAAAGGGTGTTAGCTTTTCAGCTGTTGCCCCCAGACTTGAAGCTGGAAAATTTAGCAAGTGGAAAAAGCGAATGCTTTGCTACTTGACTGGTATTGAACCATACTACATCACT
Organism: Artemisia tridentata subsp. tridentata; assembly: GCA_021014915.2. Classification (NCBI taxonomy): domain Eukaryota; kingdom Viridiplantae; phylum Streptophyta; class Magnoliopsida; order Asterales; family Asteraceae; genus Artemisia; species Artemisia tridentata. The sequence goes on from CP139504.1 coordinate 312,950,591, forward strand.
TGTGTCAAAGAAGGTATTTATGTCCCTAAGACTGCTGAGGGGCTAAACAAGCCTGAAGCTCAGTGGACCATTGATGAGAGAAGGGTGGTCAATCAAGACCAACGCCTGAAAAGTATAATTATATCTTGTCTTCCTGACGAAATAATGGAATCAGTCATCCACTGTTCAACATCCAAGGAAACTTGGGATGACTTGATTAATAGCTTTGAAGGACCCTCAGATACCAAGGAAAACAGGATCATGGACATGAAACTTAAGTATAACACTTTCAGGGCAAAGGACTCTGAAAGACTCTCTTAGACATATACCAGATACAAGACCCTGATAAACGAATTATCAAATAATGGTGTAGTTTTGTCTAAGCATGAGACAAATGTTGGTTTTGTCAACAGTCTCGCTGAGAAGTGGCTAAACATCTCACAAGGCCTCAGGAATGCTAATCACATTCAGACCCTTGAGCTCCATGAGATCTATGGGAAGTTTGTCTATGAAGACAACTTAATCTCTAGGAGATACCCAGACTCTAAAGCTCTTGAGTCCAAAAAGGCCCTGACCTCCCCACCCATATCAACTGCCTTTTATTCTAATGGTGTTGTGCAGGATTTTCAAGAGGATTCTGAAGATGAAATTGATGAAAGAACTGGTGATGAGTACCTAAGTGACTTAAACTTGGAATTCCAAGAAAGGGCATTCCTTGCCAATTCAAAACATTTTATCAAAAGAAATCAGTCAAACTTTTCAAAAGCTAAAGCAAATGAAATCACTGAGTGTTTCAAATGTGGTAAAAAGGGCCACTTTGCAAGAGACTGTTATTCAAAAACTATGTCAGAACCCTCTTATAAATTTTCTGGAAACAATTCCTCAGGAACTAGGAAGTTTCAACCTAGAATGTTTCAGTCGACCAACATTTTCAAAACAATAATGTACAAAAGGGTCAAAAAGACTTTGAGACTAAATATAGGAAAGCTAAGGCTAAACTTGCTCTTCTTGAAACTAATCCCTCAATGTCTCAGGCTGCTCACACTTCCAAACCTGTTCAGACAAAGAACAAGGTTCTTGTTGCAGAAGCTTATGACTGGGAAAAAGAAGAGGTCTCCTTAGAAGTTGAGGAAATTAGAGTGAGTGCACTGATGGCACTTTCTGAAGGTGATCAGGTGGCTGTTGGAAAAAGCCATGCAAGGAATGGAGAGTGGGTGAACATAACCATGGAGAAGGTAAACACTTTACTTTCAATGGATGATGATTCTGACTGGCAGTCCTATATGAATTATATTTGTGTAGATCTTAAGTTTGTAGAAGAACAAAGGCTTAACTTGCTTTCAAAATATAAAAATCTTGTGTTAGATTTGAATAAGTGTAGAGATGAATTGCTTGTTTTAAAACAAGCCAAGTTAGAAACTATTACACTACAAATTCAAAACACTGAGATTTTGAAACAAAATCAAGCCCTTCAAAATGAACTTAACAAGGAAAAAGCTGTCATTGAAAGCTGGACTAAAAAGAACCCCAAGGTCTATGATACTGTGAGTCTTATTCCTAATAATGACAAGAAAATTATAGGAATAGACCAACTCACTGATACACCCAGTGATAGTCACAAAGAAAAGACCTTTATTCCAGCTGGCATATCTTTTGAGCAAGACTGGATTTTCAGGGACAACCCAGTTAGTAAGTTACCAAACTTTAAGACTGGAAAAATCTTGCTTCTTGAAAGTCAGGCTCTGAAAAATATGCTTGGACTCACTGACCAACCCAGTAGTACTGAGTCAGTCAATGAGTCTGAATCTGAATCATTCACACCACTCCCACCTCTGAATATCCTTCAGGGTGCTGCACCAAGCTCAGACCTCCCACCATTGGTCTACTCTCAGTATTCTCCAAAGGAGAATCCAAGAATGGGAAATACCATCCTGAAAAGGCAAACCCCTGAAGTCTCAGTACATTCTGATGACTCATCAACTTCAGTCCCTTCTGAAGTAAAAATAGAAAGCCCTGACTCCAAAATTGATCAGTTGGCTGAGCTTGGCAGGAAGCTGAGTGAGAAGATTGAATCTTCTGAGAAACTTTCTCAATCCAAGAAGAAGGAACACAAATTAGCTTCCTCAAGCACCAAACCAAAACCCTCCAAACCCCTGAAAAGGTGTGAGCTGTGTCACTATACCAATCATTTCACTGATGATTGTTATAGAATCCTTTACTACATGATATGCAAAAAGGAAGATAACAGGACTTTTGATCACCAATCATACACAGTCACAACAAAGATGGCATACTTTAAAGCTCAGGCTTTAAAATACCCTTCTGATTCTAAACAGAAACAGAAACAAAAGGCCAAGCCTTTTGCACCTTGCCCTCATTGTGGCTTCAATGACCACCATCTTAAGGATTGTCTAATGGACAACTGTTGTGATATTTGTGGAGATTCCACTCACAACACCTCATGACATGAAAAGGTCATTCAGACCAGAAGAGGTATGACCATGTCATCCTCTCAGTCTACTGAGTCTATCTCTGCAATCAAATGCAAAACCTGTGGTAGTTCAGTCCACTCAACCACTAACCATAAATCAATTGATACTTGTAAGAAGACTACAAAAGTCAATCCCTCCAAGATGAGGGGTCCTAGAAAGAACTAACTCAGTTTACCATTTGTGCAGAGGCATGCCAGGGAGCCTGTTTGACATCTAGATAGTGGATGTTCAAGGAGCATGACTGGTGTGAAAGAGTATCTGCACGAATATGTAGAAGAACCAGGACCCAAGGTGATATTTGCTAATAATTCATCATGTCTCACTGAAGGTTATGGTTCAGTAAACTGTAGTGGTATAGTCTTTACTAGGATAGCTTATGTCAATGGTCTTAAGTACAATTTGATCACTGTCAGTCAACTGTGTGATGCAACGTACATAGTTCAGTTTGATGATAAGCAATGGACCATCTTCATTGCCAATAAGGAAGTTGTCCTTATTGCACCAAGAAGGCAAGATGTTTATGTGTTATACATGACCAGTCTAACTCAGAATGGAACTTGTCTCTTTACTAAGGCCAATGAAACCCTCAACTGGCTTTGGCATAAGAGACTCTCCCACCTGAACTTCAAAAACATAAACAATCTTGTGAAACAAAACAAGGTCCTTGGCTTACCATCTCTTGTGTTTTCAAAGGATAAACCATGCTCTTCCTGTGAAAAAGGTAAACATCATAGAGCATCCTTTAAAACCAAAACAAACTTTTCCATTAGGAACTGCCTTCATCTTCTCCATATGGATCTCTTTGGGCCCATCAGTCCTAGATCCATTAACATTGAGAAGTACACTCTGGTCATTGTGGATGAATACTCAAGATACACTTGGGTTTACTTCCTGATCAAAAAGAGTCAGGCAACTGAAACAATCATGTCCTTTGTCAGGAACATTGAAAATCAAAATGACATTAAAGTCAAACAAATTAGGACTAACAATGGAACAGAGTTCAAAAACTATGAACTTGAATGTTTCTGTGATGAGAAAGGAATTTCCCAAAATTTCTCCTCTCCTTACACACCTGAACAAAATGGTGTTGCTGAAAGGAAGAATAGAACACTCATTGAAGCTGCCAGGACAATGCTAAATGGATCAGTCCTTTCCAAACACTTTTGGACTGAAGCAGTCAAAACTGCCTGTTATACACAAAACAGATCCATCATTGTCAAGAGACATAGCAAAACCCCTTATGAGTTATTCAAGGGAAGAATCCCTGACATCAGCTACTTTCATGTCTTTGGGTGTCCTGTGTTTATTCATAATAACAAGGATCACTTAGGGAAATTTGATGCCAAAGCTAATGATGGATACTTCCTAGGATACTCACTCGTCTTAAAGGCCTTCAGGGTGTTCAACACAAGGAGACAGCAAACTGAGGAAATATTCCATGTTACCTTTGATGAGAGCATTGATGCAATCAGTATCTCTAACACCTCGGTGGAAGAAATAGGAATTGATGATTCATCAAGATACCCTCTTGATGAACATCATCCTGACAATGACCCTTCCACTCAGTACCAAACAAATGCTGACATCTCCTACTACATTATCCCTCACAACCTTCCTTACCCAACCATCACTGAGTTTGTTGAAGCACAAAGAAGTACTGATACAATCCATCAGTCTGAACACAGTGCTCAGCAACCAAACAATCTCAGTGATCAGTCAACCCAATCAGACACTGAAGATACTGAAAATCATCATGTGTCTGCACCCGATCCCACCAATCAGACCTCCTCAAGTTCTAATCAGTTTCCTAGAACTCAGGACAGTTGGACTAGGTCTCAGGATATAGAACATGTCAATATAATTTGAGAGCCCACTGAAGGCATGCTCACTAGAAGCATGGCTGCACAATTAAGAGCAGCCTCTGCCAATGAATGCCTATTTGTGGACTTCATCTACATAATTGAACCCAAAAGTGTCAAAGAAGCACTTACACATCCAAATTGGGTTCAGGCCATGCATGATGCACTGGAACAATTTGAAAGAAATAAGGTAATAACCTTGGTCAAATGTCCTGAAGATGTTTCAGTCATTTGCATGAAATGGGTGTTCAAAAACAAATTTAATGAAAATGGCATAGTGATTAAAAACAAAGCCAGACTTGTAGCCAAAGGCTATAATCAACAAGAAGGCATTGACTTTGAAGAAACATTTACACCAGTGGCAAGGATGGAAGCCATCAGGATCTTCCTTGCATTTGCAACCTACATGAACTTCAGAGTGTACCAAATGGATGTTAAAAGTGCATTCTTAAATGGCTCACTGAAAGAAGAAGTTTATGTTCAACAACCCCCTGGATTTGAAAGTATTAAGTTTCCTGACTACGTCTACAAGCATAACAAAGCCTTTTATGGACTGAAACAAGCACCCAGAGCATGGTATGAAACTCTCCCAGCATTCTTGATTTAAAACAAATTTGTCAGAGGCAAGATAGACAACACATTGTTTATCTACAGGACAAATAATGATGTCATACTTGTACAAGTTTATGTTGATGACATCATCTTTGGCTCAACAAGTTTTTGCAAACAGTTTGAGAAACTGATGGCAAAGAAATTTGAAATGAGCATGATGGGAGAACTGACTTATTTCCTTGGACTGCAAATCAAGCAGACTGATAAAGGAACCTCTATCAGTCAAGAGAAGTATGTCAGAAGCCTACTGAAGAAGTATGAGCTCAGTGACTGTGCCTCAGTCAAAACTCCCATGGTACCCCCAAACAACTTCTATATGAAACGTGAATCAACTTTCAGACTGTCCTCAGTCAACCCCATGTACCCCCAAAAACCTGTCTGACCTTGAAAAATGAATCAAACTCTTTTCAGAGGAATGATTGGGTCACTGATGTATCTACTTGCATCAAGGCCTGACATCCAACTCTCAGTCTGTTTGTGTGCCAGATATCAATCTGACCCAAGAGAATCTCATCTCACAGCTGTGAAAAGGATACTCAGGTACCTGAAAGGTACTCCAAACCTTGGATTATACTATCCAAAATGTTCAGGCTTTGATCTTAAAGGATACTCAGACTCTGACTATGCTGGATGCAACATGGACAGAAAAAGCACCTCAGGCTCCTGCCAAATCCGTGGTGGGAAAGTAGTCTGTTGGAGTGCTAAGAAGCAACAATCAGTTGCCATGTCCTAGCAGAAGCTGAATATGTTGCTGCTACCAGTTGTGGTGCAAATGTAGTCTGGATGAAAAGTCAACTCAGTGACTATGGAATCCAGTATAAGATGGTTCCCATCTTTTGTGATAACACAAGTGCAATTGCCATCTCAAACAACGTTGTTCTTCATCAGAGAACAAAACACATTGATATTAGATATCACTTCATCAGGGACCATGTCATGAATGGTGACATTGAATTACATTTCATTCCTACTGAATATCAACTAGCTAATATATTCACCAAACCATTGCATGAACCAACTTTCACAAGACTGAAAGCTGAACTAGGAATGTTGGATATTGAGAATCAGTCCACTGATTGAATTCATCAAACTAGGTGTAAATTCTGAAAACCCCAGGTCCCTGACTCAATGTGTTCCTCAGTGAAAATGATCACTGAATCACCTTCCCTGAACCCCTCACTGAACGAAGAGTCATTCACGGCCCTCAAAAGACATTCAATGCTAACTTAAATGCTCTAAGTATCTAGTTAGTAAATGTCCGAGGTTGGTAACAGAATTCTTATTTAATATAAGAATATTTTTTCTTTTGCCTTTCTGGCATGCACCTCATTAGCCCCCACTTTCCAAATTGGCATTTAATGCCTCTCCAATCACATAACAGATATGTGATGACTCAACCCTGCAAATTACACTTTTTGTAGATGGCACAACTGTTCACCTCGACTGTTGCGCAAAACCAGGGAAAAGTGGAGTGGTGGCATTTAATGCGGATCTCAAATGTTTTATACAAAACGGTTTTCAAAAATTTCTTTTGAAAGAATAAAAATGCTTAATGCCTAAATTACCCTCCTCTCCACTTCCCTATAAATGCCCCCAAACAGAATAACACACACACACGTTTTTTAGAAAATTTTAAGCAAATTCTTGAACCTTTTTCTTTAAAAAAAACAACAATCGTGTGTGTGTTCTTAGTCTTTAGAAACCCAGACCATCTTTGTAACCCAGACTTACCAAACAAAAATGGCTACTTCTAAAGCTATCACATACGCCCCAAATGTGAAATTCCTCATCGAGGGCGTAGACATGACCAAGAACAACGTGGTAGGAAACTTTGCCTATCCCTAAAAGTTTTGGGCGTACAAGAATGTGGTTAAATACCTTCAAAACTGCTTTCTTGCTACGGCGTTCACAAAGACCCCCTCAGTCATATACAATGACTATCTAAGGGAATTCTGGTGTACAGCAGTGGCAACTAGCCCTGAGGACACCAAAGACTCAATTATCACGTTCTCAGTGATGAATGGGAGAAGGACCCTCCCCCTAGATTACCCAACCTTCATCAAGGCCACATGTCTTGATTTCACTATGAACTATGAGCCCAACCCCACTGACCAAGAAGTAAAGGCCGAATTGCTTTTACTAGGGCCATATGACCCAAAGCAACCTGATGTGGCCGCAGGAACCTTATTGGCCAAAGCGCCCATCATTAAGACCTGGTTCCCACCTGTCTGGAGGATCCTGATGACTTTTGTCATTCAGGTCCTTGGAGGTAATAAATCCTCCACGGAGCAGTTGAACGCATCAAAACAATTGATGGTGTTCAGTCTCCTGGAGGGTAGAAAAATAGACATCGGAGGAATAATCTTCCGTGGCCTCATGGCCAAGCTCTCAGGAAAATCTATGCAAAGACACATGTCTTACCCTAGGTTCATTTCCTGTGTGCTTCTGGACTTACTTGGCTCTGATTATATTAGGCCTGACGCTCAAGGATCTAAACCTGACGTTCTACACAAGGCGAATTATACAAGTGGCCTTACTGAGTCGTGCACAATAAGTTGTCTCACCAATACCTTCTCCTACAAAGGAGAAGAAGAAAAAGAAGGCAGGGTCCAGTATGGTGGTTAAACCCAAACCACTCGCCACTGAGACTGCTACCTCAAACAACCCAAAATAAGGGCAAACTATGGCCAAGACCTCTGAGACACCCATCAGTGAGACCCCCTTGACAATACAACAAACGCCAACGGAGGGCACTGATAAATCATCCTCAGTGTCTTCGGGCAAAACCCTTCCTCATGGCTCTACTGACATACATAAGTTAGTGGGGTCAGGAACCTTCACCCTCTCACATCCCGATGAAGGCATTGCCAAATCACATGCTATGCCTGAGGAAGTACAGGGTCCTAAATCCTCGGTAGGGCAGCACTACTCTACTGAGAAGGGGACCCACACCTAATCACATCCCATTCACGGCTCTGAGAAATCACACTCAGAGTCTCAGGGAGTCAAGGACCCTAAATCCCCAAAAGGGCAGTACAACCCTGATGGGAAGGGGGTCCACAAACAATCACAATCTGTGCCTAGTGATAGTACTGGAGAACACCCACCAGTTCTTGAAGGCACACATAGGTACAAAGACTCAGGGGGCATGCAACCACCCACTGATATGGAACCACAATCCCCTCATGGCGCATCCATTCTCTCAGGAACTGACTCTAAGAGCCAGGCTGAGCAAACCCACTCAGTTATTATGGTAGGGTCAGAAGCTGGCCACAACTAAGGCAAGTCTTCTAATGAAGAGGAGCCGGCTAACCAATTCTTGTAGATTCATTCTATGACTGATTTTCAGGCTGTTCTCTTTTCTGATGATGAGCTCAGCAATGACAGTGAGGAAGAAGTTTTTGAGGCAGGTGATGATCTGGACACTGGTGTTCAAACCACTGAACAACCAGCTGAAGAATCAGATCGCATCCAGGCCTGATCATTCATCAGACTCTGAATCATCCTGCCCAGCCAACCTCAGGAAGTATGACAATATTCTTCCTCTCACTGAAAGACAGTTGGTCAAGTTCTTGCAGAAAGACAACAATGCTCTTTTTCGTGGGCTCACTGAAGAACTCTTTGATCAACATTGTGAAGCTGCAGTTCATTATGTCGACCTGAAGGAATCCGTTGGATCTTATCATGATGACGTTAATGAGCAATAATCATCGATCACCTTCTCCTTGGCAACTCTTGATACCCATCTTAAAAGATTCAACGGTACTCTTTACAAAATTACGAAGAGCGTTGCAACTATTCAAGAGTCAGTAAAAGATGACCCTGAGCTCACCAAGAAGATTCTTCAGGCTTTTGAGACCTATCAGCAACAGTCATCCCAGTTCACTAAGCTTGTCAACACGCTGACATCTTCTAACCTTCAGGGTCTCAGCTCTTCAGTAGAATCCATCAAATCTTCCCTGGTTCTTATGGAGGCAAATTTAGCATCTTGGGCCAAGTCTTCGAATTCCTTGGCCTGGAATCTTGGGCCTCGAATGACCGCTATAGAGACTTCTCAGGCATCTCTTGAGGCCAAAGTGACCACTCTTCAGCAAGACACCTCAGACATCAAAACCATTATGACTGAGATCTATCAGGCTTTTAAAGGTCATGCTGCTCCCTCAACTTCAGTGAGCACTCCAACTCTTGCTCTCACAATGGCTCCAGCAACAGTTGAGGGGGAGAAAGTCACTGAAGCATCATCCAGCCAACAACCTCCTTCTCACACTGAGAGGGAGATACCACTAAATCCGGCAGTAGCTCCTGAAACAACCCCATCATCAACTCACCAAGATAAAGGCAAAGGCATTGTCACAACAACAGAGCCTGAACCTACACCAAAATTGGTGCCTGCTTCCTTGGTCATAAGGCCTGACCCTGATGAACCAGTCAAGGTCCCTTATGAAATTAATGGAGTGTTGTATCATCTCACTGAAGCTGAAATTCAGGCTCATATGGAGAGGGAAGAGTTGTTAAAGAAAATAGCTGAAGAAAAAAGGTTGAACAAGACTGCTCTAATCCAAGTGGTCAGTGAAGAGGCTGAAAAGCTTGGAATACAACCATAAGCCCTTGCTGTAAGAAAAGGTGGTGAGAGCTTTATAAAAGCTCAGGATGCTGAGATGATTGCTCTCAGGCAGAAAAGGGATGAGCAAATGAAAAAGGCTGCAGAGCTAAGGAAAAAGAAAATTGAGAGGTACCAGTGGGTTATGACAAGCAGATTGCAACCAGAACCAATCACTGATGTCAAGATTCATCAAAATACCAAGCCTGCTGTCATTAGTGTCTTCAGAGGTCCAGACAAGAGACACTTTGAGGTTCATGATCCCTTTAGATTCCCTGACTTTGGGATCACTGAATTGGATGAATTAGGTCTAATCATAGTGAAAAAGCAGAACATGGTTGTCAAAGACCTGATGAAATCACTGAGGCAAAGATATGACAAACTGACAACAACATCTGATGAACTTGGTATTCCCTCTCTTCTCCCAGCTCCGGCCAATCAGCCTGCTCCCTCTCAGTCCTCTAGAAGAAAGAGGAAGAAATTGAATCTGAGCCTGAGATCAAAGTTCCTGGCCTTGAATGCAACAGTGCCCTCCCCTAAAGGAGTTACATTTGTGAACAACATGGTCATTGAACAACCTCAGAGAGGTCTCTTCTTCACTGATGAGTTTGAAGACCCAGCTTTCCAAATATGGAGCGACATTGATCAGGCTGGAATCAAAGCCATGCTTGGTTTCCTCATGATGGCCTCCCCAATACAGAGTCCTGAAAATGTGAGGTTCTGTCATGACCTGAGAACCAAGATCCAAGAACATCCTGACCAACATGAGCTGGAATCTAAGAGACCAAAGCTTGAAGCCCTTGGTTATAAATTTGACTGATGAATCTGCAACACCACCACTATCCTTCACTTTGTTTCGTTGTTAGGACTTTTGTAATCATATGAATAAAATGATGGCCCATGTTTTTGTTATTTCAGTGTCCTTAATAGCTTTCTAGTATATTCAGTATGAGAAGAAGTCATTAGCTCACTCATAACTGATCAAAATACTTAAGCATAATTTATATCCAAATAGGGGGAGATTGTTGGGTCCGTCAGTACCCAAGCATCCTGAAAGAAGGATTTGAATACAAATTAAGCTAAGTGTTAATCAACCGAAAACATACTTAAGTCACTCAGTGAACAGTCACTCAGTGAGTTACCTTCAAGATGCTCAGGACGAGTCTAAGAAGAAAGATTCGCCACTCAGTGAGGAGGAACTCCCTGAGTGTTACTTGAGACAAAGAAGAAGGTAATGGGTTCTGTGAGTGTTGGACAAGAAGTCACTGAACCCCAGTCTCCTCAACAAACAATAAGTGACTGAGGACTGAAGACTGAAGGCGAAGACTGAAGAACCTGAAGCCTGAAAGAAAGGCGGGATTGAGCGGGAAGAGTTTGAGAAGATAAGGAGAAGTCTTATCAACCCAGAAACGAACCTTCCCTAAAGCGGCTAAAAGTCAAGAAGTGTCAGAACTGACAGTCGAAGACTTTTTAGCACATTCCTATTGGTTCTTGGAAATGACAAATACTGTTGTAGTTGTCAGACACGCCTTGTATTCTTTTTGTATTTTAATCTTCAGTACTCTTTGAATGTTTGTATATAAATAGCAACAGATGGAGAAAAGGGGGTTAAGTTTTTGTGCATTAAAAAGCTTAGACTTTCACAAAACCCTTTTCTCCTAAAAAGAGTAACTAAGTCCCTGAGATAGCTCAGTGGTTCAATATTGTTAACACTCAAGAAAATCTTGAGTTTAGATAGGAGACACACCATACCTTGTCTATTCAATCCCAAGTGTTTTTTCCGCAAAACACTTGGGTAATAGATTCTTTGATTGATTTCTAATAAGAATTTAAACGTTGAAAAACTTTGTGTTTTATATTTACATTTTATTTATCAGTTATAATTAATCATTACTTTAATCTCAGTCATAACACAATAGATTAACTTTGTAGTTATCTCTAAACGTGTAAGGGGAACAACACACCCCTAATTTTGTGATATGCAGCGGAACTCAAACTGGGTGTTACTCGACGGCACAACAATTATAACAATAGAAGACGAACTCTAATTGAGTCGGTTTTAAAATGTTTATTATTCGATTTATATAAATATTAGAGTTTACAAAAATGAGGTCCCAGTTGTTTCAAGGTTTACAAATTACTTCAAATGAGTTTTCGAATGATAATAAAATTTATAGCCCTCTTGAATATCCGTGCTCCTCCGTGCCAGCCTCGATCATTATGGACATGAGATACATGCTTAAAAGTGTCAACACAAAGGTTGGTGAGTTCATAGAGTTTGTAGAAAATAATGTGAAAACCTTGTAAAAATCATTGTTACTAGTATAAATAAATACTAAATATAGTTTTCTAGGATTTCAAGTGTATAACTATTGTACTAAATACAGTATCACATGTAGGTCATTTTTCTGTTGCTCTTAGTTCTTGACATCGAAACCTTAAATTTCTGTTTTGGGTTTGTTCACAATTGTACCAAGTCCGTTGGTTTGTTATTATTCCAATTCTATTAGTTTCGAGATTTACACCAAGTCCATCAGATCACATAGTTTGTACCAAGTACATAAAATCGTAGTCGGACCAAGTCCGTAGAATCCTAATTTGGACCAAGTCCATAGAATCGTAATTTGGACCAAGTCCTTGCATCGTGGGATACGTTGTTATACACCCACAACGTTGAAAATCGTTTGTTATTGCACTATCCTTTATGAAAGCCAAAATGTAAATCTCGTACCAATAGATATTGGAATAATTGTTACAATCATAGCCTAATAGATAATCTGTAATGTTCATTTTGTTTGTTTGCTCCAACTGAGTCAACTTAATGGTTACATTAATCCTAATAGATCTAACCATAATATTCGTGCTTACTACGCAAAGTGCTTAATGGTCCATGATATAGAAACTCTAAGTATGTCAATACTGTTACTTAGTATAAATAAACATTTAGTTCAGATAAACATGTAGTTTACAAATAATCAAGATTGAAATTAAAATAGTTGAGCATGTATTTCCCCCAAAGAGTTTACAAAACAGTTAAACGATAGAAAATGAGGCTATGACTCACAGTAATATGAAAAAGTTTAGAGTACTTGTGAAAGTAAAAGTGAGTAGTTGAACATGTATCTCCCCCAAAGAGTTTATAAGTAATTAAACGAGTAAATGTGGGGCTCTGAATCACTTGATAATAACTGATAAATGATAGTATAAAATTGGCCAGCGCTTCCGCATCTATATTAAAAAATCCATTTCCTAAACTATAAAAACCTCTAAATCACCTCATAACAACCCCAAAACAATACTAATCGCTCCCATAATAAAAACCCGCCCTTAGAATTAGCTGATCTATCCTTGCCAAAGTTTCAAGAAATTTCTGAGAACCACAGCTCCTATCCACCATTGTGTAGCTCTTAATCCAACTGCGGAAACACAAAATAAACTTAATTTTTACGTAGAGAAAACTTATGCCATCAACTTATCTTTATAACTCAGAGCTCTAAAATCAAGTATGGATGCTATATGGGGGGGAAAGGTGGCGGCAAGGAGGAGGAGGAGGGAAATGTGTGTGTTTTTCTGTGAAATAAAATGAATTAGTTTTCTTTCTATTTATAGTGAAAATTTCTGAAAATATATAGATATTTTGATGAATAGTATTTAGATATTTATGAATAATAACTAGATATTTATATATTAGGAGTAGAAGGTACATTGTTTATGCAAGAAAATCGTGTAAAAGTGTTTATTGATTTAATTAATGATAATAAATAAATAATAGGTAAATAAGAGTAAGACATAAAATGAAGATAATATTACTGGAAACGTTCTAGCAATATGTAGATTAACCCTAGGATAAATAGTTAAAACCCAAAAATGCGAATTGTTACATACATAAGAAACTCGAGTGAATTCCTCTTGTCATCATCTAGTGAATATAATCTTGAGAAAAAAGTATATTTAGGATAGGACTATCTGATTCAAACACTTTGGCTTCATATCTTCATTTAGGAAAACATGATGTTTTGTAAAACATTATGCCTAAGAAATCATGCGTTAATTTTTCATCTTGTTAAAAGGATAATATATATCATATGCATCATTCTCTCCTTTCGACATGAACGGTTGTGTTACGAGAGATTTCATAACACCTCATTGGCTAAATGATCTTGAACAAACATATACAAGTTCTATGAACTAGCGTATCTCCTTCATCTTGTCATACTTGTTTTCATAAGCATGATAACTTTATCGCATGGGATAATCTTATTTCATGAAAGATACTATTTGTATATATTTCATTTCAAGCGTACATCATAACCTAACCTTGCTCATAATCTAGTTTAAACCTTGTGCACATCCAAGGTTAAAACTACAGGTCTCTAGAGCATACACAAGATCTATTGATGTTGGCAACCTTACTTAGATTCTTGTTGAATAAAATAAGAGCTTTCTTAAGAACGTTCTTAATTTAACATATTCCATTATCACACAAACACACATTTCTTGGTCTTAGATGATCAAATAACATTTAAAACAAATACTTTAACTCAACATAAAAGATGTCATCCATTAGATCATGCAATAAGCTGTGTAATTCAAATAATCTTAGATTCCAAACACAAGATTGAAATATATTGCTTTCTTTCTAAATGTTGACACATCCTTGTTAAATTCTCGTGTATAACATGACATCTTCGTCACCTTAGTTATAATGAATTTAGTTGAGTCTCATTAAGCCAAGTATTAGTGAACTATCATCTTTTATATACTTCAATAGGCAAAAATAGGAATTCCAATCTTTCTAACATGAGAATGACTACTAGAGAACCTATTGTACTAGAAACTCAATTTAACCTAACGTTTAAATTGCTTCCAGGAGAGAAGTTGGGTATCACCCGTAAAAATGGTTGTGTTTAGCCTTAATTGAGCACCGATAGTTATAGTCTCATACTCATTCTCCAACTTGAAAAATCTTTATTCCTATACTTGCCTAAAGTAAGTGTTAAAATAAGATATTTTGCCTCGCCTTAGGAATATTAATCAAACAAGTAGTAGATATGCCTTTTCTTTCTTTAGTTTATTAAAATCACTTGCATTACACATACGTTTGTTGATCACATGTTTTTATTTGATATAATTAAGTATCTTGACGTTATCATGATATTTTCATTCTTTCTTTATATGATGTTTCGCAAGATTAACGTGTTACTTGTTAACTCATGATATGCCATTTTGATACATGATGTTTTTTTATATGATGTATCTATGTTTTAAAGCTCTTGTCTTTTGTTGGCATTCATTAAATATATGCTTTGGATGGTATAAATAATACATGCTCCAAAATGTTACATTTTAAACACGGTTTGCATGAACTTTTCATCTTGCTTCTTTTGTGACTTTGTCACACTACTTGTTTGCTACTTGTGCACTTATAATTTATCAAAGTGATTTTGGTATGATAAACATTTAGAAGTATTTTTATTCTACAAATTCATCACATAGATCATTGTGTTAATTAATGGATAAATATGCTTAAGTGTCTAAGCCTAACAACAAAACAATTTCACAATGAAGTGTGTCAAACAATGTCATGCTCTCTCGTAATATGATTTTTTGTCAAGATGCTATCTTTCTATGTGGTAACTTTATCTCTAGCAGTCTAATGTGTTGTTTGTATAAGATATTATCTTATGATTTCTATCTTTTTGACATCATTCACTTGTTCTGTAGGTTGATAACAAATCATTTGTTATCTCACTTCGTGCTAACTTTTATATGCTCATTTCACATATTTGTAATCCCTTTATTGCTACATAGATTAGTAATATGTTTTAAGGGCCCATGCATTTGCATATAGTTTTAAAGCATATAGAATTAAGTTTTAGAGGCTTGGCATTGCATTTGTGTATCTTTCAACCGACCTCTTTCCAAATCTCATTATTTCTTCCGCTTTTCAAAAATCATCTCCATCACTATTTAGCTATAACAATACTCTAATCCTATACATATGTGCATACCTGTTTTATTCTTGCTTCTCAATCACAATTAATTAATTACACATATTCCAGAAAAAATTACGGGATTAGAACGGGATTTTAAGGGTCATAAATGCCCTTTGTGAACATTTCAGGCACCCACGGATGGGACGGAACCAAAAATTTGGTTCCGCCCGTGTAGATTTTTGGCACCGCCAAAAATTGGACCACGGTTTGGGCGGCACTAATTTTTTCGGTCCGCCCGTTTTAACCTTTGGTGCCGCAAGACACACAACAAACAACATTATTTTTCGTTTCAATTTCCGACTTTAGATCACTCATATATTTTCATTAGAACTACTCTCACAACCAACGAGTCTAGGATTCTTTTAACCAGAACCTCACAACTTCATTTTCTAGAACACCATCATAGGAACTCATCCTTTTCATCCCTGACACATATCTGACACGTCATTATCAGTACAAATGATATATTAATCAAAACAGTCATTTCCCAACACATTCTCAAAACGTTGGCCTAACCAACACTCTCCCATCATATGATGTCATTCTCATCCTCATATAGGTTTTTAGTATTTTTATATGGAATTTATGTTCCTAGGTGCTTATTGTCTTCAATTCCTTTAATTCCATTCAAGCGTATATTATGTTGATACATCATCTTTGGTAGATGATAATGTCATAAAATATCATGTCAGTCAAAACCATGTTAATACTCTCTCTCCCAATGTCACCTAGAATAAGTTATTTTATTTATGTCAATCTGTGAACAAATTTTGTTCTCGTTAGTGTCAAATGATATCGCTCAAATCATAACACTTAACCGTCAATGAATAGAAATGTCTATTCATGTTCTCCTTTTATTCTTGGTCATTTAATCGTATTCCTTTGTTTATCCCTCAAGTTGTGACAAAGACTACATCAGTCCATGTCTTCAATATCTTTATAGCATTCACTATGCATACGAGTTTCTAATTCATTAATAATTGCCTTATAACCACCACCTTCCATCACCTCTTTCACTACTCATCACCACCATAGATCAGCGAAAACTTACCTTTATCAATCTTGAGTCATCTACCGAGTTATCACCACATGAATCCTACTAGTAAACCGACACCAACAATAGCATCACTCACTTTAACTCTTAATATTCCAACTTCACTTCATATCGTCTTTCTAGGAATTATTTTGTAGGCTCTTATCATATTATATTCTCGTTTTTCTTATAATTCTTATTAGAAGACTACACTTTATGAGATCTTTGAGTTATATCATATATTGCATATATACATCTTATTTTTCTTTGTCAAAAAGATGAAATATATTGCACTAATTCTCTCACTGTAGTTCATCATCATATACACTCGATTGTATATAACATACTCATCTAAGGATGAAGTTTGCATCCATTATTTTCCTTATTTTAGGTGCTTCTTGACACCCTCGAACAAGGAGAAATATCCATCAAGCACTCATATTGCATCGTCTGTACACTTGGTTGTATATGACATATTTGTCTAAAGACAAAGCTTCTATTATACTAATATTTGTTTTGTAGGTTCATCTTGACGCCCTAGAGCAAGGGGGAGCTTCCGTCAAACATTTATTGAATGCATCTTATACACACTTTTTGGTATATCTCATACTTGTCCAGGGACGAATATAGTTTTGCACTAATATTTGTTTTGTAGCTTTTTAACCATACCTTGATGCTTTGAACAAGGGGGAGCATGCACGTATTCATCATCATTTCTACTCTTCGATATTCCTATATGTTTCCACAAAAAGGAAGAGAAGATAGTCTAACATAGCATATCCACATGTGTCGTGTGCTATGTGTATTTTCTTCATCATATATTTCTCCTATTTTTTTTAATGTGACAAAACATTTTTACAAAAATATACTTTACAAGTTATTTTTGTATAATTAAGAAATGTTTTAATGGAAAAATAAGTTCAAATAACATAACAGCTATTTTTCCTCTCAAAATCAGCTCCAAACTTCCCCAAATAAGTTTTCACCAGAAAAGACAAAAAGAGGAGTGTTTTTGTCTGGCACGGTACCATGATACCACTAAATTTAGTGGTACTGTGTGTGATTTAGTGGATTCGTGCCTTCATAACGGCCAAATTTTTTCTGCCTATAAATACCAGCCCACTTCATAGATTTTGGGCATCCTTTGTCACACAGAACTTTCTGAGTTCAATACCCTTATCACATTTTCTCTTCTTGATCATTTAGTTTAGTTTTTCTTTTGTTTAAGAGTGATCCAATCATCCAACCTAGAGATCCTCTTCATTCCTCTTCAGGTGCAAGAGAAGAATACAAGGTATCCAAGTAGATACAAAGTGTTGTAGTTGTAGTTAGAGCACTTGTAACATTTGTTACAAACTTGATTGTATCATACTATACATCAAGATAATTTTTCTTTTGAGAGTTTGTGAGGGAAGATCATTGTGATCTTATAGAGATATTGAATATCTCTTGTTGACATAGTGCTTGAAACTCTCGAGTGTGGTACTCGGGGAGTTGAGTAGGGCGAAGAGGAGTTTCGTGACCGAACCACTATAAATCTTTTTGTCCCGGTTTGATCTTTCCATCTCTTCCCTTTACTTTAATTTAGTTATATTGTGTTTATATTGTATAGTGTAGTGTAGTGTTCATATTGGTGTTGATTGATCACACATAAGATTCGAATCAAGGTTTTCAATAGAAAAGTTTTTAAAACAAATTAAAAACTGGTAAAACTATTCAACCCCCCTTCTAGTTTTCCACAATTGGTATCAGGAGCCACGTCAGTCAAGATTTTAAAGTAAATTGTATTTTTAAACTTGAATCGATCAATGGATTCCGAAAAATATCTAGAAGGGCAATCTATGCAAAGACGACCACTTTTCGAAACCGATTATTTTATATATTGGAAAACAAGATTCGAAACATATGTGAAATCAAAAGACATTAATCTTTGGCATATTATTACCGAGGGTGACTTTCAACCGATTCAAAAGAATCCGAAAACCAAAAGGGATGAAATAGTTCCTTACGACAAACAAAGTGATGAACTTGAAAGAAAACTAGCCAAAAATAATGAGGCTAAAATGATGATTTACAATGCTTTGCCTAAAAAGGAATTTGAAAGAATTTTCATGTGTAATACGGCAAAAGATATTAGGAAAACTTTGTTAGTCAGTCACCAAGGTAATAATCATGTCAAAGAGAACAAGATAGACCTTCTTGTTCAACAATATGAACAATTTTCCATTTCGGAAGATGAATCAATAGATAGTGCTTTTGCTAGATTTAATACTATTATTACTAGTCTTAAAGCTCTTGATGAAGGTTACTCTAGCAAGAATTATGTTAGGAAGTTTCTTAGGGCTCTACATCTTAAATGGAGAGCAAAGGTCACCGGCATTGAAGAGTCAAAGGACTTGGCGACATTATCACTCGATGAACTAATAGGAAACTTGAAAGTTCATGAGATGATAATCAAGAAAGACTCCGATATAGTCAAAGGCAAAAGCGAGAGAGTTAGATCTCTAGCATTGAAAGCCAAAAAGGAGTCTAGTGATGTGGAATGTTCGAGTTCCGATAGGGAAGATGAAGAGTATGCGTTAGCCATTAGAGACTTTAAAAAGTTCTTTAGGAGAAGAGGTAGGCTCGTTAGGCAACCTCGTGATGACAAGAAGCCGTCACACAAGAACCAAATTGAGAAGAAAAGGACAAGTGATAGGAAATACTTCAGATGTAGAATCCTAATCACCTCATAGGAGAATGTCCTAAACCATCGAAAACCATCAACCAAAGAGCTTTCATTGGAGGCTCTTGGAGTGATAGCGGTGAAGAAGAAGAGAAGAAGCCCAACGATGAAACATGCCTAATGGCACAGGCTTCTAATGAGATATGCTTGGGAATCGACTTGGAGCCTGATGAATGGGTCAAGGATAGTGGATGCACTAATCATATGACGGGTAACCGAAGTCTATTCTCATCATACAAGGCATACAACGGAGGTAATGTCACGTTCGGTAGCAAACTTAAGGGCAACATAATAGGCAAAGGTACGATTACTCAAAACTCCCTCACTATTAAAGATGTTGGGCATGTAGATAACTTAGGATTTAACTTGCTTAGCATTAGTCAAATGGTAGACAATAAGTGTAGAGTTATATTCTCCGAAGAGGGTAGTGAGATCATTAAGAATGGTAAAACCATAGGCAAGGGAGTTAGGAGGAATGGCTTATTTGTTATGAAAATAGGAAATAAGCCTCAGGATAAGATTTGCTTAACAACCATAGAAGATAATTCCACTCTATGGCATAGGAGATTAGGTCACGCCAATATGCGCTTGATACAATCATTGGCATTTAAGGAACTAGTTAGAAACCTACTTAAGATTAAGTTTGATAAACACTTTTGTGACGCTTGTAAAGTTGGAAAACAAGCTCATTCTAGTCACAAAGCTAAGAATATGGTCTCGACCTCTAGATGCCTAGAACTCTTTCACATGGACTTATTTGGTCCATCCGCCGTACGGAGCTACGGAGGAAATTACTATACCTTAGTAATAGTTGATGACTATTCTAGGTATACTTGGACTAGATTTCTTAAGAACAAGACACAAGCCTTCGAGGAATTCGAAATCTTTAGTAAGAAAGTCCAAAATCAACTAGGGTATACTATAGTCTTAATTAGGACGGATCATGGTCGGGAATTTGATAATGAAGTGCAATTTGGAGTATATTGTGATGCTAATGGTATTACACATAATTTCTCGGCTCCACGCACTCCACAATCAAATGGGGTAGTTGAGCGGAAAAATCGTACTCTACAAGAGATGAGTAGAACGATGTTGAATGAACAATCAATTCCGCAAAAGTTTTGGTGTAATGCGGTGGACACCTCAACTTACATACTAAATAGGATTCTAATTAGACCTATCTTAGGAAAAACACCATATGAAATCTTGAAAGGTAGAAAACCTACTTTAGATTACTTTAGAGTGTTTGGAAGCAACTGCTTCATACTAAAGACTACCTTACCAAGTTTGACCCGAAGTCTTACGAAGGTGTTTTCCTAGGTTACTCCCAAATAGTAAGGCCTATGTTGTCCTAAATAAGGAAACAATGAAAGTCGAAGAGTCACTCAACGTGACATTCGATGAAAGTCCTCCACCAACTAAGACATCATCCATGGTGGATGATGACTTAGATGAGGATGAAGCCATTAAGGTTAATGGCAAGAAAACCTTAGAAGATGACATTGAGGATGAAATAGTTGAAGTTGACGAGTTTGTCAACATTAAGGAATCCAAGAACCATCCTATTGAAAATGTCATAGGAAACCTAAACCAAAGAACCATTAGGTCACAAGCTCAAAACAAAAGTAACTTCTTTTGTTTTATATCAACCGTTGAACCTAAGAATGTCGGTGAAGCGATTAAGGATGAAAGCTGGGTAGTTGCCATGCAATAGGAGCTTAATCAATTCACCGCGAACCAAGTTTGGGATTTAGTACCTCCACCTAAGAATCAAACCATCATAGGAACTAAGTGGGTGTTTAGGAATAAACTCGACGAAAATGGCATCGTAACTAGGAATAAGGCAAGGTTAGTAGCACAAGGCTATAACCAATAAGAAGGAATAGATTACGATGAAAATTATGCACCTGTAGATAGATTAGAGTCAATTAGAATACTCCTTGCCTATGCGTGCGCCTTAGACTTTAAATTATACCAAATAGATGTGAAAAGTGCATTCCTAAATGGTTATATCAATGAGAAGGTATATGTTGCACAACCTCCGGGATTCGTTGATTTCAAAAATCCTAATCATGTTTATAAACTCAAGAATGCACTCTATGGTCTCAAACAATCTCCTAAAGCTTGGTACGATAGACTAAAGGCATTCTTGATTGAACATGAATATACCATGAGAGTGTTTGACAACACACTTTTTACGAAGAAACGTAATTCACATCTCATCATTGTTCAAATATATGTCGACGACATCATATTTGGCTCTACTTGTCTAGAACTATGCGATGATTTCTCTAAGATCATGCGTGACGAGTTTGAGATGAGTATGATGGGCGAATTAAATTTCTTCCTTGGTCTACAAATAAAACAAATGGAAGATGGTATCTTCTTTAATCAATCTAAGTATAGTAAGGAGATGCTTAAGAAATTAAGTTTAGAAGAGTCTAAGGCCATGAAAACTCCCATGTCCATGGAAATTAAACTCATGAAAGATGAAGAAGGTGAGTCCGTGGATAGCACAAAATATAGAGGTATGATAGGAAGTTTATTGTACCTCATGGCAAGTAGGCCCGACATCATGTTTAGTGTCTGCCTTTGTGCTCGCTTCCAAGAGGATCCCAAAACATCTCACCTTAAAGCGGTTAAGTGTATCTTCTGATACATTAAAGGCACTATACACTTGGGATTATTTTATCCCAAGGGGACTGGTGTAGAAACTGTTGTCTATGCCGACTCTGATCATGCGGGATTATGTGGATCGAAAAAGTAAGAGTGGCATTTGTACCTTCTTGGGTTGTTGTCTAACTTCTTGGTTCTCCAAGAAACAAACGGCTCTTGCTATCTCCACGACCGAAGCCGAGTATGTTAGCGCCGGAAAGGCATGTCAACAAGCACTGTGGATGAAACAAGCTCTATGACATCCATTTAGACAACGTTCCCATTATGTGTGATAATAAAGGTGCTATTGACTTGAGTAAAAACCCCATTCAACACTCTCGTACCAAACACATCGAAATCCGTCACCACTTCCTTCGCGATAATGTTCAGAAAGGAAACATTTCTATTGAGAAAGTTCCCTCTCAAGACAATATCGCCGACATCCTAACCAAACCTCTCAAAATAGAATCCTTCAACTACCTTCGTCTAGGTCTAGGAATGATGGTATTTGAAATACGAGATGTATCACATTAAATTTAATGGAGGGGTGTATTAAAGTCATCCCGCGTATCCCTCTCATGACTATTTATATATTTCACTAGAAATATGGAAGTCATCTCGTGTGTCTCGTCTCATGACTCTTTGAAGTCATCTCCTTTAGTATAGTCTAGGTTCTCCTCGTCAAAAGAATTTATTAGCTATAAATTATTTCCTCGTGTCAAAAAGTCTCCCTAAAACAGCGAGACTTATTCGTCAAAAATCAAAATGGGACAAAAAATCATCCCTACAGATCACGGCACCACTAAAGTGGCACAGCACCATTAAATTTAATGTGATACATCTCGTATTTCAGTCCTCTTTTCTCACATTATTCATTTTAAACCTTACCAACTTCTGCAATTGCTGCCAGAACCAAACCTCACAACCCAAAACTCAATTACACCCCTCCAAGATCATACTCAAGGGATTGATTTTCAAGATTATCAACTACTTTCACTTTTTCAACATAAATTGTAAGTCATTTTGACTCTACTTCTCTTTAATCTTGAGTCTAGGGTTTGTTCATGCTTAAAAATTGAATTGGGTTTTTTCAATTTTAATTGAGTCTCTATAAAATTAGGACTAGGATTAGTCATTGCATAACCTTCATGATTCCCTCAACTTAGGATTTGCATAAACACATACATCTTAGTCCAATTTTTTGCATTTGAGCAATTAGTTTTGAGAGGAATCATTGTAGTTTGACATCAAAAAGTTGCCAAACACCCCAATTCTATTGATTTTGAAAAATTTCACGAAATTAGGATCATGAAACATTTTTCGTGCATTGTTGATACAAACTAAAAACGTTTTTCTCATGCATACATTATCTCACGAATATTGATTGAATTACATAACCAATATGTATTTATCAACATATTCATTTGAGAAAAAGTGAAGTTAGGAGTGTTTGGGTAATCTCATTGTTTTCTAGGCTCGAGATTACCGCACCTCCACATAGTTTGCATATAGGCACACACTAGGCACGTGTCTTTAAAGCAACTATTCTCAATTTTAATCTTTCCTTTAAATGTTATTATAGGTAACAAAAATGTCTCATGAGTATGATTTTGATCATCTTCTAACCGACACCTATACTCCCGAAATCTCTCGTGAACCTACCACACCCGGTACTCACATTCGTACCTATATTAATCTTGAAACCCGTCGGTTTCATGAAGGTCGAGTCGTTAATCCATCCCTAGTTTATCATAGGGATATCAACACATCATTTAGAGCCATAGGATTCGATTGCTTGCTTCACATTAACGAGCACATTTGTCCTCGTTTTGTGTTGGAATTCTTTTGACAAGTTGAACTCATACGTAACGAGGATCAATCTTTGTCACTTTGGTTTTGGATCTGAAACTACGAATTCGTCTTAACTCTTGAACAATTTGCTCAAATTCTTCGAATCCCCTATCATGGGCAATGTGCCTATACTGAAGATTGGTGTCTTGAGTCCCTCTTCAACTATCGTGAAGAGGATAGTCCGTATTGCTCCTACATACCTTCTCCAACCGAACTCACCCAACTCATTCGTACTCATAAGTACTCCTCTTACCCAAATCCATCAAAAATTCATTTGGATGAGGTTCATCATGGACTACTTTCTTGGGCAGTCATCCTACGAGAAAATGTTCTAAGTCTAACAGGAAATCGTGAGCAACTTTCGGCCTATTGTGCTCATATGATTTACTGTCTCCTAACCCAACAACCGTACAATCTCGCCTACTTCTTTGCTAAGTGAATTGAACATATCAAAGGTAACAAAAATAAATTGATACCCTATGGGATGTTCCTAACTCGTCTTTATCACCACCTCATAAACTATTACCCATACCTTAATGGTCCTCAATACTCACTGTTCGATCCCGTCATAAAACCCCTAAATGAGTCATATATTTCATCCATTCTCATTTCCGAATCCTCCACCCACTATGCACCCTTTGATGATCCAAATCATGAGAATAAGATGCATGCGCAAGACGAGAGCGTGATGAAAATGAGAGAAAGCTCCAGTCATAAGTAGTTAGGGAGGGATTTATACTCCTAATTAGGATCTATTTATGATAATTACATTAGGGATTAATACTATTTGCCATCTTGCATGCTTGATATTTAATCTATCACCTTGCATGAATTATTTTAGGTGATATTTGGATGATAGTTTATTTTTTCCCTTATGTTTGCATGCTTATGGATTATCTTACCAAATTACATTATAATCTTTATGTGCTAGGAGTAGCTTAATATGGGACACATTAGGCAAATAAATCTTTAGTGATTTCAGGCAACAACATATCCTGCAAATAGTCCCCCTAGAAAACTCCCTTTAGCTGCCCAGAACTAGCCTGCATAGGAAAATTCGTGACTCCAATGTCACGGTACCGTTAAATAGGCCACGGTATCGTAAACTTTAACGGTACCGTGCGGTATTTAGTGGTACCGTGCCCTTGTTTGATGAATTTTCAGTGTTTTCACTAGATCCTTAAACCTCAAACCTGCAAATTTTGCAATCTCACATACACCCCAAGATTCCCTTCCTACACCATAGGACACTCCCATCACCTTTAATTCAAATTCACCAACTCTTGCCTATATAAGGCTTCACCATTGCAAGCTTATCTTGCACTTCATCTTCAACCTCACACAACTCAATTAACATGCCTTCCATACAAGGATCAGCAAACCACATTTCCAAGAAACCTAGAATAACCGTAAGACCACCATCCAAACCTCTCTTTGTTGATCTAACAAAAGATGATGAAGTAACCACACCACCTTTCCAAGCCACTCCTAACTCACCATCTCCACCTAATGCACCTTCCAAAACATCCTCTACTTACACAACATCTTCATCATCTCCTTCCTTCAACACCATGCCATCATCCATGGACTACACTATCTCACCCATTACTCCTTTGGATTATGCCATGCCAACCCCATCACCAACAAACTCACCACCACCTCCTTCCCCAATCATGGGTCAACCTATCCAACCCCATCCCTTTGATCTACATAGTGATAATTGCCTATGTTGCCTCCACAACCGTAACCTCATCTTCTCCTTGAGGGATGAGATACATTTCATGTTCTCCTATATGGAGCATCTCTTGACACCACCACCACCTCTAATCATGTCACCATCTCCACCACCTCCTAGCCTACAAAACTAATCATCTTCATGTTTAGTTTTCAACAATAAACCTTTAGGACCCCTTTTGGAATTGAAGCTTGCCTCTAGTCATTAAGGATTTATGCTTCTTGTTGTCTCTATTTATGTTTGTTATCTAGTCATACCTATGTATGACATTTATTCTCTATGAATGAATAGGCTCTTTATGTGGTTGTTTTATTTTTATGCATGGCTACTTGACCAATCTTTTTGTTTGTGGTCGGATATTTGTCATAATTGATACATGTTAGATATTGTATACTTGTCATCTAACCTTGTTTTGTAGCAAGAATCATTGCTCGATTCCTTGGTGTCCTCCAAACGAGGGGGAGTATACATCAAGGGGGAGGTTTAGCAACCTTTTTGCTTTGACAAAAAGGGGGAGAAACGGGATGTAAACTCATTAAAAACTTGTTAAAACTAATTTTAACCTAAAATGAGTTTACGTTTTGTCATCATCAAAAAGAGGGAGATTGTTGATGCAAATAATGTTCTAAAAACGTTATTTCTATCTTTCGATAACTTCACGTTTTGAGGATGACAAAATGTGAAAACACGTTACGTTAAAATTAACGTAAACAAGTTTTTAGTCGAAAGATCCCATTTCTACACAAATCACTCTAGGTATGAACAAACAAATTTACAACTTGACAAATAATCAAAGAAGTGAATTTGTGTCTTAAACATCACATTTTTAATGTGACAAAACATTTTTACAAAAATATACTTTACAAGTTATTTTCGTATAATTAAGAAATGTTTTAAAGGAAAAATAAGTTCAAATAACATAAAAGCTATTCCCCCCCCCCCCAAATCAGCTCCAAACTTCCCCAAATAAGTTTTCACCAGAAAAGACAAAAAGATGAGCATTTTTGTCTGGCACGGTACCAAGGTACCACTAAATTTAGTGGTACCGTGTGTGATTTAGTGGAGCCGTACCTTCATAACGGCCAGATTTTTTCTTCCCATAAATACCAGCCCACTTCACAGATTTTGGGCATCCTTTTTCACACAGAACTTTCTGAGTTCAATACCCTTAACAGATTTTCTCTTCTTGATCATTTAGTTTAGTTTTTCTTTTGTTTAAGAGTGATCCAATCATCCAACCTAGAGATCCTCTTCATTCCTCTTCAAGTGCAAGAGAAGAACACAAGGTATCCAAGTAGATACAAAGTATTGTAGTTGTAGTTAGAGCACTTGTAACATTTGTTATACACTTGATTGTATCATAGTATACATCAAGATCATTTTTCTTTTGAGAGTTTGTAAGGGAAGATCATTGTGATCTTTTAGAGATATTGAATATCTCTAGTAGCCATTGGGCTTGTGTGTTGATCAAGTTGATCAAGGGTAGATAGGGTAGATTGAGTCAAGTGAGGGTTGATCATTGTGAACTTGTAGAGATCTTGGAGATCTCTTGAAGCCATTGGGCGTGTGTGATTGATCAAGTGGATCATAGGTAGATTGGGTAGATCGAGTCTTGTGTGATTGTGTGAAGTAGAAAGGATCAAGTAGATCATGGTAGATTGGTGCTAGCTAAGATTAGCACTCGACATTTAGCTTAGGGTCGGAAATTGGATAAGCGACGTTGTACGGTTTTCTCCGCCTGAAGGGAGGTCTTGTTGACATAGTGCTTGAAACTCTCGAGTGTGGTACTCGAGGAGTGAAGTAGGGCGAAGAAGAGCTTCATGATCGAACCACTATAAATCTCTTTGTCCCGGTTTGATCTTTCCATCTCTTTCCTTTACTTTCATTTAGTTATATTCTGTTTATATTGCATAGTGTAGTGTAGTGTTCATATTGGTGTTGTTTGATCACACGTAAGATTCGAATCAATGTTTTCAATAGAAAAGATTTTAAAACAAATTAAAAACCGTTAAAACTATTCAACCCCCCCCCCCTTCTAGTTTTCCACAGTTATTCGTAATCATATTTTGCCTCAACGTACATTCAACACCTCTCGACGTCTCAAGTCCTCGTATGCTACAACACAGGTTCGTACATGTTTGTTATGTGGCATTATGATCAAACCCCTTAACAAATCATTTAGAATGTTTAAAATACGTTTAGAGTCATTAAGTATTTTAAAAGGTTAACCATTCTATTTTGAACCTCATTTTACATTTTGCATATACAAGTATTTTTACTTGTACATCATGCTTCCTAAGTTTTATTCATGTCAAAATAGAATAAGTGCCACATTAGGTGTCAAAGTGCACTTTAGGTGTCAAAATAGGATAAGTGCCACATTAGGTGTCAAAGTGCACTTTAGGTGTCAAACTAAGACAAATGTGTTTACATGCTTCTAAAAATGATTTTAATGACATAATAACTTAAGTCCTATAATAGCATAACTAGTTTAACATTTTTAGTACCACATAACTAACATGGTATAACTTGTTAAACATATATCAACTACTTAAGTAATTCATTTTACAAGTTAACTTTCTTATATACTTAAATCAAAAAGAAAATGTCTTATTACCTCATGCATAGTGTCATAAAATCCATAAAATCTCTGCAAATATCCCTTGGAAAGATCGTGTGTTGATTTGGAAAGATTGTGTGCAAAATCCAAGAAAATCTTTCTGATCCCAAGGAACCCTTTTTTATAACGGAAGGAACCCTCTTTTTGGTTCCGTGGGATACGTGGGTCTCTGAGTTTGTTTGCCTATAAATAGAAGCCCATTGTTCACTCATTTACTCACCACTTGAAAACACACTTTCTCTATCCTCCAGCATACATTTAGATCAGCCATTAACAATGTAGTAACACTCATAAACACACTCTTAACACATGATCATAATGCTTCTAACTTTCATTATGTTGTAAGCATTCTCCCAAAATGATCCTCCAAAGGAAGCTCAGAGATCTTCCATTCTCATCCACCACAAGCATACATACATGAAGATACATCACAGCAAGCTTAGGGAACTTGTGATCTTCATCCATTGAAGGCTTCCTATCAATGGAAGTTCATTTAGATTAGTCATTTGTATCCATTAGACATTTATGTCTTGGATCATCACTGTACATTTGTAACACTCATTCCATCTCATAAGGGTTATAGGTTTGGTGTGTTTTAGTTGTAAAACACCAAGTTTGACGATTTTTTGTGTTGGGCCTCAAAATATAACGGGAGTGGCTATACCCAAGAAAGAACTAGACATCTAGCTTAGTGTCGGAAAAATTATATAG
The DNA here is from genome assembly GCA_021014915.2 of Artemisia tridentata subsp. tridentata. Taxonomy (NCBI): domain Eukaryota; kingdom Viridiplantae; phylum Streptophyta; class Magnoliopsida; order Asterales; family Asteraceae; genus Artemisia; species Artemisia tridentata. Next base: position 312,979,459 of record CP139504.1, read on the forward strand.
GCGACGTCAGGTTTATACCGGAAAAAGTGTAAGCGATGTTTGTAAAGGTTTTCTCCACCGAGAAGGGAGCTTGTTGATTTAGTGAAGTAACTCTCGAGTTGGGTACTCGGGGAGTGGAGTAGGGCGGAAAGGAGATCCGTGACCGAACCACTATAAATCCTCGTGTCCGGTTTGCACTTTCCTTTTACTTAATGCTTTACTTTTATACTTGCACTATATTATTGCCTGCGTTGTGACTTAATGGTTATGCTTGTATGACAACTTGTTTCACTGTATGCTTATATTAGTCATAAACTATAATTGGGACTTTTCATATTACAACAAGCCTGATCGGATATTTGATACAACAAGTTTTAAGGTTTTAAAACAGTAATGTATTCACCCCTCCTCTACGTTTTCACACCATGGGCAATCTTCTGGTTGGATCCCTGAAATATGTCGTGTGAGTTGTTAAAGAGGACTGAGAGATGTTTTCTTTGGGATTTGGCTTACAGACAACAAATTGTAGGCAAAGGATGGGATGTAAAAAACATTGTGTAGTGTGAGTTGTGGTTTAATCATAACAGAACAAGTAATGGTCACCATTTTGTGATGACCATTTGGGAGTGATACAATGATACGTGTGGTGAGATGTTTGGTGTTAAACATGAGTGATAGTAGGTCGCATATGTGATCAGTGGTACCACTGTCACATACCCAAGCATGTTTAATTTGAGCAATACAAGAGGCAATAAACAAGTATCTACCTGCAACTAGAATCTTTGCGTCAACTGTCCCTTGAGAGTTCTGTAACATCAGCATCACTTGGTTGAGTTGGTTTTGCAGCATGTCCATTTTAGTAAACACTGCAGCATATTTAGTTGACTCCTTCACTCCACTGGTTGATGCAACATCTAGTCCAACAGCCATGTTCTCAATCCTTGGCTTGTGGTCATTTGTCCTATTAGCTGGTCTTGTTTTGCCATGAAGGGGATGACCAACAGGGTAGCCCACAAGTTGGTAGCATTCACTCTTATAGTGTCCCTCTTTTTGGCAGTTACCACAATATAAACCTTGCTTTAATGTGCTTCTCCTATTGTTTCCATCATTCCTATAGTTACCACTATTAGAAGGTGTGTTGGTTTGCCTTTGATATGTCTGTGTGGAATGGTTGTTATTTGCATAAGTAGACATAACATTGGGGTTCAATTTCCTAGGAGTGATAGTCTCTCTTTTCTTTTTTTCCTGCCTAAGCATACTATAGGCTTTTCTTGCATTAGTTAAGGGCTGCATTAACAAAATTTGGCCTCTTAAGTTTGCAAAACTCTCATCTAATCCCATCAAAAATTGAATCAACCTTTTCCTATTTTCTCTTGCACCATTCAGCCTACCATTCTCACAAGTACAGTTACAAACACACATGTCTGGTGCTTCTAAAGCATCCATTTCATCCTAATATCCTTTAAACCTCTAATAAAACACCTCAACTGAGCAGTTTGATTGTTTTAATTGGGCTATATCATTGCTTAACTGGTAAATCCTATGCCCATCAAATTGGGAGTAATGTTCTTGCAATTTTAACCATAAAGCAGATGCAGTATTAACAAAGCTTAAATTTGTACTTATCTGATTAGAAACTGTGTTAAGAATCCAGGAAATGATCATGCCATTGTTCCGTTCCCATAAGGCCCTTAATGGTGACTCTTGAGTAGGTTCTGGATATTCTTTGGTGATGATCTTGAACTTATTCTTTGCATTAAGAGCAATCGTCATTGAATGCCTCCATGAGCTGTAGTTTTCCGATCCAAGAAGTTTCTTGGAGATTAAGACCAAGCCTGGATGATCATTTTGATGAAGAAATAAGGGGTGGTTAACTGAATCTGTGTCTTCTGATTGTGAGCTTATTTCTCCAGAGAAATTTGGTGGTGTTTTTGACGGATTAGGTGGTGGTTGCGACTGGGTAAGTGGTTGTGGTGGTGTAACCATTGTGTAATTGTTGTGATTGATAGTTCTTTGATTGTAATTTTGTCGATCGGAAAAAATGGTTGAATTTGGGGAAAATTTTTGGTGATCCGAAAAAGTTTGTTATGGTGGCTCTTGATTGTTTGTTACGGTGGTTATGTCATCGGAGATGGCTCTGATACCATATCACGAAACAAAATTGAGAGAGAAATGATTTATTGATAAAGTGTAAATGTTTTCATTACATTGAAATGAAGGAGGTAATACTATTTACACAAGTATTACAAGTAACTTTCAAAACAGTTACATAACTAACTAAAATGTAGTAAGATATTTTTTATGCCTAATACAATGAGATGAGATACTGATTGATTTCCTTTGTAAATTTGACCATATTTGCATTGTCTCCATTATCCCCCCCCCCCCAAGTAGGCAGTATGTAAGGACCACACATGCCTAACTTGGAAAGGCATTGATGAAAAGGACAAGTATGCAGAGCCTTGGAGAGAATGTCTGCTGTTTGGGCAGTTTTTAGTACAAAGATAGGAATAATTTGCCCTGCCTTCAATTTATCCCTCACAAAATGGCAATAAATTTATATGTTCTTAGTCCTAGCATGTTGTACAGGATTAGATGCTAGGGCTATAGCTGAAGCATTATCACAGAATACCTTGACTCATTTAGTAGATTTGATGTGTAGATCCTTGAGAAGTGAAAGAAGCCTTGTTATATCACAAGAGCAATCTGCCAAAGCTCTGTATTCTACCTCTATGGAGGATCTAGAAACCACATTTTGCTTTTTAGAGTACCATGTGATCAAGCTTTTGCCAAGAAATATTCCAAAACCTGATATAGATCTTCTAGATGAAGGGCAATTAGCCCAATCACTGTCACAATAGGCCTGCAAAGTAGGAGATGTGTATCTGGGAAAGAAAGACCTTGCCCTGGACTCAACTTGATATACCTGATAACTCTCATCTAGGCTTTTAAGTGAGGTGTATGAGGTGATTGAGAAAACAGGCTGAGTAGTTATGCCGCAAAAGCTATGTTAGGCCTGCTAATTGTGAGGTAAATCAACTTGCCAACAAGGGTTCTGTAGAATGATGGATCTGCAAGTGGTTCACCTTCATCATAGGTCAGTTTAACATTAGGATTGAGAGGGTTTTGGCATGTTTTGTGTTCATGAGTCCAACATGTTCAATGAGGTCCAAGGCATATTTCCTTTGTGTCATGACAATTCCTTTTGAACTTCTGACAAATTCTATCCAAAGGTAGTAATTCAGTTATCCAAGGTCTTTGATACTGAATTGGTGGTGAAGTTTCTCTTTGATGAGGTTGATGGAAGACAATGAGTTGCCTGCTAAGAGAATATCATCCAAATAGATTAAGAGAACCATGGAAACTATGTGGGTGTAACAGGTAAAGAGGGATGTGTCTGAATGGCTTTGTGTGAAACCAAGGGATAGGAGAAAGGTGGTAAGCTTGATGTAACATTTCTTATTAGCTTGTTTTAATCCGTACAAGGATTTCTTGAGTCTGCATACAGAGTTTGGAGGGTGAGCTTTGTTGTAAGCACTGGGATGAGACATGTATACATCCTCATTGAGATCACCATGAAGGAAGGCATTGTTAATGTCCAATTGGTGGATGTACCAGTTAGAAATAGAAGCCACAGCAAGTATTGTCCTGACAATTGTCATCTTTGCTACTGGAGCAAAGGTCTCTGTATAATCCACTCCTGCTTTTTGGTTGAATCACTTGGCCACTAATCTTGCCTTGAACTTGTCTATTGTACCATCAGCCTTGTACTTGAATCCTGAACACCCATTTGCTGCCAATGAGTTGTTTGAAGGGGGAGGAGTGGTGACTTTCGAAGTTTTATTTTCCTCTAGAGTTGATATTTCCTTGTTCATTGCCTCTATCCATTTGGGGTGTTTGGAAGCTTGGGTATAGGAAGTGGGTTCTTTTTCTTGATTAAATGAATTGATAAGATGTAGTGTTGAAGGTTTGGTAATGTTAGAGTAATTAATGAAGTGTGATGTGTGGTGTTTACTGTAAAGTGTGTTTGAAGAAGAGGTTGGTTTGTAATGCTGGATGTCTTTAAGTTTGGTGGGAGTATGTTTGGTTCTGTGTGAAGTTCTAGGTAAAGGTGGTTAAGTCTTTGTGAGTGAAGGTTGTGTTGGTGATATGATGGGCTTTGTGGATGGTGGAATGGTGTTTGATTATGATGTATCATAAGTAGAGTCTGTGGTTGTGTTAGGTTCTAATGATGGTTTAGGGCGGGTTGTGTTGGGAGATATTGTTGGGTGGACTGGTTCTGCTAAGATGGGGTGGTCTGAATTGGGAGAAGGTGGAGCAGGGGAATCTAATGGGAATGGTGTTTGGGGAGTGACAGTTGGTGAAGGAGTTGGGTGTGGAAAGAAAATTGGTGAAGGTGATGAGTTGTATGTTTGAGATTGTGGAGTGTGAAAGGGAAATATGTTTTCTTGAAATGTCACATGTCTGCTGACAAAGATTTTGTATGTCACTTGGGAGAGTAAAAGGTAACCTTTTTGGTTTTGATGATAACCAAGTAGGATTGAGGGAATGGCTCTGGGGGAGAATTTGTTAGGTGTATGAGTGGATGCATAGGCTAGACATCTTATAGCTTTGATGTTTGAAAGGTCAGGGGGTGTTTGGAATAGTGTTTCATAGGGACCTTTTCTGTCAAGTTAGGTGGAAGGTAGTCTGTTGATAAGGTAGGTTGCAGCTAGATGGCTATATCCCCATAGATGAATAGGAAAAATTAGCTTGAAATTGTATAGACCTAGCCACTTCTAGCAGGTGTTTGTGCTTTCTCTCAGCACCCCCATTTTGTTGTGTATTGGGACACGAGGTTTGGTGTATGATTCCTTTGGTTTGAAGGAATTTAGTGAGTGAGTGATTGATGAACTCTGTACCATTGTCACTTCTTAAAACTTTGATGGTTGTTTTGAATTGATTTTGAACATAATAGTAGAAATTTTTCAGGGTAAATGTAACATGTTGTTTTGTTAGGATTAAATAAGTCTCTGTGGTTCTTGAAAAATCATCAACAAGTGCCAGGAAATAATTACAGTTATTGAGGGTGTTATGTTTGTATGGACCCCATGTATCAGCATGGATGAGTTCAAATTTTGCTTGTGCATGTGAAACACTTGATGTAAAAGGCAAAGCAGTTTGTTTAGCCAAAGGGCAAATGTTGCATTGAAAATTGGTAACAGTACTTGGAATAAAAGTTAAGGATTTTATTTGCTTTTGAATATGTACAGATGGTTGGCCTAATATCAAATGCCACAAATGAGAATCTTACAAATGATATTTACCGATGAATTTTGTGTAGCAGGTGGTGTAGAAGGATCAGGGGTGATGATGTAGAGTCCATCATATAGTATCCCATGGGCAATCTTCTGGATGGTTACCTGAAATATGCAGTGTGAGTTATTAAAGAGGACTGAGAGAGATGTTTTCTTTGTGATTTGGCTTACAGACAACAAATTGTAGGCAAAGGATGTGATGTAAAAAACATTGTGTAGTGTGAGTTGTGGTTTAATCCTAACAGAACCAGTAATGGTCACCATTGTCTGATCACCATTTGGGAGTGATACAATGATAGGTGTGGTGAGATGTTTGGTGTTAAACATGAGTGATAATAGGTTGCATATGTGATCAGTGGCACCACTGTCACAAACCCAAGCATGTTTAATGTGAGCAATACAAGAGGCAATAAACAAGTATCTACCTGTAGCTAGAATCTTTGGGTCAACTGTCCCTTGAGTGTTCTGCAACATCAGCATCACTTGGTTAAGTTGGTTTTGAAGCTTTTCCATTTTAGCAAACACTACAGCATCTTCAGTTGACTCTTTCACTCTATTGGTTGATGCAACATCTGGTCCAACAGCCATGTTTACAGTCCTTGGCTGGTGGTCATTTGGCCTATTAGCTAGTCTTGTTTTGCCATGAAGGTGATGACCAACAGGGTAGCCTACAAGTTAGTAGCAGGTTCGTGCACAAGTATATATATTATAGCAAGAAAAACCCGACCAAAAGGTAAATTCTCTCTCTAACCAAGAGTGAATATACCGAGAGGTCAAAGAAATTCAAACCAAATATTTACCGGAAGTAGTTTATTTTTCCCGGGTCGTTAAGTTCCGATGAAGTGTTAATGGAACTTTGAATTCCGTTTGTGATCGGATGATCAGAATAATTGAGATATTTTGGGATTACGTCTAAAAACAGAAAACATATACTAAAAAGCAACTTATAAGCATATAAAATAAGTAAGTAAAGCACAAATAAGCAAAAACGTAAATTAAATTTAAAAACGGGCTCTTACAAGAATTAAACGAGCCTAAGAAAACCTAAAAATCAAAAATTAACCCTAGATGTGTAAATTTGGTTCCTAAAAGTCCTAAGTGATTAAAATTAAATTTAGAAAAATAATTTTATTTTTTTGCTTTTTATTTTATTTTTAATGAATTAAAAACACTTTTGGACTAAAAATAATATTAAAAATACTAAATTAAAATGGAAAATTCTGTAAAACTACTTTAAGCTGTATGGAACTTAGGAAAAATAAAAAGGAATCGACAGCTTATTTGCATAAGCTGAGAATAAGCCAACAAGCAAAATAAACTAAAAGGAAAAAAAAAAACTTAAGTAAATATCAAGTGCACCCTTAGTCGAAAAAGACCCAAGGGCGCAGTTGGTATTGGTGTGGTGAGGTAAAACGGCTGAGGTTTGGTTGAGGTCAGGGGTTCAAGCCCTGCTCACCCTTGACTTCCCAACTTCCCGTTTTTTATTTTTTTTACAAAAAACTTTTAAGGAACTTTTTAACCACTTAAAAATAAGAACTTTTAATGAAAGCAACTTTTTTATATTCAGTTAAATAAGCTGGATTAAGCTGAACTGAAAAACAGTTTTGCAAAGAAAACAAAAGTTAAATGGCTAAACTAAATAAGCCAATAAGCTGCTAAAAACTTAATACTAACCTAATAAGCTATGAGAAATCTAAAAACTAACTTAATAAGCAATACTAACCTATATTAAGCAATCATAATAAGCTAACAGCCAAAAACTAAATTAAGCCAAATACCAAATCTGACAGCTTAAACAGCCTAAGAGGGCTACTTTGAGCTACTAAATAAGCTAGTTAAACAATAAGCGATACCCTAAAACCTAAAAACAGATTAAGCTAGGCTAACAAAGAGTTCACAAAGCCATTTTAAGACATTTTAGAGCTTATTAGGTGCTTGAAAATAAGCTGTGAAATAGACAGCTTAAGACACTATTGAAGACTGATACTACTTGAAACAGACCTGATATACTACTTTAGACACTGAAAATAAGCTACCTAAAGCTTATGAAATAAGCTATAAACTAAAAAACAGCAAAGAACACCCACTAATGAGCTTATAAAACCAATTCCAAGCAATCTGAGCTTATAGTTAGCTTAAAAATAAGCTGATATTGAAGGACATTTATACTATTATCTTTGGCTTTTTGTAATTATATGAAAACTTGTAGACAACAAAATTGGTCACAAATCTATTAAACACTTAACCAGAAGTTGTCAAACTTATCTTAACTGAATTATGACTCAAAACACAACACTTGAAAGACCTATTTATGACTTTTTCAAAATAAGCTAATATAATGAGTTTTAAGCTATGAAATTTAGAAAATTAAGCTAAAATCTATGAAACTTGTTAAAACTGGTTTAAATTCTTTAAAAACTACTTTATAGACTATTTTTAAGCTTAAACAAATTGAGTTAATGGACAAAACACATACTAGCAGTACTAACTTATAGTTAGTACTGATATGCCAAACACCCTTTTAAAACGCTGAGAACTGAGGTTTAAACTAATTTAAGCTATAAAACTCATGTTTTATTGAAAATAGATTAACAATAAGTGAATTGAAAGGTTTTTAAGCAAAAGTTTATAAGAAATAAGCACTTAACCTATAAGCAAAGCTTATTGGCTATTTTGATAACAAAAACACTTATAAGAACAAGTAACTTTTAGCCCACAAAATAAGCAACTAAAACAATAGATCTACTACTAAATATCATATAAAAGACAGATAAAACACAAATAAGCATATAATAAGCAGAAATCAACAATAAGCAATTTTATAAGCTAACAAAGGTAAAAATATAACTCACTTGGTCCTTTTCTCAAACAAGGACTAAATATGCTCCAAAAGCTGATCTACAAGCTCCATCTTGTTCAAAAGAAGCTGGTAAAGTCGAATAAGCCCATCCAAATCTGGCTTATCATCCAAAATGCTTATTTCACCTTTAAGCCAAATTGCTTAAACCAAATTGAGTACAATTCAAGCTTGAGTAACAGAAGCTCAAAACAAGCTATGAAAAAGCTTGTTTGAGGTCTAAACAGTATTTAAGGAGAGATCTTATTGAGAGCTTATTAGAGCTTATTGAGAGCTTACAACCAAATAAGAACATTTTAAACAATAAAGTAAAAGAGACAATGAAATAAGATAAAATGAATTTTATTAAGACTTAAAATTTATGAAAATACTTAAAATTAAGACAGAATTTAAAAGAAAATAAGCACTAAATAAGCTAATACAAGACACTAAAATCAAGATTCAAAAAAAAAAACTTCTTTTGTGCTTGAGAAGAGGTCCAATTTATAGCCAATCCAGGGAGCTTTTAGGGTTTCGTCCATCAAATCACAGCCCTTCAATCAATTATGTCGACATCATGCTCTAATCCATGCCCTTGGATCAAGTGCCACATCGCATACACCAATCATGAGCTTTAGATTTTCCAGCGTGTACCTAATATGAGCTCATTCCCTGCTTTGTCAACCTTCTAGAAGGGGAAAGAATCCAAGGATTTAACCCATACAAGTTAACCAGAGGTGAAGGGGAGAGGAAGGTAAATAGTGAAACAGTATTTGGCGCCTTCTTTTTTACTAGGGTGAAAGGGTTTGATTCGGGTTAAAAGGGTTGGATCCGGGTTTAATTATTGGTAATGGGCTTTTGGTATTGTTGGGTTTATTATTTGGCTTGGGCTTTTGAGTATATTTATCAGGTAATGGATTAAGATTTAACAAAGTTAGTTAAAGGACTAACTTTTCAAATTGATAAGGACTCGTGATGAAAATTATTATGGACTTTTGATGTAGATGATTTAACATGAGAGTTTGGTTTTGTAATTTTGGGTTTATGGCTGATAAAAAAATATAGAATCACATCTCCGGCCTCGACTTTTCACGCTCTTTCCATTCTCGTGTTCGTTTTTGTCTACTTTGTCTTTCTTTTTGTCCTTTTCTCATATCCGTTACCCGCACATGAAAAAACACAAAAACAAGCATATATTTGGCATTTATGATCAGTTTTTAGTCATTTGATTCCGCTTTTTTATAAAGAAAAGGTATGTGATTTAATACATACCAAAATCCCCTTGACTAAAGTATTGTCGTATCCTCACGCAATGTCATCACATCACGCTTTTAAAACCAAAAATTTCAAGCCTCTTTTTACTAAAAATTTTGAAAAGTAGCAAAATGTTCCCCAAAAGAGATTAAAAAATTAATAGTTCTAAAAACGCCCCATTTAACCATTTTATCCAATATAATATCTTTTTGTATTTTTCTTTTTATGACGGAATGTTGACTTTCATTATTTAACAAATAACTTTTAGGTTCACGGAGTAAGAAGCACTTTTCATGAAAAACGTCCATATGGATAAAATTCATCGTCCTTGATTTTTCACAAGTCCCCATACCAAGCTTAAAAAGGAAATCATTGTTTAAAACAAGTTAGATGCCAACACTACCAATAGATGCTAATTGTGTACGCTCAGCTACTTCTTGCTCCCTTATTCCTATTTCCTCTAAGTATTTTATTAAAAATAAGCTTTTCTTGTTTCCATAGATTTTTAGTCCGATAAAGGCACCAAGTTTAGATGCTAACTAGTTTAAAATCCTTCCCTCGAGAACCGTTGCCCATATTAATGAGGTCCACATCAAGGTCCTAATTTAACACGATTTAAGGGATATCCTTTTTATTTCGACCAAAACAACTCACCTACGAGTCCATAGACAGAAGCTTTATTAGGATATCTCCGGAGTCGAAATTTGGCATTATTAACATTATTAAGCACATATTAGTCCTCGGCCTTTTAAACAACCAAAACAACGGCAGCTAACCGTCAGGAATCAGGAGTCTTATTTTGACCTTGGAAAATTTTCCTTTGCCTTTTTTAAGTTTGAGTCAACGGGAGCGAACCGTCAGGAAACATAAAACTTTTATAGCTTTCGATTATTATTATTTGGTTTCTTATTACATATTGTGCCAAATCATGAGCCTTACGGTCTTTCAACATTCGAAACAATAGCACGTACTATCAGGAATCAGTTGTATTATTTCCCCGTAACACTGGCAGTACCTTGATGTGTACCCAACTCTCATAAGCAAGAATTCTCTAAAGAAGGAGTAAAAATTAATTATCGCCAAAACCATGCACCTTTAGTTATTGAAATTTTATATTTTTGGGTTTATATAGTTGATGGGAGCAAAAAGCCAGAATTAACCTCTATGAGCTCTAAAGAGATCCAACTACTCTACGTTTAGCATCTAACTTCTATTCAACTCTATCAATTTTCGTTCTTCGCAAACTTAAAATCTTAATTAATAAGATCCGCGAATGCTTAGTCTAATAAAATCAAGCTGCGCATATTTAAAGTCAATTATGGAAACTTGCAAATTCTTGCTAGAATTCACGTTTAATAGCTTCTTGTATATGAGACTAGCAAAACTTTCAATTATAAAGGTTAAGGGGAGAAGCTAGAGCTCAACACGCTCGATCAAGTCAAAATTTTGTTCCTACTCTCACCAACGGAAAGTCAACAATGTGTCAAAACACTTATAATATTTTTGCAAAAATTTTTAAATTTTTTCATTTTTTTGGAATTTTGGAGGAAAAACGGGGTTGCGAGAGTATAAGGCAAAATGCAAGGTAAAATCAAATCGAAAGATTACCCCCCCCCCCTCCCGACTAAAACGAGACATTGTCCTCAATGTTTTGAAATAAGGGTTCTCTTATGCAAATCTAAAGCCGTTTATTAATTATGCTAATAGATAAACATTAATCGATAAGATTTAGGATATCGGATTTCCCAATAAGCACTTAAGGATGAAACTCGAGTGGATGAAAGACAAAACCACGAGCACGAGAGTCTTCATAATTTGGGCAAATCCTGGACATAAAACAAACAAACACGAAACACCATAAATGGAAGAGGTGGGCCTCCTCACGTTACACTTATTAGAAAATAGAAAGAAGATAGAAACACGGGTTGCCTCCCGAGAAACGCTTGTTTATTATCAAGTCATTTTGCTTGACTAGCTCCGAATTTAATTGTTGGTTTGGAGATCCGGGACAACCATGGATGGTACGTCCCCTCCAAAATATTGTTTGAGTCTATGATCGTTCACCTTGAAGTTGGGGCCGTTGGGTTGAGATAACTCGACGGTTCCATAAGGGAAAACTTGAGCAATGGTGAACGGTCCAGACCAACGGGTTTTTAGCTTGCCCGAGAAAATCTTTAATCGAGAATAGAAGAGAAGGACTCTATCACCAAAATTAAAGACGTGGTTTTTAATTTTAGAGTCATGAATCTTCTTCATTTTCTCTTTGTAGATCAAAGAGTTCTCATAGGCTTGATCCCTAAGTTCATTTAATTCATTCATTTGAATTTTTCGATGATCACCCGCGGTCTTAAGGTCAAAATTACAATGTTTTAAGGCCCAGTAGGCCTTATGTTCAAGCTCTATGGGGAGATGACAAGCCTTTCCGTAAACTAACTTATAAGGGGTGCACCCAATGGGTGTTTTGAAGGTGGTACGGAAGGCCCATAATGCTTCATCTAACTTATCGACCCATGAGGCCCGATTTTCTCCTACGGTCCATTCTAAAATACGCTTCAAACCACGATTGGAAACCTCTACTTGTCCGCTCGTCTGTAGGTGATACGCGGTAGAAAGACGGTGAGTCACTCCATATTTAAGCATAACTTTCGCATATTGATCATTACAAAAATGAGTACCGCGATCACTTATAATAGCACGAGGAGTTCCAAATCGGGAAAATAGACTCTTAAAAAATTTTCCAACAACTCGGGCATCATTAGTGGGGAGCGCCTTTGCTTCAACCCATTTTGAAAAATAATTGACGGCCACAAGAATATACTTGTTCCCTCGAGAAGATAGGAACGGAACCATAAAATCGATGCCCCAAACGTCAAAGATCTCGCAAACTTGGATTGCATTTCGACGCATTTCGTCCTTTTGCGAGATTTTTCCTTGACGTTGGCAAGAGTCACATGACTTTACCAAGTCGTGTGCATCACGGTAAATAGTCGGCCAATAAAAACCGGAATCAAAGACTTTCTTAGCGGTGTAGTTGGCACCATGATGTCCCCCGGTGGGTCCATTATGACAAGCCGTGAGGATATCAGTGGCTTCTTGGCCGTGAACACATCGTCTAATCACTTGATCCGCACAAATCTTAAACAAATGGGGTTCGTCCCAAAAATAATGTTTTACATCCTTAAAGAATTTCTTCTTTTGTTGGGACGACATCCCTTTCACAACAAAATTCCCCGCATGGTAATTTGCAATCTCGACAAACCATGGGGTATTAGAATCATTTTTAAGTGATCATTCCAAGTGTCTCGAGAGGAAATGTTTCAGTAATTTCCGTTTTCTCGAGAACACTTTGATGAGGATTTTCTAGTCTAGACAAATGGTCGGCGGCAAGATTCTCCGCTCCTTTTTTATCACGAATAATGACATCAAATTCTTGGGGAAGGAGGATCCACCGAAGCAATCTCAGCTTAGCATTTTTCTTAGCAAGGAGATATTTAAGAGCCGAATGATCCGTATACACTATGGTCTTTGATAAGACGAGATAAGGTCTAAATTTCTCAAAAGCATAGATGACGGCTAATAACTCTTTTTCAGTAGTGGTATAATGAGATTGGGCATTGGTCATCGTCTTACTCGCATAGTGTATCGGCTGAAAATATTTGGTCCTACGTTGCCCCAAGACGGCCCCGATAGAAAAATCACTAGCATCACACATAATTTCAAAGGGCAAGTCCCAATCGGGGGCAACCAAAATCGGTGCTTCCGTTAATTTCTTCATAAGAATTTCAAATGCTTCGATGCATTCTTTAGAGAAGAAAAATGGAGTATCTTTTTCTAGAAGGTGGGTTAGTGGCCGGGCGATTTTAGAAAAATGTTGAATAAATCGACAATAAAAACCGGCATGACCAAGGAAACTTCGAATTCCTTTAACGGTGGTGGGATGAGGTAGCTTAGCGATAACATCGACTTTAGCTCGATCGACCTCAATCTCGGATTTGGAAATCATACGGCCGAGGACAATGCCCTCTTTAACCATGAAGTGGCACTTCTCCCAATTTAGAACAAGATTTGTGTCTTTACACCGTTTTAGCATTTTGTCTAAATGGGAGAGGCAAGATGTAAAAGAATTTCCATAAACCGTAAAATCATGCATAAAAACTTCCATTGTTTTCTTGATCATATCATGAAAAATGGCCATTATGCACCTTTGGAATGTGCCCGGAGCATTGCATAAGCCGAAGGGAATACGTCGGTAGGCAAACGTACCATAAGGGTAAGTGAAGGTAGTATTTTCTTGGTCTTGTGGGTCAATCGGGATTTAAAAATATCTAGAAAAACCATCGAGAAAACAATAATACTCATTTCCCGCTAAACGTTCGAGCATTTGGTCCATAAAAGGGAGCGAAAAATGGTCTTTATGAGTCACCTCATTAAGCTTACGATAGTCAATACACACTCTCCATCCGGTGATGAGATGTGTGGGAATTAACTCATTATCTTCATTGCTTACGACGGTCATTCCCCCTTTCTCGAGGAGTAACTTCTCGAAGAGTAGAATGTGACGGGTCATCATTGAGTAACTTCTCGAGGAATAGAATGTCTCCCTCCGGATCAAAGTATGTTTCATCAATTTCTGGTGAAATTGAGTCGTCAGAAGCAAGAAAGGCATCGACCTCTTCCAAGAGAAAATCACTTCCCTTAAACGGAGTGAGGGAAGGAGAAGAGTCGGAAATGATAGGTTTAGAAGTCGGAGTGGTACTGCCACACGGAGAATTTTTCAAAAATCCAAGAACTTCTCGAGCATACTCCTTAGAAGCAATATCTATGACATCGATTTGATTAACCGATATATCATCGTAATTAGAGGAGTTTCTCGAAGTTTGATCGAGAATAAAAGTTACGGCTTCATTATTAACACGAAGGGTTATTTCTTCACCATAAACATCAATTAAAGCACATCCCGTCCTCAAGAAAGCTCTCCCGAGAATGAGGGGAACCCGAGGATTGGCATCAAAATCAACGACTACAAAGTCAGCCCAAAAATGGAACTTTCCTACTTTTACGAAGACATCTTCGGTGACACCGATCGGATGAGTAATTGAACGGTCCGCAAGCTCGAGTTCCATATTAGTAGGAGTGAGTTCGGGAAGGTAAAGCTTTTTCCATACGGAAAGAGGCATAAGATTGATGCTAGCGCCAAGATCGGCCAAGGCTAAGCATTCAGCCATTCCCGGAAATTCACACAGAATAAGATACTTGTCGGGGTCTTCAAGTTTTTCGGGTAACTTTTTGAGAAGAACCGCCAAACAACGCTCATTTAATGGGGTTTTAGCAAATTCAAATAATTTTTCCTTATTACTCAGCAAACTCTTAATTATCGAAGCAAATTTAGGCAAGAGAATAAGAGCATCCGCGAAGCTAATATCGAAGTGTAAATCTTGAAAGATTTGGAAGAACTTTTCAATTTGATTATTATCTTGTTCGCGGTGCTTTTGATCATTAAGTCTCGACGGGTAAGGTATTGACAGTTTAGGATTAGACTTAACTTGAGCAACTTCTGGCTCAGAAACTGGAATTTGGACAACTGGAGGTTGGACGTTTTCGGTACTTACCTTATTATTAGGAGGCACCGTGTCCTTTTTCACCTTGGTTTCACGTTCCACTACTTTAGGAGGAGAAGAAGAAGTAGTAGGAATCGTAGGTCCTTCATAAGCAACACCACTTTGGGTGGTGATAGCGCTCGTGCCATGTTTCTGGTTAGCAATGGTATTGCTAGGAAGAGAACGCGAACTCGAGGGTTGATTCATTTGCATAAAACTACTCATCATGTTCTTAAGCTCATTCGTTTGTCGAGTCAACGTAGTATCAATTTCTTTCCTAAGCTCAACCTTAATATTGTTGATTTGATTTTGCATAGCTCGCATGCAAACATCATTCGTCTTCATCCAGTTTGAAAAATCATGAGAAGGTCCAACTTGAGGAGGAGGAGGTTGATAAATTTGATGAGGTAGAGCTTGGTAATTTTGGTTACCTTGATTGAAATTTGTTCCACAGTTTTGGTGATAACCTTGATTAGCATTAAAACCTTGGTTATTTTGATTGAAACGGTTTTGATTGTTCTGAATGGAAGGAAAACTGGGTGGTCCCATTTGGTTACTAGAACGGTAATTAATTTCTCCTTGAGGAAGAAATCCTTGATGTTGATTGTAATTTGCTGCTGCCGCGGTAGCATTGAAAACGTTGCCATCGGTGGCTTGACAATCATAATAAGGATGGGGACCACTACATAAAAAACAACTTTCGGTAACGGTTTTAATGGGCTCTGGTTTTTGGTTTTGAATCTTAAGCTCTCTCATCATACATCTTATAGCATCTGTGAGTTCGGCCATCTCCGATGGATGTGCCGGTGAAGAAGAAGTAGAAGCATTCACTTTGGAAACAACCAGTTTGCTTCGTAAAGTGGGAACTTTCGATTTGTTCTCGATAATAGTCAAAATATCTCTCGGAGTTCAATTCAAAATATTGCCACCAGCGGCTGCATTAAGCGAATCCTGATCGGTTTGAGTCAAAGCATTATAAAACGTGTCGATTTGGTGCAATTCCGAAAAACTGTGACGTGGGCATTTACGAAGGAGATCTTTGAATCGTTCCCATGCCTCACCAAAATTTTCATCAGATCGTTTTTGAATATTTTTGATATCATTCTTAAGATTTTTCATCTTCGAAGGAGGAATGAAATGATTCACAAATTTAGAGACGAGATCTTCCCAAGTAGTAATCAAACGAGGGGGTTCTTTTTCAAGCCAAATTCGGGCTGCCCCCTCGAGAGAAAATGGGAATAACATCAACTTAATCGCGCTATGAGGAACATCCTGATATTTCATAGTCGAAGTCAAATTATTAAACCATCGGATGTAAGCGTGAGGATCGAACCTCTCGAAACCATGAAATTGGTTTGACGTTATAAGTTGAATTAAACCAGTTTTTAGCTCAAAATTCTCAGAAAGAATCGGTGGTAAAACAATAGCATCTCCGTAACCCTCGGTGGGTGCTTGGAGCAACTCAGACATAGTACGTGTATCCGCCATTTCGGTAATGAGAACTTCAACAAGAGTACGTATCTCGGGTACGTTTACTCGTTTGCTGCGTTGACGATAACGTTGAGTCGGTATTGTCGGAGATTTATTGATTAAATTCGATTGAGATCGAGTGAGCATAAACTAAAAACATAAAATTTAAAAGAAAAATAAATTTTGAAAAAGAAAATCTTTTTGGGTTTTTATATTTAGAAAAATTTGAAAAACAAATATTTTTGGTAATCGATTCGTCAACCGGTGCTCGGTAGCTCTCTAGAATTACTCGCAAAGTGGCGGAGAAACAAAGGTCCGCAATAAATGCTAATTAAAAACCCGTTTCTTTCGGTTTGACAATTTAATGTCAATCCTCCTTAAACCCCTCTTATAGGTTGTAATCTAAAGGTGAGCCGACATAACAATTGACTTCATGATTTCTTTTGTTGGTTTTTTTAATTTTTTTTGGTATTTTGAATACTTTAGGAAAACTATTCGTGATTTTTTTATTTTATTTTTTTGGTTTTTATAATAATATATGAAAATATTTACAAGATAAAACGATAAATTCACGGGAAAGGATCTTGAAATCACTAATCTTCAAACATAACTCGATATTCGTTTCATAACTTCCCCGACAGCGACGCCAAAAACTTGGATCATGCATAAGTGTATATATTATTTAGTAGAAAAACCGACCAAAGGTAAATTCTCTCTCTAACAAGAGTGAATATACGAGAGGTCATGAAATTCAAACCAATATTTACCGGAAGTAGTTTATTTTTCCCGGGTCGTTAAGTTCCGATGAAGTGTGAATGGAACTTTAAATTCCGTTTGTGATCGGATGATTAGAATAATTGAGATATTTTGGGATTATGTCTAAAAAGAGAAAACGTATACTAAAATGCAACTAATAAGCATATAAAATAAGTAAGTAAAGCACAAATAAGAAAAAACATAAATTAAACTAAAAAACGGGCTCTTACGGGAATTAAACGAGCCTAAGAAACCCTAAAAATAAAAAATTAACCCTAGATGTGTAGATTTGGTTCCTAAAAGTCCTAAATGATTAAAAATAATTTTAGAAACAAGAAATCTATTTTTTTTCCTTTTTTTTTTAATGAATTAAAAACACTTTTGGACTAAAAATAATACTAAAAATACTAAATTAATATGAAAAAATATAAAAAATTCGGGAAAACTACTTTAAGCTGTAAGGAACTTAGAAAAAATAAAAAGGAATCGATAGCTTATTTGCATAAGCTGGGAATAAGCTAACAAGCAAAATAAACTAAAAGGAAAAAAAAAAAGCTTAAGTAAATATCAAGTGCACCCTTAGTCGAAAAAGACCCAAGGGCGCAGTTGGTATTGCTGTGGTGTGGTAAAACGGTTGAGGTTTGGTTGAGGTCAGGCGTTCGAGCCCTGCTCACCCCTGACTTCCCAACTTCTCGTTTTTTATTTTTTTTTACAAAAAACTTTTTAAGGAACTTTTTAACCACTTAAAAATAAGAACTTTTAATGAAAGCAAGTTTTTTATATTTTGTTAAATAAGCTGAATTAAGCTGAACTAACAAACAGTTTTGCAAAGAAAATAAAAGCTAAATGGCTAACCTAAATAAGCTAATAAGCTGCTAAAAACTTAATACTAACCTAATAAGCTATAAGAAACCTAAAAACTAACTTAATAAGCAATACTAACCTATGTTAAGCAATCCTAATAAGCTAACAGCCAAAATCTAAATTAAGCCAAATACCAAATCTGATAGCTTAAACAGCGTAAGAGGGCTACTTTAAGCTACCAAATAAGCTAGTTAAACAATAAGCTATACCCTAAAACCTGAAAACAGATTAAGCTAAGCTAACAAAGAGTTCTCAAAACCATTTTAAGACATTTTAGAGCTTATTAGGTGCTTGAAAATAAGCTGTGAAACAGATAGCTTAAGACACTATTGAAGACTGATACTACTTGAAACAGACCTGATATGCTACTTTAGACACTAAAAATAAGCTACCTAAAGCTTATGGAATAAGCTATAAACTAAAAAACAGCAAAGAACACCCACTAATGTGCTTATAAAACCAATTCCAATCAATTTGAGCTTATAATTAGCTTAAAAATAAGCTGATATTGAAGGACAGTTAAACATTTAACCAGAAGTTGTGAAACTTATCTTAACTGAATTATGACTCAAAACACAACACTTGAAAGACCTTGATTGTATAATAAATTAGGGGTGTTGAGGTTGCGCCAAGCTTGTCTTTAACCTGAAATAAGAAATACTAAGACACTACGTTAAGTGATTGTGCAGGGGTTGGAACCTGTGAACCACCTTCGGCGTGCGAGTAAGTATGTGATAAGATAAGTTGGTAGTGAAATGAGAGAGTCGAGTTTGCATACTATTGTTCTAGCCCGTCTAAGCTATTTATAGGGTAGGAAATAGGCCTTATAGAGCTCTTGCACATAATTCGGAGATCATGGGGGCGTCCCATGATTTGTGGTAACCGCTAGGGCTTTGTGACCCATGATCTCTTCCTTGGCGGGAAAGCTCAAGGAGAAAGGGGACGTGGGTATGACTAGGTCAAGGTCGTTCTCCTTTCTAGTATCCTTAAAGGAGGTACCCCGAAGGGCTTAAGGCTTCGGTTGGTGGCTTCCCAACTGGTAACCATTTCATAGATGAATGGTTTTACGCCAATGAACCTTTTAGGAGGTTGACCTGGGCCATCGAAGAGAAGGCTTCCTACAGGCTCGAAGAGGTGTCCTTCGACCCGTTCGGAGGGTACATCATCAAGCCCCCAGTCGAAAGTGATATAAACGTACGAGTATATATTGCTTACGACTCCAAAATTAGCCTACACTCTATCCCCTTCGTCACAAAATCATATGGAAAAAGATAAGTGTTTACAACTAATCTGCGCAATAAATTCGCCTAATGATAACGCCAGCCACTCTCACCCTAGGCCATAATGGCTAGGATATCGGTAAGTAAAAACATCTATTCAAAATTTAAAATCCATTTGAAGTCCGCATATGTGTCAAAGTTGGATGGACACGTGTGTGGCTAGGATAAAACCTACAATGGGTATATAAACCCTTTGTACCGTAAACCCTAGCTTACTTTTACCTTCCGCCCAAAATACACTCACATCACTGTGCTTCATGCTTCAGTTGAGTCGAAAGGTGATTCTCCGTCCCCAATATTTGATTTCTTGTTCTTATTTTTCAATACAATATGAGTATGGCAGCTAAAAGAATCATTAAACAACAAAAATGTACTTTATCAAAAAAAGCTTTATCCGATTTTCTTGATGAATACCCCATGCCAAATGAGTTTAGGGTGATGCTTCCGAGCAAAACCCAAAACATCTTTGACGCTCCCGAAGGGTATATAGGGCTTTATGTTCATGCTTTCACTCAATCCAACTTTAGGATTCCAATTCACCCGTTAATTTTGGAATTTTTAAAATACTACCAAGTACACATTTCAAGGTTGAATCCATTTGGCCTAGCCAAATTGACCACCTACATTGTGATGTGGAAGGCTTACGGTTCTGAGCTTACACTGACTGTGGTCAGAGGCGTTATTAACCTTTATCTTGGTGGTGATTGGATAACCTTGGCCAAAAGAAGTAAGCACGATGTGCCCTACTTGGTGACCAAACCGTTTTCAAACATAAGAAATTAGAAAGGGCAGTTTTTCTATATTCAAAACACAATCATACCTCCGGAATATCCAGCCTTGTTGGATGAAGCCTTCCAGTTTGATGAAAAACGTTTTAATGACCCCTTGGCATACGACATAAGAAGCAGTCCCATCTATCAGCATCTTGCACGCCACCCAATTGATGTTCAAACATTTCCTAAGAAAATTCTGTTGACCGTCTCCGTCAAAGCCTGATATAATATGTGAAGGAAAAAGTATGTACATTTTCATTTAAATAAAATAAATAACTTATCTGCTGATATTCATCTCTTTTCTTTTGTTATTGCAGGAATGGCGTTCAGGAATTTCGCTGTGTCCGGTGGTGCCAAGGAGGTCAGTTTCATCGCGAAGGACCCAAAGGATGTGAGCCAAGGAGTAGGCTCTCCATTAATGTCAGTTAATAATAATGATGTAGATGCTCAACCGGTTGAGCCCCTTGCAGTAATCCCACCTCCCAAACCTGTGAATACTGAGGAAGCCCCGCAGCTTGTTGAGAATGTGGCTGATTCTGATGATCTCCTCTTTGAGGGTGATCAAGTGACGATCGTAGGGTCTTCTGGGATCGCAGACAGAGTGCGAAGCAGAAAAGGAACAAGTGCTAAGTCTGTGAAAGCTCCTCAAAAGAGGAAGCTAGCCCTGCCAACCCCTCTGACAAGAACAGTAAAACCAAAAGGTTCCCATGCTAAGACCTTTGTACCTTCCACCTTAGAGATCCCCGATGATGATATCCATGGTAAGTGAAGATCTTCTATGCTGAATGATCCTTATTACATCATATTCTTAATTATCCTGTCTTGCGCAGGTCTTCCTAAAACAAAGGAGCTTTCGAATGCACTTGCGTGTCATCAGTTGGTTGAAAAGGTGACTCCTTCCAGTTGGAGGGGAACTTTGGATAACATGTCCATGGAGAAGCTGTGCAACCTGTATGATAAGAGCTATACTAGACAAGCTGTGTTAGACAACTGATTGTACAATAAATTGCACGACCAGACCTTCGATGATGATCAAAGGATATATGTGGTGTTGAGGTTGCGCCAAGCTTGTTCTTAACCTGAAATAAGAAATAATAAAACACTATGTTAAGTTATTGCGCAGGGGTTGGACCCTGCGAACCACCTCCGGAGTGCGAATAAGTATGTGTTATGATAAGTTGGTAGTAAATTGAGAGAGTTGAGTTAGTATACCATTGTTCATGCCCGTCTAAGCAATTTATAGGGGAGGAAATAGGCCTTAGAGAGCTCTTGCACATAATTCAGAGATCATGGGGGCGTCCCATGATTTTTGGCAACCGCTAGGGCTTTGTGACCCACGATCTCATCCTTGGCGGGGAAGCCTAAGGGAAGAGGGAGCGTGGGTGTGACCAGGTCAAGATGGTTCTCCGTTCTTTTTCCTTCGAAGGAGATACCCGGAAGGGCTTAGGGCTTCGATTGGCGGCTTCCCACATGGTAACCACTTCATAGATGAATGGTTTTACGCCAATGAAACGTTTTAAGGAGATTGACCTGGGCCTTCAAAGAGAAGGCTTCATACAGGCTCGAAGGGGAGTCCTTCGACCCATTCAGAGGGTACATCATCAACAACCATCTCAATTCTTGAACAAGAGTCCTGGTTCGTATAGTAGTGGCTGCGAGAGAGAAGATTGATTACATCTTAGCCAAGGAAAAGAACAGGAATCAAGAGTATGCTGAGCTAGAAGCCAAGTTTAAAGAAGCAATGGAGGATTTTGAGAAGAATCCTATTGTCCAAGATCTTCGAGCAAAAATTGATAGTCTCGAAGGGCAGTTGAAGGAGGCTCAAGCGGAGTGTGGTAATGAAATTATACCACAACGATGAGGTGGAGGAGATAGTTGGGAAGCTAGTGAACGCTGCCATCTTTTACGGGAAGTGCACGACGTTGGAAGAAATCGCTCCAGACCAAGAAGCCTGTGGTCTTGTCGGAGGTGGCTTACTACCGCCCAACGTTCAAGCAAGAGTATAACGATGCTGGCAACGCATACACTTCCGCAGAGTACCATTTCCTCACTGAAGGAACCAAGGACCCCTCAGCACCAATAGAAGATCACCTGTCGAAGAAGCCTCAAAAAATTCAGCCTCTGTCTCCAACCAAGAAGACTGCATATGTTAAGTCTCCATCTTCACCGCATCAAGAGGATCCAATGTCCTCAAAAAATACTTGAAGACTACCATGTTGGCAGGAATTTGGCCCCAAGGGTGGCATGTACCCTTTGAACAATGTCTCGTGATGCTTAATAGGCCTGTGCTTATGTGTTGAACAATTTATCTTTGTTGCTTGCTGGGCTTCGCCCCATGTTTTAGACAATTGCTTGGATATTTTTTGTTGGCTTTGACCATATTTAGTCTTATGAATGCCAGTTGTGGGGCAATGTCCCGCATTTAATATCATGCTTTTCTTCTCTTACATTTTTAATAAACGTACATATACAACCTAAGGTTATAACCTTATTATATGTATTTTGGACCAAGATTTTTAGCAATCGTATAATTTGACTGCGACAGAGGGTCGCGACCCACTCCGTCTTTATCCTTAAGATATAAAGGGCTTATAATACCCTAAGTCTTGTAGGAAAGTTAATGTGAATTGTAATGGATGTTATGTGTATACAAGACATGTGTCCTGAACCATCCTTCGACATTGAAACTTGTAAAGTACTTGGCTGAACAAATCTTTGTTGTAAAGAATGAAACAAGAGATTTGAGGGAAATGTGTTACATCATTAATTGGGTAGGGAGGATTACATCATTTTAAGAAATGAACACTAAGACACCTACTGATGATGTACCATTCGAACGGGTCGAAGGACTCCCCTTCGAGCCTGTGCGAAGCCTTCTCTTCGAAGGTCCAGGTCAATCTCCTAAAATGTTTCATTGGCGTAAAACCATTCATCTATGAAGTGGTTACCATGTGGGAATCCGCCAATCGAAGCCCTAAGCCCTTCGGGGTATCTCCTTCGAAGGAACTAGGACGAAGAACCATTCTGACCTGGTCATACCCACGTCCCCTCTTCCCTTAGGCTTTCCCGCCAAGAAGGAGAACATGGGTCACAAAGCCCTAGCGGTTACCACAAATCATGGGACGCCCCCATGATCTCCGAATTATGTGAAAATGCTCTCTAAGGCCTATTTCTCCCCTATAAATAGCTTAGATGGGCAAGAACCATTGTATGCTAACTCAACTATCTCTATTTACTACCAACTTATCATAACTCATACTTACTCGCAATGTTGCAAAAATCGTGAATCGGTAGCGTGGCGGTCGACCACCCTGCAGCGATTAATCGGCCAAGGCGGGATTAATCAGTGATTAATCGGATTTTCATCTTTTGCATGTTTTGGGTATTTCTGGAGACCAAACTAAAGATCGTAACCGATTCCAAGCCTACTATGTTTCCAAACCTCAATAAAAGGCTGCAATTCTGATTATGAGGCTCATTGTGTGTTATAAGTGAAATAAACTATCCCCAAATTAAGTAGAATGCCTAAATTTTTATTTTTTTAAAGCTGGCCGATACGACCGATTAATCGGCCGATTCGGCCGATTTTTGGCCTTTTTTTTCCCAGACCGATTTTATGACCGATATTCAAAATTCTACAAGGTCGAAGGCCGATAAGCGATATATCGGTGATTAATCGGCCGATACGGCCGATTTTTGCAACATTGCTTACTCGCACGCCGGAGGTGGTTCGCAGGGTCTAACCCCTGCGCAATCACTTAACATAGTGTCACACCCCCAAAATCAGGTCCAGCGGAAGCATACATGCCACTGTGGTGCAACTCAATCGGTATCACAACACATGTGCAGAGAACGGTTTTTACCTCAATCATTTAGAATCAAATTGTTTAACTAAAAGTGTTAAATTTACATTGTTAAAAGTAGTGCGGAAATAGGCCCTTAAGTAAGTTAAACGGTCCCCAAATAAATATCAGAGTCTCCTATGACCATGCCATGCCCTGCCAAAAGCCTCCTGTAGCGTGCTGTTGCTTAATACCTGAAAATACATGCTAAAAGTGTCAACACGAGGTTGGTGAGTTCATAGAGATTAGTGAAAAATGAAATGCGTTTGAATGAAGATTTCCCAGCAAAGGCGTTATAAATCCACCCAGTTCCAAGCCCCGCCTGTAACACCCCAACCCGACAAGGGTAGAAGCATCACATTATGGTGACTAATCAAAGCATACATAAACACACAGCGGAAGTCTTAATAAATAATTCAAAGGAAAAGTCAAGTCAACACGACTTGAATAATACATAAGTTCAAGGAAAAGAAATAATCCAACGATACGAATACAAATGAAATCCAAGTTCAACAAAGTCATAAGATAAAGGTGGCCATCTAAGGTCAAAGCTTCATCTAACTCTCATCCCATCCAAGCATAATCCAAAAGCTCCTAGCTTAGATACCTGCCGCACACGAAAAGAAAACGTGCGGCTGAGCTTAAAAAGCCCAGTGAACAGATATATATAATAAACGGAAATGAATAAACGAAGCATAATGAACGATAGATAAATAAAGTATAAGAGTAAAGGTTAGGACAGTCATCCACCACGAGCCCAAACAATTCAAATATCCAAATCCTGTAGTAGTCCAGAGGGGATACCTCTATAGTAACCAGATAATATGAGGGGTGTCCTCATGTATCAAATTGGAGTGATCAGCTCCCAAATTTTGTGAAAGACGTGGATTGCACCCATCATCAGTCACCAAATACAAACATATCAAATCAAATACAAATCAAATCTAGGATGCATCCATTCGCCCCCCAAACAAATCATATTGGCCATATCAAATCATATCATAGTGAGCTCATATCAAATCAAAATGGGGACGGTGTAACCAAATCACTAGGGCTACACACTAGTCATGCCATTGGTGCATCAATGACACGGCCATGTTACCTTCATGGCTAGGAAACAAATTTTGGCTCGTAGTATCAAACTGGGGTCAAAGGTCAAAGGTTCAAATATCAAAGGTTCATAGCAAAGGGTCCATATCAAAGTAAGGGTTCATATAGTCATAGTCCGAATCTCAAAGTTTATATCAAAGGTTCATGTCAAAGGTTCAGATGCAAAAGGTTCAAATGCCAAAGGTTCAAATCATAGGTTCAAATCAGAAATCAAGAGGTCGAAGGCACCTTATTAAAAGGGCAGAATATCTGTACCTTATTCCAAAGCAAAGCACAAACAGAAATGAATAAGATGAAAAGATCAGGTCCTCTCCTTCTTCACACCTAGAGGGGTAGAAAAGAATTACAACCTTTCCATTTTAAGTAACTTTCCATTTTTAGTAGGGTTCCATATTTAGTAAGATTTCCATATTCTCATTTAGGTTAAGTCATTATCAAACATATTTTGGTTTTAGGGTGTATTTTAACAAGTCACAAAAGTTTAGGGTTACTTATGACAACTTTACATGAATTAGGGTTTTAAGTGTAATTATATCAAACTTAAAGTTCAAATATGAAAATATCCCAAATAATCTGTTTTGAATCCCTAATTATCAAGTTAACAAATTCAGCCCCTCAAGTTTCTCAATTTTACACTTTACACCCTTAAGTTATAGAATTTACATTTTAAACCTTATAATATCCATAATTACACATTAGACCCTTAGTTTATCAAAATTACACAATGATCACTTATTTAATCATATTATACGAATCTACCCTTAAGTCTTCATAATTTACACATCAAGTCCCTCAAGTTATCAAAATTACATATTTAACCCTTAATTTACATTTTCAACATTTAATTATCAATAATTACATATTAAGCCATTAAATTACCAAAATGACACCTAACCCCTTGAATATAATTTATTACTCAAATCAACCCCAAGTTTCCAGAAATTACATATTTAGTCCCTTAATTTTAATTATTTAGAATTCGAATCTCACTTTATTAAAATAACATTTTAATCCTTTTAAATCTAAAAATTACACATGACACCCCCAACATATATTTTATTCGAATTTCATGCAGTCCAAATTAAGTTCCAAAAATAGCCCTTGAGTTTTAAAAGTTACAAAACACCCCCTAATTAATTAAACCCTATACGTATAACATTTTTATACACAAAACCTTAACTCTAAAAATACCAATCATGCACCAATAATTAGTTCATCATTATAACATTATTTAATCACTCAAAACAGCCCTAAAAGTCTAACCCTAAATCGATTACATTTTATTTCTTTTCTTTCTTTAATTTTCTCTAAATCCGGTAATACAATTAAATCCAAAATAATTATTTTAGGCCTAAACAATTCGACATAACATTTTTACCAGGTTAATATGATTATAAGGAGTCCAAATAAAATAGATATCAAGCCTCAAAAATTCGGATGCCATTATTTAGGTTTTGTATCCGATTTTAAGATTTAATTCAATATAAATTCGTAGATCATGCATGATATGATTTTATCATTTTTCATAGAGTTTATATGATGCAAAAGACCTGAGAAAAATACCAATTCGAATATAGGACATGGAGAGATAGGCTTACGAATTTGTGTCCCTCGAATGAATGAATCGACCAAAGAATTCTCCCACGAACACCACAGCACTCTACCACCTTAAATCCAATTTTCACAGATCGTGTATGATATGAGAAGCATGAGAAAAATAGTGAACGAATTTTATAGTGATCGATGGAATTGATTTGGAGTTTTACCTCAAATTTTACACGCGACAAAGGAATTCTTGCTGGGATCGAACTAAGCCACGAACACCTCCAAACTTATTTTTCTAGCCTTCTAATGGTGACCAAGAACACAGGAAAAATGGTCTAATGTTTGGGAAAAATCGTATGAGAGAATGGCGAATTATTTGTGTGATTAGGGTTTTGAATGATTCGGTTTATTGTTTTGGAGAGAACAATTGATGAGGGCTGAAAATAATGGGTGAATGCCGTGGAAATGGGGAGGGGGATTGCTATAATAACGGCACAAATTAATGTCCCATTCAAAATGGTTTAATTCCCTTTAATTTCCAAGTTATTATCTCCTTAAATGATTTGAAAGAATTTTAATGATTTACTAAAAATGCTATTCGGCTAAATGAATATTTTAAGGGTCCATTATATGTTTTCAATGTGTCAAATTAATCTTAATGTCAATTTGTTTCATATGTTATTTATTTACAAAAATTTGGAATCAAAAAGATACATTATAAGCTTATTTATCAAAGTTTTAGATTGTAAGGGTATTTTGGTCTTTTCACAGGTTTTAGAAATTCTTGGTTTTACAACTCTTCCCCTCTAAACGAAAAAAATTTCGTCCTCGAAATTTGCAAAGAAGTGGAACTGAAATGGAACGGAAACAAAATAGAGACATACCAGCTCAGAACACAAAATGAGGATAACTAGCTCGAATAGACTCCTCAGTCTCCCAGGTAGCTTCCCGCTCTGGGTGGTTCCGCCAAAGAATCTTAACGAATGGAATGACTTTACGTCTCATAACTCGCTCTTGGCGATCCAGAACTGCTTCCGGCTCCTCCGGAAGAGACATATCCGGCTGAATCTGATCGAAAGGGTAAGATACCACATGAAGAGGATGATAGTTGTATCCCCGAAGAAGAGATACATGGAATACATCATGCACATGCGAAAGCTGGGGAGGTAGAGCTAAACGATAGGAAACCTCTCCAATACGTTCCAGGATCTCGAATGGTCCGATGAATCGAGGACTCAGCTTGCCCTTGATTCCAAAGCGTTTAACTCCTCGAAACGGTGAAACCTTAAGGAAAACCCGATCGCCAACCTGAAACTCCAAATCACGACGGTGCTTATCCGCATAACTTTTCTGACGAGCCCGAGCTTCCTTCAACTTCTCTCTAGCAACATCTACTTTCTCATTCGTGATCTGCACCAACTCCGGACCCTCAATAACACGCTCTCCTACTTCGTTCCAACAAATGGGTGCTCTACACTTCCGCCCATACAACATTTCGAAAGGAGCCATCCGAATACTAGCATGCCAGCTGTTGTTATAAGCGAACTCAACCAAACAAAGATACTCGTCCCAACTACCCGTCCACTCTAACGCACATGCCCTCAGCATATCCTCCAATGTCTGAATGGTCCGCTCTGACTGACCATCTGTCTGAGGGTGAAAGGCCGTACTGAACTTAAGCTGTGTACCCCAAGCTCTATGCAGTCCTTTCCAAAACCGGGAAGTAAAACGTGGATCCCTATCTGAAATAATAGCGGTAGGCATACCGTGCAGTCTAACTATCTCCTGTTCAAAAATCTCTGCCAGTTTGCTGACACTATAATCCATACGGATGGGTAGAAAATGAGCCGACTTGGTTAGTCGATCAACGACCACCCAAATCGCATCATGTTTCTTTCTGGTGAGTGGCAAACCCGATACGAAATCCATAGAAATTTCCTCCCACTTCCAGGTCGGAATATCTAACGGCTGTAATAATCCACTGGCTCTCTGGTGCTCGATCTTGACCTGCTGACAAGTCAAACACCTAGCTACATAAGACGCCACATCATGTTTCATGCCGCTCCACCAAAAGTGCTGCTTCAAATCTCGGTACATTTTGGTGGAACCCGGATGTATAGTAAAGGGAGAACTATGCGCCTCTGACAAAACAGCCTCTCGCAAATCAGGATCGTTGGGAACACAAAGACGATTCTCGAACCATACCACACCAAACTCATCAACCCGAAACTCCGATTGCTTCCCATCTTCCACATTCTGCACAATGGCCAGAGTTCACCGTCATCTTTCTGGGCTTCTTTAATCCGCAGGATGAGATTGGACTCAACCTTTAGGCTAGCCCAGTAACCGTCACAAACCCGAACACAAAACTCAACATCCAGAATCTCCAAATCATTTAGAATCCGAGGCTCAAAATTCAGACTAGCGATCATACCCGACTTTCGGCTCAGAGCGTCGGCAACAACATTTGCCTTGCCGGGGTGATACTGGATGTTGGTGTCGTAATCTTTCAGAAGCTCCAACCATCGCCTCTGTCTCATATTTAGCTCCTTCTGCGTGAAAATATATTTAAGGCTTTTGTGGTCGGTGAAAATGTCACATGACTCGCCGTAGAGATAATGCCGCCATATTTTAAGAGCGAAGACCACTGCAGCCAATTCCAAATCGTGCGTCGGATAATTTTCTTCATACGGCTTCAGTTGCCTCGAAGCATAGGCGATGACTTTCCCGTGCTGCATTAAAACGCAACCCAAACCCTTTTTAGATGCATCACTATAGATCTGGTAACCACCCGAACCAGACGGAAGAGTCAGAATAGGTGCCGACACTAGTCTCTGCTTAAGCTCCTCAAAACTGTTCTCCCTCTCCTCAGTCCATACAAATTTCTCCCCTTTTCTCATCAACTGTGTCAATGGCAAGGCTAGCCGCGAAAAACCCTCAACGAAACGACGATAATAACCAGCGAGCCCCAGAAAACTTCTCACCTCAGTCACATTTGTAGGTCTAGGCCATTTAGTGATAGCCTCGACCTTCGCTGGGTCCATAGAGATACCCTCCGCAGAAACAACGTGACCTAGAAAAGCGACCTGACTCAACCAGAATTCACACTTAGAAAACTTCGCGTACAACTTCTTCTGTCTAAGAATCTCCAACACAGTCCGAAGATGCTGTTCGTGCTCCTCCTTAGATTTCGAATAGACAAGAATATCATCGATGAAGACAATGACAAATTTATCGAGGAACTCATGAAAAACCCGGTTCATAAGGTCCATAAAAACGGCCGGAGCATTGGTCAAGCCGAAAGGCATAACCAGGAATTCGTAATGACCATAGCGAGTGCGAAAAGCAGTCTTGGGAACGTCTTGTTCCCTCACACGAAGCTGATGGTAACCCGATCTTAAATCAATCTTAGAGAAATGCTTTGCCCCTTGCAACTGGTCAAACAAATCATCGATGCGCGGAAGGGGATAGCGGTTACGGATAGTAATGCGGTTGAGCTCCCGGTAATCAATACAAAGGCGCATACTACCATCCTTCTTTTTCACAAAAAGCACAGGAGCGCCCCAAGGAGAAACACTCGGACGAATAAAACCGTTCTCCAATAACTCTTCTAACTGCACTTTCAACTCTTTGAGTTCAATGGGGGCCATTCGGTACGGAGCCTTAGAAATCGGCTCGGCACCAGGAACTAGATCAATACTGAATTCAACTTCTCTGGTGGGAGGAATACCGGGAAGTTCTTCGGGAAAGACATCAGCGAACTCCCGAACAATGGGAACACTACTAATATCACGTCCCTGAGAAGACGTATCTTTAACAGAGGCCAAAAACCCTTGGCAACCATGAGAGATTAGAGTCCGCGCTTTCATAGCAGAAATAAGTTTAACAGATTTTAAAGGCTGAGAACCGTGATAAACAAAATCCGGATGATGGATATCACCAAATCTTACACATCTGGCATGACAGTCGATAGAGGCCTTATGAGAAGACAACCAGTCCATTCCCAAAATTATATCAAAATCAATCATATCGAGGGGAAGTAGATTAGCCGGACGAACACAATCATCAAATCTTAGCGGACAATTTACATATTCACAATCGATGGTGACTTGGGTTTTCATAGGAGTAGAGATAGATATAAGATTATTCAATGGTGTTGGAGTTACTTTTATTTTCTTGGTAAGCGTATTAGATATTATAGAATGTGTTGCACCGGTGTCAAATAAAACAAAAACAATATGATCTCCAACATAAAGATAACCGGTAATGGTTCCTGACGTGCCTGCCGCCTGATCACGTGTGAGAGAATAAACCCGACCAGTAGTAGGAGCTGGCCTACCCGAACCTGATGGAACAACCTGCTTTCCCTGTGGGCAGTCCCTCACCCTATGAGAAAGAGACCCGCATGTGAAGCAACCGCCAGTAACCCTGTGACATGGCCCCGGATGAGGCTTTCCACAAGTGGGACACAATGGTGGAGGAGGTAACACTTCATTAGTCCTCCCCTGTCCAGAAGAACCTGACTGATAACCCAACTGAGCACTCCGAGTAGTCTGATCGCGATACTGACGTGGGTTGTTGTTGTTGTAACCACTCCTCCCAGAAACCTGCCTATCATAACCCCGAGAATCCTGTCGCCTCTGACTGTAGTCCCGATCCTGGCGACCACGCTGATCATACCTATGGTCCTGTCGACCTCTCTGCTCGGATGTCTGGTCCTGCCGACCTCTGAAATCCTGACCCTGTCCCTGCTGACTCTGTCCTCTGAAATGCACCCGGTTACCATCCCTATCACGCTTATTATAACCACTACTATCACTATGCAACATCTCGATGTTGCGAGCGTCGTTCGCAACCGCCGCCACATCATCATACTGCGTATTCACTATCTGGTTCAGTATCCATTTCTTTAACGCCCACTTAAACGTCTTAGCCTGACGGTACGCATCTCCCGTAATCTCTGGTCCAACGAAACTGGCCAGCCTCATAAATCGCTGCATAAATTCCCCAGTAGTCTCCTGGTCCCCCTGACGGATGTTCCCATACTCCCGCTCATATCGCTGCTGTTCCGCCACTGGAATGTACTGCTTATAAAAGATACCCATGAAATCCTCCCAAGTACAAGTCTCCTCAAAACCCTGCTCCTGAGCCTGGACATAAGCTGTCCACCAGCTCTGTGCATCGCCTTCAAACTTAAATGCAGCCAATCTAGTCTTAAACTCATCTGGACAACCCAAAACCTTAAATATCTTTTCCATGTGGATAATCCAGTCTTCTGCCTCAGTGGGGACGGCAGCTTTACGGAAAGAGAGGGGTTTGAGCTTGTTAAACCTCTCAATCCAGACATGGATACCAACTGGTCCACCACCACCTGGACCTGAACCTGCACCACCACCTCCGGAAGAACCTGCCCCATTCTGAATGTTGTTGGTAACCTGAGTCACCAAGTTAGGAAGAGCGTTGGCCAAAGCTTCTGCTATCATGGCCTTAAGATCAGGGTTTCCTCCATTATATTCCTGATGTCGAGTATTCACCATCTGAATGATTTCGAAAACGATTAGCAACAATATAAAGGAATAAGCACGAAATGGAAGACGATACAGAACCTATGACTACCCAAAACCTCACCAGTCAAAACTTAAGCCTTAAGGGTCAAATCCTAGGGTCCATAAGACTCACAGGCCATGACTTATGTACTGCAGGTCGCAACCTGTCTCTGATACCATAATTGTAACACCCCAACCCGACAAGGGTAGAAGCATCACATTATGGTGACTAATCAAAGCATACATAAACACACAGCGGAAGTCTTAATAAATAATTCAAAGGAAAAGTCAAGTCAACACGACTTGAATAATACATAAGTTCAAGGAAAAGAAATAATCCAACGATACGAATACAAATGAAATCCAAGTTCAACAAAGTCATAAGATAAAGGTGGCCATCTAAGGTCAAAGCTTCATCTAACTCTCATCCCATCCAAGCATAATCCAAAAGCTCCTAGCTTAGATACCTGCCGCACACGAAAAGAAAACGTGCGGCTGAGCTTAAAAAGCCCAGTGAACAGATATATATAATAAACGGAAATGAATAAACGAAGCATAATGAACGATAGATAAATAAAGTATAAGAGTAAAGGTTAGGACAGTCATCCACCACGAGCCCAAACAATTCAAATATCCAAATCCTGTAGTAGTCCAGAGGGGATACCTCTATAGTAACCAGATAATATGAGGGGTGTCCTCATGTATCAAATTAGAGTGATCAGCTCCCAAATTTTGTGAAAGACGTGGATTGCACCCATCATCAGTCACCAAATACAAACATATCAAATCAAATACAAATCAAATCTAGGATGCATCCATTCGCCCCCCAAACAAATCATATTGGCCATATCAAATCATATCATAGTGAGCTCATATCAAATCAAAATGGGGACGGTGTAACCAAATCACTAGGGCTACACACTAGTCATGCCATTGGTGCATCAATGACACGGCCATGTTACCTTCATGGCTAGGAAACAAATTTTGGCTCGTAGTATCAAACTGGGGTCAAAGGTCAAAGGTTCAAATATCAAAGGTTCATAGCAAAGGGTCCATATCAAAGTAAGGGTTCATATAGTCATAGTCCGAATCTCAAAGTTTATATCAAAGGTTCATGTCAAAGGTTCAGATGCAAAAGGTTCAAATGCCAAAGGTTCAAATCATAGGTTCAAATCAGAAATCAAGAGGTCGAAGGCACCTTATTAAAAGGGCAGAATATCTGTACCTTATTCCAAAGCAAAGCACAAACAGAAATGAATAAGATGAAAAGATCAGGTCCTCTCCTTCTTCACACCTAGAGGGGTAGAAAAGAATTACAACCTTTCCATTTTAAGTAACTTTCCATTTTTAGTAGGGTTCCATATTTAGTAAGATTTCCATATTCTCATTTAGGTTAAGTCATTATCAAACATATTTTGGTTTTAGGGTGTATTTTAACAAGTCACAAAAGTTTAGGGTTACTTATGACAACTTTACATGAATTAGGGTTTTAAGTGTAATTATATCAAACTTAAAGTTCAAATATGAAAATATCCCAAATAATTTGTTTTGAATCCCTAATTATCAAGTTAACAAATTCAGCCCCTCAAGTTTCTCAATTTTACACTTTACACCCTTAAGTTATAGAATTTACATTTTAAACCTTATAATATCCATAATTACACATTAGACCCTTAGTTTATCAAAATTACACAATGATCACTTATTTAATCATATTATATGAATCTACCCTTAAGTCTTCATAATTTACACATCAAGTCCCTCAAGTTATCAAAATTACATATTTAACCCTTAATTTACATTTTCAACATTTAATTATCAATAATTACATATTAAGCCATTAAATTACCAAAATGACACCTAACCCCTTGAATATAATTTATTACTCAAATCAACCCCAAGTTTCCAGAAATTACATATTTAGTCCCTTAATTTTAATTATTTAGAATTCGAATCTCACTTTATTAAAATAACATTTTAATCCTTTTAAATCTAAAAATTACACATGACACCCCCAACATATATTTTATTCGAATTTCATGCAGTCCAAATTAAGTTCCAAAAATAGCCCTTGAGTTTTAAAAGTTACAAAACACCCCCTAATTAATTAAACCCTATACGTATAACATTTTTATACACAAAACCTTAACTCTAAAAATACCAATCATGCACCAATAATTAGTTCATCATTATAACATTATTTAATCACTCAAAACAGCCCTAAAAGTCTAACCCTAAATCGATTACATTTTATTTCTTTTCTTTCTTTAATTTTCTCTAAATCCGGTAATACAATTAAATCCAAAATAATTATTTTAGGCCTAAACAATTCGACATAACATTTTTACCAGGTTAATATGATTATAAGGAGTCCAAATAAAATAGATATCAAGCCTCAAAAATTCGGATGCCATTATTTAGGTTTTGTATCCGATTTTAAGATTTAATTCAATATAAATTCGTAGATCATGCATGATATGATTTTATCATTTTTCATAGAGTTTATATGATGCAAAAGACCTGAGAAAAATACCAATTCGAATATAGGACGTGGAGAGATAGGCTTACGAATTTGTGTCCCTCGAATGAATGAATCGACCAAAGAATTCTCCCACGAACACCACAGCACTCTACCACCTTAAATCCAATTTTCACAGATCGTGTATGATATGAGAAGCATGATAAAAATAGTGAACGAATTTTATAGTGATCGATGGAATTGATTTGGAGTTTTACCTCAAATTTTACACGCGACAAAGGAATTCTTGCTGGGATCGAACTAAGCCACGAACACCTCCAAACTTATTTTTCTAGCCTTCTAATGGTGACCAAGAACACAGGAAAAATGGTCTAATGTTTGGGAAAAATCGTATGAGAGAATGGCGAATTATTTGTGTGATTAGGGTTTTGAATGATTCGGTTTATTGTTTTGGAGAGAACAATTGATGAGGGCTGAAAATAATGGGTGAATGCCGTGGAAATGGGGAGGGGGATTGCTATAATAACGGCACAAATTAATGTCCCATTCAAAATGGTTTAATTCCCTTTAATTTCCAAGTTATTATCTCCTTAAATGATTTGAAAGAATTTTAATGATTTACTAAAAATGCTATTCGGCTAAATGAATATTTTAAGGGTCCATTATATGTTTTCAATGTGTCAAATTAATCTTAATGTCAATTTGTTTCATATGTTATTTATTTACAAAAATTTGGAATCAAAAAGATACATTATAAGCTTATTTATCAAAGTTTTAGATTGTAAGGGTATTTTGGTCTTTTCACAGGTTTTAGAAATTCTGGGTTTTACACCGCCCATACAAGACTTGCAACCTGTATGCTTACAACCCACTGCCAAATATGATTTGGTTTAAGTGAACGTCAAATGATTTATGGACCACAAAATGTAATGTTAAGTGTGACAATGTCGCTGTATAAAGGTAAGTGTGATAATGTCTCCATGTAACTAAATCTGACAATGTCGCCATAAGCATGAATCTGACAATGTCCCCATAACAATGTCGTCATAAGATAAACTCTAACAATGTCGCCATATAATCTAATCTAGCAGTGTCGCCATGACAATGTCGCCATATATATATATATATATATATATATATATATATATATATATATATATATATATATATATATATATATATATATATATATATATATATATATATATCTCTAACAATGTCGTCAT
The DNA here is from genome assembly GCA_021014915.2 of Artemisia tridentata subsp. tridentata. Lineage (NCBI taxonomy): Eukaryota > Viridiplantae > Streptophyta > Magnoliopsida > Asterales > Asteraceae > Artemisia > Artemisia tridentata. The sequence continues at coordinate 313,015,313 of CP139504.1, forward strand.
ATAACTGAAATAATATGAAATTAACAGTCCATAACATAGGCAATATGAAATAGCTTAATATACTAGTTTCCATAATGAAATGATCAAGGGTGAACAATGTAAACACAAAATACTTCCGAGCAACGACTCAAGTATTTTAACCAATCAATAATGTTTGAAAGACAACTCACGTCTCAAGCAAAACAAGCATAGAGTTTAAATGTAAAACGAGCATAGAGTTTAATGAAAAACGAGCATGTATTCTCCCCCAAAACAGTTACAAAACAAGTAAAAGGAGGGGCTATGAAACTCACCTGATGCGATATCTACGATGACAAAAATGGATACACTGAAATGAGGCACAATCTCTAACCGCAACCTAATATGAATGATAGGATCTAATGTAAGCAATGACACAATGCAACACATGCAAATACGTATGTTAACGATACCACTCGTTAGTTTTGAAAATAACGTTTATCGTCGAAAAATACATTTTTGACGTCTCGTTAAGTTAATAAACACTTTTCGTGTAAATACGTTGAAACAATACTCCCCGATCCTTGTTTTGTATTCTATTGGTAAATATAATGTTTTTGTCGTAAAAATAACACTTTTCACAACTTGAAAATGTGCCCAAAAGGCCTCGCAAAACTAGTCGCGAAATGGTGTACTTTAAGTGTTAGGACATAAGCTCGGTATTTTTGAAAACCTTGTAACGATGTCTAGAAGTTGTGTCATTTAACTTTCGACCATACGGGTCTCGATCAATGAGAAAAATGGCTCTCAATATAGTGTATTGCAAAAACTGTTTTTAACTTAGTAATATTTCTTATTTGAAAGCTGATGGAATTTTAGTGAAATTGCCGGACTTTAAACGCGTATATCTTTGTCGTTATGAGCTAGTTTTCTACGTTCTTTATATCCACGTGTTCGTATTAACATGAAATAACATTATTTCAGTAAGTTGGGTCGTCTAGATCAAGTCTAATACCTCGTTTTGTCCTTTGAAGTTCCGCAAACAGCAAGCTTATTTTTCAGAAAATAGCTTTCGTCGTCTAACTTCGAAAAATCATATCTCCTTCGTTATAAGTCGGTTTTTAGTGATTCAAGCGTGCACGGTTTCCTTTTTGAAAGATCTTTCTAAACTGGAAGGCCAAAATAGACCAAAAGTTACTGAAATTTCCAGATCACACGTTTTTGGACAGTAGGTTGTTTATAATTTTAAAAACCCATTTTTCTAGTTCAAGTCTTGATCAAACCTCTTCCAATCAACTTCACAAGTACTCAAATCCTACCATACACCTTCTTAAGGTGTCATGGGGTCCTAAAAATCACTAACTATAGTGGATCTCATGAGGATGTTAATAAAAACCATAGATCTAAGGTTTATGATGAAAAATAAGTAAAGTGGTATATGTAACATATGTTTTGCATGATCAACTACTAATATTACATGAAAATACATCAATATATAGATCTAATGAGAGTATGAAAGGATCAAAAAGTGTTCTTGAGCTTACTTGAATTATAGAAGTGTTTTAGATGTAAAATGACTAAAACCTTGGGAATTTTATTTCAAAATCCTAACAAGGGATGTAAAGAGGACTTGATAATCACTTGATCTTCAAAAAAATGTTGGATCTCCCTTGGTTATTGTTTGTTGCCGTGAGATGGAGTGAGGGAGGAAGAGATGAGACATTTTTTCCTAAGCTAGTGATCTTATGAAATGTTTGATATTATAATATATAACTTGGATGAATAAATGGAACAATGGTACACAATAATTAATGTAGGATGTGTAAAATTTCAATTGTGTATGAATATGGGATGGGGTGGGGCGTCCATGGTATGGAGGGTATGATTATTGTAAGATTTTACAAGACTTTAGTGTAAGAATATGTAGATATTTTGAGTTCTTGGTGATACCGGGTATCAAGTTCGCTAGAAATGAATTTTAACGGTACCAAATAAAATATGACAACGTTGTAAAAATTATGAAATTTCATTCCTGATAAGAATCGGGCGTTAGAATAATTATCGGGTTGAATTATCGTAAACCGACGGAGTTATAAGCTCCTAACGAAAAATATAGCAATTGGTTTAAAAACACCGGGTAAATTAATAATATAATCTCTATATCATTAAAATTAGTATGAAAATATACTAGGATCATTGTCGGGAATACTGGGTATAATATCAGTAGAAATGACTGAGTGGTAACGTTAATTATATAAATAACCATACGTAAATTGAAATAATGCATATCCGTGCATGAACTAATGTACTGATGATGTTACTGATGTTATGCAGACTCCTCTAGTCTACATGATGTGTCCTTCCTGACAATGCATGAATTCGCAGCTAAACCACCCTGGTTACGCGAATTTGAATACCCGAAAACCTAGTTTACGTAATGATGAATGATGAGCATGAATAGTGATTTTCTCTGGGAATGAATAGTGTTTCGTGAATAGTGAAATTTTTGACGACTTCTCAAAGTCTCAAACTGACTTCAAAAATGATGAATAGTGAAATGATGAATAGTGATCGGTGAATAGTAACCCATAAATAGTAATTTCCCGAGATGAATAGTGAAATTTGAAGCTTGAAAAGGACCTGAAATTACGGGTTGTGACATACTCCACCCGTTAAAGGAATTCAGTCCCTGAATTCAGTTAATGTTGACCTCTAAAGTGGACTCGGTGAAGAGATGTGGATATTGAAGTCACATTGCGGTGATAAAAGATAAAACATCCATTAGATAGGGATTCGTAATAGTACATGAAGTTCATACAATAGAACTTAAAGTGAAACACAATAGAAATACAACACTAGAGAGTTTAGGTTTTCGTTTATTTTTAAGGCAGAAGTTCTTGGTTCTTGAACATTGTTGTCGTCCTCCACGTCGTTGATATGCTGACAATTCCCTCCTTTGATGACCTAGGCTCTACCACGAGCTATTCCGCCTTGGTTCCTGTTCCTATGATTTCCTGGTTTTGTACATTCATTCCTGTAATGTCCTATCTCTCCACAGCCAAAACATGTCACTAGAGGTTTTTGATTTCCGGCAATGATTGGAAACTGGCATTCCCTAGTCGCATGAGCAATCTTCTTACAGTTGCCACATGGATTAAGACAATGGCCAGGGTTATGATGACTTTGACACTTGTTGCATTTGGATAGGGTACCTTGGTAACCTTTCTTTTCAGCTGAACCTGCAGCATAGGCCTTTGCGACTTCTTGCCTCTTTGGTTGTGGTTGAGTAGCATCGTCACTCTGATTGTTGTCCCAACTCCTCTTGTTGTTGTTGTTGTTATGATCATTGTTGTTGACAATGGTTCCATTCTTTATCACCTGAGCCATAAGCTTTTGAGATATCCTGATAGCTTCGTCTAGAGTTTGTGGGTCAAAAGAAATCACATCTCCACGGATGCTGTGAGGTAGTCCACCAATGAAATTTTCTAGTAGCTTCTCATTATCGGGAACCATAGTTGGACATAGCACAGCCAACTCCTGAAACCTCATGATATATGCCTCGATATCATTACCTGCTGTTACTAGCTCATAAAACTCTGTTTCAATCTTCTTTATTTCAGTGCGTGGACAGAACTTCTTAGTCAGCAACTTCTTGAATTCATCCCACGTAAGCTTGTGAGTATTTTCCATTCCCCTGGGTTTTGCATACGAATTCCACCACGACATAGCTTCCTCAACGAGTGTATGGGTAGCAAACTTTACCTTGTACTCCTCTGGACAGCTACACAGAAGAAACACAGATTCAATCTTTTCGAACCAACGAATCATGGCAGTGGCCCCTTCAGTGCCCTTGAAATTTGGAGGATCTCCACTCTTGAAGTCCTTGTATGTACATTTACGTCCATTAGTTCCATTAGTAGTTGCTCCTGCAACTTCTGCGGTTTCTGCAGCGGCTGCAGCTACGGCAGCTCTTTCAGTCACCAGGGCTGCCTCTATACTGTCGGCAACCAGCTTTCTGATCTGGGCGGGTGTCATAGTAGGGGTACTTCTTTTGGGTGGCATGATTCTTCAAAACAAGAAAAGAAGAGTGATACGTAAATAAGACGTTTCCTAAATGTAGATGCTCTGGAGTGGCTTGCCATACAATGAAAATTGGAAGTTACGTTATGATTATCTGGCTTGCTTCTAGACGGTGGTTCACGAGGTGATGTAGAGGTGAATATTCTTGCAACGATTGAATGTACACATATGAATGAAACCTTTAGAAATCAAGTAGGAATGCAACCCGGACATAATTCTATTATAACTATTCCCAGTATTGAAAAATTCATCTCTGAGTCGGGCATAGGTGGTCAGCCTATGTCCCACTGTCCCGGGTCGAATATAGATGACCAGTCTATATTCCACCGAGGTTCAATGAATTTTGAAATACTCAGCTCAGTTATACTAATACTATGTCCTTCACATTTAAAGGACGTTCTGAAAGACTAAGGAAAGTGACCAAACTCGAGGTCGAATGATGGAACTACGCAAGGAAAAGTCGTAATGCTGAGACGTGTATGATATGTGAGCATGCTTATATGGAAGACAATTATAGTAATCAAGGAGAATAAGCAAGTATAAATGATTTGATAATAAGACACAAATCTCATTAAATATGTCAGCAACAAACCACAAATGAGGCATCAGCTTGGCAGGCAGGCACGCGGCGGTCATAGGGTTAAGTTTTTGTAAATGTAGCTATAGTCTAGGTTTTAAAATCACCCAGTCCTCTATAGCCAAGGCTCTGATACCAATCTGTCACACCCCCAAAATCAGGTCCAGCGGAAGCATACATGCCACTGGGGTGCAACTCAATCGGTATCACAACACATGTGCAGAGAACGGTTTTTACCTCAATCATTTAGAATCAAATTGTTTAACCAAAAGTGTTAAATTTACATTGTTAAAAGTAGTGCGGAAATAGGCCCTTAAGTAAGTTAAACGGTCCCCAAATAAATATCAGAGTCTCCTATGACCATGCCATGCCCTGCCAAAAGCCTCCTGTAGCGTGCTGTTGCTTAATACCTGAAAATACATGCTAAAAGTGTCAACACGAGGTTGGTGAGTTCATAGAGATTAGTGAAAAATGAAATGCGTTTGAATGAAGATTTCCCAGCAAAGGCGTTATAAATCCACCCAGTTCCAAGCCCCGCCCATACAAGACTTGCAACCTGTGTGTTTACAACCCACTGGCAAATATGATTTGGTTTAAGTGAACGTCAAATGATTTATGGACCACAAAATGTAATGTTAAGTGTGACAATGTCGCTGTATAAAGGTAAGTGTGATAATGTCTCCATGTAACTAAATCTGACAATGTCGCCATAAGCATGAATCTGACAATGTCCCCATAACAATGTCGTCATAAGATAAACTCTGACAATGTCACCATATAATCTAATCTAGCAGTGTCGCCATGACAATGTCGCCATATATATATATATATATATATATATATGACAATATATATATATATATATATATATATATATATATATATATATATATATATATATATATATCTGACAATGTCGTCATATAACTGAAATAATATGAAATTAACAGTCCATAACATAGGCAATATGAAATAGCTTAATGTACTAATGTCCATAATGAAATGATCAAGGGTGAACAATGTAAACACAAAATACTTCCGAGCAACGACTCAAGTATTTTAACCAATCAATAATGTTTGAAAGACAACTCACGTCTCAAGCAAAACAAGCACGGAGTTTAAATGTAAAACGATCATAGAGTTTAATGAAAAACGAGCATGTATTCTCCCCCAAAACAGTTACAAAACAAGTAAAAGGAGGGGCTATGAAACTCACCTGATGCGATATCTACGATGACAAAAATGGATACACTGAAATGAGGCACAATCTCTAACCGCAACCTAATATGAATGATAGGATCTAATGTAAGCAATGACACAATGCAACACATGCAAATACGTATGTTAACGATACCACTCGTTAGTTTTGAAAATACCGTTTATCGTCGAAAAATACATTTTTGACGTCTCGTTAAGTTAATAAACACTTTTCGTGTAAATACGTTGAAACAATACTCCCCGATCCTTGTTTTGTATTCTATTGGTAAATATAATGTTTTTGTTGTAAAAATAACACTTTTCACTACTTGAAAATGTGCCCAAAAGGCCTCGCAAAACTAGTCGCGAAATGGTGTACTTTAAGTGTTAGGACATAAGCTCGGTATTTTTGAAAACCTTGTAACGATGTCTAGAAGTTGTGTCATTTAACTTTCGACCATACGGGTCTCGATCAATGAGAAAAATGGCTCTCAATATAGTGTATTGCAAAAACTGTTTTTAACTTGGTAATATTTCTTATTTGAAAGCTGATGGAATTTTAGTGAAATTGCCGGACTTTAAACGCGTATATCTTTGTCGTTATGAGCTCGTTTTCTACGTTCTTTATATCCACGTGTTCGTATTAACATGAAATAACATGATTTCAGTAAGTTGGATCGTCTAGATCAAGTCTAATACCTCGTTTTGTCCTTTGAAGTTCGGCAAACAGCAAGCTTATTTTTCAGAAAATAGCTTTCGTCGTCTAACTTCGAAAAATCATATCTCCTTCGTTATAAGTCGGTTTTTAGTGATTCAAGCGTGCACGGTTTCATTTTTGAAAGATCTTTCTAAACTGGAAGGCCAAAATAGACCAAAAGTTACTGAAATTTCCAGATCACACGTTTTTGGGCAGTAGGTTGTTTATAATGTTAAAAACCCATTTTTCTAGTTCAAGTCTTGATCAAACCTCTTCCAATCAACTCCACAAGTACTCAAATCCTACCATACACCTTCTTAAGGTGTCATGGGGTCCTAAACATCACTAACTATAGTGGATCTCATGAGGATGTTAATAAAAACCATAGATCTAAGGTTTATGATGAAAAATAAGTAAAGTGGTATATGTAACATATGTTTTGCATGATCAACTACTAATATTACATGAAATTACATCAATATATAGATCTAATGAGAGTATGAAAGGATCAAAAAGTGTTCTTGAGCTTACTTGAATTATAGAAGTGTTTTGGATGTAAAATGACTAAAACCTTGGGATTTTTATTTCAAAATCCTAACAAGGGATGTAAAGAGGACTTGATAATCACTTGATCTTCAAAAAAATGTTGGATCTCCCTTGGTTATTGTTTGTTGCCGTGAGATGGAGTGAGGGAGGAAGAGATGAGAAATTTTTTCCTTAGCTAGTGATCTTATGGAAATGTTTGATATTATAATATATAACTTGGATGAATAAATGGAACAATGGTACACAATAATTAATGTAGGACGTGTAAAATTTCAATTGTGTAAGAATATGGGATGGGGTGGGGCGTCCATGGTATGGAGGGTAAGATTATTGTAAGATTTTGCAAGACTTTAGTGTAAGAATATGTAGATATTTTGAGTTCTTGGTGATACCGGGTATCAAGTTCGCTAGAAATGAATTTTAACGGTACCAAATAAAATATGACAACGTTGTAAAAATTTTGAAATTTCATTCCTGATAAGAATCGGGCATTAGAATAATTATCGGGTTAAATTATCGTAAACCGACGGAGTTATAAGCTCCTAACAAAAAATATAGCAATTGGTTTAAAAACACCGGGTAAATTAATAATATAATCTCTATATCATTAAAATTAGTATGAAAATATACTAGGATCATTTTCGGGAATACTGGGTATAATATCAGTAGAAATGACTGAGTGGTAACGTTAATTATATAAATAACCAAATGTAAATTGAAATAATGCATATCCGTGCATGAACTAATGTACTGATGATGTTACTGATGTTATGCAGACTCCTCTAGTCTACATGATGTGTCCTTCCTGACAATGCATGAATTCGCAGCTAAACCACCCTGGTTACGCGAATTTGAATACCCGAAAACCTAGTTTACGTAATGATGAATGATGAGCATGAATAGTGATTTTCTCTGGGAATGAATAGTGTTTTGTGAATAGTGAAAATTTTGACGACTTCTCAAAGTCTCAAACTGACTTCAAAAACGATGAATAGTGAAATGATGAATAGTGATCAGTGAATAGTAACCCATAAATAGTAATTTCCCGAGATGAATAGTGAAATTTGAAGCTTGAAAAGGACTTGAAATTACGGGTTGTGACACATAGCGTTTTAGTAATTCTTATTTCAGGTTAAGAACAAGCTTGGCGCAACCTCAACACCCCATATATCCTTTTATCGTCATCGAAGGCCTGGTCGTGCAATTTATTGTACAATCAGTGGCGCCATCCGTGGGACCGCTACAACTGGTATCGTTATTTCCAAGCTTATAACCAACTAACTACTTTCACTATATATCTGGCATGGATCAAGGGAGAGAAGATACTTCCCCTCCGGGTTTCTCGACCTTGGCGCCAATACCAATTAACGACTCCAACAACCTTCCCCCAATAACCGCTTCCACGTTCACAACACGTTCTCATCGAGAAATAACACCCAACCATCATGCTTCGACATCAGCCAATCCGGAGCCTGTTATTAGCCCAGCCTTTGTCGAAGCCAACCACGAAGCGTTAGAATCCCTCTTAAGGGCTCGTAGAAGGCAGGGTCGGAATACTGAGATGCGGAGGGAGTTGGAATACTCAAGTGATGACTATGAGGAAGAGATAGAAATGGAGCCTAGGCCTCCGACCCAAGAAGCAACACTCTCGGCCTTAAGGATAGGGTCACCAGTTGGTCGAAGGCTAAGTAGAAGGTCCGTTGGGTTCGAAGGAGTCCCAGAGAGGGCTCCGACTAGGAGAGAAGGAGCGGTTGCTGAAGGTTCCAACGGGAGGAGCCAACGAAGGGAGGATACGGGGGTGAATCTACCTCCATTGTTAGCAGCTCATCTTGGGAGAACTGAAGCAGGAGTTTTGTTGCAGCCTTCTCACGTATCAGGCGTAGAAGGCAATCCGCCTATAATTAATATGGGAGGAAATCTTCCTCCCAATGGTATGTACCCCTCGTTCCAAACTCAATCTTACCCTCAAGGTTTATATCCTCCAGTAAATGGGCAGCCTAACAACCCTAGTCTCCCTCAACCTTATGGGAACATACCCTTCAGAAATCCTACGGTGTACCCTCCGTACGCCATGGGAAACGGTTATCCGTTCGGCATGAACACACCTTATCAGTCCTACCCTAGCCAAACTCCTATGGGAGTACCCCCAAACCATAATTCGTATAATGTTGTTCCTATGTATGCACCACCCTATAATTGCCTATATTCGGATCCCATAGGTTCGGCTACACCCTTCTTTAGGTGTATAGAAAACTACCCATTGCCTGATGGTTTGAAAATGCCTTCGCATATTGGGACTTATGATGGGAAGGGGGATCCGGACAATTCCCTACATTTTTTTGAAGGGGCTATTAAGATGCAAAAGTGGGTCATGCCTGTAGCCTGTCACATGTTTACATATACCCTACGGGATTCTACCCGTATTTGGTGGAATGGGCAAAAGCCTGGCAGCATTGTCAACCTCGACGATCTCAAGGCTAAGTTTCGATCACACTTCAGTCAGCAAAAGAAGTTTACAAGGACCCATCTGACATTGCACAACAGTAAACAAAAGGAGAACGAAAGCACAAGGGCTTTCGTCACCAGGTACACCGATGAAACTCTGCAGATTTTGGGTCTACATGAAGATCAGCGAATCTCTGGCTTCGTACATGGTCTGCGAAATCGAAGTTTGGTGGAATTCTTATCCATTAACCTTCCGACAACTTACAAGGGGTTAATGGAAAAGACATATACTTGGATTGAAGCAAAGGAAGTATCTACTAATGGTGCTCCGATCGATAAAGAAAAGTTTTTGAAGCATTCTACGTGGGAAGGGTCGAAGAACACGAATAAAAACAGAGACATGTTTTCTCCGTACAACAAAGGTCCCAACCACGGTTTGCTAGGGAGCCTAATTAAGTCTCCAAAGGAAATACTTGCAATGGAAAGGGCTGCTAAAGCCTTCGAAGCACCCCCTCGCATGGAAAGCAAGGGTAAAAATAGGGACACAAGTAAGTATTGTCATTTCCATGAAGATTATGGCCTTGATACGAACAGTTGCAGGGAGCTAAAGAAGCAAATAGAAGAAGCTGTAAAGTCTGGGCAGTTAGCACATTTGGTGAAGGGTATAAAGAAGGGTAAGGAAAAAATGTCCGACACTCAATTGGCTAAAGACACAACTCCTCACAAAGCCCTGATACTCATGGTTCGTTGGGGCGAAACATGCTTAAAAAGAAAGGTGAAGGAGCAGGAGATAAACGAAGTAGGGGAGGTAACATTTCCTCCTATTACAGGCCAAATCCCTTCGAACGACCCAGTGGTCATCAAAGTCTTAATTTCAAACCGAGAAGTGAACAAAGCCTACATGGACTACGGAAGCTCCTGCGAAATCATATAAGAGCATTGTTTCCTTAAGCTCAAGCCTTCGATCAGGTCGCAACGGGTTGATTCGAAGATACCTTTGGTAGAATTCTCCGGAGAGCATTCATGGCCTTTGGGAGAAGTACCATTGGAAATAACAATTGGAGAAGGCAAGCTCGCAAGGACAGAAACCCTCACATTCGCTATCGTAAGGTCCAACTCTCCCTACAATCTATTGATAGGAAGGACTGCCATGCAAAAGATGGGTATTGTAGTCTCCACCATACTTGCAGCGGTAAAATTCCATACACCTTATGGGATAGGAACCGTATTTTCTAGTTATAACCAGGGAAAGGCAGGAGTTGTTGGCAAAAAGATCAAACGCATTGTGGTAAATGACCTCTATCCAGAGCAAACGGTGGTAATCGGAAAGCAACTCCCTGCCAACTTCAAGGCAGATCTGGAGAAGCTACTCAAAGCCAACAAGGATGTCTTTGCATGGACGTACTCAGACATGACAGGGGTTCCTATGACTCTTATGATCGATGGAAAGCCCTTCGGCACAGAGCATAAGCTCAATGAGTTCAAGCACATTGAACCAATTAAGTAGAAGCGATGAAGCTTAGCACCTAAAAGGAACGTAGCCGCTTGCAAAGAGGTGGATGAACTTGTGCGAGCAGGAATACCTAGGGAAGTAAAGTACCAAACCTGGGTAGCTAATCCAGTTATGGTAAAAAAGAGTGACGGAGGGTGGCGAATGTGTGTCGACTTCACCGACATCAACAACGCTTGCCCGAAAGACTGCTACCCTCTACCAGAAATTGATTGGAAGGTCGAATCCCTCTCGGGGTTCCGTCTGAAATGTCTTTTGGATGCCTACAAAGGGTATCACCAAATACAAATGGCGGAGGAAGACGAGGAGAAGACAGCCTTCTACACAGGAAAGGGTGTCTATTGCTACAAGAAAATGCCCTTTGGTCTGAAGAACGCAGGGGCCACATACCAACGCTTGGTGGACAAAGCCTTCCACAAGCAGATAGGAAGAAACTTGGAAGCCTATGTTGATGACATGGTAATCAAAAGCAGAATTGAAGAAGACTTACTCTCCGACATTCAAGAAATCTTCGATCAATTGAGGGCAATCAACATGAAGCTTAACCCTAAGAAGTGTTACTTTGGCATGGAAGAAGGACAATTCTTGGGACACCTTATAACGAAGCAAGGGATTAAGGCTAACCTTTCGAAGGTCAAAGCCATCACTGATCTACAAGCTCCAAAATCATTGAAAGAGGTACAAAGCCTCAATGGGAAGCTCGTAGCACTTAGCAGGTTCCTCTCGAAAGGCGCAGATCGATCTTTGCCATATTTCAAGACATTCAAGGGGTATACAGACAAAAAGACATTCCAATGGAGTTGTGAGGCAGAAGCCGCTTTCAAGAAGCTGAAAGAGTTCATGTAAATTTTACCAACACTTACAGCCCTAATCAAAGGCGAAGTGTTATTCATGTACATCGCGACATCCTTCGAAAGTATCAGTGTTGTTCTCTTGGAGAAAAGGGATAAGAAGCAAGTTCCGATCTACTTCGTTAGCAGGGTCCTGCAAGGGGCTGAATTAAACTATCCAGAGTTGGAAAAGCTGATCTTAGCCTTGGTTTATGCGGCAAGGCATCTTCGAAGGTACTTTCAAGCTCATCCCATCACGGTATTGACTGACAAGCCAATTAAGCAGATACTGTTGAAGCCTGAGAAATCAGGTAGAGTAGCCAAATGGGCCATCAAACTGGGAGAACATGAGATACAGTACAAGGGTCGAAACTCTATCAAAGGTCAGATACTTGCAGACTTTCTCGCTGAAACACCTTCCAGACCTAGTCAAGACAAGGAAATCCCAAAGGAAAAGCCCCCAAAGACGAAGGAGGGGTAGAAATTGTACACAGATGGAGCCTCAAGCTCCGATGGTTCAGGAGCAAGTCTAATGCTGGTCAGTCCGGAGGGAAAGGAGTACACTTATGCATTACGTTTTGAGTTTGAGGCTACAAACAATGAAGCCGAATACGAAGCTTTGCTATCCGGCCTCTGTAATAACCCAAACTTTTCGAGTTATTAACTTTCTGTAAACCCGAAGCAATTGATTATGAACTTTAATCAAGTTATTTTATTCACCTTTGCATTCGAAATATTACTATATATTTTTTTTACTAAGAAATAACTAGTGCGATTCCAAAACGAACCCTGTGACAAAACTCACGTTCCATTTTCACTGGAACCACACGCGTTCCAGCACCATGATAGTATGGCATAAGTCTAATAAATTTAAAACAAGGAACAAGACAGAAAGTCGTGAAATGTTAAAGAACTCGGAGAATATTTCAAATAATAGTTAACGGTCCCAAGATATAAACTTTCGGGTTAAAAACATTTTGGGAACGAGACTAGACTTGATTCTGTTTAGCGAGACATGGGTATTTAAGTTACCTTTAAAACATTCATACAATGTACAAACCTAAAAATAAATACACTTCACTTACACTTATACTTAATAAAATACGACACCTAACTTTACATACAAATTACACTTTACAACCACATCAAAAATGAAAATGCATACCTATCCTAAATTAAATACACCTGCACCCACTAACTCATTCATTCATTTTATATATATATATCACTGCACTCTTCTCTCTCCCACTCCCTCCTTGTTGACAGTTTTGCATCCCCAAACCATCACCATCTTCGATCCATCACTATCTACACACAACCACCTAGAAATCTTAGTTGACCTTCAAAAGGATAGTCACAAGTTTTCTTAAGAATAGAAGCCAAATAGGGATATTGCACGAATTAGGGATGGTTATTTCTCCCACAAACCGAAGTTCGAAATGGAGACTATCACCATAAAAACCCCATAAATCCATACTCCATTAATGAGCTTTGACCTCAAGAAGTTGTCCTCTTCCCCACTCACGAGATTACTTAGGGATATGAGACTTAAATAAGGATCTTACATCAAATAAGGATAGTTGGTTTTCCCACAATCCGAAATCAATATGGAGCCTAACTCCATGACACTCCATAAATCTGCTCCTCCTGGGAACGATTCGAATCACATCTATTTTCAAATACACCTAAAGGATTTTGAGAGTGATTCGAAGAGGAGGCTGTGGAAGTGGGTTTTGGAGCTGTCAAAGTTCGGATTGGAGGATTGGATTAGCTAGTGTCGACAACACCTCACAAGTTTCAGGTTATTATTATTGATTGATGTTGTTTTATATTTTTATTTATTGTTCGAATATTATGAATAAGAGATTAAGTCAAAATTTGTTTTGATTGTTGCGGAATTTAAGGATAGGATGAAATAGATTTAGGTGATGTTAATTGTTGAAATATATAGATCGATTGAAAGAAAACTGTGAAAGATTCAATGGTTGAATTAGGTGTTGTTATAAGAATAGTCAAATGTAGTTTAGAATTAAAATGGGTCGAAAGTAAAGAATTGACTTTAAAAAGTCATTGGGTTGTTTTGATTTCGGATTCGCTTAATTATTTAGGATTTAAAAGTTTTGGAGTAGTCGGATTATACGGTCGTCGAATGGCATCTTAAGGTTAGAACCACCACTAACGAGACCATAGCTCGACCTTAGTAGCATGCGACCCTTTTCGTCGAAGTCTCGCTTGAGACAGTCTACCTTTTGTAAACTGCAATTGGCTGTTTTTGTTTCAAACCAAATTACCAGGCAACCCACGAAACTCAAAAACAACTACATCTGCATAATTGAAAATAGAAAATTGGGTTTAATGTTAACGCTGGGCCGAAGCCCAGTAACCACTAAAAAGATATAAAAGTTGGGTGTCACTTGTATCGGGCCAAAGCCCACTAGAGAATTGGATTGTGAAAAAGGGCTACAGCCCACTTGCTTGAAAATAAAACAGTAGGGTACGTTTGGTTATACAATTTTAAAAAGGAAAATGTTTCATTTTTTTTTACACTTAATAAAACCCGAGCTGACAATACGTCGAATATTAGTTATTAAAATTGTGACAAAAACGAATAACCGAAACACCAACAATTGTTATACGCCAACAATAAGTGCGCCGTAAAATAAATAGTTAACATGCACAACTCTAACATAAGTGTTTTGAAAGTTTATAAACTATTCATCGAATCCTAAATCAAAATGCAAACTAAATTATGCCATACTAATCTAGGTCACGCGTTGAAGTTACTACACACCATTTGATTCCATTGCATCACAGATTTCTACTACTACCAAGGTGAGTTCATAGTCCCACTTTTACTATTTTTTCAAATCCCGTGGGGAGATACATGCTATAAATCTAAACACAAATATTTTTGTATGCTATCCTGATTGATATTGCTAAGTTAATATTGCCTAAGTTATTACACCGCCAATTTAAAAGTCCCTTTATCATGAACCATTAATCACTTGCGAGTGAACGCGAATTTCGTGAATAGATCTATTGGAAGTGACATCCCATTTGTACTAGCCGGATGGATAGCCATAGTGTTAGCCGAATTGATAGACAAATGCACTTTATTCGAATTTGAGTATGGCAAAACTCCTACACCAGGGCATTTATCACCCATATCATTGCTATGATTGGGATAATTATTATTACTACCCCTACACGTTATGGTTTGCGTTTCATGAGGCTTAGTGCAATATTTATCTATTTATTACCCCTGCAATATCATTGTTTTCACTATTATTTACCTTGTGTTCAAACTATTACAAATTAAACACTATGGATTCACTCAACCTTTGTGTTGACATTTTAAGCATGTTTATCTCAGGTAATTAAAGAAATTTCAAGCACGGAGTTGGCACGGGCATGGAGAAAAGACCCACCTTTGTTCCAAATAACTATATCATCCTTTTCAAACTCATCATCACTTTAGTGAACTACTACCCTTTTTTGATAACAAATATGTAATCTCTGAATATTGAGTTTTCATTGAATGATATAAAATTTCCCTTTTTATCAAAAATCTATACTTATGACTGTGATCTAGTTGGTAATACCCCGTTTAAGTCTTCCGCTGCTTCATTACGATTTTCGGGGTGTTACAGATTGGCATCAGAGCCATGGTTATAGAGAACCAAATGCTTTTCAAAAACATTGGACTATAACCGCGATTTCTAAAAGGACCATTTTAAACCTTACCACCTTATGCCCTCCATACCAAAACCTTGCTAACGCTTGCATTGAGATTTGCTTGGCAGATTATGCATAACGAACGAATTTTTATCACTATAGAATATAGCATTGAGATTTGCTTGGCAGATTTTGCATAACGAACAAATTTTTATCACTATAGAATTTAGCATTGAGATTTGCTTGGCAGATTATGCATAACGAATTAGTTTTATCACCTACGAATGTTATTATGGCTAATGCATATGTATATTATTAATGACTTACACTTATTATTATTGGGATATTACAGTACCATGTCTCCTTCATCTCACCCCATCATCAACGCTAAGAACCTCGATATCGAGGATGCCTACTCATCCACCAATGATCCAGCACCTCCCTCACCACACCCCGCTATACCTACATCATCCACACCATTTATTAGACCCGCCATACTTATCAGGCCCGGGAGGGATGTTCCACCCCATTACATTTTCTGATATTACCCCAATGGACCCTAGATGGTACACTCCAGGAGTCGCCTAGTACGCCCACTCATACCACTACCACCATCATGGACCCCTGGCATGTTTACCTATGAAGATTTGGATACCTCACTATGGATAGTGCCACGACCACTACTTCATACCACCACCGAAGATCCACCCAGAAGAGCACCACGTAGTTCTTAGACTACACTATTATCATAAGTAGCTTTTATCCTTGCCACGGGATGTGTGGCCAAATTAGTGACGCTTGTAGTACCTCTTTGTTGTATAACAAATGTGAGACAAGTTATCATTTGGACATGTGGTTCGGCTATGCTATGTATTGATATCGGTCTATAAGAGCCGTGATTTTCCATCATATATGTAGTGATTGTATCTACTCTTGTTATGATATCATGGCAGTAGTGCTTTATTCCGACTTTATCATGTTTAAGCAAACCTTGTCATATTACCTTGAATTTGTGTACAATCTCATATCAACTAGATGTGCCAACAGTCGTCCTTTGCACTCCATATTTTACAAACTATTATTATGCCATTTTACAAACTATTACCATGTAAAAGACAAATTTGATATCCCACCACTATCAACCAAAACAGTTCACTAACACCTCTTTATTATCTTATACTGTGAACAAACGAACTTTTCATCCTCTTAAGAAATTTCCAGACTTGCTATCAACTTACGAATTATTTTGTTAGTTTCATATAAACCATTTTGTAAACACCCTATAGACCGTTTTGCTACTATCTGGTGAAATCATTTACTATCACTTTATAAAACATTTCGCTAAAACTTTAGTGGTTATCACTATCCCATTAGTCATTTCGTTACTCTACTTTACCACCCAATAAACCACCACTTTACTTCCATTTTTTTTCCCTACTATTTGACTACCTTACTACCCTCTTATAAAATAATAAACGGTGTCACTATCGACATACAAGCTATTTTACGAATCATCCCACAGACTATTTGATATAAACACAATAAACAAAATTTGCTACCCTACTACAAATCTATAAACCAACAAATGTTTATACTGACACCCTGCAGACTATGTTGCAAACACCCTACAAGTTTTATTATTAACTCATAAATTATTTTGACCCTTTGAGCACCACATTAACCGCTGATAAAGCAAAAAACTATACCACAATGCATCACAAACCAATTTTTCGTTACCCGATTCGACATTATTCTTTCCCTTACTCCCACACTCACTTATCCACTTACCACCGTCAAGGAGAGCCGTCATGCCTCAAAATAACGAGATGTTGGAGGGAGTGCCCAGTACATTCGAGGTTGACCAGATTTCCAGGAGAACTCAATTGGAGACAGAGTATGACATGGTGTGTAGAGATATACCATGTATAGACGATCGCATTGCCACCATGGAGACTTGGGACTATATGTCTCATTTATCATCATTCGAGTCTTCGGACACTCCATACCCTGGGACACCACTAGAGGACATAGAGACGAGCGTTGTTGCTCAGATGCAGAACCAGTTGGACTCGCTGACTAGAAGAGTAGAGCTTCACTCCGAGCACCTCGATGAGCTACCAACTGATCAGTTTGAGTTGTACGACCAAGACCTCCATATATTGTTCAGGAGAATGAACATCAGAAGACAAGAGATCTCTGATGTGAGTTTCAGAGTTGATGTCGTTGAGCATGCGAGGACGGTAGCCCAGGAGACAATCCAGGGATTACAGTGTAGGATAGGAGATGTTGAGAGAGTCTTGCGAGCAGCCAAGGATACTGAGAGAACCCAGAGTCAGAGGATTACCACTTTAGAGGCTATGTTGGCAGCACAGTTGAGTATAAACCAGGATTTCCAAAGGCGTTTTATAGAGATGGATGACTTGGCTGAGATAGTTAGAGGTTTACAGCACGGACCTGGAGATGCACCCGACACTTCATAGATTAGCCACGTATTGTTGTAGTAGTGACATCTTAACTTGCCCAGCGTGGCATTAATAATTTTGTATTGTTCTTTTGGAAACAATGTATCAAATTATTAAAACTCATGGTTAGTTATGATTACTATGTACCAATATTGATCTATGTTATGGTTGCTTTCTTCATTTATGTGTTGTGATTTTCTTTTATACGTCACCATATTATTCCATGTGTGTTGTGATTGTATTCAGACATGTCATGATGACTAATTATGATGATTTTGTTTATAAGGATGTTGTATGAGGACAATTATGACACCTCACTTGATTATATTAACCGTAAAACCTAAATATATGTTCTTGTGTCATTGTTAGAACATGGCTACCCGCAACAGAACTACAGAAGCAGTCACCGGATCGATCATGACTCCGGAGGAGATCCGCCGATTGATCACGGAAAGCGTGACCGCTGCATTAATAGCTCAAGCTGCAGCCACGACTCCTACCGGCAGTGCAACAAGGCCTACTGCCAAGAGCGAGCCAGTTGCAACCCGCAAGTGCACGTACAAGGAGTTCATGAGTTGCAAACCGCCAACCTTTAAAGGTACTGAAGGAGTGACAGAGTTAGCTCGATGGTTTGAGCGTTCAGAGACTGTCTTTACAAGAAGTGGTTGTGCCGAAAGCGACAAAGTCGCCTTTGCTACTGGCACTCTAGCAGATGATGCACTGTCGTGGTGGAACGCCACTGCTCATAAAATGGGTAATGATAGAGCTTACCAACTTCCTTGGGCTGAGTTTAAACAGAAGGTGTTGAAGAAGTATTGTCCTCGCACCGAAATTCAAAAGATGGAAGATGAGTTTGACCGCTTGGTGGTAAAAGGATATGATCTTAGGGCTTATGATAGGAGATTCCAAGAGCTCTCCATACTATGCCCAACCAAGGTGCCAGATTTCGAGAAAACACTGGAAAGGTATGTTGAAGGATTACCCAGAAGCATAGAAGGAGATGTCACAGTGTCCAAACCACAAACACTGGAGGAAGCCATGGAGACTGCTCAGAAGTTACTAGAAAGGGAAATCAGGCGTAATCAAGCTCAGGGAAGCAACGATCACAAAAGAAAATTTGATGATCGTGGAAACAATCACAGCAACAACAACTCTCACCATAACCAAAGCCACAACCGAAACAACACACAAGGCTATCAGCAAGACCGGAACCGCCACCACAACCAACAGAATCGTCAGCAGGAAACTGCTAGAGCTTACATTGCCACACCTACTAGAACTGGGGGCTATGCTGGACCCGCTCCCATGTGCAACCGATGTAAGTTGCACCATCATGGACCCTGCTTCGCTAGATGTGGAAAGTGTCAGAAAACCGGCCACAAGACCCAAGACTGCAAGGCCACAGGAGCCAACCTGCAACCAGTGGCCGTAGTATGCCATGGATGTGGTAAGAAGGGGCACTACAAGAACCAGTGTTCGAATCAAGTTGACAACCCCGTCAACAATTCTCGCGGGAGAGCATATATGTTGGAGGGAAGAGAAGCTCACCAAGACCTCAACAAAACGACGGACTAATGAAGTTTAGAATTTAGCAGTCCCATTCCCTTATGTATTATGTTGTACTAAGTCTACGAAATCCCTAGTATCCGGATTTTTAAGACTACTTTCTGTTCTATAAACAACTTGCTGTGATAATTCCCCATCTATTGTACTTTCTATTCCTTTCTGATTTCCATATTATCAACAAATTTGTTATCAATCATAACATCTTTCCTTAAATTGCCATTTTGTAAACGGCATGGGTTGAATCTATTTAAACACTGAGAATTATAACGACTAAACCGAACATCACATCATTGTTCCTAAAATTATACATAGCCTAGCTACCTATGTCTAATTCAGGAGGGATCATGTTATGCTGAGAGCAGTTATTTATAAATCCTAAAACAAACTGATTCACCATCTACAAAAGCTGAAAATTATCAACTTTCTCTACATTCACCAAGTTCTCGACCGGAACCCTCATTGTTAAAATCTGTTATTAACAAACTCCTTTGTCTAACGGGTAGGTTACCCCCACAGATTTATGATATTCATGAAACCCTGGTCGTACCTTTGAAAGAAATTCGACTTGACGATAAGCTAAATTCTGTCGAAGAACCAATGGAGATTTTGGATAGAGATGTCACACAATTAAAACAAAGCCGTATCCCTATTGTCAAAGTTAGACGGAACTCTAAGAGAGGACCCGAGTACACATGGGAATACGAAGACCAAATTCGTGCTAAATACCCTCACCTATTCGATAAGACAACCCCGACCACTACCACATCTTAGGATTCGGGACGAATCCTGTCTAACGGGTAGGTACTGTAATAACCCGAAATTTTCGAGTTATTAACTTTCTGTAAACCCGAAGCAATTGATTATGAACTTTAATCAAGTTATTTTATTCACCTTTGCATTCGAAATATTACTATATATTTTTTTTTACTGAGAAATAACTAGTGCGATTCCAAAACGAACCCTGTGACAAAACTCACGTTCCATTTTCACTGGAACCACACGCGTTCCAGCACCATGATAGTATGGCATAAGTCTAATAAATTTAAAACAAGGAACAAGATAGAAAGTCGTGAAATGTTAGAGAACTCGGAGAATATTTCAAATAATAGTTAACGGTTCCAAGATATAAACTTTCGGGTTAAAAACATTTTGGGAACGAGACCAGACTTGATTCTGTTTAGCGAGACATGGGTATTTAAGTTACCTTTAAAACATTCATACAATGTACAAACCTAAAAATAAATACACTTCACTTACACTTATACTTAATAAAATACGACACCTAACTTTACATACAAATTACACTTTACAACCACATCAAAAATGAAAATGCATACCTATCCTAAATTAAATACACCTGCACCCACTAACTCATTCATTCATTTTATATATATATATATATATATATATATATATATATATATATATATATATATATATATATATATATATATATATATATCACTGCACTCTTCTCTCTCCCACTCCCTCCTTGTTGACAGTTTTGCATCCCCAAACCATCACCATCTTCGATCCATCACTATCTACACACAACCACCTAGAAATCTTAGTTGACCTTCAAAAGGATAGTCACAAGTTTTCTTAAGAATAGAAGCCAAATAGGGATATTGCACGAATTAGGGATGGTTATTTCTCCCACAAACCGAAGTTCGAAATGGAGACTATCACCATAAAAACCCCATAAATCCATACTCCATTAATGAGCTTTCCCACAATCTGAAATCAATATGGAGCCTAACTCCATGACACTCCATAAATCCGCTCCTCCTGGGAACGATTCGAATCACATCTATTTTCAAATACACCTAAAGGATTTTGAGAGTGATTCGAATTGGAGGCTGTGGAAGTGGGTTTTAGAGCTGTCGAAGTTCGGATTGGAGGATTGGATTAGCTAGTGTCGACAACACCTCACAAGTTTCAGGTTATTATTATTGATTGATGTTGTTTTATATTTTTATTTATTGTTCGAATATTATGAATAAGAGATTAAGTCAAAATTTGTTTTGATTGTTGCGGAATTTAAGGATAGGATGAAATAGATTTAGGTGATGTTAATTGTTGAAATATATAGATCGATTGAAAGAAAACTGTGAAAGATTCAATAGTTGAATTAGGTGTTGTTATAAGAATAGTCAAATGTAGTTTAGAATTAAAATGGGTCGAAAGTGGAGAATTGACTTTAAAAAGTCATTGGGTTGTTTTGATTTCGGATTCGCTTAATTATTTAGGATTTAAAAGTTTTGGAGTAGTCGGATTATACGGTCATCGAATGGCATCTTAAGGTTAGAACCACCACTAACGAGACCATAGCTCGACCTTAGTAGCATGCGACCCTTTTCGTCGAAGTCTCGATTGAGACAGTCTACCTTTTGTAAACTGCAATTGGCTGTTTTTGTTTCAAACCAAATTACCAGGCAACCCACGAAACTCAAAAACAATTACATCTGCATAATTGAAAATAGAAAATTGGGTTTAATGTTAACGCTGGGCCGAAGCCCAGTAACCACTAAAAAG
Source organism: Artemisia tridentata subsp. tridentata (assembly GCA_021014915.2). Classification (NCBI taxonomy): domain Eukaryota; kingdom Viridiplantae; phylum Streptophyta; class Magnoliopsida; order Asterales; family Asteraceae; genus Artemisia; species Artemisia tridentata. Next base: position 313,037,391 of record CP139504.1, read on the forward strand.
ATATAAAAGTTGGGTGTCACTTGTATCGAGCCAAAGCCCACTAGAGAATTGGATTGTGAAAAAGGGCCACGGCCCACTTGCTTGAAAATAAAACAGTAGGGTGCGTTTGGTTATACAATTTTAAAAAGGAAAATGTTTCATTTTTTTTTTACACTTAATAAAACCCGAGCTGACAATACGTCGAATATTAGTTATTAAAATTGTGACAAAAACGAATAACCGAAACACCAACAATTGTTATACGCCAACAATAAGTGCGCCGTAAAATAAATAGTTAACATGCACAACTCTAACATAAGTGTTTTGAAAGTTTATAAACTATTCATCAAATCCTAAATCAAAATGCAAACAAAATTATGCCATATTAATCTAGGTCACGCGTTGAAGTTACTACACACCATTTGATTCCATTGCATCACAGATTTCTACTACTACCAAGGTGAGTTCATAGTCCCACTTCTACTATGTTTTCAAATCCCGTGGGGAGATACATGCTATAAATCTGAACACAAATATTTTTGTATGCTATCCTGATTGATATTGCTAAGTTAATATTGCCTAAGTTATTACACCGCCAATTTAAAAGTCCCTTTATCATGAACCATTAATCACTTGCGAGTGAACGCGAATTTCGTGAATAGATCTATTGGAAGTCACATCCCATTTGTACTAGCCGGATGGATAGCCATAGTGTTAGCCGGATTGATAGACAAATGCACTTTATTCGAATTTGAGTATGGCAAAACTCCTACACCAGGGCATTTATCACCCATATCATTGCTATGATTGGGATAATTATTATTACTACCCCTACATGTTAAGGTTTGCGTTTCATGAGTCTTAGTGTAATATTTATCTATTTATTACCCCTGCAATATCATTGTTTTCACTATTATTTACCTTGTGTTCAAACTATTACAAATTAAACACTATGGATTCACTCAACCTTTGTGTTGACATTTTAAGCATGTTTATCTCAGGTAATTAAAGAAATTTCAAGCACGGAGTTGGCACGGGCATGGAGAAAAGACCCACCTTTGTTCCAAATAACTATATCATCCTTTTCAAACTCATCATCACTTTAGTGAACTACTACCCCTTTTTGATAACAAATATGTAATCCCTGAATATTGAGTTTTCATTGAATGATATAAAATTTCCCTTTTTATCAAAAATCTATACTTATGACTGTGATCTAGTTGGTAATACCCCGTTTAAGTCTTCCGCTGCTTCATTACGATTTTCGGGGTGTTACAGCCTCCGACTTGCAAAAGACATGAAGGTTCGTAATCTCTCCATTTTAGTGGACTCGCAGCTAGTCGCTAACCAAATCAAGGGCTCTCACGAAGCAAGGCAGCCCACCATCAAACAATATTTGGATAAAGCTAAAGAACTTCTTCATGGGTTCGAGTCCTATGATATAGCACATGTTCGCAGAAACTAAAACAAGAAAGCATATGCCTTAAGCAAGCTGGCTTCAATGGCATTTGCTCACCTAACAAAGGAGGTTTTAGTAGAAGTATTGGCCGATAGGTCAATCAAACGAGGCGAAGTGTCTGATGTCATACTTGAGGAAGGCTCCAATTGGATGACTCCAATAAGGGAGTACTTGATCAGTGGCATTCTACCCGAAGATCCTAAACTTGCAAGAAAGGTAAGGGTCAAGGCTCCCCGGTATAGACTTATTGGAGATAATCTCTACAGGCGGTCTTTCCTATCTCCATGGCTTCGTTGTGTGGGGCCAAAGTAAGCTTCGAACATCATCTGCGAGGTACATGAAGGATCCTGCGGTTTGCACGCAGACCCTCGCTCCGTTGTCTCGAAAATAATGAAGTTCGGATATTATGGGCCATCCATGCATAGGGATGCAATAGAGATAATACAAAAATGTGAAGCATGTCAGATCCACTCCAAAGTCCCAAAACTGCCTAAGCAAGACATGACCTCTGTCACTTCAGCATGGCTTATCTGCCAGTGGGGAATCGACATAGTCGAACCCCTACCAGTTGCTCCAGGAGGGGTAAAATTCTTGGTCGGAGCCATAGATTACTTCACCAAATGGGTTGAAGCCAAGCCTTTGGCATCGGTAACAGGAAGACATATGGAAAAATTTGTATCGGAGCACATAATCTATCAATTTAAGGTTCCTCTCATTATCATCTCTGACAACGGAAAACAATTCGCTGAAGGGGAGTTCCCTATCTTCTGCGAAGGCCTAAAGATCATACAGTCATTCACTTCCGTGTACCATCCTCAGGGTAACGGGCAAGTTGAAGTAACCAATAGGGACATTGTTAACGGAATCGAGAAAAGGTTAGGACGAAGCCATTATGGGTGGGTAGATGAACTACCCTAAGTTCTGTGGGCGCATAGGACGCACCCCAAGTCAAGCCATGGGGAGACTCCTTTTAACCTTACTATTAGGAATATAAATATTCATGTGAAGACTCGGTCACCCCGAGTATCTTTTTAGCATTTATGTAGCTCGTAGGTATATTATTACTAGTATAGTATTATTATTATTAGTTAAGATATTTTAGTACTCAGAGAGTGGGTCGGGTCTTTACCCACTGTCAGCTCACTCTACAGCCCGCTAGGGGCACCTAAACAATGTAGTATAAATACCCCTTCCCGCACATGGGAAGGGTTGGAGCTTCTAATCTAATATTTCACAAGTTTCCTTCACTCTCTCTCTCTAGAACTCCCACCTTTTTTCTCTCTCTAAATTCGGTCCAAGATCTCATCATTTGTGTGTTATAAGTTTAGTGAATATGTTACAATTGGTATCAAGAGCCATGGTTAGGTTCTAGCTACTCATATTCACGGATTTGCGGTGAGATTTTGGCACTTTTGTGTGGTTTTTTGTGGGACGTAAGGTATTGTCAAGAAATTCATTGGTTTAACTTTGTTTGTGGTTCAAATCATTTAAACTTAGTACCTTTGTGTTCACATAGCTTTATAGTTGAGTTTCCTAGCAATCTACGGTTTGTTTAATGTGTTTAGTGGAAGATTGAAAGAGTTTCTTGATAGCAATTTGAGCCTCGGATGTACTTTCATCATAGCGGTTTGATCCTTGTGTTGTTTGGGAAAATATTGGTAGCGGTTTGATCAAAGCTTCTGACAGCGGCTTGGCATTTTAACCAAAACTGGAAATAGATAAAAAATCACTGAAAAGGACATTTTGTCCAGTTGCGTTAGCGGTTTGTGAGTTTTTTTCGCTAGCGGTTTGTCGTATTGTTCAGCGGTTTGAGTTTTGTGTTTAGCGGCTTGACTCGCAGCGGTTCTGGTATTAGCGGTTTGGACTTCGGGTTTAGCGGTTTGATTTCCAGCGGTTTGGTTATCTTAGTTCTGCAGATTAACATTATAGCTGTTTGATCCTTGTGTTGTGGTAGCAGTTTAAACTTAGCGGTTTGATAATCCATACTGTGGTTTATTATTTGTTTTAATCTACTCATAACACAACAACACCATAATTTACATAAGTCAACCAACAATCACCACTTTAACATACAATCACCAATCCTTGTAACGACTCAACAAGAATCATATCACATCCAGTTCATTATCATTTCACATACACGTCTTCACAATGCTTACCAATTCAAATGCCCTCATATCTGAGGTACTTAAACTGTACGGCACAAATGATCAGTATGTAACGGCCAATCTTGCACAACAAGCAAAACTGGGTGATTCTGATAATGCAAACATGGAATTGTCATGCTCGAATTCTCACGAGAGAGAATGTCGTCAGTCACTAATGTTAATCAAAGAAAAGGAAAGTCGAATTGAATGCTTCTGACTTCTTCACACACATCTCAAAAGTTTGTTTGAACAACCTGGGTACTTGGGAGGTTACGGACGAGCCTTTGCAACACTTTTTGGTCAAGATGTTCAGGATTTCATCGTCAAAATGATCCTTTACTTAGATCAACTTGAACAACAGCTTGACAAAGAAGAATTTTCTAAAGCAAGATCCAGAGCTGCTTTCAGTGTGATCAACAACCAACTCCAGGTGTTCACTGATTCTCAGTACACTGAGGATTAGGACTATGATAGTCAAATGACAAAAGGGTGTTTTGCTAACTACACTGGAACTGAGGTTGCCATGTTCAGAACAACATTATTACAATTGATGAGTAATGTTAATGGGTTCATTGATGAAAGGGCTAAACAAATGGGGAATAGAACAAAATCAGACAAGTTTGATGATGGTGACACAGAGGAGGTGGTTTCACAATGTGTGAGAATGCAGCTTACGAACAATAGAACAAAATCAGACAAGTTTGATGATGGTGACAGCACAGGAGGTGGTTTCACAATGTGTGAGAATGCAGCTTACGAACCTGAAAATCACCAAGCACAGTTTGCTGAGGTACATCTGTCTGATAAAGATAATGCTCTTTCTAATGAACTACAACATACTGATCCAATGAAACTTACATATGACACCTACCTGATGGAAAAGACTGATAGCGATATCATCTCTGATTCAACAAATACGTGTCATATGGAAGGAGATATTGATCAGGATGCTGAGCATGATGATGCGTCACAGGATTTGCCAATGGCTGAGTTTTTCAAATCAAATGACATGGTTGAAAAAGAAGTTTATGATGAACTTTCAAACAGACTTTTACGACTTGAAAAACATTGCATTGATCTTGAAATCTCAATGCAACAAAAAGAAGAAAGTCTTCAAACCAACCTAACATGTAAAAATCCAGAATATCCTGAATTTTGTGAATTTTTTATAATAAATTATTTGAAAGCTCAACTTGAGGCAAAAAACTCGACGATAAAAAATCTGAAAAATAGTCTGGCTGATATGTATGACACGTGCACTGAAGTAAAAGCTAAACATGACAAGAAAGTGGCTGAATTAATGACTGAAAATGAGTATTTGAAAATGCAATGTAAAAACCAGAGTGATAAAATCAATGAAATGAAGACTAAGTGTGTAGAATAGATGAACTCTTTGGTGAATAAAACTGATGCATTCAAAGCCCAAATTCATGAGAAAGGTCTCACAATCACTGCCCTTAAGAATGAATTGAGGAAATTAACAAAAAATAGTGTGAACACTAAGTTTTCAAAACCATCAATCTTGGGAATGCTAGTTTTACAATCTCTTAGAAACAGAACAATGGTTAGGCAACCAAGTGCGTTTAAATCTGAACGATCAAAATCATCTAACCTAAGGTGTGCAACCCAAGTTGATGTAATACAAGTTTTGTCAAAACCAGTCACTTCACAAACTAGACAAAATGTTTAGTTAGTTACTGGTCATTCTAAGGCTCAGTCTCATAAGTCAAAGGCTATGGAAGTAGATGCTCCTGTTAAGATGCACAACCCTAAGACCAGAAGCCACAACAGGCCCGTAGGACCAAAGAATCATCCTCAACAATCTAGCGGGCAGATAGTTGTAAGACAAATTAATTCTTCCAACAAACACTCTAAGGTATATATGAAATCTAACACTTTAAGATCTTGCCTTAGGTGGGTACCAACAGGAAGAATTTTTAAGAAAGTTGGTTTTAGGTGGATACCTACTGATACAAAAAACACTTCCAAGAATGATTGTGAACATCCAAAAGGGCAGGATACCATTGTCACTAACCCATATAAATGTGAGATATATCATCGTGTTAGTGCAGGGAATCTTTACCTAAATGCAGGAACATCTACCACCTCCACCAAAAGAAAACTCATGGTGTGGCGGCCAATGGGACTGAAATCTCCTAACTTGGGGACTCGAAAAACACAACAGTGATGACTGTGCATAATGACTTCTGATCTACTTCGCTCAAAACTCGTACTTCAACTGCATATGTTGGGAAGAATATTGGTTGTTATTCTTCATGTATCCTTTGCTTATATATACATATTTTGTTTTGTTTTGTTTGTTAATATAATGAATAGAAAAATACTAGCTTAAATTGTAAATAGAGAAACTTAAATCCATGTATTGTTTCATTTTGGCATGTCTTCTGTTTATCGATAACATTTACGGTCTTAGAAATGTCATTCAATAATGACACGAGACTTTAAATGAAGCTCGAGCAGAAGTTCAAATGTGTGGTTAAAACATGCCTAACCGGCTTGTAGTTACTTCATACAGTAACCCGTTCTCCAAAATGGGGAAAGCTCGTCGCCAAAAAGACGGCTGTTCCTTCAACTGGGTGAAGTTCACCCGGGCATGGATTACTTTATATCCATGTTTTTTCCCAAATCGGATGTACGCTTCCGTGCATCACTTTATGCATATGAAGAGCAATCTTCTGATGATCTCAAATTCTCTCCAGTCTATGACTCTTTAGGAAAGACTGTGGGTATCACATTGTGGTTACATGAGCTTAAGAAAGCAATAGGATTCATGATTGCATAAGTTGTTTCTCAATCAATGACTCCACCTCTTTCAATAGCTATCGGGTCATTGATTGAGGAGGAGAGTAACTTATGCCAATCATCAGGGCATCCAACTTATTAGGATAATCTTATTAGGATAATCCTTGAAAAGTTGATGAAAAGTCGTAGTGTTGCAAACTGGGGTTTAGTTTGAGAAGATTTCTTCTCTAGGGTTGTCATAGGTCTTGTAATTGTCAATATAGGGCTGTAAATGCTAGTATACGGACCCACATGCAATATCAGCAAATTGTTCCCTTGGCTTATAAATTTTGGATGATCATTAGTGCCTTATTGTACACTCATATCAAGAAATATGAAAAGACAGGGACTAGTATTGACAATAAGCGAAACTTGTGATTTGAGAATTTAAGGACCCTGGCGGTTTGACCCGGTCAAACTTCACAAAATCCAGTCAAACCGCCAAGGCCACTTTCTCTCTCTCTCAACTCAAGTCGCTATCTCTCATTCGAGATTATTTATGTATAATCTTTCCTACGTAATATTTATCTCATATGTTTAAACCTTTTTAGCATTTAGATCACATTACCTTGGCCTGTATCTCACAATAATTTTGTCTCCTCTAGGTTTGCGGTTCGAATCTTCTCTCATCACTAGGTTTGTGATTAAAGTTATGATTTTGTTGTTGGGATTTGTCTGATATATACTTTAGATGCTTCGCTACATGTTTAATTGGTTTGTCTTCTCATTTATGTCGATTATTGAGTTTAGTTTGAAGTATGTTGACTTCTGAAAGTCAATATAATCCGTAGTTGTGCTCCTTAGAGATAGATATGAGTGGATTGTTTATGCCTCTTGTGTTTTCAAATGACTAGGCTTAGGTTATATCCCAACTAGTGATTCTTCATTGTTGCATTCGTCACAGTGGTTTGTAGGAAAATACACTATTGGTTGGCTTGATAAGTGTTGAAAGTGGATATTGGGTCATATAAATGATTGTATATGAGTTAAGATTAGAGTAGGTGTGTATGTATGAGTGTATGCATAAGTGGTTCTTGGCAGCAGTTTTGGGTGGTCTGAGCCAACACTTTTCTTGCTAGCGGTTTGACTGATTAATGTTCATGTTAGCGGTTTGAGTGTTAGTCTGTACTCATATTCTTGTTAGCGGTTTGAATGTTATTCATGTTAGCGGTTTGTCTGGTAAATGTTCATGTCGGCGGTTTGCTCATCCATATACTTGCTAGCGGTTTGTTACTGATACTCTCGGTAGCGGTTTGATATTTCGTGAATATAATAGTCCAGCGGTTTGTGTATTTGAACATTGTTGAATTTTATATTCTAGCGGTTTACCTGTTGTAGCGGTTTGACTGATTTTCGAGTATTAAATTCTAGCAGTTTTCCTGTTGTTGCAGTTTAATTGATTGTTGAATTTTATATTCTAGCGGTTTATCTGGTGTAGCGATTTAACTGATTTATGAATATTAAATTCTAGAGGTTTGCATGGTATTGCGGGTTATCTAATTTTTGAATTCATTAGTCTAGCGGTTTGACTATTTCAGCGGTTTGACTATTTTCTGTACGGTATATTCTAGCTGTGTTAGGAATTAAATATGAGTTGATATTGACAAAAACATGAAAGATGGAGGAAACTTATGAATACAAAGATAAGGGACTAATTCTATCATATTTAGAGTCTTTGTAACCCTAATCTCTATTATATAAAGAGATTAGAGGCGTATGTTTTTAATGTACAGGTCTTCCACAATGTAGTCATTGAAGGTGTGTGTGTGTGTCTAGGCATCAAGTCCTCTAATGGATGCCTAGGGTTCGTAGTTTGTATAAGCTACAAGAATCATTCGACAAACCTTGTTTAATAATAATGATTTGTTTGATTATTCCACTGCGTACTATATTGTTATTCATTATTATTGTGTTAATCCTAGATAAAAGGTCTTACAAACCTCGAGCTAAACGATTCTTATCAAGTGGTATTAGAGACAGGTTGCTCTTGATATCTAGGATGTTACAAGGTTTAGTGTGGAAGAGAAGCAGATCTGGAAAAATTTCATCATCGACAGAAGCATCAAAAAGGTTTTAAGGTATCGATCTGTTAACTATATGTGGCGGACAAAGTGTTTTTGTTCACATCGCTCATTAATTGTAAATTATTGTTCGTCACGTGATGCCTGAGATGGTGGGATCAGTACTTTAATTTATGGTTGTCGCTTATTGTTTGTCAACGTTTGGTATATTTAATTAGTTGAAGCATTACCAATTGGTCGGTGTTATTAATGTGGTTACTGCATACGACAATAATGATGGGCGGTGGCTTCATGTGATCAGAGTTGAATTTATTCTGTTCCTGGGTTCTATAGCTTTTGTCACATAGTTCTAATTGGTCAAAGCTGCTGCTGTTGATTATCTTTTTGTCAGTATGGGATTGCTTCGATCGTGGTTATTGGTATGATGGTTTCTATTGATTATACTACTGACAGTTTCTACTGCTCTCTTTAAAAATTAGTACTGCTCATTAGTTTATGAGTAGCAGTTTGTACTGCTGGCTTCGCCAGTTAGTACTGCTGGGGTTAACAGTTAGTACTGCTCGACAACAGTTTTTACTGCTAGCTTTGGAGGATGAAAAGTTTATACTGCTGATTATAAACTTTGTACTACTGGTTTGTACTGTTCGAGAATGGGTTTCTCAAAGTGAGGGGAAGCATTGGCTATTTGATTTTGAACTCATTGGTTCCATAACACACACACACGAGGACAACACACACACACAGATGATTTTTTTTGGTTTGGATAAAGAACTATTTCTCATTCTACTACTACTTGGTTTCAAATAATACTGTAGTCATTTTTCGAAATCTATTTGGTGATCTTCATGGCGGGTACTACATGGTATTTGTTTCTATGGTGGTTAGTTATTCGACAAGTTCTTTAAAATGGTTAATTTATGGGTTTCAGGGGAAGCTTAACTGTTTAAATGTTTAACCATTTATATGCTACATCGAGGTGAAGGTTTTCATGATTATTCGTTGGTATTCTTACTGAAGATTTGGGATTTTGATGTCTTGAGTTCATTTAATAAGTAAGCGTTTTTGTGTTCTTAATGGTGGGTAATTCAATATATTAGAAGACTCGATTGGAAGTATGGTACTGGTTGGTGATTATGAAGATCAAAGTTGCATGTTTCTTTTTATTGTCCTAGTTGAGTATGTACAAAAAGGGGAAGAAGTTATTGAAAATTGCAGCTTGAAGAGCTTTGATAATATGCATAGATTAAGGGGAAGATCATCTTTCATTCGTACATTGGTTTTGTCATATCAACTAGGGGAAAATTGTTAGGAATTAAATATGAGTTGATATTGACAAAAACATGAAAGATGGAGGAAACTTATGAAGACAAAGATAAGGGACTAATTCTGTCATATTTAGAGTCTTTGTAACCCTAATCTCTATTATATAAAGAGATTAGAGGCGTATGATTTTAATGTACATGTCTTCCACAATGTAGTCATTAAAGGTGTGTGTGTGTCTAGGCATCAAGTCCTCTAATGGATGCCTAGGGTTCGTAGTTTGTATAAGCTACAAGAATCATTCGACAAACCTTGTTTAATAATAATGATTCATTTGATTATTCCACTGCGTACTATATTGTTATTCATTATTATTGTGTTAATCCTAGATAAAAGGTCTTACAAACCTCGAGCTAAACGATTCTTATCAAGCTGTCTGACTGTCTTCCATTGAAATTGTTCTTGAGAATTAGTTAGGTCTAATGGGTGCTAAACCATTAGTTGTCTGCAACGTGTATTGTGAGTCTTATGTGTGCAAACTATTGGGGCATAACCTGCATTGTCGGGGCTTCGTCTGTTAAGTTGCTCACCTCATGATTGGCATTGATTCTTGAATATTTTTAGTCATGTGTATGATGATTGTGTCGTGGTCTCAAGATTGTGTCCGGTCACAAAATGAATTAACCCTTGTTAAATCTCTTTGTTGCATCTATCTTGTGATCTCAGCACCCTTGTGATTCTCTTTGCACAATGTCTAGGTTATTGGTTGCACATATCATAAGTGTGTCTCACATCTCTAACCTAACACCACTCTTCCTTCGTGGATATTTTCGTGTTGGTAACTGTGCAGCATCAATGTCTAACCCTAATGCACCTGCTGGTCAAGCTCCTACTATTCCTCCACCGGTTCGTTCAGATGAGCAGATAGTACCTCATGACCAATGGATTGCCATAGGAAGGAGCAACTGCTATCTTGATATGGATAAATCACAACACAACTCCATTTACAAACTTGTTGTGGATGTTCTGAAGCAATCAAACTTCTTTCGAGCGTTTGTTGCCTGTTCTTCTATTCCATCCATCTATATCTAGCAGTTTTGGGATACTGCGAGATATGACAGGATTTCTAGTGACTTCAGCTGTCAACTGGATGAACAATGGTTCACAATCACCCCAGACACAATTAGAAACGCACTCCAAATCACACCAATCACTGAGAACCAACCATTCACTTCCCCACCATCACCTGAGGAACTCATTAAGTTTATCAACGATCTGGGCTATCCTAAAACCATCCATGCTCTTTCGTCAGTCAACACATATGACATGTACAAACCCTGGAAAGCTATCTTAACCATCATCAATTTATGTCTTGCGGGCAAAACGTTAGGGTATGAGAGACCAAGAGCTCCTGTGATACAGATACTTTGGGGAATACTAAATCATGCCAACATAGATTATGCAGAGAGAATTTGGGAAGAGTTTACTTATTCAATTCATTCATTCATTAGGGACAAGACAAATTTGGCATAGCAGAAAACCAGGAGGAAGAAAGTCAATCCTCTTGTGATCCCCAACATCAGATTCACCAAGCTAATCATCTTCTATCTCCAAAGTGTACACAACTTTCACCCTCGATTGGACTCCTCACTTCACCTGCCCGACAACGAACATCTTCTTGGGAATTTCAAGTTCACATCTAGAGGGTCTAAGTATGAAGTATTTGGGAAGGCTGTACCGGATGATCTTATCACTGATGAAATTCTCAATGCTCCGTATTTTCAAGAATATCTGTCTAAAGTAGACAAGCATCGGAGATTCATGGCTGGTGAACAACTTGGTGAAACTGACACTCTTCCTCCAAAATCATCCAAGCCCTCCAAACAACTAAAGGACATATTCAAACCCAAAAAGCGCAAAGAAGCATCAACAGCTGAAGTAGCTCAAGGTAGCACCAAGAAGCCGAAGACACAAAAACTGGTTAAACAAAGCGAGGGTAAAGAGGCATTCGTGCCAAAACTCACTCTGAGAGATGAGGAAGATATTGAACTTCAAACGGCACTAGATCTCAGTTCGCAAGAATTCGCAAAATCAATGGGACACTCTACGAAAGGTGTGGTCTTCAGAGAACCAGATTCAGGGAGACATGAACCATTGCCTGTGGTAGAAGGCAAGGGAAAAGGGACTGCTACAGTAGAACAAGCTGTTCAAACTCTTCTGGATATCTCATCTCCTGCATCCAAGACAACCACACAATTCATCTTTAAGAAACGTGAATCTGAATTATCCAAAGCCGTTGAATCCTCTGAAGGTGCTAAAGAGAAATCCCCGAGTTTAGAAGTTAATCTAGACTTTAGTGATACGGAATCTGACGAGCTTTTAACTATGGAGAAGAATGCAGAGATGGAAGTCCCACATGCTCAAGTAAATGTTGAAGCTGATCCTAAAAGTATTGAAAAGGATATCCAAGTCTCGGAAATGAAAACCACAACAGATCCTCTATAGGAATTACAGCATGAAGATTTTGTAGCAACGACATATCCAGATGTTCAATAAAACCTTAAAATGAAAGTTGATGATCAAACGCACTTGAATGAACCAGCTGGGTCAACGGGAACACTGTCTTCATTCAAAACTCTTGAGCACGACTTCCACTTTGGTGATCAGTTCATCACTGATAAGACAAATGACACTATTGTTGAGACTAAAAAATCGAATGAAGAAAAGGAAGTTGAGTCAATGGTATCAGTCCCAATTGAACAAGACATCTCCACATTCCGAACTATGGCAATCCCAACTTCCACAACAACACCAACCATAGTCACCCCTCACCTGAAGAAACCACAACAGCAACTGTCACACCTACTATACCAATCTCACCACCTCAATCAGCTCTTCCAAACATAGAATCACAACTGGCTATAGCTCTCAAACGCATTGCTGATCTGGAACGTCTAAATCTGCCACAAGTGATAACTAATTACGGGCGTAGATTGTCAAAGCTGGAGAATCTTAACATTGAGCATAAAGTAATTCTTGCGGTAGCTGAACATGCTAATGAAGCTGTAAAATGGGCAATGGAAGCACCAATGAGAGCTCGATTCAGAGATCTTCCCACCGTTGATATGAAGGAAATTCTTCATGACAGGATGCTTGAGACGAATCAGCACAAAGGTCATGAAGTTCACCAGAAGCTGTATGAAGCATTGGAAAAATCTATTGACCGTGACAACATTGATCACCTCATGAAAGAACTTGATGAAATGAGAAAAAGGAAGAAAAAGAGCCAAGACAAGCCCAGTACACCACCCGGATCACCACCACAACCTCCTCCACCTCCTCCACCATCTGGTGCATCTGGAGCTGCAGGGTTTTCTGGAGCTTCAGGATCTACACAGCCTCAACCTCAACATCATCATTCTAAATCATCCACAGAAAATGATCATTCACAGAAGTCCTCTGGTCCCAGCACGTCAAAGAAAGCCTCATCTACTGGATATGCTGCATGGACCACGGTGGATACTAGATTCAAGCCTTCATTCTCATTAATTCCTGAGGAGTTTGTCATGCATGAGGAATCATTTGAAGAATCTCAGGATTCCTACTCTGATGATGAAAAAGACACAGCAAATGCGCATATTCCAAAGGTAATTCCTGACCAAGTGTGGTGGATGGAATTCTCAAGGAATGACACATCAGATGATTCAGGTTCTACTAGGAACCCTCCCACAAGGGAAGATATGGAAACATGGTTGAAGCCCTTGACCGATGAAGAACGAGCACCTATTCCAGAACCAACTTGGTCTGTGTCGTCATTAGATACACCTTTTCCCGATAACAACTGGGCAGCTGTGATTGAATCTCACCATGAATCTCCTCCTGAGAACTCACTGCTGGCGCAAACGGGTGATATGGGATCTTTTATTGCTTGGTTCTGCAAAAAGAAAGGAATCACAACTCTCACTCCTCAAGATCTGGAAGGTCAAGCTTATGAAATAGTCAAAGTCTTCCATCCTGATGTGCATCATCTTCAATATCAAATGGAAGAATATCACCGACTCTTGACTGATCAAGTGGATGATCGGATTCTCACTTACAACATCAGCAGACCTCTCCCCATTGGTGGTCCACCAGGTCAAGTTACTATTCAAGCTGATTTTTTCTTCAATAAAGATCTGGATTATCTTCGTTTTGGTGATAAGGGTGGGAGAAAGGCACTGTCTATAACCAAGATGAAGGCAGCCTTCTATCTAGATGTTGGCTTAGAACAAATGGTGCCAGATCAGATGTGGACAGATGAAGAACACAAGTATGATGTTGCCGCATCTTATGGTATTACTCATTGGTGGTTCCACAAGAAACGATTCTACATCAAAAGACATTCAGAAGAAGGTAGTCGTCGGGGAGTACGTTCTCATATGAGAATCCTGAGCGTTGTCAAAGTTGAGATTCAATGCATGTATGGGTATGACTATCTGAAGAAAATTGTGCTTCGCCGGGCGGATCTAAATGAACACTTTATAGCTGAAAGTAACTTCAAGCACCTATTTTCGAGTGACTTCGAGGATCTCTACTTGCTAAATATTCAAGGACATCTGGACCATCTTCATCCTCGTGAAAAGAAAACTCTCTCGGCAGAGGTCAACTTATGGATCAGGGGTCTCGTTATCAGACAGCGAGTAAGTGATTTTTAGCTTAGGATTGAGAGTTATCAGACTCAACTCAATCTCACAAAACCTAGATGGGAAACCACGGGATTTGAGTTCACGCATGACTACAAGGTCATCGAATCTCCAAGAGTAGTCAAGTTTACAGACACATATGGGATTCCTATGATCATGCGGTTCAATGACATTCATAAGTTTAGCGATGGAACTCTGAGACTGATTGATGAAGCCTTGGATTATCGAGCGAAAGAAGTTAAGATTAACCCACATAATCCAGGAGTGAACACTCAGTTCTGGAACGAAAAGGATGTACTAATAAGTGAAGAATTCATGCGAGCTATTGAGAAAAGGCTGAAGACACGAAGAATCTTTCGCAACCTGGAAAGCTTTGTTGGTGGGAGAATTCGAGAAGGGGATTATCGACTGCTACAGAGAACAGAATAAATATATCTTCTCTGTAATAATTAGTTTTCTTTTGGGGTCATGTAATCATATAATATAATGAACTTTGCACTGATCTAGTAGTAATCAATATGTGATGCTACCTTTACCTCCCTCTTGGTTTGAGGGGGAGCACTGTACAGCTTTATATTCAGAATATATTAAAACAGTCCACATTTTCTCCCAAATTTTCTAAACATATATAAATTAATTGGGATCACAAATCTCAATTGGTTAGAAATTTTTGATCGGGGGAGAGAATGTGATTTAAATATGAAATTCTGATAAAAATGTGATCCTTTCAAACTTAAGTGTAGGCTCTCCCATATGTGCTAAACCTTTTCGTATATCGATGCACATATTGAGGGGGAGCGAATGATTTATGATGGCAATTGTGGAAGAACACCAAATACTGACCATTTTATTTAACGTACTGGAGTTATAAGGATGGTAAGGTTAGGTACAAGTTCCCACGATCCCGCCAGAGTCGGAGGGATCTACCCAGGGACACTCCACTAGTTAGTGTAGAAGTCCTTAGGTATGATTAAAAAGGAGAAAAAGTGAATAAGGGAAGAGTGCCGACTGAGATGGAGCTAGTACTGGAACAAACCCAACAAGGTGCTAGTAATGAAGTCTCGGTAAGCGCTGAAGGGGTTGAAGAATGAAAAAGAAATGTAAAGATAAAGGGTGAAAAGAAAGAAGCCCTCCTTACACTTTACGCAGAAACCTGGTCAATACGTATGCTGTCAGAATCACTTAGTTGATTGCTGACATTGAAGACAAAGTATCATGGACCCATTAATACGCTGCACAACCCTCTCTAGCCACTCAAGGTCCCTCAAAGGAATCTTGTTTCACTTGTCACGGAGATCAATACATTGCTATCGTCTCTCTCACTCCGAGTTGGACGATATTGAAAAGGTGGCAGTCTTCTCCAGCCTCCGATCACTAAATAAAAATGAACTATTGAGTCTAGAGCCAAGAGATCATCAATAAATCTCATTAGGACACATTTCCAATATGTTTGCTGTTTCACACACCGTGAAAAGCAAGAAAATATATATGAAGAGTCCAACGCACTATCCTCGTGGTATTGCCAGAACATCCGAGTGATACGTAAAGTATTCACAATAAAGATTGAAATCCTTCTAGAGCAAACATCAAACAAGCTCTTGGTGGGTGACATGTGAGATCCTTCATGGATCAAGCTTGTGACAACTGGAAAGAAACAATGGGGCGATTCAAATTTGAATCAAACTTGTTCCAGGAAATGGATTGATGGATACTTTTGGAAAACCTTTCAATGTGGTCAACAACCGAGTTTTCGAGCACATTGATTGTGAAAATTTTCAAACAAAAGTATTTTTGACAGAAATGTGATTCAATTTATAAAACCCTTGTCGTGTTGCACAAAATGTTTATCTAGTGACACGCAAGTGATTTTTCTAATCAATTTCTCGTCAATCAGTGGGTATTTAATTCACTGATTCACTCTACCGTGCTGTCTGCTTTGAGACGTTCCGGTATGAGAACATGCTTAGTATGATGATTCTGACAATAATTTGTTGGAAGACTCATTACTACAAGCTGGAAATTCATGTCAAGGAGAATCTTCTTAAAAGGGGATTCGACCTGATCACAGGTCGGTCTTCACAGAACCGAAGGTTAAATCCAACCACCACATCGAACGAATGACAAAGCCATATTCGTTCTCCAACTTTATTGTAAAACCCTAAATTTCTATAACATGTATAAAGACCAAAATGCCCTTACAATCTAAAACTTTGACATAACAGGTCCTTAATGCACCAAATTGATCCCGAAGCTTGGTAAACTAACAAATTATGAAACAAAAGCAAACGACGCTACATTGGACACATTAAATAAGTTACTTGGACCCTTTGAATCATGTCATTAGCCAAATATTACAAGAGTACAAAATATATAAAACCATTTTAAAATTTTAAATACAAGTTGACTTTGGAAAGTTACAATCAAATCAATATTGATTTGGTCCACCATGTAATCCCGTAAATCAAGCCCAACCCCCTCCCCTTTTGCTCGGCACCTCCCCTTTTTAATATCACACTTATTTTTTTTCTCTTCTTCAAAAATATACAAACCGGAGTTTGACAAACCCTAGCAAAACTCTACACCAAAAATCTCGGCTGCCTCCTCTCCTCTCCCTTTTTCTGTCGACAAATCACAGCAGCAGAAGAGTGGTTTTTGTGGTTTCAAAGTGGCGGTCAGACGTGTGATATTCCGGGCACAATTGTTCTTCGATCGAGGGTGTATAGGGTTGCACGAAGTGAGGTTTTATTTAAGGTGTTCGGCTGATTTCTGTGGGTATTCGGCCCTTTTGTTCTTCATTCTTCTTTGTAGCACTTCAAGGGTAACTCCTAAATCCTTGTTCAATTCTACTTCTCTCGTTGATTCTTGTTTTGAACCTTGTTTAATCCTCGTCAATCCATATTCATAATAAACTAGAACATGTTACATAAAATTATAAAACAATCCACATAAAATAACAAACTAAAAATAGCCTATGAATCGATCTGTGGTGTTGTGTTGTTTTGGGTTGATATGTACACGATAATACATTTAAGAATTGACCTAAATATGTATTGGACTCTCCTATAATCGTTTGGTGTCAAGAATTAATGAACGGGATGAAGAAACCCTAAGTATATATATGATTCTGTGATGACTGTTTCTGATCTGAAACTTTGCTCGACTTTAACCGGCTATAACTAAATGATGTGAACGGGTATTGGGATGGTTTTTGAGTCTAAAACTAAGTTCAATGAAGTGGCTACCTGGAAAATTTAATTTGTAATTTTTGGATGCCTGGAAGGCATCTTTTCGATTTTTGTAAACTTAGGCGTCTGATCGGATTTGTGAGGTCTGGGAAAACAGGTCGGGTTTTTCATTTTTCATTTTAAAACCATAACGATTTAGAACATGACCTTTGAACTGGGTAATATACCACATGTTAAATAATTACTGGAATTTTTGTAGAATTTTATAAATTTTCTAGACTGGGTAAGCAGATGGATAATGGTCGGGTGTTTTTAATTGATCCGGTTCTGGAACAGGTTGGGGAAAAGGATTTTTATTTCATACCTAGACCACTTAATAAAATCTGGAAAAATTATCTAAAATACTCAAAACCCTGGGGAACAGCTGTGAAGTTTTATAGATTTTATTTCGAAGGTTTGATATGGTTTATAAATTATTTAAAACGGGTATAGATAATACTTAAAGGCTGTCAAGATATGTAAAAAGGGTGTGAAGTGTTATTTTCCTAAACTAAGGGTTATAAATTGTAAAATCATGAAACTTGAGGGTAATTCGTGAAGTAAATCATATTTAAGGTGTTTTGTGTCATTTTGGTAACTAAAGGGGTTGATGTGTAATTACTAATAAGTAAAAGATGAAGATCATAAATAAAGTGACCAAATATATAAAAGTATTAAATTGAGGGACTTGTTTTGTAAATCTTGTATTTTGGAGGTCCTAACCGTACAACATAATAAACTAAGGGTACATTGTGTAATTTGGAAAACTAAAGGGCTAAAAGTGTAAAGTATGAGATCTTCAAGGGTGAAAATGTAACTTTGGATAATTTGATTATAACTTAACCTAAATGAGATGTTGGAAATATTACTAAGTATGGGAACCTTCTAAATAAGGAAACTTTCTAAAAGTGGAAACTTACTAAATATGGAAACCTGCCTAAAATGGAAAGTTACCTAAAATGGAAAGTGTTGTAACACTTGTCTACCCCTCTAGGTGTGAAGAAGGAGAGGAACTGAGTCCATTCCACTTTATTCATTGGGATTTGTGATTTGCGTTGGTATAAGGTACGGATATTCTGCCCTTTTAATAAGGTGCCTTCAGTCTCTTGACTTCTGATTTGAACCTATGATATGAACCTTTGGAATTTGAACCTTTGGCATTTGGACCTTTGACATATGAACTTTGATATGAACCCTGTGATATGAACCTTGACATTTGGACTATGACATTTGAGCCTTTGACCCTTAACCCCAGTTTGATACCCGAGCCAAATTCGTTTCCTAGCCATGAAGGTAACATGGCCGTGCCTTTGATGCACCACTGGCATGACTAGTGTGTAGCCCTAGTGATTTGGTTACACCGTCCCCATTTGATTTGATATGAGCTCACTTTGATATGATTTGATATGGCCAATATGATTTGTTTGGGGGGCGAATGGATGCATCCTAGATTTGATTTGTATGTGATTTGATATATTTGTATTTGGTGACTGATGATGGGTGCAATCCACGTCTTTCACAAGATTTGGGAGCTGATCACTCCAATTTGATACATGAGGACACCCCTCATATTATCTGGTTACTATAGAGGCATCCCCTCTGGACTACTACAGGATTTGGATATTTGATTTGTTTGGGCTCGTGGTGGATGACTGTCCTAGACCTTTACTCTTGTACCTTATTCATATCTTGTACATTTGTTATATTCGTTTGCTTCATTTCCGTTATTATATATCTGTTCACTGGGCTTTTTAAGCTCAGCCGCACGTTTTCTTTTCGTGTGCGGCAGGTTTTAGTTGGAAGCTGGGTATGAGTGAAGAGACCTTTGGACTTAGAAGACCTTGATAGTTATTTTGAAGTAGAAGTTATTAGAAGAATTGCACTTGCAGACTTAGTATTTAGCTTTTGTTTCCTTTGTATCCTTGTGTATTCAATATTTCATTTGTAACCTTTGAGAATCTTTGTATTACTATTGAATGTATGCTTTGTTTGATCTGATATGAAGCCATTAATGTGATACTTCAAACCTTGCTGGGTTGGGGTGTTACAATTATGGTATCAGAGCGACAGGCTGCGATTTGTAATACATTTACCCTGGCCTGTGTAAGTTAGGACCCCTAAGCTTTCCCCTGTAAGCACTCTTAAGACAACCTTTGAAGATTGCTTTAGGATTCCCTATAGGAACTTGGATTTTGACCAGTGAGGAATGGGTAGACTTTAAGGCACTCGTTTGAATATCATTGCTCCCGCATCACTCTGATTTGTGCCTTGTTTTGATTGGATCTTACTGATATCACCTTTGGAGATTTGGAAGTCCACTACTTTGTACCACTTAAGATTTGAACCTGATTAGATCTGGAAGACACTAAGAATTGCATAGTAAGTTGCCTGGCACTAAGTAATCTTTACCTTCAGATTTTGACTCTTACCTCTGATCCTGTGTTAATCACTTTGATACCTCTTTGGGACATTCGGAGAATCTCCATGGCGATGACGCACTGGATGTGTTTTGTTAATTGTCTTTTGCTTTTGATAAGCATCTATGAATCGACCAACACAAATTGATTTCGTTTCACCCATCCCTACCCCTATGAGAAGTCTTGTGGTGTGTAACCACGAGCATAAGGATGTTTTCCTCTTACTTCCGAATGATAAAGATTTGATTGGTGACCGTCTATCTTGGGATAGTTGACTTCAATTTTATTCTGACAAGGAATTTGTTGAGTGATCATTCAAATATTTACAACTACGTTTCTATGTCTCATTTTGACGTTTGAAACAATTTTGAACTCCCTACCAGAACTACCAAATTGTTTAGACCCTCTACTATCACCATTATTTTGGAGACTTTGTGTTAACTTCGTGGTTATGAAGTTTTCCTAGAACCCATTTCGTACATCAATGAATGAACCATACCTTGAGAACTTGTGGCACCTAATTTTTTCCAAACCTGAACCTTACCTGGAGAACTACTTGACACCCTGAAATTTTCTAAATATGATTCTTAATCGAACAACGAAATTTTCCATTGGAGCGCGAAGTAGGATTTGACTTGATGCTGAGAGAGTGTCTAGTCACAAAGCGAAGGTGTCTTGCAGATGTGTCCGAAACCATGTATGTTGATTTAAGCAACCGGGAAGAACAGCAACCAAAGACCAGGAAGAAGCTGAACCGTAATACCGTTAGGAGCCAATATTCCACCACCTTGGACGACTATGTGCTTGTTTAATTTCAGAGCGCGATATCTCCTTCTAATGAATTGATTTTATTCTCAGAATTACCTTTACTATTCGTAAAAGATTGCGATGACGATTAGTGACGCTAATAGTATTAGCTAATACTCTGATTGTTTTGCGAATTTGATAAATGATGTTTTCTTGTGAGTACTTGGGCAAATGGGTATTATATGACCTAATAGTACGATCGAAGACGAATAAGAACATGAAATCATCTATGCACTTTGTTAGGAAATTCGTCGATCATCTGTACATTCTGAAAGATGGATGTTTGTAGAAGCAACAATGTTCTTAATCAAGGATACCTCTTTAATTCCCACAAGTTTTGAAAACCATCACCGTGTGGTCTAGACCGACAACAAGATGGAGAACTGAACTTTTGGAACCTTTCAGAAGAATTCTAGAAGATGTTTGCAACTTAAGATACCATTTGGAAATTTCGTGAACCAAGAGAAACAGCTTAGCTGGTCGGAGAATGGAGTTTTGGGAAAAGCCGAAGTAGAAGTTAGTTTCCTTACCCTCAAACGAAACAAGTTTGGGATAAATCAGGAAGAGACTCGGAGATACCCCTGGCAGCACAGAAGATTTTCGTATGCAGCATGACAACTAGAAACATGTCAGAAAAGTTGCTTCACTGTATGGCTTGGAGTTGACAACGACGGCGGCTACCCAAGGAGTGAAGACATTCCTTAGAAGGCAGAAAGTTGGCGATGCAGAAGAAGACAATCCAGTCAAGACGGCGAACCGGAGCTGATGGAGGCGTACAGTCTCACTTCCCTATTCATCTTGGTTGTACTAAGATGAATTGAGAGCGGAAGTAGACGGAATGATGAAGAGCATGCTAGGGATTCACATTCCTCCATCACATTCCCAGAAGGACTGCAGGAGACTCGACAAACCAGACACAAACTTCCATGTTTGGATTTCACTTTCGGGTTGATGGGCGGACGAAGATAGATTAACCGGACTCGAAGAGATTTGATGTGTTGAAGAAGTGGATTTCTGAAAAGGAACCCGTTATGTTTGGAAAGACAAGTTTTAAGAAGGCCGAAGTTCGTGGCAATTAACTCTAATTCCGTTGACCCTCTTAAGTTTTGCTATATAGTGATAAAATCCTCTTGTGATTCAAGTTCCCTAGAAGCATTTCAGTTCCGTGATCTTTTTGTCACATATATTCGAGGATGGCTTTGTTTTGAGAGATTTTTGGGCGAGTTGTGGAAGATATGATGCTTGTGACGGCATACCTCATTTTTGCAAGGCAAATTGGGATTTGATACTGTTACGGATAGTTTTGTTTTCTCTCTTATCTATGGCATCCGATTTTGGTTGTCCTCGAGACTATAGAAGTACTAGGAGGAATAAGATAGGTGGTTTTGATTACGACTTGAGATAAAGTATGACCATCATGAAGGTATACTCATCTGATGCTGGTATTATGACGAGTAGCTAACGTGATAATACCTACATTACATGACGTACTGATATGTGTCGTTTTACACATATCTTTTCGTCCAATTTTCGAGTCAAAACAACCAAAAACACTTTAAAACGATCAAATAATGTTAAAAATATCTTTGAGATGTGTTTTTGTGTATTCCATATGCAAAATGATTGAAAACGATTGAAAAACAAACAAAATTTGCATAAATGGCAAGTCTAGTCCCTCAAGCTTAAAAAAATAAAAAAATAATAAAAAAAATAAATTTTTGGTCCTTGGAATAATAAGCTTGGCAATTTTGGTCCCTGGATTAAATTTGAAGATTGGACAGATTTGGTCCTTGAGGTTTACCTATTTACAAAGTTGGTCCCTAAACATTTTTATCCTATATCCAAAAATTACACAACCGGATCCACCCATTTATCAAACTATAACCACCACCCACTTTACTAAACCCAATATTTCCCTTAACCCACGACAAACCCCAACCCACTAACCATAAGCCCACCACTATCCCTTAAACCCCCACAGCCCATCACCGACCCACACTAACTAAAACTAAATACGGGGTAGAAGTTTGGTCAAAATCCCCAAAACATGGTCAAAATCCCTAATAACCCCTACTTCACCTTCTTCCCTTTTCCCGCTATTACCCACTGGGTATATCTCCTCCCCCAACACCACCACTGTCACACACCACCACCACCTCAAAAGCACCCCCAAACACATTCCCCCATCCCACTACATCCCCCCTCCTCACAAACCCGTACCTACCACATCCACGTTGGCAATCCACGTGAAGTTTTGGGCGCCAAAATTGATTTAACGGCTATGATCAGGCAAACTTTAATCCAATGGTGGGTATAGCATCCCAAGAAGCACAGAAGAGTTTCCCACTACTTTGTCTCACAAAACAAGCACAACATGGAAGACCAGAGTTTATTTTTCTTTTAGTATAAATAGATAAGCTTGTAGCCAATTTTTGGCAGGATTATTTTTAGCTTTAAAATTCGGTATGTTTTTGTTTGTGACTTTAGTTAAGTAGTAAGGTTTTATTTAGCTTTTTTTCGGTATGTTTTTATTTTTTTAGTTGTAATTGTAACTTTACTTTTTAATTTAATTTAAGTCGAAGTTTATTGTTAAGTTAAGTTTATTGTTAAGTTTATTGTTGCTTATTTTGATAAGTAGTTGTTCTTAGTTATTGTTGCTTTTGTGGTTGATGTTTATTTTTTTATGGTTTGCGAAAAGAAAAAAAAAAGTTGTTGTTCTTATTGTTACTGCTTCGAATTCTGCTTATTGAATCTTCTGGTAAATGCTTTAGTTTAAGATTATTGTTGGATTTGGATCGGTTTAAGATTAATGCGAGTTGGATTTGGATGTGTTATCTTGTTATTTTGTTTTGGATTTGTATCTGTGTTTGTTATCTTGTTAATGGTTAGGTGTTTTGCGTTTATATGATTGTGTCTGTGTTTGTTTTGGGTTAAAAAGTTGTTCTTAGCATTTGAGAATTAAACAAAAGAAGATCAAGAAAAGAAAAAAAAAATATATTGTAAAAACTGCTCAACCTGGGACTCGAACCCAGGGCAGCAGCAACTCAGCACTCAACCCAAACCAATATGCTAAATC
Organism: Artemisia tridentata subsp. tridentata; assembly: GCA_021014915.2. Lineage (NCBI taxonomy): Eukaryota > Viridiplantae > Streptophyta > Magnoliopsida > Asterales > Asteraceae > Artemisia > Artemisia tridentata. Next base: position 313,061,265 of record CP139504.1, read on the forward strand.
CCTTTTATCTGTTAAACTCTTCTTCTTTTTTCTTTTAAATTTGTTTTTGTTATTTTGTTTTAAGCTTATATAAGCTGTTTGGTCTTTAACAGCTTATGGACTAAGGCTTTTTCAAACTTTTCATTTTTCTTAGCTTTTTATCAACTTAAAGTATTTTAGATAAAAATTTCAGAATTTTCTTTTTCAATTTAGTATTTTTAATCAATTAAATTAGTTTAAATAGTTTTTAATTCATATAAAATTATTTAAAAATCAAAAAAAATATTTTTCTTTTTTCCAAAATTTTCTTTTATAATTTAGAGTGTAGGGAAATTAATTTGATACCCGTAGGATTTATATTTCGTGGATTTCATGTTTTAGTTTATCACGTTTACGTTTTTAATTACGTTAATTGTTTTTAGTTGTATTTTATTTCCTAGCCTATTTATTGTTTTACGTAGTTGTAATCCAAATCCAAAATCTCTCAAATTTTTATATCTCAAACACGATTCACAAACCCGATCTCACAAATTCCATTCAACTCTCATCGGGGATAACGACCCGGGTTACACATACCTCACTTGTGTTTCCTAGGAAAAATAATGACTTGATTTTAACCGATCAAATTTTGGCGCCGCTGCCGGGGAGGGCTGTAGCGAATTTTTAAAAAATCTCGTTTGTCAAATCGTGTTTTATAAACTTTCTTTGTGAAGGTTTATAGTATATTTGTGTATATTTTCTAAAAAAAAAAAAAAAAAAAAAAAAAAAAAAAAAAAAAAAAAAAAAAAAACAACCTCCTTGTTTAATAATAACAACAATAAAAATTTACCGTCGAGAATCAAGACAGAGTACTACCTAACTGGGGGTACGGACATAATAAGTTCCCAAACTAAAGATTAAAACTTGCCTTTGTATCCTTGTGAGTGGTGTACCTTTTTCAAAGAAGCCATTCATCTTGTGATTATTGGTTTAAGTTCACTGTCGTGTTGCCTCGATCTTGTTTTAATTGTTGTCATATTAACATACAAATAAAAAAAAAAAAAAAACAAAAAAAACAAAACAACACTTTGTCTAAGGTATTTTACAAAAACAAAAGAAAATAAAATAAACATCCTCACTTCTTTGAAGTGTTGTAAACCATTCCGAATTTCCAACAAAACGAATCGTGAGTTAATTGTTTTTTGGATTATCTTGAAATTACAACCTATACAAGTGGTTTAAGGATGGTTTGACATTAAATTGACAAACCGAAAGAGGCGGGTTTTTAAGGAGCATTTATTGCCCACCTTTGCTTCTCCGCCACTCTGCGAGTAATTTTGTGAGAAACGAGTTTCGATTAACGAATCGATCACAAAAAATATATATTGTGTAATTATCCTTAAAATACAAAAAAGATTTTCATTTTCAAAAATTTGTTTTTAAACTTTTGTTGTTTTATTGGTGCATGAGCACCCGTTCTTCCACACCCAATCTTTGTTCACCCGTTTCTAATCCCGAAAGAATTATTCGCCGAAATCGACGTCTTGATTTTCAAGACGTTGAGAATATGGCTGCTGATAATAATGCGGGTAATAATGGGCCAGCTCCCGATCTCCGAACGATGGAGGAGTTGTGCCAACCGACCATGCAAGGACGGGGCGGACCTATTGCTCCCGTCAATATCCAAGCCGCGGATTTTGGACTTAAACATCATATGATCCAACAAGTCCAAACTTCGTGTCAATTTCACGGTTTACCGGGTGAAGATGCAAACAAGCATCTCGATAAATTCATCACGGTAACCCAAAGTATGAAACAACAAGGGGTCACCGATGACGCCCTTCGCTTATATCTTTTTCCTTATTCATTGACGCATCATGCCACCGCTTGGTTTGATCGTCTTCCCAAGAATTCAATTCATAGTTTCGATGAAATGACTTCAAAATTCTTGGCAAAATATTTCCCACCATCGATGGTGACGAAGTTAAGGAACGATATAAGCAACTTTCGCCAGCTTCCCGATGAATCTTTATTCGAAGCTTGGGAACGTTATAAGCTATCTATTGATCGATGTCCTAATCATAATATGTTGCTTGTTACCATAATAGACACATTCTATAATGGTTTAACATTACGACATCGTGAAACGATCAATGCTGCGGCCGGTGGTACCTTTATGAAAAGGCGACCCGAAGAATGCTATGATTTAATTGAAAATATGACCGCCCACCACAATTATTGGGATTCCTCCGCCGAGAGGAGTGAGTCATCTAAATCTATCACTACGGACTCTTCATCCGAGATAGCTTCACTCACAAAAAGAATGGATGATTTATCCACTGCTGTTTTGAGGCTACATCAAAATAACCTTCAAAACAATAATCAACAAGCAAATGTGGTGAATCAAAGCTGTGTAACATGTGGTGGTCCACACCCATATTTCGAGTGTCCAGCCACCAATGGCAACACTCAAGAGAGCGTTTATGCTGCTTCGGGATCCTACAATTCGGGAGGTAATTCTTACCAACCCCAAGGAGACCGTAATCTTCTAAGCTATCGCTCCAACAATTATCTTGGACCACCCGGTTTCAACCCCCAAAATCCAAATGGGCAAAACCGAAATGCCCAATTTAACCAAAACCAAGGTCGGGTGAACCAAAATTTCCAAAACCAAGGTTTCCAAAATCAAGGTTTTCACAACCAAGGTAATCACCAAGGTTTTCAAGGAAATCAAAACCGTGGTCAAAATTTCAATCAAAATTTGGGAAATGTTCAAAACCGTGGACAAAATTTTAATCAAGACCAAGTTTTAAACCAAAATCAAACGTCCACGGAGGAATTATTGAAACAATTCATGATATCCCAAAATGAAACCAATCGGTTGATGGCCACTCAAATAAATGAAATCAGAAAGTCTTTAAATGATCGACCCTCGGGCTCAGGAACTCTTCCTAGCACCACGATCGCTAACCCGAGGGGCGATGTGAAGGCGATCACAACAAGGAGGGGTGTCCAATATAATGGATCCAAAATTCCAACTACCTCTTCTTCTCTTCCTCCAAAGGTAGTTGAAATTGAGACCGAGGAGACAACGGACAAGGTGCATTCCACAAGCTCACGAAGTACCGCACACGTCCAACCTTCGGTAATCCAAACTCCAATTCCGGAACCCGATGTTCCGAAGACAAATCCAAAGCCTTCAATACCATATCCTTCAAGGCTTAATGATCAAAAGCTTAAAGAGAAAAACAATGCACAAATGGAAAAGTTCTTCCAAATCTTCAATGAGATGCACTTCGACATAAGCTTTGCTGATGCTCTCGTTCTCATGCCAAAGTTTGCAACTACACTCAAAGGGTTGTTAAGCAACAAGGATAAGTTAGTCGATATGGCAAAAACCCCATTAAACGAGCAATGCTCGGCGGTCATCCTCAAGAAGCTTCCCGAAAAGCTTGGAGACCCCGGCAAGTTCTTAATCCCGTGTGATTTCTCGGGGATGGTGAAATGCTCCGCCTTGGCCGATCTTGGCGCAAGTATTAACCTCATGCCACTCTCGATATGGAAAAAACTATCTCTTCCAAAGCTTACATCCACGTGCATGACACTCGAGCTAGCGGATCGTACCACTACTTATCCGCTTGGAATAGCCGAGGATGTTGTCGTGAAAGTGGGAAAGTTCCAATTTCCCACAGATTTTGTTGTTGTAGACTTTGATGCCGATCCACGAGTTCCACTCATTTTGGGTAGAGCTTTTCTAAGAACGAGTCGTGCTCTTATTGATGTGTACGCCGAAGAATTAACCATTCGTGTTGAAAATGAAGAGATCACGTTCAACATTAATCAGGGGTCAAATTGCAACGTTGCTACTATTGATAAAAAATCTGAAAAAATTGATTCAAAACTTTCAAGATTCACGGTCAAAAGTGTTGCACAAAAACGTTCTGAGCTCAAAGCAATGAACATAGCCCCTGGTTCAAGTGAATGGTTCAAAAGTTGTAATGCAGAAGTTAAGAGTGTTTTTGATTACGATGAACACGAATCTGAGGATACAACGGAAGTGGTAAAAAATGCTAGCTCTAAGAGCACACCACTTGCCCCACCTTCAGAATCGGTTTGTCGTATTGATATTGTCAAAAATCCCACTCTTACTTCCACATCACTCATTTCCGACTCTTCTCCTCCGTTTGAGGAAAGTGATATTTCTAAAGAAGAGTTCGAGGTCTTCTTGTTTGATGCTCAAATTGTTGAGCCCGATGTTGATCCGGGGGGAGATGGCCCGATTTTAGAAAAAATGATTTTTGATGAACCATTGTTTGCTCTCCCCCCAAAGGATGATGTTGTTGTGGAAAAGCCGTCTTATCCTTCCGAGCTCGAGCTCGAGGATGCTTTTCCCGAATTTGAGAGTTTTGTGTTTAATGATCAAGAGGAGAGAAGTGGCAATCCCACTCCTCATCCGGATTATTCACTCTCGGCTTATGAAGCCTTTCGTTTTGATATCGATCATTTGGAAGAGACGGGAAGTGTAAATACCACTCCCCATTCTTATATGTCTCTTCCCGAGTATGATGTATTTCATTTTGATGAAAATGATCGATATCATGAGGAGTTCTCGATTGAACTCCCTCATGTGATATCTCCTCCTGAATATGATCATTTTTGTTTTGATCTAGAGGATGATTCTAGTGTGGGGGGAGGTGTGTTCAAAGATTTACTTCTTGAAGATTTTATCCCAACCCTCCCTCCCGGTGAAGCCGATGATGCTTCTGATGATGAAGAGTTTTACATGATAATAATAAAAATCTTGCTTCTCTTCATCACATATGGTGTGATTGCTCTTTCCCTTTTCTCCTACGGGAATGAGGACACCATATTTGACCCCGGTATCGCCCTTAATAGTTTCTTCTATTGAAACACCGCGGGTTTTATCTCATCGGTGTGGAACTTTCTCATGTTCAAGTGTTTATCCAAACAATTTGAATGAAAGTCCGATTGAGATTGGTTTCCACTTGCTTCCCCATGGACAAATGAATTCGGGGTCGAGTCAAGCTAGCGACTCGGTTAACAAAAACAGTAGCACACCATATGGGTTTTCACCCATATTTCTGACTTCTTTCTACTTTCTACCACCCTAGTGTGGGGGAGATGCCCCCCGCTGTTGTATATAATTTTCCAAAAAAAAAAAAAAAAAAAAAAAAAAAAAAAAAAAATTGCAAAAAACAAAAATAAAATAAATGGCCCATAATATTTCCCTTTTACGTTCTCAGTTCGGCATAACAGCCGGTACTTTGAATATTGAGGGCAATATTCATTTCTAGTGTGGGGGAATTCTCACGAATTTAATCACGTATATATACCATCTAATTCCCCCATTTTTGGCCGAAATTTTTTTTTGGTGTAAGTGTTTTGCACTTACACAACAAATGGTTATCAGTCCACCATGTCTAACACACAAAAGGATTGGCTAATCCAAGAGCAAACGGTTCTTGGTAAAGATATATCAAATCCGTTTACGGCTTACAATTTGCCAAAAATTGTATGGTATTCGACTCACCATATCCTAAAAAGATGAAGAGTTGGCTAGCCCGCAAGATTATGGCTTGTGGTAAAGGCAGTTGGAAAACCATAATTGGTCATCAGCTCACCAAAGATAATAAGTGGTTTTATCTAAGAGTTGGCTAGTCCAGAAGCAAACGGCTTCTGGTAAAGACAAACCAAATCCGTTGGCAGCTGGTGATTTGCTCAAAATCATTTGGTTATCATTGTACCAAGGTCTCACACACTGAAACAATGGCTACTCCAGAGGTGATGGCTTCTGGTAAAGAGATACATCCATCAATTTTTGGAAAAAATATTGCTAGGGACTAGCAATTGCTCAGTGTGGGGGATTTGATATGTGTCGTTTTACACATATCTTTTTGTCCAATTTTCGAGTCAAAACAACCAAAAACACTTTAAAACGATCAAATAATGTTAAAAATATCTTTGAGATGTGTTTTTGTGTATTCCATATGCAAAATGATTGAAAACGATTGAAAAACAAAAAAAATTTGCATAAATGGCAAGTCTAGTCCCTCAAGCTTAAAAAAATAAAAAAATAATAAAAAATAAATAAATTTTTGGTCCTTGGAATAATAAGCTTGGCAATTTTGGTCCCTGGATTAAATTTGAAGATTGGGCAGATTTGGTCCTTGAGGTTTACCTATTTACAAAGTTGGTCCCTAAACATTTTTATCCTATATCCAAAAATTACACAACCGGATCCACCCATTTATCAAACTATAACCACCACCCACTTTACTAAACCCAATATTTCCCTTAACCCACGACAAACCCCAACCCACTAACCATAAGCCCACCACTATCCCTTAAACCCCCACAGCCCATCACCGACCCACACTAACTAAAACTAAATACGGGGTAGAAGTTTGGTCAAAATCCCCAAAACATGGTCAAAATCCCTAATAACCCCTACTTCACCTTCTTCCCTTTTCCCGCTATTACCCACTGGGTATATCTCCTCCCCCCAACACCACCACTGTCACACACCACCACCACCTCAAAAGCACCCCCAAACACATTCCCCCATCCCACTACATCCCCCCTCCTCACAAACCCGTACCTACCACATCCACGTTGGCAATCCACGTGAAGTTTTGGGCGCCATAATTGATTTAACGGCTATGATTAGGCAAACTTTAATCCAATGGTGGGTATAGCATCCCAAGAAGCACAGAAGAGTTTCCCACTACTTTGTCTCACAAAACAAGCACAACATGGAAGACCAGAGTTTATTTTTCTTTTAGTATAAATAGATAAGCTTGTAGCCAATTTTTGGCAGGATTATTTTTAGCTTTAAAATTCGGTATGTTTTTGTTTGTGACTTTAGTTAAGTAGTAAGGTTTTATTTAGCTTTTTTTCGGTATGTTTTTATTTTTTTAGTTGTAATTGTAACTTTACTTTTTAATTTAATTTAAGTCGAAGTTTATTGTTAAGTTAAGTTTATTGTTAAGTTTATTGTTGCTTATTTTGATAAGTAGTTGTTCTTAGTTATTGTTGCTTTTGTGGTTGATGTTTATTTTTTTATGGTTTGCGAAAAGAAAAAAAAAAAAGTTGTTGTTCTTATTGTTATTACTGCTTCGAATTCTGCTTATTGAATCTTCTGGTAAATGCTTTAGTTTAAGATTATTGTTGGATTTGGATCGGTTTAAGATTAATGCGAGTTGGATTTGGATGTGTTATCTTGTTATTTTGTTTTGGATTTGTATCTGTGTTTGTTATCTTGTTAATGGTTAGGTGTTTTGCGTTTATATGATTGTGTCTGTGTTTGTTTTGGGTTAAAAAGTTGTTCTTAGCATTTGAGAATTAAACAAAAAAGAAGATCAATGAAAAGAAAAAAAAAATAATATTTAAAAAACTGTCAAACCTGCTGGACTCGAACCCAGGCAGCAGCAACTCAGCACTCAACCCAAACCAATATGCTAAATCCCTTTATCTGTTAAACTCTTCTTCTTTTTTCTTTTAAATTTGTTTTTGTTATTTTGTTTTAAGCTTATATAAGCTGTTTGGTCTTTAACAGCTTATGGACTAAGGCTTTTTCAAACTTTTCATTTTTCTTAGCTTTTTATCAACTTAAAGTATTTTAGATAAAAATTTCAGAATTTTCTTTTTCAATTTAGTATTTTTAATCAATTAAATTAGTTTAAATAGTTTTTAATTCATATAAAATTATTTAAAAATCAAAAAAAATATTTTTCTTTTTTCCAAAATTTTCTTTTATAATTTAGAGTGTAGGGAAATTAATTTGATACCCGTAGGATTTATATTTCGTGGATTTCATGTTTTAGTTTATCACGTTTACGTTTTTAATTACGTTAATTGTTTTTAGTTGTATTTTATTTCCTAGCCTATTTATTGTTTTACGTAGTTGTAATCCAAATCCAAAATCTCTCAAATTTTTATATCTCAAACACGATTCACAAACCCGATCTCACAAATTCCATTCAACTCTCATCGGGGATAACGACCCGGGTTACACATACCTCACTTGTGTTTCCTAGGAAAAATAATGACTTGATTTTAACCGATCACGTACCCTCATTGTGATCATAGGATATTTCGAGAAGTACCTTAGAAGCCATGAAAATGTGATAGTTGTTTGAGATTGTCTGTGATAGTAAGATTTTAGGTTCATTCTACCGATACGTTCAACCTGTTTCCTCTATTATACGATTTGATACGTTTGGAGACTCGACACGCGATGTTGACCTTTGTACATCCGATAATGATCTTAAGTTTCGTTGTAGAGCTTTCTACCGGTTGACGTCACCGAACTGTATGTTTCCATCAATATGGATTCGATCTACTTCTATGAAGGAGTACACCTACGTTCTGCTATATATACGTTTCGCATTCGTTGAATCTATTCATTTGATCTGACATGAGTTAAGATATGAGATTTAGAATTCTGAGGAAACAAGATTTGTTTATTTGTGAGAATATCTTGGAAAGGTTATTTTGAGGCTGAGGCTATTGAGAATCTGAAGAGTTGAACGCGTATGTTACTCTCATGTTGCTATAATCCAAGACGATCTCATTTGATTGTCTATCTCTATCCTACCGACGAATATCCGTCAAACCTACAATTTCCTTGTATCTCTCCTGATGAGATACGATTATCACCTATTAAGTTTGGCATATTACTCTTTTGATGTGAATTCTGAAACAACAAGTTCTTCTGAGGAAACCAGGACTATTTGATCGACAAGTTCGAGCTATGAGAAACAAAGTAATTCTGTTCGTAGAGATCCTTTGGAAGAACCACCCAGGACTAGAGGTTATCTGGGAGACCGAAGAGTCGAAACGGACTAGCTATCCTCAGTTTGTATTTGATCTGGTAGGTCTCTATTTGAATTCAGTTCCATTTCATTTCTACTTCTTTGCAAATTTCGAGGACGAAATTTTTCTGTTATAGGGGAAGAGTTGTAAAACCCTAAATTTCTATAACATGTATAAAGACCAAAATGCCCTTACAATCTAAAACTTTGACATAACAGGTCCTTAATGCACCAAATTGATCCCGAAGCTTGGTAAACTAACAAATTATGAAACAAAAGCAAACGACGCTACATTGGACACATTAAATAAGTTACTTGGACCCTTTGAATCATGTCATTAGCCAAATATTACAAGAGTACAAAATATATAAAACCATTTTAAAATTTTAAATACAAGTTGACTTTGGAAAGTTACAATCAAATCAATATTGATTTGGTCCACGATGTAATCCCGTAAATCAAGCCCAACCCCCTCCCCTTTTGCTCGGCACCTCCCCTTTTTAATATCACACTTATTTTTTTTCTCTTCTTCAAAAATATACAAACCGGAGTTTGACAAACCCTAGCAAAACTCTACACCAAAAATCTCGGCTGCCTCCTCTCCTCTCCCTTTTTCTGTCGACAAATCACAGCAGTAGGAGGGTGTCTCCTCTTCCCTTTTTCTGTCGACAAAACACAGCAGCAGAAGGGTGCCTCTCTCCTTCCTTTTCTGTCGACAAATCACAGCAGCAGAAGAGTGGTTTTTGTGGTTTCAAAGTGGCGGTCAGACGTGTGATATTCCGGGCACAATTGTTCTTCGATCGAGGGTGTATAGGGTTGCACGAAGTGAGGTTTTATTTAAGGTGTTCGGCTGATTTCTGTGGGTATTCGGCCCTTTTGTTCTTCATTCTTCTTTGTAGCACTTCAAGGGTAACTCCTAAATCCTTGTTCAATTCTACTTCTCTCGTTGATTCTTGTTTTGAACCTTGTTTAATCCTCGTCAATCCATATTCATAATAAACTAGAACATGTTACATAAAATTATAAAACAATCCACATAAAATAACAAACTAAAAATAGCCTATGAATCGATCTGTGGTGTTGTGTTGTTTTGGGTTGATATGTACACGATAATACATTTAAGAATTGACCTAAATATGTATTGGACTCTCCTATAATCGTTTGGTGTCAAGAATTAATGAACGGGATGAAGAAACCCTAAGTATATATATGATTCTGTGATGACTGTTTCTGATCTGAAACTTTGCTCGACTTTAACCGGCTATAACTAAATGATGTGAAAGGGTATTGGGATGGTTTTTGAGTCTAAAACTAAGTTCAATGAAGTGGCTACCTGGGAAAATTTAATTTATAATTTTTGGAGGCCTGGAAGGCATCTTTTCGATTTTTGTAAACTTAGGCGTCTGATCGGATTTGTGAGGTCTGGGAAAACAGGTCGGGTTTTTCATTTTTCATTTTAAAACCATAACGATTTAGAACATGTCCTTTGAACTGGGTAATATACCACATGTTAACTAATTACTGGAATTTTTGTAGAATTTTATAAATTTTCTAGACTGGGTAACCAGATGGATAATGGTCGGGTGTTTTTAATTGATCCGGTTCTGAAACAGGTTTGGGAAAAGGATTTTTATTTCATACCTAGACCACTTAATAAAATCTGGAAAAATTATCTAAAATACTCAAAACCCTGGGGAACAGCTGTGAAGTTTTATAGATTTTATTTCAAAGGTTTGATATGGTTTATAAATTATTTAAAACGGGTCTAGATAATACTTAAAGGCTGTCAAGATATGTAAAAAGGGTGTGAAGTGTTATTTTCCTAAACTAAGGGTTATAAATTGTAAAATCATGAAACTTGAGGGTAATTCGTGAAGTAAATCATATTTAAGGTGTTTTGTGTCATTTTGGTAACTAAAGGGGTTGATGTGTAATTACTAATAAGTAAAAGATGAAGATCATAAATAAAGGGACCAAATATATAAAAGTATTAAATTGAGGGACTTGTTTTGTAAATCTTGTATTTTGGAGGTCCTAACCGTACAACATAATAAACTAAGGGTACATTGTGTAATTTGGAAAACTAAAGGGCTAAAAGTGTAAAGTATGAGATCTTCAAGGGTGAAAATGTAACTTTGGATAATTTGATTATAACTTAACCTAAATGAGATGTTGGAAATATTACTAAGTATGGGAACCTTCTAAATAAGGAAACTTTCTAAAAGTGAAAACTTACTAAATATGGAAACCTGCCTAAAATGGAAAGTTACCTAAAATGGAAAGTGTTGTAACACTTGTCTACCCCTCTAGGTGTGAAGAAGGAGAGGAACTGAGTCCATTCCACTTTATTCATTGGGATTTGTGATTTGCGTTGGTATAAGGTACGGATATTCTGCCGTTTTAATAAGGTGCCTTCGGTCTCTTGACTTCTGATTTGAACCTATGATATGAACCTTTGGAATTTGAACCTTTGGCATTTGGACCTTTGACATATGAACTTTGATATGAACCCTGTGATATGAACCTTGACATTTGGACTATGACATTTGAGCCTTTGACCCTTAACCCCAGTTTGATACCCGAGCCAAATTCGTTTCCTAGCCATGAAGGTAACATGGCCGTGCCTTTGATGCACCACTGGCATGACTAGTGTGTAGCCCTAGTGATTTGGTTACACCGTCCCCATTTGATTTGATATGAGCTCACTTTGATATGATTTGATATGGCCAATATGATTTGTTTGGGGGGCGAATGGATGCATCCTAGATTTGATTTGTATGTGATTTGATATATTTGTATTTGGTGACTGATGATGGGTGCAATCCACGTCTTTCACAAGATTTGGGAGCTGATCACTCCAATTTGATACATGAGGACACCCCTCATATTATCTGGTTACTATAGAGGCATCCCCTCTGGACTACTACAGGATTTGGATATTTGATTTGTTTGGGCTCGTGGTGGATGACTGTCCTAGACCTTTACTCTTGTACCTTATTCATATCTTGTACATTTGTTATATTCGTTTGCTTCATTTCCGTTATTATATATCTGTTCACTGGGCTTTTTAAGCTCAGCCGCACGTTTTCTTTTCGTGTGCGGCAGGTTTTAGTTGGAAGATGGGTATGAGTGAAGAGACCTTTGGACTTAGAAGACCTTGATAGTTATTTTGAAGTAGAAGTTATTAGAAGAATTGCACTTGCAGACTTAGTATTTAGCTTTTGTTTCCTTTGTATCCTTGTGTACTCAATATTTCATTTGTAACCTTTGAGAATCTTTGTATTACTATTGAATGTATGCTTTGTTTGATCTGATATGAAGCCATTAATGTGATACTTCAACCCTTGCTGGGTTGGGGTGTTACATTTATTGCTAACTGTTTTATTTCATAATCAAAGAAAGATGGCGATGGTGGTTCCTGATTCCAGCAGAAACGTGTCAATCCACACTCCATGCTCACACTTCCAATTCATTATCAAAGACATCATGATAGATGAAAGACCTACAACATAACTTCCGCAACTCTAATGAAATCTATCTGGATCCAGAAAAGTTTGAGCATGCAGTCCAAAAGTCACAACAATGCACATGGAGGCAATATCACTACAGTGGATAAGCTATGAGAATAACGATGACTGATGATCTCAATGAAGTCTCAAAGATCACAACATCACATGGAGACAATGCTGCAACAAGATGACATGAAGTTACATGCTGGATGACATACTCACAGAATTCTCAAAATCATCCAAGACAAAATCAGTCATCAATGGATCACTGCTAATTGTGAAAAGTATCAAGTCATTAAAGAATCAAGAACTATGAGCCAAGAATTCAAACAGACATAGAATGCTAGAATCGAAAATATTATTTCCGGGGTGACCTCCCTTAGGGGGAGATTGTTAGGAATATAAATATTCATGTGAAGACTCGGTCACCCCAAGTATTTGTTTAGCATTTATGTAGCTCGTAGGTATATTATTACTAGTATAGTATTATTATTATTAGTTAAGATATTTTAGTATTTGTAGAGTGGGTCGGGTCTTTACCCACTGTCAGCTTACTCTACAACCCGCTAGGGGCACCTAAACAATGTAGTATAAATACCCCTTCCCACATATGGGAAGGGTTGGAGCTTCTAATATAATATTTTACAAGTTTCCTTCAGTCTCTCTCTAGAACTCCCACCTTCTTTCTCTCTCTAAATTCGGTCCAAGATCTCATCATTTGTGTGTTATAAGTTAAGTGAATATGTTACAATTACTTATGGAACGGAGGCTGTTATACCCTCCGAAATAAGCATCGAAACAGAACGCATTGTGAACTTTGAGGAAAAGACAAATGAAGAAAGGCTTCGGGAAAACCTTGATCTTCTTGAAGAAAGAAGAGAAATAGCCTCAATCAGGGAGGCTATCTATAAACAAAAGTTTGAAAAGTACTACAACAACCGAGTTCGACCCTCCACATTCAAGCCGGGTGAATATGTCCTTCGGTTAAACAGTGCAAGCAAGGCTAAGTACGAAGGAAACAAGCTCGCAACGCTTAAGGGAGAGGTCATGGATAGAACTTGGAATGGTACCAATCTTCGTAAGTTTTACATATAAAACTTACTACTTTTAAAACACTTAGCTTGTTTTTTCAAATTCATGTAACGCATTCTTCTCACTTGGGGAAAGAAGCATTAATGGTAGGTGTCTTAGTGTTCATTTCTTAAAATGATGTAATCCTCCCTACCCAATTAATGATATAACGCATTTCCCTCAAATCTCTTGTTTCGTTCTTTACAACAAAGATTTGTTCAGCCAAGTACTTTACAAGTTTCAATGTCGAAGGATGAATCAGGACACATTTCTTTTATATAAAAAACATCCATTACAATTCACCTTAACTTTCCTATAAAGTCTTAGGGTATTTTAAGCCCTTTGTATCTTAAGGATAAAGACGGAGTGGGTCGTGACCCTCTGTCGCAGTCAAATTATACGATTTCTAAAAATCTTGGTCCAAAATACACACAATAAGGTGAGAGACTTAGGTTGTATGTGTACGTTTATTGTAAGCATAAGAGAAGAAAAACATGACATTCGAAGCGGGATATTATCCCCTATCTGGCATTACTAAGACCAAGCGTGGTCAAAGCCAACAAAACATACCAAGGCAATTGTTTGAAGCATGGGTCGAAGCCTAGCATGAAGCAAAGATAAATTGTTCAAACATATAGGCACAGGCCTAACGAGCATAATGGGAAATTGTTTAAAGGGTACATGCTACCCTTAAGACCAAATTACTATCAACACGGCAGCCTTTATGCATTTTTCAAGGATTTTGGATCCTCTTAATGTAATGAAGATGGAGGCTTCACGGATGCAGTCTTCTTGGTTGGAGAGGGGGGCTGAATCTTCCTCGGTTTCTTTGATAGGAGATCGTCTATTGAGGCTGAAGGTTCCTTGGTTGCTTCGGTGAGGAAATGGTACTCTGCTGAAGTGAACACATTACCAGCATCATTATACTCTTGCTCAGAATTTGGACGATAGTAAGGTACCTCTGACAAGACCACTGGTTTCTTGTTCTGGGCAATTTCTTCCAATGTCGTACAGGTACCATAGAAGATGTCCACGTTCACCAGCCTCCCAATGATCTCACCCACTTCATCACTGTGGTACAATTCCATTGCAACATAAGGAACAACCTTCGACACCACTTCAAATCTGTCTCTCTTCAAGTTCTTGCATTGGAGTTTAAGTTCATCCATCTCCTCGCAAAGCTTGACCTCCTGCTCAACCAACCTAGCCCTTTCGGCTTTGAGACCTGCACATGTGGACTTGAGTGTAGCAATTTGCGTTCTATAACTGGACACCTTAGCCTCCTCCACCCTCAATCTACCACATTCTGCTTGAGATTCCCTCAATTGTCCTTTGAGACTATCAATTTTTGCTCGCATGTCTTGGACAATAGGATTCTTCTCGAAATCCTCCATTGCTTCTTTACACTTGGCTTACAACTCAGCATACTCATGATCCCTGTCCTTTTCTTTAGCTAAGATGGCATCCACCTTCCCTCTCACAGCCACCACTGTCTGAACCAGTTCCCTTGTTCGGGAATTAAGATTATTATCTAAAACAGCTTGTCTAGTATAACTCTTGGAATGAGAGTTACAAAGCTCCTCCATGGACATATTATCCAAAATCCCTCTCCAACTGGCAGGTGTCATCTTGTCAACCAAGCGGTGGCACGTAAGGGCATTCGGAAGCTCCTTTATGTCAGGCAGACCTGCGATAGATAGGACAGTCAACTATATGAAATATAGTGTTCATTATGCATGAAAGATTTTCACTTACTAGGAGTTTCATCTTCGGGACTCTTTAGATTGGTAGGTACGAAGGTTTTAGCATGGGAGCCTTTAGGTTTCACCGTTCTTGTCGGAGGGGTTGGAAGAGATAATTTCCTTTTCAGAGGAGTTTTCACAGACATAGCAATTCTTCCTTTCCTACTCTTCTTCTTGTCTGACATTCTGGAAGACCCTATGATCGTCGCTTGATCACCCTTGGAAAAGGGATCATCAGAATCTGCTACATTCTCCAAAAGATGCGGAATCTCGTTATTGTTGACTGATATCGACGGAGAGCCTACTCCGTAGCTCACATTCGTTGCATCTTGGGGAATGAAACTAACCTCTCTGGTACCACGGGCTACAACAAAATTTTTGAACGCCATTCCTGCAACAACAAAGGAGAAAAGATATCAGCAGCTAAGTTATTTACTTTATTCAAATGGGAATATACATACTTTCTCCTTCACATATTATCTCAGGTTTCAACGGAGAGCCTTCCCAACGATCAACAATGCCCGCCAGGTACAGAATCGGCTCAGGATACGTTTAAATATTAAATGGATGGCGTGCTAGATGCTGGTACAAGGGATTGCTTCTTATGTGGTATGGCAAAGGGTCATCAAAGCGTTTCTTATCAAAACGGAATGCTTTATCCGACAAGGCTGGATATTCGGGAGGTATGATTGTATTTTGTACATAGAAAAACAGACCTTTCCAGTTTCTTATATTGGCAAAGGGTTTAGTTATTAAGCAAGGCACATTATGCTCGCTTCTCTTGGCCAAGGTTATCCAATCACCGTCAGGACAAAGATTAATAAAGCCTCTAAGAACAATGTCGGCTCATAACCGTACGCTTTGCATATAACAATGTAGGTGGTCAACTTGGCTAAGCCAAACGGATTCAGCCTGGAAATATGTACTTAATAATATTGTAAAAACTCTATGATTAGGGGATGGATTGGAATCCTCAAGTTAAATTCTGTAAATGCATGAACATAAAGCCCCACATACCCCGTTGGAGCGTCAAAAATATTTTGGGTTTCGCTTGTAAGCATCACCTTAAACTCCTTGGGTATAGGGTATTTTCCAAGAAATTCAGTTAAAGCTTGTTCTGATTGGGTACATTTTTGTTTCCTAATAATTCTCTTGGCTGCCATACTGATCTTGAACTAAGAATAATGACAGCAAAAATCGAATAATTGGTGAGGGAAAATTACCTTTAAACTCAAACGAAGCACAAAGCACAGTGTTGTGTATGTGTACTTTGGGCGCGAGAAAAAAGAAATCTAGGGTTAAGACTATGAAGGTTTATATATATCCCTTGTAGTTTTTATCCCAACCATCCACGTGCAATCATAATTTGATTCACACACGGACTTCAATAAATTTTTTAAATTTTGAAAGGATGTTTGTGGTTACCAAAATTCTAGCTATTATGGCCTAGGGAGCAGTAGGTAGATTCTCATTAAACGCATTTATTGCGTAAGTTTGTATAAGCACTTATCTTTTTCCATCCGATTTTGTGACGAAGAGGGTAGGGTGTATGCTGATTTTTGATTCCTAAGCAATTCAAACTCGTACGTATATATCACTTTCGACTGAGGGGCTTGATGATGTACCCTCCGAACACATCGAAGGACTCCCCTTCAAGCCTGTGCGAAGCCTTCTCTTCGAAAGTCTAGGTCAATCTCCTAAAACATTTCATTGGCGTAAAACCATTCATCTATGAAGTGGTTACCATGTGGGAATCCGCCAATCGAAGCCCTAAGCCCTTCGGGGTATCTCCTTCGAAGGAACTAGGACGGAGAACCATTCTAACCTGGTCATACCCACGTCCCCTCTTCCCTTAGGCTTTCCCGCCAAGAAGGAGAACGTGGGTCACAAAGCCCTAGCGGTTACCACAAATCATGGACCGCCCCCATGATCTCCGAATTATGTGCAAGTGCTCTCTAAGGCCTATTTCTCCCCTATAAATAGCTTAGATGGGCAAGAACCATGGTATGCTAACTCAACTCTCTCAATTTACTACCAACTTATCATAACTCATACTTACTCGCACGCCGGAGGTGGTTTGCAGGGTCCAACCCCTGCGCAATCACTTAACGCAGTGTTTTAGTATTTCTTATTTCAGGTTAAGAACAAGCTTGGCGCAACCTCAACACCCCATATATCCTTTGATCACCATCGAAGGCCTGGTCGTGCAATTTATTGTAAAATCACCAACCATTAATGCTTCTTTCCCCAAGTGAGAAGAATGCGTTATATGAATTTGAAAAACAAGCTAAGTGTTTTAAAAGTGGTAAGTCTTATATGTAAAACTTACGAAGGTTGGTACCATTCCAAGTCCTATCCATGACCTCTCCCTTAAGCGTTACGAGCTTGTAGGCTTCCGATATGACGTAGGGTCCTTCCTATGTAGGCCCTAGCTTTCCTTCGTATTCAGCCTTGCTTGCGCTATTTAACGGAAGGACATATTCACCTGGCTTGAATGTGGAGGTTCAAACTCGGTTGTTGTAGTACTTTTCAAACTTTTGTTTGTAGATAGCCTCCCTGATCGAGGCTATTTCTCTTTGTTCCTCGAGTAAATCAAGGTTTTCTCGAAGCCTTTCTTCATTAGTCATTGTATCGAAGTTCACGATGCGTTCTGTCTCAATACTTATTTCGGAGGTTATAACAGCCTCTGTTCCATAAGTTAGGCTAAAAGGAGTCTCCCCATGACTTGACTTGGGGTGTGTCCTATGTGCCCATAGAACTTGGGGTAGTTTGTCTACCCACCCATGATGGATTCGTCCTAACCTCTTCTCGATTCCATTGATAATGTCCCTGTTGGTTAGTTTAACTTGTCCGTTACCCTGAGGATGGTACACGGAAGTGAACGACTGTTTGATCTTTAGGCCTTCGCAGAAAGTTGGGAACACCCCTTCGAAGAATTGCTTTCCGTTGTTAGAGATGATAATGTGAGGGACTCCAAATCGACAGATTATGTGTTCTCACACAAAATTTTCCATATGTCTTCCTGTCACTGATGCCAAAGGTTTGGCTTCGACCCATTTAGTGAAGTAATCTATGGCTACGACCAAGAACTTTACCCCTCCTGGAGCTACTGGTAGAGGTCTGACTATATCGATTCCTCACTCGCAGAAAGGCCATGCTGATGTGACAGAGGTCATGTCTTGCTTAGGCAATCTTGAAACTTTGGAGTGGATCTGACATGCTTCACACCTTTGTATTATCTCTATCGCGTCCATGTGCATTGATGGCCAATAATATCCAAGCTTCATTATTTTTGAAACAACAGAGCGAGGGCCTGCGTGTAAGCCGTAGGACCCTTTATGAACCTAATAGATGATGTTCAAAGCTTGCTTCGGCCCCACACAACGAAGCCATGGAGACAAGAAGGACCTCCTGCAGAGATTATCCCCAATGAGTCTATATTGGGGAGCTTTGATCCTAACTTTTCATGCAAGCTTTGGATCTTCTGGCAGAATACCACTTATCAAGTACTCTCTTATCGGAGTCATCCAGTTGGATCCTTCTTCGAGTATGATGTCAGACACTTCACTTCGTTTGATTGACCTTTCGGCCAATACTTCAACTAAAACTTCCTTGGTTAGGTGAGCAAATGCCATCGAAGCCAGCTTGCTTAATGCATCTGCTTTCTTGTTTTGGTTCCTTCGAACATGCTCTATATTGTAGGACTCGAATCCATGGACGAGTTCTTTATCTTTATCCAAATATTGTTTGATGGTGTGTTGCCTTGCTTCGTAAGAGCCCTTGATTTTGTTAGCCACTAACTGTGAGTCAATAAAAATGGAGAGATCATGAACCTCCATGTCTTTTGCAAGTCGGAGGCCAGCTAACAAAGCTTCATACTCAGCATCATTGTTCGTAGCCTCGAACTAAAAATGTAATGCATAAGTGTACTCTTTTCCCTCCGGAATGACCAGCATTAAACCTGCTCCTGAACCATCGGAGCTAGAGGCTCCATCTGTGTACAATTTCCACCCCTCCTTCATCTTCGAGGGCTTTTACTTTGGAGTTTCTTTGTCTTGACTAGGTCCGGAGGGTGTTTCAGCAAGAAAGTCTGCAAGTATCTGACCTTTGACAGAGTTTTGACCCTTGTACTCTATCTCATGTTCTCCTAGTTCAATAGCTTATTTGGCCACTCTACCCGATTTCTCAGGCTTAGATGGTATCTATTTAATTGGCCTGTTAGTCAATACCGTGATGGGATGAGCTTGAAAGTACCTCCGAAGACGCCTTGCAGCATAAACCAAGGCTAAGATTAGTTTTTCCAACTCCAGATAGTTCAAGTCAGCTCCTTGCAGGACTCTACTAACGAAGTAGATTGGGACTTGCTTCTTTTCCCTTTTTGCCAAGAGCACAGCACTTATGCTTTCGAAGGATGCCGCAATGTACATGAATAACACTTCGCCATTGATTGGTGCTGTAAGTGTTGGCAAAATTTCCATGAACTCTTTCAGCTTTTGGAAAGCGACTTCTGCCTCACAACTCCATTGAAAAGTCTTCTTCTCTGCACACCCTTTGAGTGTCTTGAAAAATAGCAAAGATCGATTCGCGCCTTTCGACAGGAACCTGCTAAGTGCTGCGAGCTTCCCATTTAGGCTTTGTACATCTTTCAATGCCTTTAGAGCTTGTAGATCAGTGATGGCTTTAACCTTCTAAGGGTTAGCCTTAATCCCTTGCTTTGTAATCTAATGCTCCAAAAATTGTCCTTCTTCCATACCAAAAGAACATTTCTTCGGGTTAAGCTTCATGTTGATTGCCCTTAATTGATCGAAGGTTTCCTGAATGTCGGAGAGTAAGTCTTCCTCGGTCCTGCTTTTGATTACCATTTCATCAACATAGGCTTCCAATTTCCTTCCTATCTGCTTGTGGAAGGCTTTATCTACCAATCGTTGATATGTTGCCCCTGCGTTCTTCAGACCGAAGGGCATTTTCTGGTAGCAATAGACCCCCTTTCCTGTGTAGAAAGATGTCTTTTCTTCATCTTCCTCCGTCATTTGTATCTGGTGGTACCCTTTGTAGGCATCCAAAAAGCATTTCAAACGAAACCCCAAGAGGGATTCGACCTTCCAATCAATTTCCGGCAAACGGTAGCAGTCCTTCGGGCAAGCTTTATTGATGTCTGTGAAGTCGACACACATACGCCACCTTCCGTCACTTTTTTTCACCATAACTGGATTGGCCACCCAGGTTTGGTATTTTACTTCTCTAAGTATTCCTGCTCGTACAAGTTCATCCACCTCTTAGCAAGCGGCTGCGTTCCTTTCAGGTGCCAGGCTTCGTCGCTTCTACTTAATTAGTTCAATGTGTTGAACTCATTAAGCTTATGCTCTGTGCCGAAGGGCTTGCCATCGATCATAAGCTTCCTGGGAACCCCTGTCATGTCTGAGTACGTCCATGCGAAGACATCCTTGTTGGCTTTGAGTCGCTTCTCCAGGTCTGCCTTGAAGTTAGCAAGGAGTTGCTTTCCGATTACCACTGTTTGCTCTAGATAGAGCTCATTTACCACAATGCACTCTTCGGCATCTGTACAACTTAGAATAACCTTCGGAGGCTCCTTAGGACTTTCTTTGATCTTCTTACCAACATCTCCTGCCTTCCCCAGATAGTAGCTAGAAAATACAGTTCCTATCCCATATGGTGTATGGAATTTTACCGCTGCGTGTATGGTGGAGACTACAATACCCATCTTCTGCATAGCGGTCCTTCCTATCAACAAATTTTGGGGAGAGTCGGACCTTACGATAGCGAATGTGAGGGTTTCGGTCCTTGCAAGCTTGCCTTCTCCGATTTTTATTTCTAACGGTACTTCTCCCAGAGGCCACGAATGCTCGCCTGAGAATCCTACCACAGGTATCTTTGAATCAACCTGTTGCGACCTGATTGAAGGTTTGAGCATTTGGAAACAGTGCTCGTATATAATCTCGCAGGAGCTTCCGCATTCCATGTAGGCTCTATTCACTTCCCGGTTGGAAATTAAGACTTTGATAACCACTGGGTCGTTCGAAGGGACTTGGCCTGTAATGGAGGGAAACGTTACTTCCCCTACCTCGTTTATCTCCTTCTCCATCACCTTTCTTTTTAAGCTGGATTCGCCCCAATGAACCATGAGTATTGCGGCTTCGGGAAGAGAAGTGTCTTTAGCCAATTGTGTGTCGGACATTTTCTCCTTGCCCTTCTTTATACCCTTCACCAAATGTGCCAGCTGCCCGGACTTTACGGCTTCCTCAATCTGCTTCTTTAGTTCTCTGCAACTGTTCGTTTCATGACCATAATCTTCATGGAAGTGACAATACTTGCTTGTATCTCTATTTTTACCCTTGCTTGTCATGCGAGGGGTTGCTTCGAAAGCCTTAGCAGCCCTCTCCGTTGCGAGGATTTCCTTCAGAGATTTAGTTAGGCTTCCTTGCAAACCGTGGTTAGGACCTTTGTTGTACGGAGAAAACCTGTCTCTGTTTTTGTTCTTGTTCTTTGATCCTTCCCACACAGAGTGCTTCGAGAACTTGATGTGGTTGTCTCTATCGATCGGAGCACCATTAGTAGATACTTCCTTTGCTTCAATCCAAGTATACTTCTTTTCCATTAACCCCTTGTAAGTTGTCAGAAGGTCAGTGGATAAGAATTCCACCAAGCTCCGATTTCGTAGGCCATGTACGAAGCCAGAAATACGCAGATCTTCATGTAGACCCAGGATCTGCAGAGTTTCATCGGTGTACCTGGTGACGAAAGCCCTTGTGCTTTCTTTCTCCTTTTGTTTAATTTTGTGCACCGTCAGATGGGTCCTTGTAAACTTCTTTTGCTGGCTGAAGTGGGATCGGAAATTAGCCTTTAGATCATCAAGGTTGACAATGCTACCAGGCTTTTTCCCATTCCACCAAATACAGGCAGAATCCCGTAGGGTGTATGTAAACATGTGACAGGCCACAGGCATGACCCACTTTTGCATCTTAATGGCCCCTTCGAACAAATGTAGGAAATTGTCCGGATCCCCCTTCCCATCATAAGTCCCAATGTGTGAAGGCATTTTCAACCCATTAGGCAATGGGTAGTCTTCTATCCACCTAACTAAGGGTGTAGCCGAACCCATAGGGTCCGAATATAGGCAATTATACGGTGGTGCATACACAGGAATAGTATTGTATGAAGTATGGTTTGGGGGTACTCCCGTGGGAGTTTGGCTAGGGTAGGATTGATAAGATGCGTTCATGCCGAACGGATAACCATTTCCCATGGCATACAGAGGGTATACCGTAGGATGCCTGATCGGTATGCTCCTATAAGGTTGAGGGAGACTAGGGTTGTTAGGCTGCCCATTTACTGGTGGATACAAACCCTGAGGGTAAGACTGAGTTTGGAACGAGGGATACATACCATTGGGAGGAAGATTTCCTCCCATATTAATTGTAGGCGGATTGCCTTCTATGCTTGATGCGTGAGAAGGCTGCAATGAAACCCCTGCTTCAGTCCTTCCAAGATGAGCTGCTAACAACGGAGGTAGATTCACCCCCGTCTCTTCCCTTCGTTGGCTTCTCCCGTTGGAACCTTCGGCCACCTCTCCTTCTCTCCTGGTCGGAGCCCTCTCCGAGACTCCTTCGAACCCAATTGACCTTCCACTTAGCCTTCGACCAACTGGTGACCCTATCCTTAGGGCCTAGAGTGTTGCTCCTTGCGCCGGAGGCCTCGGCTCCATTTCCATCTCTTCATCACAATCGTCACTTGAATACTCCAACTCCCTTCGCATTTCAGCGTTCCGAACATGCCTTCTGCGAGCCCTTAAGAGAGATTCCAAGGCTTCGTAGTTAGCATCGACGAAGGCTAATGACAGGTTCCGGATTGGTTGATGTCGAAGCATGATGGTTGGGTGTTACTTCTGGGTGAGAACGTGTTGTGAACATGGAAGCGGTTATTAGGGGGAAGTTGTTGGGGTCGTTAATTGGTATTGGTGCCAAGGTCGAGAAACCAGGTGGGGGAGTATCCTCTCTTCCTTGATCCATGCCGGATATATAGTGAAAGTAGTTGGTTGTTTATAAGCTTGGAAATAACAAGATCAATTGTAGCGGTCCCACGGATGGCGCCACTGATTGTACAATAAATTGCACGACCAGGCCTTCGATGATGATCAAAGGATATTAGGGATGTTGAGGTTGCACCAACCTTGTCTTTAACCTGAAATAAGAAATACTAAGACACTACGTTAAGTGATTGCGCAGGGGATGGAACCTGCGAACAACCTCCGGCGTGCGAGTAAGTATGTGATATAGTTGGGAATGCTTCTAACACTAAAATGTGACAACATATTTGGGATTACAATAGTTATCTTGTTAGGTATAAACACAAGGACTAGATGCGTCAATTATGTAAAGTATTGTGTTTGATGCCCTTTATATACCCTCCTAGACTTCACTAGGAGGGTTAGCCTAGTTTTGTATTTTGCATTTTTCACTTTTATCAATAACAAGTCCAGGTTCATTCTCTCTCACTCTACACTTTCTCTCTCTAACTCTTACCATGGAGATGATGTATTTCCATCATCCCCGACCTCCTGATTCACAATATATTCACCAAAACACGATCCAACAATTGGTATCTGATGAAGCGAAAAGTGTACCGCTTTTAAGGGGTCATTTAAGCCCTAAATCGTATTTATTTGATCAAATATTGCCCTAAATCGTTCCTTTTGTCATTTTAGGTACTTTTGAGGAGAAATCTGGAAAAGGAGGCATTTTGGACGTTTTTGGAGCATAAAAGTGAAGAAAACGACAAAGTCTCAAAAATTGGCTGGAAGTTACCCTTGACGGCGTCAGGATTATGCCTGGACGGCGTCATGGCTTGGCAAAAGTGGTGGATGTGAAATTTACTCATGATAAGCCAGTGAAAATTGCATGGGAATTCTGACGGCGTCACCCTTTAATTTGATCAAGGTCGTCACGTTATAATTTAAAGAGGGACGGCGTCACGTTCATAGTCTGAGGGCGTCAAGCCTTGATAGGCCAGAACGGATTTTGGAGAGCTAAAGAGGGACGGCGTCAAGAAGGTCATCCGGGAACCCTAAAAGCGGCGAGGTGACGGCGTCACACTCCATAACGTGACGCCGTCAGATCCAAAAATCTATATATAGTTTTGCAATTCTTTGTCATTAGTGTGGAACTTATTGGGGAACTTTGTGTGTGAAAACCCTAGGACGAATTTGGCAGCTCTTTCAAGGCTTTTTGCCTTGAGATCTTCCATGTTACATTGAAGATAAGTTATCAATTAATCATTCAATATGTCTATGTGTTGTTTGATTCTATCTTATTCTTGTCTTTTGTTTAACATGTTAGGATAGATTTATCTTGTGTTTGCTTAGATCTAACGAAACCTAGCTATTGATTATTGGTTATTAGTGTGTTGTTAGTTGTATTGGATGATTGTTCATCTATGTTAGGCTTAAGAAAACTGGCTAACTTCCTAGTCGGTAACTTGCTTGAACGTCTTAAGAAACATGAACCAATGCGTACTAAAGGTTTTTATGGTTGTATTTAATGCACAAGCGAATTCTAGTGATCCCATGTTAGGAGCTTCCTAGCCGGCTCGACATAGGAGTGAAGTAGGAGCTTGTAGAGTTGGGGAAGTACGTACGCCACCCCACGAATGGTATTAAGGAATACACCCGTCATCCACGCGACTAATACACACTAATCAACCGGTAAAAGATAGTTAGGGAGTAAGGAAATCTAAGTAAACACATTTCCCTCCACATAAGTTTTCACCAATATTTTCATTTTCTGTTATTTTATTTTATTTGCATTCGTAGTAATTTGGGTTAGTTGACTAGCAACTAATTCCGCCCACTCTTTCAAACCCGAGATTTTACTTGCTTCCATAAAAATATAAAAACATAAAAAGAATCTTCTCTCACCCTTAGACCTATTAGAGTAATTTTTCATACCTAACGAACACTATTCCCTGTGAAGAACGATCAATCCCCCGTACTTACCACTACACTATACTACATCGGTCAGGTACACTGCCTGGTGGGGTTGTAAGCCTCTTGAGATCCCTCGAGAGGTAAAACCTGTTGTAAGGTCGCAAAACCACGCATCAAGTTTTTGGCGCGGCTGCCGGGGAATAGTTATTGTTTAGGTTGAATTTTTATTTTATAGGTCTACTCACTAGATTCCTTTCTAGTGAGATTTTTATTTTCTTTTTCTAGGTTTTCTTTAGTCTATCTATTTTCTTCGTTTCTTTGTTCGTAACCATTACCATTCGACATCATGGAAGATGGTAATATCCTTGATCCCAACAACCCACCACAACAACAACCACCACCTCCTAGAGCCCGTACTTTAGGAGAGTACTCCCGTCCTAGCCACCATGGCTATCGAAACACCATTGAGCTCACTCAAGGAGCCAATGTCACTCCCTTGCGGTCCGACAACATCCGGTTGGTGCAAAGCGGATGCGCATTCCATGGACTTCGTTCTGAAGATCCTAATCAACATCTCAAGGACTTTCTCAAAATCGTTGACTCTATAGACCTTGATGTTGCCACTCGAGAGACGACCCGACTGCGTCTCTTCCAATTCTCTTTGCGGGACCAAGCTAGTCAATGGCTAGAGCGTCAACCCGCAGGATCCATCACCTCTTGGGATGATCTCACCACTCGTTTCCTTGCTCAGTTTTTCCCACCGGGAAGAACTACCAAGCTAAGGAATGATATCTTGATGTTCCAACAACGTCAAGGCAAAACCCTCTACGAGGCATGGACTCGATTCAAGGACTTACTCCAAAAAGTCCCTCACCATGGCATGGATCCTTGGCTACAAATCCAAATCTTCTATGATGGTGTCAATCATCAAACTAGAAGAGCCATAGATTACGCCGCCAATGGGAGATTGAGCAGGCTCAGTGTCGATAAGTGCTGGGAAGTCATTGAGGACTTGGCACAGTACGAAGAAGAAGAATGGAATGACTCAATGTTCTCGGAAGTAGGGACTTTAAATTACAGAAGTACTACCCAAGAACAGCTGTTCGAAAACATAAAAAGGCAGGTTGAGAAATTGATGAAAGCCGAGATACCTACGGCTGAGGAAAATCCCGATGAGTGTGTGAACACAATTGGTAAACAAGCGTTTCATCAATTCTCACGACAAGATGAATTTGAAGGGATAATGCTAACTTTCGTGAACGACCAAGAGAAACGGATCCAGAAATTAGAAACTCAATTGAAAAACATCCAAGATATGTTCATGGAACTAGCAGACAAATTTATCGCGAGAATAAAAGAGAAAATTAGGGAAGAAGCTTCACACAAAGAGATCGAGAAGATCTTTGAACTCCCGGTCCCTAATGAACCATACAACGAATGGGATGATGAAACCCCTCTCCCCGAGCCTTCACTTTTAAAACCCTCTTATCTATTTGGATCCTCTCGCGAGAAAAATTCTCAAGATCGTAGCATTTTCGTGGGAAGCATGGTTGTCACGCTCCCTAACTTTCATGAAGCTAGGAAACGATCTTTTGGCTTTAAGCCAGGTGTGAGAAGAACTAAATTAAAGCACACCCTCAATCCGAACACCCCCTGGAAAAGTTCCTCCCACTCCCTGAATACCTGCCGTGATGGAAATTGGAACCTGAATGAGACGTCAACCGGCCCTTTCCAACATTTTACTACATCCCGTGACAGTAACAAAACATTTGACCCAGGAGGAACTTGTTAACAAGACTAGCTATCAGGGTTATTGACCCTGACTAGCTGCTTTCTTAAAGTACGAGGGGCTCATTTGTAAACTGGCACAAAGTAGTAAAATACGCTAATCTGACGGCGTCAGGAGTTGAACGTGACGCCGTCACCCCGTCTGCACAGCAATAACAACTTTAATTCCATCACTTTCATCACAAACCCCACAAACCATATCCACTCCAACCCCACCCACGAATTTTCAAGATCAAATTCACCGACTTTTGCTATCAATCTCCACGTGGTAAGTAATTCTTATTCATTCTTTTCGCTTTAATTACTCATAGGATTTGTAAATTTCGAAAATCCCCAATTCATGAAACCCTAGGATTGATTCATGCTTAGAAACTCATAATGTCTTTTAATTAGTGTTATTTAGCAATAATTAAAGCATTTGATGATTAGCAATCAATTGGGTCTATACACTAATGGGGAGGCCACGAATTTGAACCATAACCTATGATCCAATCACCCATTTTGCGGTAAAAAGGGGCGTTTGGTTTATAAGCTTAAAGTTTGAATATTGATTTTTTCCCTCGTAATTTCGGATTTGAATTTGGTAGAACCTGACGGCGTCACCTAGCAAGGGGTGACGGCGTCAGACCTGTCTGATGCTCCGCTAAATCTTTAATTCACATATTAACACTTTTTGTTCCTCCCTGCTTTGTTCCAGATAATGAGTAAGCGTCAAAGACCTAGCCGAGGAAGTTCTTCCCGATCTCAACAAGAGAACTTTGGGGACACGGTCCTCAGTTGGGGTGTCTTTGACAACGATGCTGCTACAAGCAAATACACCCAATTGCTACAGCATAAAGTTGAAAATGGAGCTATTGTTGATTGGAGCTTTCTGAGGAGGGAAGGTCTTGAGCAAACCTTTCTTCAAAGCTTTCAGACGGATGAATTTACCGGCCCTCAGTGGGAAAGACTGTTTAGGATTCAAGAGCCGGTCTATGAAGAGTTGGTACGTGAATTCTTTGCCACTTTTCACTTTGACATGGCTGAGGCAAGGACCGATGTGGGCAAGACCACCATCTATTTCAGGCTGGGGGGTGAGTTTAGGACGTGCTCGGTTACTGAGTTTGGGTGGAGACTTGGATTGTATAGTCAGCATGAAACCACTCAGGTGGGGTTCAGGAATAGGTTGTTGCATGGGGAGTCGATGAGGAATGATTTTAGGTGTTCGTTGTTCTGGCCGACTATTGGGGATGGGATGTACACCTCGACCACTGTGGCATCTCAGATTAGGGAGCCTAGAGTTAGGTTGACTCATAGATGCCTCACCTACAGCTTGACAGGGCGTCACAGCTCTCACCACCGTGTCACTGCTTCAGATCTCTTCTACCTGTACACCATTTATTCTAATGAGGTTTACTGCAACATCCCATTTTGGGTTGCTAGCTTTCTGCATGGTGGAGTAGGGGAAAGGGAAGGAGACAGGATTTATGGTGGGATGTTTATCACCCGGCTGGCCCGATCGTATGGAGTCCTCAGGCCCGAGGTCATGAGGTATTTGAGTGGTGATGCATGCAGGACGGTGAAGGTGAGGTCCCTGAAGCAGATGGATGTGGTTATGGAGATGCATGATGGGACCTTTATGTGGTATCATCCAGGCGGTGATGAGGATGCTGGTGATGAGGATGATGAGGAGGAGGAGCCACAGCAGCAGCAGCAGCAGCATGGGGGTTATGAGGCCGGTACAGCTGATTACTACCGGCACATGAGCAGGGGGGATTGGCAGGCTCACCAGGGGACCTGGATGGGCCAGGTTGATACTTGGAGGACCAGGGTGGACGAGAGGTTCGACTGGATGTATGATCACACGGTTCGTCAGATGCAGCATCTATCTGCACGTGATCAGTTGGACCCACATCTGCAGATTGACCCTTTCCCGGGTCGTGAGCAGGATTACCCACCATATGGGTACTACGGGCACCTCCCTTCTGACTATGACTATTGCCAAGGTCCCCCACCCCAGTGATGCTTTGATTTGATGTTTTGATATTTGAACAATTGAAATTATGGTTGTATGATTTAGAACAATTGGGTCTGTAATAATTTAGGATAAGGCCTCTGTTGGCCTTTAAACATTTGTTACATTAATTTTATTTATTGCATGCAAGCCTTATTTGATTGCTTACTTTATTTGCTTTGTGTGTTTATTTATTTGTTTGTTTGATTTTATTTGCTTCCGTATGTGTGTTTAAATTTTATTATTATTGATTCATGTTCAAAACTAATTTGTGAAAATGCTTTATCTTGTTTTTAACTTCGTCTTAACTACATATAAAGGTATTTTGCAAAAGTTAAGTGTAAGGGAAATCTAAATCGGTTTATTAGAACACAAATGAACATGAATCGTAATAATAATAAATTAACATACATATTAGTATTTGTTTGAGTCAAATGCTTGTATCGAGTCATAATGAAGTTTTGCAGGATTTCCAGGAAGTAAGGTATAGGTTTTTCCAAAATTTTTCCAGAAACGTAACATGAGAATTCTGTCAGATCATTTCTGACGGCGTCAGGAGTTACAACCTGACGGCGTCAGGTTTAATTTTCTGAAAATTTTTGAAAGTTTTGTTTTCATAAAAAGTTTTTATTAAATCTATAACTTATAATCTCCAGGAATCTGCAAAATTATCATTCCACAAGCATTATATCCTTATATATAGATTTATCCCGCCGATGTTATGCAGGTTTTCGTGTTTGTTTTCTCAGGTTTAACAGGTTATTTTGGACAAGGAAATGTTTTTGGATCAAGCTTATGGCGATGCATTAGTCAGGGAGCTTCAACATTCTCTTTGGAAGAAGATCTAACCGTGTTACTTCATTATCCACCGAGCGAATCAGGGGAGTATTTGATTTCATTCTTTTACTTTATACTTTTACATCTTGTTATTTGAACATTGGGGACAATGTTCATCTTAAGTGTAAGGGGGTAAAAGTACGATTAGAGAATACAATTGCGCTTGATTTTTGTTTGTTTAATAGTGGATGTGTAATAAAACTGAGATAAATACCTGTTAGGGTAATTTTAGTGCCAAATTTAAAATTTTTTACAACATATAGGAGTGAAACTTTGATCTTAATGAGCGTCTCACGGATAGGAGTTATATGACTAGCACAAAAACCGTACCACTAAAAAATTTTCCACCCCCAAATTTGTGAGGTTCGCCCCTAGAATTGGTAGGAAAAGCATTTATGCTATGATGTGTGTACCGGTAGCACTTAGATTCTAGAACTTGCGTTAGGACCATTCCAAGGCCACAAGTGAGACTACATTCGTGTAGTTAGATTTACTACATGATAAGAGGCATTAGGATTCACCCATTGTTTTACACCTGTGTTTTTGTTATAATTACATTGGCTACATTGGTCAAGTAATTCTCCCACACCCTTTGCGTTGTACTCATTTTTAGTACACGATACCCCTAGTAGACCCCTCAGAGTCTATCTTTTCGTTTCGACCTTTAAGCATTTTACTT
Source organism: Artemisia tridentata subsp. tridentata (assembly GCA_021014915.2). NCBI lineage: Eukaryota > Viridiplantae > Streptophyta > Magnoliopsida > Asterales > Asteraceae > Artemisia > Artemisia tridentata. Next base: position 313,091,616 of record CP139504.1, read on the forward strand.
AAAGGAAGAATTTGTTACACCCCACTAAAATGTACACCCAAATCGCCTTAGCCTACCTTGTATGCACTCATTTTTAGTGCATTATTGTTACAACATTTGTTTAAACCCAAGTTAATTATCTAATTGATTACATGGTTGCTAAGTCGAGTCATATCCTTGTACATATTGTTTTGGGACGATTGGGACTCATGGGTAAAGTACTAGTGTAATGGAGTAATGGGGAAGAACATCATTTATTACCCCCATATGTGCTAAATATTTTAAAAGTACTCCAAGTGTTTTGATTATCTTAATTCGAGTCATTAGAATAGTTATTTGTAAAGTTATGTAAAAGTTCAAGTGTAAGGGGAATGCAATGCCCCTATGATGTCTTATTTTGGATGGTAGGGCAAAAGAGTATGCAATAAAAAAAAAAAAAAAAAAAAAAAAAAAAAAAAAAAATCGAAAAAATCAAGAAAAATACAAAAAAATGAGAAAAAGAAAAGTAGAAAAAACATACGGACTACCATCCCGTTTCATTTTATGTTTATTTTATGTTTTTGTTATTTTGTTTTTAGCTTAAGATTGAGTCGAGTCTTGGCTTAGCAACATTGTATAGTACATGTAATTGATCAAGATCTTTAACTCACCACCAGTAAAATATCCTTTATCTAACAAAACCGTGTTTTCCTTTTCCCTACACCTAACATTATAACCCATTTAAAAGCCCTCTTTGATAGTTTATCTTAGGTGCTTACGCCTAGTGGAGGAGGTTTTTGATCCTTTCCCAAGCCTATGGTAATCTATTTGCTATGACAGGTAGTGAGAGATATTATCCGTTTTCATTTATGAGATTTATTTTGATGACACTTGAGAGATGTGAGTATCTAAACACTACTTGTGAGGTGCTAGTTTGTAATCTCCGTGCTTATTATGATTAAAGTGGAACGAATATTTGTTGTAATTACTTTTATGTTAGCATTAAATGACCCCTAACTTGTATTTTGATTAGAATAAAAGCGCATTTGCTTGAGGACAAGCAAATCTCAAGTGTAAGGGTATTTGATGAAGCGAAAAGTGTACCGCTTTTAAGGGGTCATTTAAGCCCTAAATCGTATTTATTTGATCAAATATTGCCCTAAATCGTTCCTTTTGTCATTTTAGGTACTTTTGAGGAGAAATCTGGAAAAGGAGGCATTTTGGACGTTTTTGGAGCATAAAAGTGAAGAAAACGACAAAGTCTCAAAAATCGGCTGGAAGTTACCCTTGACGGCGTCAGGATTATGCCTGGACGGCGTCATGGCTTGGCAAAAGTGGTGGATGTGAAATTTACTCATGATAAGCCAATGAAAATTGCATGGGAATTCTGACGGCGTAACCCTTTAATTTGATCAAGGTCGTCACGTTATAATTTAAAGAGGGACGGCATCACGTTCATAGTATGAGGGCGTCAAGCCTTGATAGGCCAGAACGGATTTTGGAGAGCTAAAGAGGGACGGCGTCAAGAAGGTCATCCGGGAACCCTAAAAGCGGCGAGGTGACGGCGTCACACTCCATAACGTGACGCCGTCAGATCCAAAAATCTATATATAGTTTTGCAATTCTTTGTCATTAGTGTGGAACTTATTGGGGAACTTTGTGTGTGAAAACCCTAGGACGAATTTGGCAGCTCTTTCAAGGCTTTTTGCCTTGAGATCTTCCATGTTACATTGAAGATAAGTTATCAATTAATCATTCAATATGTCTATGTGTTGTTTGATTCTATCTTATTCTTGTCTTTTGTTTAACATGTTAGGCTAGATTTATCTTGTGTTTGCTTAGATCTAATGAAACCTAGCTATTGATTATTGGTTATTAGTGTGTTGTTAGTTGTATTGGATGATTGTTCATCTATGTTAGGCTTAAGAAAACTGGCTAACTTCCTATTCGGTAACTTGCTTGAACGTCTTAAGAAACATGAACCAATGCGTACTAAAGGTTTTTATGGTTGTATTTAATGCACAAGCGAATTCTAGTGATCCCATGTTAGGAGCTTCCTAGCCGGCTCGACATAGGAGTGAAGTAGGAGCTTGTAGAGTTGGGGAAGTACGTACGCCACCCCACGAATGGTATTAAGGAATACACCCGTTATCCACGCGACTAATACACACTAATCAACCGGTAAAAGATAGTTAGGGAGTAAGGAAATCTAAGTAAACACATTTCCCTCCACATAAGTTTTCACCAACATTTTCATTTTCTGTTATTTTATTTTATTTGCATTCGTAGTAATTTGGGTTAGTTGACTAGCAACTAATTCCGCCCACTCTTTCAAACCCGAGATTTTACTTGCTTTCATAAAAATATAAAAACATAAAAAGAATCTTCTCTCACCCTTAGACCTATTAGAGTAATTTTTCATACCTAACGAACACTATTCCCTGTGGAGAACGATCAATCCCCCGTACTTACCACTACACTATACTACATCGGTCAGGTACACTGCCTGGTGGGGTTGTAAGCCTCTTGAGATCCCTCGAGAGGTAAAACCTGTTGTAAGGTCGCAAAACCACGCATCAGTATCGGAGACAAGGTTTTAGTTTTGGTCGATTTGTGTGAATTTTTCTTGTCAAAATCGTGGATCAGATCTTTTTTTTTTTTTTTTGATGCTGTTGCACCAGTGCTTTTACTGGTCAATATTTTATTGTCAAATAGTGCTATAAACAGTTTATCAACTTTTTTAGTGTATCTGGTCCATTTTTCGTCCTTATACATCTTTATCATTTTTTTTGTGACTGTTTGTATCATCCCGTGAAGATTTGTGGTTGTTATGTGGCCAGTATACTGGTTCTGTTATGATTTTTCAAAAATAGTTGGGTTATATGGTCGATTAGTGGTCAGAAAAAGGGTCCGATAGGTGGTCTGATAAAAATGGTCGGAATCTGGCCGGAAATTTTGGCCGGAAAAGTCATCGAAAGGCTTTTATCGCAATTGCTTGTATAAGTAATTGCGATAAACACTTTTTTATCGCAAATGTGGACTGCTATCGCAAATGCAATTCTTATTGCAAATGTAACATAAGAACACTTATCACAAATGCTTTGTCGGGTCAATAGTCAACAGTCAACGGTCAAACCGGTCAACGGTTAAACTTATTGAAATTAAAAGAAAAGGAGATGAAGTACTGAAGACCGTAAATCAAATAACAATTAACTTCAGTGATAAACACATCATCAGTCCAATAACATTGAAACAAACTGTTATTACTAATGATAATACAATGATCGCTACTACTAAGACAAAGACAAGAAACTACTATATCCTTACCTCATCACTACCACAAGTAACAACAATCACCAACTTCATCTTAAATCTAATCTTACAATCAATCCCATCTCATCACAGATTATAATTATTTACTACAACTAACCACATCACATCTCTGTTTCTCACAAGACACAATCACACAAGATCTCAGTGTTGTCCATCACTTATAACAATCTTTAAAGATTGTTGGATGAAACTTTAAACCATCATTGATCTTATAGAAACTTTGCTTCTTGTTCAATATCCGAAAATAAAGTATGTTTTATAACAAATCTGTCATAAACTTCCTTAGATTCGTTCAAAGAAATTCAAACAAAACATGATGAACCTACCTTAGATCTTTTCAAGATCTTGAAACCAAACCGTCAAAGTTGGTGTTCGTCTTTTGTTTGTATCTTGTTGTTAACGAAGAAAGAAGGAAGAATATGGAGGCTTCGTTTGATTGTGTAGCGTGAAATCGGAGTGTGTGGGGTGACTACGATTGAGGAGATAAGAGATGGGGGGCGGATGGTTTTTTATTAGGGTTTGCTTGAGTGTGGTTTACTGCTACTGAAATGAAAGAAGAAGGGGGTGGAAATATTATCAAGTGAGATTAGGGTTCAGTGGTTGTGTTTAAGAAGTTATTTATATCCGTAACTTTAGGATGTTTTTCATGTGACTGGGCTTTTTCTATTGGACGGATCATTTAAGGTTTTCTATTGGACGGATTTTATTTCTTTTGGGTTTCCTATTGAGGGTCTGTTGGACTTTAATTTGCATTGGGCCGGATATACAATACCACTTTGAATCTCACAATATTTAAGGTTCAAAACTTTGGCATCATTATTGATTGGTGATTATATTTAAGATTCGAAATGTCAAAGTGAATTATTTTTTCACGGGGGATACAATTTTGACAAGTTCGGGATAAAACCATTATCATAGTTCACTTAAACCGTCAAAAGGCTAGTTTTTGGGCATGTACCCGCAAGATGTGACTATGGCGTTAATTCATTATTATTTATTTGAGGTTGAAGGGGAATTTCACGGGTGCGTGTACTTAGTATCTTGAAGATATCAGGGTTGGTTGGATGCATGATTCTTCGAGATCCTTGTTCGAGCTTATAACCGTTAGAATGATTAAGACTTGAGTTATCTAGTTATACCTGATGTAAGGAGTTACGTTGTTGTGCTCACAGTGTATAGCTATCACTTTAAAGGAGTTCCGTTGTAGTGCTCAAGTGTCACAAAAAGATGTGGATAATTCAAGATGAGTTCATATACAGTTAAGGATGGTTGGATGGGTATATGAAACGACCTATGCTTTAAGGAGTTACGTTGTAGTGCTCAGTATAGGTTCTTAATCTGACAATAGTGCAAGTTTAAGTCACAAGTTCAGGTTATTTTACTTCAGTCTCAAGTTCATAATATTGGGTTTTCTCCATCAGCGGTCACTACAAATAGCCGTCAGAATGATAATGGGGTCGGTAAAAAGTTAGATGAGAAGAGTATAAAAGAGTAGAGATTTTATCAGCATTCATTCTCACGGGCTATTTATGGTGCTTCACACATCTTCGACTAATTGGACATACAGGGTTTACGCTGCCTCCGTTTCCATCGTAACCATAGTGTGTATGCTTCCGATTCTGCAAAGACATCGTGGGGGAAGAGAGAGTAGATGTACTTTGACTTTTCTTGCATTTTTTGGGAAAACACTCTTTTTCCAGATGTATCTGCATTCAGGGGGAAGAAATGTGCACATCGGGGACCCATAACAGATTCACGTGATCGAGCTTACAATTTTAGTACTACCGGAGAGACATCCGCAGAGATGATCAGTGGTTCAGTTTTGTCATATTTGTGTAATCGTTTCAACTTTCGTAGGTTGTGATGTGCGAAGTAACCTACTTATGTGAGAAGATCTTACTGATTTCTTGCATGTTACCCACGAACAGAGTTTCCGCATTGAGCATAATCGTTACTGAGTACTATTCAGATTTGCTTGGTGTGGTTTACGATGTCAAATACAAATTCTGTTGTGTACTTAAAAACTTCAAAAGTTAGAAGACATGTTAACTACATCAAAGTTTCGAATCTGCTGAAGACGGTTGTCAGTTTGGGGGGAAGCTGATTTAGAAACTTCGCCAAAAAGAAGTATATGAAGAATCCGTTAAAGACATGCAGCATGAATTGGGGGGAAGTTAATCCAGTTCATGCATATTACATCGTTTACCTACAAGTGAATAAAAGTTCTCAAGCCGAGGTACAAGATGAAGACAAAGAGCGTCAACTGTAGTCATCCCAGCACTTGAAGAGCTTATGAAGACCTTTCTTTATTTCTATTTGTACTTGTAGGAAATGATGTAAGTAATCCCATATGTTGCCACATTGGGGGAAGATTGTTGGGAATGCTTCTAACACTAAAATGTGACAACATATTTGGGATTACAATAGTTATCTTGTTAGGCATAAACACAAGGACTAGATGCGTCAATTATGTAAAGTATTGTGTTTGATGCCCTTTATATACCCTCCTAGACTACACTAGGAGGGTGAGCCTAGTTTTGTATTTTGCATTTTTCACTTTTATCAATAAATAGTCCAGGTTCATTCTCTCTCACTCTACACTTTCTCTCTCTAACTCTTACCATGGAGATGATGTATTTCCATCATCCCCGACCTCCTGATTCACAATATATTCACCAAAACACGATCCAACAGATATGATAAGTTGGTAGTGAAATGAGAGAGTCGATTTTGCATACCATTGTTCTAGCCCGTCTAAGCTATTTATAGGGGAGGAAATAGGCTTTAGAGAGCTCTTGCACATAATTCAGAGATCATGGGGGCGTCACATGATTTGTAGTAACCGCTAGGGCTTTGTGACCCACGATCTCTTCCTTGGCGGGAAAGCTCAAGGAGAAAGGGGACGTGGGTATGACCAGGTCAAGGTGGTTCTCCTTTCTAGTATCCTCGAAGGAGGTACCCCGAAGGGCTTAAGGCTTCGGTTGGCGGCTTCCCAACTGGTAACCACTTCATAAATGAATGGTTTTACGCCAATGAATAATTTAGGAGGTTGACCTGGGCCTTCTAAGAGAAAGCTTCGTACAGGCTCGAAGGGGTGTCCTTCGACCCGTTCGGAGGGTACATCATCAGACCTATTAATGACTTTTTCAAAATAAGCTAATATAATGAGTTTTAAGCTATGAAATTTAGAAAATTAAGCTAAAATATATGAAGCTTGTTAAAACTGGTTTAAATTCTTTAAAAACTACTTTATAGATTTTAAGCATAAAAAAATTGACTTAATAGACAAAACACATACTAGATGTGCTAACTTATTATTAGTACTGCTATGCCAAACACCCCTTTAAAAAGCTGAGAACTGATTTTTAAACTAATTTAAGCTATAAAACTCATGTTTTATTGAAAACAGATTAACAATAAGTGAATTGAAAGGTTTTTAAGCAAAATTTTATAAGAAATAAGCACTTAACCTATAAGCAAAGCTTATTGGCTATTTTGACAACAAAAACACTTATAAGAACAAGTAACTTTTAACACATGAAATAAGCAACTAAAACAGTAGATCTACTACTCAATAGCATATAAAAGACAGATAAAACACAAATAAGCACATAATAAGCAGAAATCAACAATAAGCAATTTTATAAGCTAACAGAGGTAAAAGTATAACTCACTTGGTCCTTTGCTCAAACAAGGACTAAATATGCTCCAACAGCTAATCTACAAGCTTCAGCTTATTTAAAACAAGCTGGTAAAGTCCAATAAGCCCAACCAAATCTGGCTTATCATCCAAAATGCTTATTTCACCTTAAAGCCAAATTGCTTAAACCAAATTGAGTACAATTCAAGCTTGAGTAACAGAAGCTCAAAATAAGCTATGGAAAAGCTTGTTTAAGTTCTAAATAGTATTTAAGGAGAGAGATTATTGAGAGCTTATTAGAGCTTAATTCAACAAAATGAGAACATTTTAAACAATAAAGTAAAAGAGACAATGAAATAAGGTAAACTAAATTTTATTCAGACTTAAAATTTATTACAATACTTCAAAATTTAGATAGAATTTAAATGAAAATAAGAACTAAATAAGCTAATACAAGACACTAAAATAAAGACTCAAAAAAAAAACTTCTTTTGTGCTTTAGAAGAGGTCCTATTTATAGCTAATCCAGGGAGCTTCTAGGGTTTCGTCTATCAAATCACAGCCCTTCAATCAATTATGTCGACATCATGCTCTAATCCATGCTCTTGGATCAAGTGCCACATCGCATCCACCAATCATGAGCTTGAGATTTGCCAGCGTGTACCTAATATGAGCTCATTCCCTGCTTTTTCAGCCTTCTAGAAGGGGAAAGAATCCAAGGATTTAACCCGTACAAGTTAACCAGAGGTGAAGGGAAGAGGAAGGTAAACAATGAAATAGTATTTGGCGCCTTCTTTTTGACTGGGGTGAAAGGGTTTGACTCGGGTTAAAAGGGTTGGATTCGGGTTTAATTATTGGTAATGGGCTTTTGGTATTGTTGGGTTTATTATTTGGCATTGGCTTTTGAGTATATTTATCAGGTAATGGTTTAATATTTAACAAAGTTAGTTAGAGGACTAACTTTGCAAATTGATAAGGGCTCATGGTGAAAATGATTATGGACTTTTGATGTTGATGATTTAACATGAGGGTTTGGTTTCGTAATTTTGGGTTTATGGCTGATAAAAAATGTAGAATCACATCCCCAGCCTCCGCTTTTCACGCTATTTCCATTCTCGTGCTCGTTTTTGTCTGCTTTGACTTTCTTTTTTTTTCTTTTCTCATATCCGTTACTTGCACATACAAAAACACAAAAAACAAGCATATATTTGGCATTTATGATCAGTTTTTGGTCTTTTGAGTCCATTTTTGATTAAAAAAAATGGTATGTGATTTAACACATACCAGTAGCATTCACTCTTATAGTGTCCCTCTTTTTGGAAGTTACCACAAGATACACCTTGCTTAAATGTGCTTCTCCTATTGTTTCCATCATTCCTATTGCTTCCATCATTCCTATAGTTACCACTATTAGAAGGTGTTCTGCTTTCCCTTTGATATGTCTATGTGGAGTGGTTATTATTTGCATAAGTGGACATAACAGTGGGGTTCAATTGCCTAGGAGTGAGAGTCTTTCTTTGCTTTTCCTCCTGCCTAAGCATACTATAGGCTTTTCTTGCATTAGGTAAGGGCTGCATTAACAAAATTTGGCCTCTTAAGTTTGCAAAACTCTCATCTAATCCCATCAAAAATTGAATCAACCTTTTCCTATTTTCTCTTGCACCATTCAGCCTACCATTCTCACAAGTACAGTTACAAACACACATGTATGGTGCTTCTAAAGCATACATTTCATCCCAATATCCTTTCAACCACTGATAAAACTCCTCAACTGAGCAGTTTCATTGTTTTAATTGGGCTATATCATTGCTTAACTGGTAAATCCTATGCCCATCAAGTTGGGAGTAATGTTCTTGCAATTCTAACCATAAAGCAGATGCAGTATTAACAAAGCTTAAATTTGTACTTATCTGATCAGAAACTATGTTAAGAATCTAGGAAATGATCATGTCATTGTTCCGTTCCCATAAGGCCCTTAATGGTGACTCTTGAGTAGGTTCTGGATATTCATTGGTGATGATCTTGAACTTATTCTTTGCGTTGAGAGCAATCGTCATTGAATGCCTCCATGAGCTATATTTTTCCGATCCAAGAAGTTTCCTTGAGATCAAGATCAAGCTTGGATGATCATTCTGATGAAGAAATAAGGGGTGGTTAACTGAATTTGGGTCTTCGGATTGTGAGCTTGGTTCTCCGGTGAAATTTGGTGGTGTTTGTGATGGATTAGGTGGTGGTTGCGACTGGGTAAGTGGTTGTAGTGGTCTAACCATTGTGTAATTGTTGTGATTGATAGTTATTTGATTGTAATTGTGTTGATCGGAAAAAATGGTTGAATTTGGGGAAAAATTTTGGTGATCCGAAAAAGTTTGTTATGGTGGTTCTTGATTGTTTGTTACGGTGGTTATGTCACCGGAGATGGCTCTGATACCATATCACGAAACAGAATTGAGAGAGAAATGATTTATTGATAAAGTGTAAATGTTTTCATTACATTGAAATGAAGGAGGGAATACTATTTATACAAGTATTACAAGTAACTTTCAAAACTGTTACATAATTAACTAAAATGTGGTAAGATATTTTTGATGCCTAATACAATGAGATGAGATACTGTCATTGACTTTCCTTGTAAAGTTGACCATATTTGCATTGTTTCCATTAATAATTTAGAACTAACTCGATTAAACATTCCATGCAAACCTTTCTTCTTCGTATGTTATAATACATAGTATTACCGAAACCGATTTCGAATCTCTTCACATTCAACATCATTCTCACCACTTCACCTCTTCCTTTCTTCGTTCACTTTCATCAACCTTAACCATGACATGTTCTTCTTCTTCAATTACTGCAAATGAAATATTCCCAAGCCATAAGATTGCAGCAAGCAATTCAAAGATATCCTCTTGATTTTGATAGGAAAATCAAGAGCATCAAGGGCTTCCTGCTCAAAAACATATATAGTGGGTTAAATTATCACGTTTCTCATGCAACTGATAATATTGGCACATGAGGCATGCAAATACTCTTAAAGTTACCGTTAGCATTATAAATTTGTGGGCATCATCAACACCTTTAATTTTTAAGCACCCACTCTGATTGAGAAACTTGTACTCGCTTGCCATTTTCAAATTCAATACATCAAAAAATGAAAAAAACAGAAGTTGTGAGAATGATGTAGTTATGTAAAAATGATAATTTTGATCACTTACTAATGAGTGGTTCAATTTGGGCTATGTTCTTTTCTATAATAGGTCAAATAGGTAAAATACATAAAAGATAACATGAAAAAGATGCAAACGTGTTAAAAGTTATCCAAATTGTATCTTTAATGCATGTAGCCTCCGAATCATTTTACTAGAAGAATAAAATTAAAATAATATAAATTTTTTGTCATGACAAAAACACTAAAATTTTGGAAAAAGGTGTTTTAGGTCAACCACTCATCCCAACTTGACCTACCCCTACTCAAAATTTCATATTTTGACCATGAACCCATATACATTTAAGTAATGTTATCAACGATAGAGTCAAAATCATGAGCAAGAAATCATTAAGAGACGATGGATCCCCAACACAAATCTGGTAGAAGATATGTTATGACCGTTCTCCATGACATAGCTAAGATATTCTTGACTGCATAATACAGAGTAAATTACACAAATGAATCTCAAATAGATATCAAGTTCACAAATAAAAATAAAATAACAAAAGAAAATACCTTTTCTAAAGGAACTGTTTGTTATATCAGGATGTTGATATCCACATGAACATAGCAAATTAGTAGCCAACTCAGCAAGTCAAACAAAAATATTAATCAACAATATTTACAGATAAAATACAACTATGTGTTTGGATACATGCACCGTTTTTTCCCGTCTAAACTATAATGCATATCAATTAATTTCCCCTGCACCACAGAAAGTTTGAAGTTAGATAAGTTCAGGGAATACCATTGCAGTAAAAAAATATATACATGCTGATGAAAAAACCAACAAATCAGTTGGAATTGCAATGCGTGGATGTTTTTGCATTCCCAAAAGCTTCAAGAATACAACTACTCTGAGTTATTTTGGTTGTTTTCTCCTAATTCCCGTCTCTAATAGAGGCTAGATACTGCATTGCAAATTTTGTTGTTTCGGTGTGTGAAAAAACAAATAGATCACTATATATAGATGTTAAAAAACGAAACCCTAACTGTTGCACATTTGTAACTCATGGGAGGCAAAGGGAACTTTTAATAAGCTATTATAGTAACTCCAACAACACTTCAAATTCTTTTGTGTTATAAGTGTAGCAATTAGTACACAATGACATAATTGTTAAATTGTTGCTTTGTATACTCGAAACTGAAGCACCAATTCATATTCATCTTCCTGGGGCTGACTCAATAGCACTAAATGTTTGTCATATGTACTTACCACTTAAGCATGAAACTTAAAGCAATGTACTTACTCTTGAAGCCTCCACATTTATAAGGGGACTCAATCTTTTAATATATATAGATAAGAAAGATACATTTTTATGCATATTTGTTGTTCGAAAATAGAATTCTTGTTCTTAGGATAAAACAATTTATTTGGATTTGTCTTTAAAGTATCATTAGTCCTAAAAAGTGACACTTGATGACTTGATGTATACGTATACATATAATGAATATATGTGCAATACTATGTCATTTTTTTGGGACTTCCACCGATGCGGGACATTTCTAAAAGGAGAACCAAACGCTCCCTTAGTTTATATTTTTCATGGCAGATAGTTTGCATAATGACATATATATTTTAGCGATTCAGTTGTGTGGGAAACTAGAAGGGGGGGTTGAATAGTTTACCGGTTTAAAAAACTTGTTTTAAAAGTATGCTATTGGAAACTTTGATTCGAACTCTATGTGTAATCAAACAACACCAATATGAACTACAAACTAAGCTACGTAATAATAACAAATAAAAGTAAAGAGTAGAGTTGGAAAGATCAAACCGAGACAGAGGATTTATAGTGGTTCGGCTACGAAGCTCTTCTTCGCCCTACTCCACTCCCCGAGCACCACACTCGAGAGTTTCAAGCACTATGTCAACAACCTCCCTTAAGGCAGAGAAAACCGTACACGTCGCTTATCCTATTTCTGACACTAAGCTAGATGTCGAGTGCTAATCTTAGCTAGCACCAATCTACCAAGGTCCACGTGACCAAACACACATGCCCAATGGCTTCAAGAGATCACCAAGATCTCAACACGATCACAATGATCAACACTCACTTCACTCTACTTAACTAACACTAACCTAATGACCCTTGATCTTCTTGATCAATCACACAAGCCCAATGGCTTCAAGAGATGTTCACTATCTCTATAGATCACACTTGATCTTCACTCTCACTCACAAAAAGAAAATAAGCTTGATGTATGCTAAGACACAACAAGGTTGTAACAAGAGTTACAAAAACCTATCAACTATAACTCTAGTATCTTCTTGATTACTTGAGTTCTTCTCTTGCTAATGAAGAGGGATGACAACACCTTGTATCAACTTGGATACTTGTGTTCTTCTCTTGCTAGTGAAGAGGTATGAAGAGGATCACTTGAAGGATGATTGGATCACTCTTGAAACAAAGAAAAACTAATCTAATTGACCCTTAGAAGTGAAAGGTGTGAGAGGGTTTAACTAAGGGATTTTTCTGTGTGTGAAGGGTTCCTAAACCTGTGAAAGAGGTGGGTATTTATAGGCAAAGAAAATCTGAACGTTACAATTCAAAATGGTACGGACGACTCCACTAAATGACCCATGGCTCCGTTAAATTTAACGGTACCGTGGAGCCGTGGTAGACTAGGACGCTCCAAATTTTGTCTTTTCTGGTGAAAACTTATTTGGGGAAGGTTGGAGCTGATTTTGGGGGGGAAAATAGCTGTTGTGATTTTCAAACTTATTTTTCCATTAAAACATTTCTTAATATTTCAAAAATAATTTGTCATGTGTATTTTTGAAAAAATGTTTTGTCCCATTTAAAATGTGAATTTTCAAAACATGAATTCACTTCTTTGATCACTAGTCCAAGTTGTAACTTTGTTCAAGAGTGATTTAATTAGAAACGGGATCTTCCGATTAAAAACTTGTTAGCGTTAATTTTAACGTAACATGAGTTCACATTCTGTCATCCTCAAAACATGAAGTAATCGAAAGATATAAATAACGTTTTTAGAACATTATTTGCATCAACAAGTTGTATTTTCTTGGTTGTGAATATTTATTTTTTTTCGGTTTGAGAGCTTAAAGTCAAATTAAGATGGGTCCTTTTAAAACGCATTGGTTATGAAACAACACTACATACGATTGCCACTTCAACTATTCTATCAAATTAATTACTACGTAGGATCTTCAACTAATTAATCTGATTATATAAATGGCAACTATGGGTGCGACACCAAAAGTTTAAAAGAACATGCTATTAGCTATAGACCTCTATAATAACTAGCCCAAAAAGCCGAAGAAGGTTGGTTAGCTATAATAAAGGTGAACCTTCTTAGGTTTTCATATTGCAAAATATAAATTATATTTTTTTATGCAGTGACACCACTTATATATGCACACAAATTGGCAGTTAGAGGACGGATGTACCTCAAGACAGACATGTTAATCAATGAAACCAAGGTGACACACACTCTTGAAGCAGTCCGAAGAGAGTCCTTACAATTCACCAAAAGTTAGCAGAAAAAATGTTGTTTTGTTAGTAAGTTATAGTTTCTGAAAGACTTGATAATGAGAATGATTTTATTGATTTCCTAGATTGATTACAGACAAAGCATAAGCTACATATAGGAGGATACAAAAGATATATTTGGTAATCCCCACAAATCATGCTAACTAATTGATTTGAACTTATCTACTAATGACTGACACAAATGTGGTACTTATCCATACTAACACAGCTAACACTCCCCCGCAGTCCGAGCGGTGAAATCGCGAAAGCTCGGACTGGAGTAGTAAACTAGAAAAAAAAAAGAAAAACAAAACATTAACGTAATAAAAGCATAACTTTAGTTGACTCATAACAAAACCGTACCAACGGTCGACTTTAATCGACTGGTACCAATGGTTGGCTAAGTCGACTGGTAACAAAACCTAGCTTAGGGTCCTAAGAAAGTATTACAATTGGTTTGAACGAATTTAAGTTTGATTTGGATGTTTTTCTGAATTTAATGTGATGATATGTTAAAATGTGCTAGCTGAGTTGTATTTTAGTCGGATTCTATAATTTTTCATTTCCAAACTATAGCAAATTAGAGGCCAAAAATATACAGAAATCATATTTAGTATGTGGACTACCTCTTGCAATTTTTGTAGAATTTTCTGAAGTCATATGGTTAGTTTTTTAAGTGCATACTTTTGAAGTGTAGCTGCAGTTAAGAATCTAAACATGTTAGCATAAAAGATTTTAAAACGGGTTGTAAACTTGATAATAAAATATGTAAAAATTCCAGTAGACTCCTAAGATATGTGGGCTTCTGTGATAGTTTTTTGGATTTTTAGTTTAGGTTTCTGATACGTTTTTAAAATTCATTAAGTGGGCTTAATTTTATGATAAAATCAGTTAACAAGTATGCATGTATTGCTTATATGTCCAAGGTGTTTCTTTTGATGCTTGATGCCCAATACTTGTTTCTATTTCGTGTATGACTTGTTAATGACGTGTTGACTTGTGTGTGAGTATGTTAAACCTAATTGATAATCCCGAACCCAAAACCGAATTTAACTAAATTGGGAAGTCGTGTTAAAAGTTACTAAATATGAAAACTTGCTAAATATGGAAAGTTACTAAATATGGAAAGTTACTAAATATGGAAACTTACTAAATATGGAAACTTACTAAATTTGGAAACTTGCTAAATATGGAAACTTACTAAATATGGAAGGTTACTAAAAATGGAAAGTTTCTAAAAATATAAAGAAACCTAAATTATGAAATCATATTAAAATGAGCTTATAAGTAATACGTGATGATTAATTCATATAGGTTCTGGGAAGAGGGAGTAGCTTATGTTCCGTGTGCTTCTTGGTTATTTCATTCATTGTCTTTTTGCTTAAGGTACGGATATTCTGACCTTATCTTTAAGGTTTCCTTTGTAACTTACAACCTTTGATATGAACCATAGTTATGAACCTTCATTATAAACCTTTGATATGAACCTCGCTATGAACCTTTGGACATGAACCTTTGCTATAAACCCTTGATGTGATTATGATGGCTCTTATTATGTATTCTGTATCTGTATCACTAGTCATGGGGGTTCCATGACCATGTCATTGATGCACCAATGGCATGACTCTAGGGTGGGGGAGTGATGACCCATCACGTCCCTTTTATTATATTATATGTATGGCCACGATGATTATGATTTTCTGCAAGGGCGTATGGATGCATCCTAGATCTGGATCTGTATCTGCTACATATGTTGTATATGTTTTGTATCTGGTGTATGGTGATTGTGTGCAATACACGCCATACACACATCGGAGTTCGCTACTCCATTTATGTTACTTAAGAGGTCTCCCCTCTTTTTAATTTATGAGAAGTGAAGACTATGTTATGTTTCGAGCCAATGGTATTATGATTCTGTTTATGCAGGCGACTGCATGAATTCCTATTACTTAACCTATACACTATGTTTTCCCTTACATTACATTATGCCTTCTTATGTTTCCCCATTGTACTTCAATTGAACTTCACATTTATATTTCTGTTTTTTATTATCATATATCCATTCACTGGGCTTTTTAAGCTCAGCCGCATTTCTTTTCACCGCAGCAGGTTTTAGAGGGAAGTTGGGATATGAGTGAAGAGTGCATAAGAGCTCTTAGAGGACTACACCTTCGATAGCTACCTTGGATTAGAGTTGACTTAGAGATTTTCATTACCAGACTTATTGTACCTTTGTAGTAATCCTTGTAATTCATTTACTTTAGATTTCATTTGTAACCTTTGAATTTAATTGTATTATTAAAGTCTTCCGCTTGTGTATGTTCTGTTTGACACCATGAATGTGATATCTTAACCCTTGTCAGGTTGGGGTATTACAGATACACTTACCCACGAAACACGACCTAATAATAATAGCTCTATAGTCTATACAGTATTATCATTGTCATGCTTTTGTGTTCAAGCTGATAAAACCTTTTGCAAGTTTGTGTATTGATGCGTGCGCGTGTTGTTGCGGTTTAGCAGTATTAATGCCTACTCAAGTTTTAAATTTATATTTAGCCGACTTATCAATAACACACACACTTAACGAGCAGTGTACCCGGTCAGTATGAATATAATGGTAAGTAGAGTGTCGATCACTAAGAGTGGAACGTATTATCTAGTTATTCTAATCAGTATTTTAATATCTTAAGTTAGCTATACAACCTAATCTAACGCAAGGGGGTTTCAGCCTGAGAGACTGGCACGGTTTGGTTATGATTAAATATAAACTAAACTAATGAGCACGAATCAGCGATTAGCACACACGTACACAGATAGATACTTGAGACAATAAGAAGACCTGTCCTGATAATTAAGTAGCTTGTCACTTGTTTTATTGCTAGTTTTATATGAAGTGTATATAATTAACCCTTTCTCGTTGGCTCTAATCTTATCGGCGAGTAAACCCTTAATGATCACTTATGTCTATCCCACTATCCTAGAAACGATAGAATAAATAGGCGAGGAAGAGGCATGGCGACCCAAGCAATGCTCAGCTAGACACAGAGGTTATCAATGCACTAATAAAAGTCACCAAAGACATCAACATATAAACTTTAATTAATGGGAAAGCAATTTTAAGGGGTGCCCATGATTTTCCGTAGTCACATGGAATCGGCCCATCAATCCTGATGAATTAAAGTGTACTAATACAATAAAACAAAACTACTTAATGAATTGAATACATGCAGGACCTTCTTACAGTTCTTGTATCTTCGTTTAGGGTGTGTCTTATGCTGCTAATACGTCGGAATTCGTTTGGTATCTTTGCACTGTCCAACTAAGCTCTCGAAATTCGTCTGGTCTTGGGGTATTTATAGTTTCTGTCTGAGGGTTAGATGCGGCGCATAGGATAAGTAGATGCGGCGCATTGACTTAACTTCGCGTGGGGTCTAAGATTAATATATTCAGGAATATTCGTACACCGCCTTAAGATGCGGCGCAACTCCATTTCTCCATGCGGCGCATGTCCTTTGCTGTCTTGGATCGTAACTTGTGAAATCTTGATAGTGATGCGCCGTATGTAAGAAGTATGTTGCGGCGTATCTGGAGCAGAATGATCTTGATCTTGTACATTTCAGTAGACTCTTAACATCTTGCTTGTTTTGCTCCATAATTAGTCCAAAATCGCCAAGTTTCACATAATACTTGTTTTTACCTGAGAATTACAAAAGTAAACATTAACGTATCAATTCTCATATATAATATAATAAAAGAAGTCAAATAAATAGGATAAATGATGATAATAAAATGTACTTATTTGAGTTCATCAAATATCCCCCCACTTGAACTTTACTTGTCCCCAAGTAAACCTTAGAATAAATCTTATGAAAATGTATCCTAAAAGATATTAGGATTTATTTTTATATTTAAGCATGTATTCGTTTTGTCATAATTGCACAACCAAACACTTAACGAATTAGAAATAAAATAAAATATTTTGATAAAAGCAAATCTAATCGTTTAACTGTCCAGTCGTGACGAATATTCTATCATAAGCTTGGCAAGTATACGCATCTCCCCCACTAAAGCTAAGGAATAACAAGTCTAAAGCGGTAAAAGGGGTTTGTTGGTTAAAGGTTAATCATTCTTCTTAATCTTTATCGATCTCATATTCCAGAAAAGGCGACAAAATCACAAATACATGATCGAATCCACGACCACGATACTTGCAATTGCTCAAATCCTTAACTCGAATAAGCCAAAGATAGGACCAAGTAATCTTTACCAATAATATTATATCAAAAAGGGCGACAAAATCATAAATACATAGCCGAATCCACGACTACGATACTTAAAATTGCTCAAATCCCTAATCTCAATAAATCAAAGGTTTGGATAAAGAATGATATAGGGTATGGATAATATTTGGGATACAAATTGGTGTAAAATGAAAAATAAACAAAACAGATAAATTAAAATCCTAAGTGTGGTTAATAACTTTCCCAACCATCCCATGAATAAGACTCATATCATTGAATAACTCACGTTTTAACACTTGAAACACACGCTTTAGGTAGACACGAATTATACTCAACAAAATCTCAATCAAAGAATAAACCTAGTTGGCGTTCCCATAACGGCCAACTCCCATTCAATCCATAAATATAATATATAACAACAATTAGTGGTGATATCGCCCACTTAATACAAAACTTTACATAAGTTGGTTAAAACAAACTTTCAATTTTTCCTTTTTCTTTTTCTTTTCTATTTTTTCGATTTTTTTTTTTTTAACATCAACATATACGTGTAAAATTTCACAACTTTTCTATCACTATTTTTCCGGATAATTTTTTCATACTCTTCAAACTTTCAGAAATAACTATAATAGCGAAAGTAGTAAACACACGAAAAATAAACTGAAAGATATACAATATTTACTTTCATACCAATTGCATTGTGCAATTTCCAGACTCAACCAAAGATAATGAATTACGCACGCGAACACAGGTAATGTAAGGAAACACACTTTGCCTAAAACAATTAACCAACCACGGATTTTAATCTACGGGGTAGGCTAAGGTGTAAGGGTGTAACGAAACATTATAACAAAGGTGTAAGAAACGAAAGGAATGGCTCTGAGGGTTTTTCTAGGGGTATCTTACTCTAAAAGTGAGAGTAACAAAGGGTTTAAACGGGGGTTAACTAACCAATGTAGTTAGTTAATATCACATAACATATAAAGGCTATTTTGGTGTAATCCTAGAAATTTACCAATTTAGACAAGTCATTCCAATTATATAAATAATACTTATTATGGTGGTCTCGAATAGTATATAAGCCAAGTTCTAAAGTTTACAAGTCACCGGCACACTCATAGATTTGTGAATTTTGATAAGTTCACAATTTTTGGAAATAATGTTATGTGTGCAGCTATGTAATTTAGACTTTAAACAAAAACATGCTAAAAATTTTAAATTTTGATATATTAAGCGCATTTTAAGCATATTTTGAAAAAGTTTAGGACAAGTAAGTGTTCTAATTCTCCAATCCCCCCACTTAAGTTAAACAACGTCCTCGTTATTTGTATCAAAGGTTAAAAACTGGAAAATAAAAGAATTAGAACAGAAAAACTCCCCTGAGATTTGCTCGGTATGATCCTCCGTTTGTATAAGAGCAAAAATCAACTTTCTTGTGGATGAGAACGTTTAAGCTTCATAGATGATGTATCCACAGAAATGCAGGAATCTATAATACCATTTAGACTTTAACACACCTGAATTAAGAAGGTTCAAACTTGCATAATACATTAGTAGTTAGTAAAAATAAAACATAAAAAATTAAAATGAAAATCATCAGGTCAGTCGATACGCCGTATCTTATGGAAAAAGATACGCCGTATCGAGCCTGGAATAAGTACAAATCAGAATAAAAGATGCGTCGCATCCTTAACAAGGGATGCGCCGCATTAAAATACTGACAGAAAGTTTTAAAGTCAAAAGTAAAAATGCATAAAATTAAATAAGATATGACCAGTGCAGGCGATGCGTCGCATCTTAGGATTGCGATGCGCCGCATCTTCTGCAGGTCTGACAGACTCGACACAGAACAGAATATAAAAATTTTCTTCCGGGTTGTCTCCCGGTCAGCACTTGTCTTTATTCCAGAGTCTTCAAGTTAGACTCACGTTCAGCTCCTTAATACCGATCACTGAAAGAGTCGGAAGCATCGCGCTCCCTCATCGCCAGTCCAGTAATATTGAACACTCCTTGCTCGTCCTTAATTTCCACGCCATTCTTCTTTAATATCAGTATAAACAAAGTTCAGTCCCTTTCGGGTAGAGATGACAAAATGATAGACGGGAAATTCTTATTATTATATAGGCATAAATATGCAAGGTGGGGTGGTAGTTCAATAAACACATCATTATTCAAATTTGTATTCTCAACTATTCTCCTATGTTTGTTAATTACTTCGCAATCATACCACTCATCATCAGAATCATTAACAATATCGCGCCTAAGTTCGGTAGGTACATTAAGGTCAATAAATTCCTCGAAGTTCTCATGATTAGGATTAGTTGAGTTGTTTTGAATTAATGTTTCTCCCATAAGCCTAGCTTCTAGATCAAGGTCCATACGTTCTCTTAATCCTAGCACATAGACGCCTCTAATTATGCTTTTAGTAGGATTTTGGCACTTATAGACTAGTTTATTATTCCCTACCTTTAATGAGATTTTCCTTTTAAACACATCAATCTTAGCATGGGCGGTAGACAAGAAAGGTCTTCCAAGGATTAAAGGAATCTTAACATCCTCGGGCATATCTAATATAACAAAGTCTACGGGGAAAACAAACTTCTCAATCTTAACAAGCACATTTTCAGCAATCCCTTCAGGTCGTTTTACCGTTTTATCAGCCAATTCAATAAGCAGGTTAGTTGGTGCTAATTTTCCTAATCCTAGGGTAGTGAATGTCTTAAGAGGCATAACACTAACGCTAGCTCCTAAGTCAGCTAATACATTATTGAAAGATATGTCATTAATTGAACAAGGTAAAGTAAAACTTCCTGGGTCTTTTTCTTTATGAGGCAAGGCACGTAAGTCGGTTGCAGAGCTCTCTTCTTTCATTGTAGCCTTGATCTCCTCTTCAATCTTTGTCTTCTCTTTGAGCGGCCTCCTTAAACTGATTGAAGAATTAAAGAAAAATCCGGGCTTTGCAGCATCATTACCATTCATCAATCTTCTAGGAAAAGGTATGTTAGGCGTGACTTCTTCAGTAGTGCATATGGCCTTGACATGATCTCTTGGGTTAGTTTCAGTTGAGCTTGGTAAACTTCCGTATCCCCTTTCTTGAAGAACCTTGCTCATTTGTCCGATTTGTTGTTCTAATGCTTTGATCGAAGCTCCTTGATTTCTTGTTATAGTGTCCGTTGAGGCTCGGATTTCTTTGATCATAGCAGTGTTCTCTTCATGTCTTTTAGCAGCATCGGCCATAATTTGCTTTAGAGTGTCATCCAAAGTCTGCCTCCTTTCTTGATAAGTGGGATTAAAGTTGTTCTTTTGATAGTATCCCGGAGTAGCTTCCTTAAATCTTCCTGAAGGTCGGAATGGTTGTCCAAATTGGGTGTAGTATGCTTCTTCAAACGTCTCACTTTCATTCTTATTAGGTCAATCTTTAGTGTAGTGAGGTCCTTCGCATTTTTCACATCCAACTTGGGCAGCATAAACTTTCTCATCACGCTTCTTCATCTCTCTACTAATTTTATCCAATTGAGCTTGAATTGCAGCAAACCCGTCAAAATTAGTTATGCTCTTAGATCTAGTAGAGGTTCCGTCGTGCCATTTTTGAGAGTGATCAGCAGCTTCTTGAATAGCTTTTCTAGCATCGGCTGCACTCATTTGAGGCACAGCTCCCTTAGCATCCAAGATTTGTCTAGTAGGCACGTCCAATCCTTGATAGAACAATATTATCTCCTGCATTGGACTTAGATAATGTTGAGGGCATTTCATCAATAGGTCTTTAAATCGTTCCCAAGCTTGATAAAGAGTTTCATCAGGCTCTTGCTTGAAACTGTTGATAGCCTCCATCTTTTTAGCAGTTTTAGCAGGTGAACAATATCTTTTCAGGAATTTGCTCTTCAAATCTTCCCATGTTGTGATTGAACTAGCAGGTTCATTCCTTAGCCACTTATTAGCGGCTCCTTTAAGCGAAATTGGAAAGATTCTTAGCATAAGTTGATCGTCAGAGACTCCTTCGGTAGTAAACAAATCTGCAATCTCGAGGACCTTTTCAACATGTTCATTCGCATCTTCATGTTCTGTTCCACTGAAAGCATTTTCTCTTAGCTCCTTGAGAAACTGACCTTTCAACTCAAACTTTGACTTTTTATCAAACTTTGGTCTAGCAACTCCTGAACTGTAATCAGCACGGGTTTTGTTCATGTATTCCTCCAAAGTAGTGTTTTCCGCCATTGTTTCTGTTTCTTCTTCCTCCTTCTCTTCAGAAAAATAATCAAGCTCGAATGAACTTGAAATATCAAAGGTTTTTGTGTTTAAAAGCCTTTTAAGCGAATGTAAGGCTCGTTCAGGATCTTCGAAAGGTTTAATTAAGTTCTTAGTTGAACTCCTGGTCATGCACTTCCTGAAACCATCACAAAAGCATCAGTAGGGTATGTTCAAGAAAGTAATATATCAGAAAATTAACAACAAAAACGGAATACGAAAAATAAAAGTTGCTGATATCTGCAAGCGATGCGCCGTATCCAAAAAGTTGGATACGCCGTATCTTATAATCGTTAAAATTTAATCAGACTTTTATTCAGAAAGCAGATACGCTGCTTAAGAATTAGAATGCGCCGTATCAGTTAAATTATCAAAAATCGATTATATTTATTAAAATTAAATGCGTCGTATTAACAAAAGTTAATGCGCCGTATTTTCGTTACGTTTCAAAATACAAGATTTTTGATATAGTAGATGCGCCGTATCGATAAAAATCGATGCGTCGTATCTGTTTAATAATTCGAAAACTGTTTTTAATTTAAATCGAAAATACGCCGTATCTGTGAAACCAGATGCGTCGTATGGCCTTAGAGTTTAGAAAAAAAAATTATTAAAAACACAATACGCCGTATCTTGGGGAAAGATGCGTCGTACTCGAATTTATTAAACGCGTTGTACTTTGCAAAAATTAAACGCAATACGCCGTATCTGTAAAAATAGATGCGCCGTATCGTTTGTATCAGCTCAGTACAACGATAGCAGAATGCAGAAAAATAGAAAAAGAAAAACAAAAAATAAAAACAAACAAAAAGAAACAAAAATTAAAGAAAATAAAAACACACAAAAACAGAAAATATGCAAATAATACAATGAATGCAATTTATCTAATATATAACAGAGTTAGTGGTTAGAATCTAAAAATTAAACCTAATTAAAATACAAATCAAATTAACAGATAATAACAATTCACTCCCCGGCAACGGCGCCAAAAACTTGGTGCGTGCGCGTGTCGTTGCGGTTTAGCAGTATTAATGCCTACTCAAGTTTTAAATTTATATTTAGCCGACTTATCAATAACACACACACTTAACGAGCAGTGTACCCGGTCAGTATGAATATAATGGTAAGTAGAGTGTCGATCACTAAGAGTGGAACGTATTATCTAGTTATTCTAATCAGTATTTTAATGTAATACCTGAAATTCTATAACATGTAAAATGACCAAATTGCCCCTGAGAATTTAAAATATGAATAAAACATATGTAAAGCACAAAATAAATTCCAAACTTCTAGCAACGAACAAGTTATGGTCCCAAATAATTTTAGCAACTTCATTTAACATTTAAACAAGCCAATAAAATTACTAAAATGCCCTTGGGCGCCTAATGTAAATTAAATACAAATTCTATGATTTAAATGAAAGAAATTAAGGGAAATAAAAGACATTAAAGGTAATTAAGCAAGGCAATTATTTCCTTTGACATAATTCCGAAATTTATGTCCATTAAACTCCCCTTTGACCAGCCAATTCATAATTTATATCAATCACACACAATTCCTTTCAAAACCCTAAATTGCCGAGTAATACACACACACAAATTAAATCGCATAGCCCCATTCGATCATCCTAAAATTCCACACTCAATTTTCTGTGATTAAGCATCATCTAAAGAGTCCTAGAAAAATAATACTTCGAATTGTGGTGGCCGGATTCAAGGGTTTTCGAAAATTCTTGTTTAATTCAACCCGAAAGGTAATAATTCCATTTTTGATTCATTCGATCTTGGAAAATTCGTTTCTTATTTTTATGGTGTTCCTCACATCATATGTGACCTGTGAAAATTGGTTTCATGATTTTTAGATCGTTTTTGAAGTCGTGGTGATTTATGGTGCATTTTGGCTATTCGCGTACATATTAAATCGTGCGTCTCGTTCTACACGTTCAAATCTTTATTTGGTATTTTTCTCAGACCCTATATATGTTATGAACACCAAATAAAATGTAAAAGTCGATCCATGCATGATCTAACAATTATTTGTGAATTAAATCTTAAAAACGTGTATAAACCCTAAATAATTCAATTCGAATTTTTGAGGCTTCATATTTATTTTATTTGGACTCCATATGATCATACTAATCTGGGAAAAATTATATTTCGAATTGTTAAGGCCTAAAATAATTATTCTTGATTTATTTAGTTTTACCGATTTAAAGAAAATAAAGAAGAAAAAGAAATAAAATATAAATCGAATTAGGGTTAGACTTTTTGGGCTGTTCTTGTGTGATTAAATGATGATTAATGATGATGATATGATTGGTGAATGATTGGTATTTCTAGGGTTAGGATTTTGGTAATATAAAATGTTATTCGATCCTAATTAAATTATAAGGGGGTGTTTTGTAACTTTTAAAACTCAAGGGTTATTTTTAGAACTTATTTTGGAACATGTACCTACTGTATAAAATATAAAAGGAAGGGGTCTAATGTCATTTTTGTATTTTAGAAGGTTAAAATGTTTTTAGGGTTTTATTATGGCTCGAATTATAAAATAATTAAATAGAGGGACTAAACTTGTAATTTCTGGAAAGTTAGTGCTGTTTTGAGTAAAATAATATATTCAAGGGGTTATGTGTTAATTTGGTGATTTAATTGGTTAATATGTAATTATGAATAATATAAAGTTGAAATTATAAATTAAGGGACTAAATATGCAACTTTGAAATCTAGAGGGACCTATTGTGTAAATTATATAAGATTGAGGATACATTCTTATAATATGATAAAATGAGTGACCATTGTGAAACTTTGATAAATTAAGGGTCTTAAGTGTAACTTTTGAAACTAAAGGGTATAAAGTGTAAATTGTGAATTCTTAAGGACCTAATATGTAAATGTGATAAGAGATACCCTAATTCCAGAAATAATGATTTAACTAAGAATGTTGATCCAACTTACTAAATATGGAAACCTGCTGAAAATGGAAAGTTACTTAAAAAGGAAGGGTTTGTAATTCATGTCGTTACTCCTCTAGGTGTGAAGAGGGAGTGACCTGTGCTCATTATCATCTCATTTTGTGATTTCCTTTGTCAAGCAATAAGGTACAGATATTCTGTCCTCATTTAGTAAGGACCTTCGTCTCATTTCTGATTTCCATTTCATTACCATGCTTTTGATTCTGTGAATCTTGTCTGCTTTTCTTTCATGATGTTATGACCCTTCTGTTTTTCCATGACCTTTCAATATTGAACCTCTTGATACTGAACCTTTCTTATGCATGACCTTTTGATATATGAACCTTGACTATGAATCCTTTATCATGAAACCATTTATGAACCTTCTGATGTTATGACCTTTCTGATTATGAACCCTTACTCATGAAACTTATTTTGGAACCTTTTATTCATGAACCTTCAATTATGAACCCTTGTCCATGAACCTTACTTATGAACCTTACTGATGGACCATGAATATGAACCTTCTGATTTTGAACCATCTCTGATTACGACCCTTTCTGATTATGAATTTTGAACCTTTCTGAACATGAACTTTCTGATTATGAATTTCTGATTATGAATCTCTGATTATGAGCCTCTGATTATGAACCCTAATTATGCAACTATGACTATGGACTTAGGATATTTATGAAATGGAAATTGACTTATGCAACTAAAGTAAATACCTGATAGTTATACTTGACCACTGACCTACAGTCTGATACTACGAGCCACTCACTAGGCATGAGGGTTTCATGTCCATGTCAGTCGATGCACCGATGGCATGACTCTAGGTCAGGAGAGTGATGACCTGGCCCGTCCCTTTTCTGTATTTTATTTGGTGTGTTGGGAGTTATGGCCACCAGGGGCGTATGGATGCATCCTAGATTTGTTTCTGTTCATGTTCATGTTATGTTATGTTATTCATGGTGACTGATGGTGTGTGCGATACACGTCTTTCACAACTCTGGGAGCTGATCACTCCATATTTCTGATTTCTGGGATTAGTGAGAGGAACATCTCTCTGCATGGCGGTATGATTATGATTTCATGTTCATGTTTCTGGGCTCGTAGAGGATTTCTGTATCACTAGACCTCATGGACTTCTGACCCTTACCCTCATGACACCCATGATATGTTTCTGGACTTATTTCTGTATGGGCATGGTATGTTGGGCCTTATGAGATTCTGGACTGGGCTTGGGCATGTTGGGCTTTATGGAACCTTGGACTTATTCTGGACTGGGTTGGCTATATTTGGGCTAGTTGGGACTTTTACTCTACTCATCAGTATTCATGGTACAACTCTATACTCCTGATATATCTGCATGCTCTTTCCTACTTCCTTATTATTCATGTACTTTTCTATACCTTCTAATATCTCTGTATGACCTTCCTATCTTTTCTTATCTGCTGCTATGTCATGTTTTGTTTCTTTCATTTATTTTACTTCATCATTATATCATGATCTGTTCTTCCTTTATTTATCTCATCATTATACCACGTATGGTTTCTTTCGTGTTTCTCTATTTCATGATTATTATTTGTTACCGTTATATCTGTTCACTGAGCTCGTGTAGCTCAGCCGCGTTTCTTTTCCCGCGGCAGGTATTAAGCTAGGAGCTGGGTTATGGATTTGGGAAGAGTGTTCACGAGTGAAGCTTTGTTTTTGTTGGATTATTCTTCAGTTGTATTATGTTTTGTAATACATGTATTTTCCGTCTCATGTTACAGTGTATTTCCGCTGTTTAATTATGGATGTTATGTATGATCTGATGTGAAACCATGTATTTGTGACATCTTTACCCTTGTCGGGTTGGGGTGTTACATTTAATATCTTAAGTTAGCTATACAACCTAATCTAACGCAAGGGGGTTTCAGCCTGAGAGACTGGCACGGTTTGGTTATGATTAAATATAAACTAAACTAAGGAGCACGAATCAGCGATTAGCGCACACGTACACAGATAGATACTTGAGACAATAAGAAGACCTGTCCTGATAATTAAGTAGCTTGTCACTTGTTTTATTGCTAGTTTTATATGAAGTGTATATAATTAACCCTTTCTCGTTGGCTCTAATCTTATCGGCGAGTAAACCCTTAATGATCACTTATGTCTATCTTACTATCCTAGAAACGATAGAATAAATAGGCGAGGAAGGGGCATGGCGACCCAAGCAATGCTCAGCTAAACACAGAGGTTATCAATGCACTAATAAAAGTCACCAAAGACATCAACATATAAACTTTAATTAATGGGAAAGCAATTTTAAGGGGTGCCCATGATTTTCCGTAGTCACATGGAATCGGCCCATCAATCCTGATGAATTAAAGTGTACTAATACAATAAAACAAAACTACTTAATGAATTGAATACATGCAGGACCTTCTTGCAGCTCTTGTATCTTCGTTTAGGTGTGTGTCTTGTGCTGCTAATACGTCTGAATTCGTCTGGTATCTTTGCACTGTCCAACTAAGCTCTCAAAATTCGTCTGGTCTTGGGGTATTTATAGTTTCTGTCTGAGGGTTAGATGCGGCGCATATGATAAGTAGATGCGGCGCATTGACTTAACTTCGCGTGGGGTCCAAGATTAATATTTTCAGGAATATTCGTACACCGCCTTAAGATGCGGCGCAACTCTATTTCTC
Organism: Artemisia tridentata subsp. tridentata; assembly: GCA_021014915.2. Lineage (NCBI taxonomy): Eukaryota > Viridiplantae > Streptophyta > Magnoliopsida > Asterales > Asteraceae > Artemisia > Artemisia tridentata. The sequence goes on from CP139504.1 coordinate 313,119,378, forward strand.
CATGTGGCGCATGTCCTTTGCTGTCTTGGATCGTAACTTGTGAAATCTTGATAGTGATGCACCGTATGTAAGAAGTATGTTGCGGCGTATCTGGAGCAGAATGATCTTGATCTTGTACATTTCAGTAGACTCTTAACATCTTGCTTGTTTTGCTCCATAATTAGTCAAAAATTGCCAAGTTTCACATAATACTTGTTTTTACCTGAGAATTACAAAAGTAAACATTAACGTATCAATTCTCATATATAATATAATAAAACAAGTCAAATAAATAGGATAAATGATGATAATAAAATGTACTTATTTGAGTTCATCATGTATATATCTCGAATCTCGACTCTTGCTAAAACAGACAAACCACGTTCTAGTACAACATCTCTCAAAACTCTTTCAATCAAACACTAGCACTACTCGACTATTCGTCGCCTTCGGTAAACCACCCACACAAACACAGTGCTTAGTAAAAAATTAGGTAAGTAATTTTTATTTTTTTATTTATTTTTTATTTTTTTTACAATTGGCCTTTAAATTATTTTTGTTTCTAACTGCCTTTTCATGATATAGATCTACTCCTGCTAGTTATGTTGATTAAAGTTTGAATCATTGGTTTTGTCGATGTTTTCTTAAAGATGACGATGTTACATATTTTCCTACCATGATTCCTCTGTTTAAATAGGTATAACTCTCATAATCAATATCTTTTCTAAAATTGCACTTGGTAGTTTATTTTATGTTTCATTTAATAATTAGGGATTTGATTTTTGTCAAGTATTTTTTTTAACATGTTTTAACAGCTATGTAACGATTAGAAAAAGTGGCTTTGAGTGTTTGGGTGAAGAAAATTGGTTAATTTATGTGATATAAGGTGAAATAAGCAACTTGTAATTACTTTAAGCTTCTTAAAGGATTCTGAGACTATCTTTTGGCTTTTGGGTCTTTAAAACTTCTTAGAGGATTACAAAGAACAATCATTCACATTCAAGACAATTATACAACTATAAAAGCTAATTTTAGATAAACATGCTCTGTCAATATTCAAATATAGAACATGGTGCACAACTATTTGGCAACATTAGTTGAACATGCTAGGTTGTGCCAAGATGTTGGCATGCTATAGTTTGGAGTAACGCTTGTACTAAAGAAAAATATACATTTCTTTCGTAATGTGTCAAAACACTTCTCATAAATTGTAACTAATAAGTAATTTACTCTAATTATCTAAGCTGCAAGTATAATCGACCCAATGTGGAACTTGAAATTCGTTAGGTGACACATGAATGGATTATGTGTAGAAAGCAGGTTTCTATCATAACTATATCTTGCTTATAGTATAGTTAAAGATCCCGTGTATTACACGGGTTGTCCATTTTTATTATATTGAATTCATTTACTAAAATTAGTGTTTCCTAATAATTTTTTAATTCATAGTTAAGACTTTCACTATCAGTAGATGCAATATAAAAAATGGACTTTGTTGTTTTCCTTTATCGAAAAAATCTAACTCTTAAAAGTGTATTATATGAAAGGGTAAATTATACCGATAGTCCCTGAACTTCACCCAGTTTTCATGATCAAGAAGAGTATGAGAGAGTGTTAAACAACCATTTGCTTTTTGACGCAGTCCTAGATGCTTTTTGGGCTGAACCCATTGCTGAATACCATTCGTATGGGCAAGTGGATAAGTGGATGAGGAGCAGGATTCTGAATCGATTGTGGACACAAGACTTCTACTGGGATGAGATTTTGGGACTTAATGAGGAGGATGAGCAAGATGATGATGAGGAGGAGGAGCAAGAGGATAAGGAGGAGGATCAAGGTAAGGAGGAGCAGCAAAATGAGGAGGAGCAGCAAGTGGAAAATGAAACCGGGTTTCAAGATGTTTATGATTTGGAAAACAGGATTAGGGGTCTCGAACTTTTGTTTCAACAAATCAAGGAAAGGAAGGAAAACAAGGAAGAGAGCTCTGGTTCTAGCAAGTTGGAGTGAAATGGAGTCAAGTAGTTTATGATGATGGTCTTTATATGTTTTTAGTATTTTGGTTGGATAATTAAATGTATCAAATGGTTGTAACCTTTAAAACATATCAATGAAAACTTTGGTTGTTAATTTATTGTTTTCGATTTATGGTTGCTTGTGAATTACCAAATATGTTTGACTTAAGGAAGTTAGCAAACAAAAGTTTGCAGTTTGTGGTATTTGGATAATTTGACGGATTTAGGATAGAAATCTAAGAATCAAGAACAGTCAAGGAAGTAGAGGCAAAGTGGAAACTGAAGTTGCAGAGGTACAGTGAAGTTTAGTATATTCTTTTGATGTATGTAACTATTTGTAGTATATGATTTCGTGTTTTAGTATTGATATCATAGAATGTAGGATTGTATGCCTTGATCTTTAAAGGTTTTCTTTTTTATTTGAGCTTAATGGTAATGTATGGGGTCTGTCCATGGCATTATAAAGTTGATTGTAAATTTTGTGGATATATATAAAATTCTCCTTTCACAAAAAAAATAAAAATAAAAATAAATAGAATAATTGCAGAAAACATGTACACTTCACATTTGCATAAAATATGTAAAATACTAACATGTAAATCATGAGGCCAAAACATCCAACAACTTTCCCAACTTGATCATGAGAGATCTTTGAGAGTTACTGTAAGATCGCCAATGGAATTTGGAGTACACGACTTGATTATTGAAACAACTTGATCAACTTTTCCATTTTGATAAAGCTCTTGATATCACCAAAACATCCAATCACAACCCCTTCCCCCCAATTAGCATCTACAAAGTCAACGGCGCTAAGCCATGGCCCACGTGTAAAATCCTCATCCTCACCCACATCCTCAACAACTTTCCTCATATACTCCTATGTCGACATTATAGACACCTCTCCAACTTCCCGAGTATCCGCTATTTTACGTAGCTTCGCCCTTTGAAAAATACCGCAGGACCTGGTATTATCCTAACCGGTTTTTTGTCTGAATTTTCAACATTTTGGTTTTGTGATGAAACTGGGGGTGCATTCATTTTCTTGTGTTATTTGGTGGCAGCAACAACCTTTTTGCCAATTTCTATTGTGTTTTAGATTGGTGTTGGTGAGTGTCATAAACCCTAATCCTTAAACGGACTAGGACAGGGACGACTCGTGCAACTATATTTCCACATCAAGTACTATGACAGGGACGACTCGTGCAAATGTGCTTCCACATCATGGACTAAGAAAGTACTTAAATGGTTCAAATATGGTATTTTTTGCCGAGTTTTCCCTTTTCCCGCCAAATAATCCTAGAGCACAAAATACTTGTTTAGTCCCTGAACTATCGCATTTGTATTAACGTAAGTACACCAACTTCACCTTACATGTTAGTCCTTTGGCCTTTTTTCCCGCCAAACCACCATGCCACTGACAACTTCCACTTTTACCTATATAACTAGCCACATGAGTATGTCGTCTCCCCATAGCACCTTCAATTTTCATCCATAATTAGCATCCAAAACACCCAAATGGCTGAAATGAAAAGCAACTTTGTTGACATCCACAACGCCCAAATGGATGAAATAAGAACCAGATGGTCAAAAATGCTAGCTTTTATAAAAGATGTTATTGATCATACTCCTAAATAGCCTAATGAGGGCAGCAATGAACAACAAAAGTTCACTGCACTATGGTTGAGCAGGATTTCTGAACTACACAAGTTCAATGATCTCGTGAATGACATTAAAGCAGAATTAAGGAAAGGTGTTGACATGCTAAAATACAAGATTATCCAGGAAAAGGTGTGTCTAATAAAGGCATGGGCAGAGTTTAATGAAACCTTAGACAGCATACTGGTGAAACTAATTCATGGTGCAGTTAATGTGCCAAGAGTAAAAAATGAACTTGTTGCTGTTGAAGTTGTAGCTGATGAAGAGGTGGAAGGCAATGGAAGACCATTGAAGAGAAGAAGGGTGTATGCTGAAAAGATGGATTAGGCATATTTCTAAAATGATGGTTGATGCTTAGAAGGTAAAGAGTGGGTGGTTTTGTGTTTAATTTCAAGTTTCTATGTGTTGGGCAGTTGATGCAAGATTTGCAAGACCTCGAAAAGAAGTTTTACAATCCTCTAGGCAGTGTACCTAATCGCTGTAGTGTAGTATAGGTAAGACTCGGAGGAAAGTTCGTTCTCTAGGGGAATAGAGTCGTTATGTCAAGATGTATGACGAGATAGGTCTAGAGGTGAAGGATGATTCTTTTTGTGTTTTTTATATTTTATGAAAGTAGTAAAAATCTCGTGTTTTGAAAGAGTGGGCGGAATTAGTTTCTAGTCAACTAACCCAAAACTAATTATAACATGAAATTAAACTAATTGAAAAGAAAAAGTACAATTGGTGACTTCTTATGATAGAGAAAAGCGTGTTCACTTAGATTAAATTACTCCCTAGTTATCTCCTACTGATCTGTCGAATTGTCACATCCTTGTTTTAGTTGAAGCGTTGTATTCCTTAATATCAGCCGTGGGGAGGTGCTGTACTCCCCAACTCTATGAATCTTAGTCTCCCCTAAAACCTTAAAGTCTATTAAGTTTTCTAGGATCTACAAGCTAAAATTCATGCAATAAATACAACGAGAAAAACCAATAGTGCACTCTACGGTTGCGTTTCTAAGACGTTCAAGCTAGTTACATATAAGAGGTCAGCCAGTTTTCTTAGCCTAGTGTGAAGCAATCAACTAAACAAGAGATGACAAATCAATATTCAACAACTAGGTTTCATTAGATCTAAGAAAACACAAATAAACTTAAGCTAGCATGTTAAAGAGAAGAGAAGATAAACAAGTAATCAAACAACACATAGACATATTGAATGATTAAATGAATAACTTATCTTCAATGAAACATGTGTTTTGGGGGCTGAAGAACCCTTACAAAAGCTGCTAAATTCGTCCACAAAACCCTTTCCAAGATGTTACACGAATTAATAAAACATATGAAAGTATATATAGGATTACAACTCTGATGGCATCAGCTTATAGGTTCTGACGCTATCAGCTCGCCGTGATTAGGGTTTCGTCTTGTGCAAGTCGCCGTTATGATGGCGTCACCTTGTAACCTCTGACTCCGTCACGTTATGTCTAACGCCATCCTTTAGTAAGTGTCTGGGCCATCTCTTGTTAGCTTAACACGTGACTCTCATCTTCAATTAACACCTGACGCCGTCAGGTTGTAGATCTTCAGAATTCATCTGAGGCGTCTCTTGTTAATCTTGAAAAAAAAAATCCAGCTTTAGCAACAAGTGACGGCGTTACATTGTAGCGTGTGACGCCGTCAGATCTCCATATCTTACAGAATTTTGCGATTTCGTCATTTTCTTCACTTTTTCGTCCAAATACACACAAAAAGTGCCGATTTCTAGATTTTCTGTCCTAAGTACCTAAAATGCAAAAAGAAACGATTTGATGCAATATTTGATCATATTAATACGATTTTGGGTTTAAATGACCCCTTAAAAAGGTACCAAATAAATGTTGTTTGGGATAATGTCTTTTGTAACCGTGTTGTTATGGTTAATGAAAATCACTTCTTTTCTATGTGTTGACTCATTTTATTTTCTACAAAAATGACCATGAAATAATATACCCATAATTGGCTAATTTCAAATGCATTTACAGTTTGTAGTTTAATGTGTTATACTAAAAAACACAGTTGTTTGAGTGTGGAAATGAAGTCTGCAATTGCATTTCCAAACAACTCATAAAGCTGCAAACTGAAAATGCTCATGGCATGAATTGACTTTTATAAGTCAACTTACAAACAACACTCAAATTACAAAATGTTATATTACTAGAGTTATAATACTTACTACTTGTAACAAACATAAGTGATGTGTTCGGATCGTGCATAAAGACTTGATACGTTCACACGAGGTTTTAAATTTATAAACATGAATTACCGATTAATTAGGAACACATACGAGCAAGTATACTCGTCCGTTGTAGTAAAGGTGGGTAAGTCAAGATCGTCCCAAGAGACTTGGTTGTACTCAAGTGTCGTTTGTTTGTTTAAGCAAGTAACAAGTTGATGGTTATGATTGTCACGGATCAAACCAACAAGAAAAGCAATATGAGAACAAGCACACAAAGAACATACATGTTTGGCAATGATAACAAGTTAGTAAGAACTTGGTGTGAGCCTTAACTAGGACTTGGCGTAAGGACTTGGTGTAAGCCTTTACTAGTTTGGAAAACATATTGGTGTTCCTTTCGGCCTCTAGAACCAATAATTTAGCATTTTATAAATCAAATATACATAAGCTTTAATCAATTGGTCATGTCATAAAACTTATGCCTAAACCAACAACAAACAAAGATGTTCTTTCGATCCCATAACTTTGATGTTATTAATTTGTGAAGTTCCATTTACTTGATGAACACATATTCAAAAGATGTCTTTCGACCTTTAATCCAAATTAAACATTCACTTGTTATGTTTATTAAGTTTCTCATACAATCGTCACAAAGTACAAGACCAAAACATTTGTCGACTAATGAATTGAAATCAACCACTATTAAGAATCCTTTCGACATTTAGATCCAACAATGATTAATCAAAACAATAAACAAGACAAGTTCCAACTTAACCAAATATGATGTTATCAAACAAACACTAATATTATCCAAACATCCTATTATCACAAGTTATCATATGAACCAAACAAGTATTAAGAAGTCACATCAACATAATCATAGAAACCAAACATTAATAATAGAATTCAACATCATAAACGTAACAAGAGTTTACCCAAAGTATGAATTACAAATAGGCAAAGGTGAAAGATTTATAGCAACCTTCAAGCCTCCAATCAACTACAACATCTAACCAAACTAGAGAATCGCTCCAATACTTCTTGGTGATACGTCCTCCATGAATGGCAAAGGTTTATGGTCTTTTGGGTGAGATAAGGTGGTGGAAATTCTTCCTTTAGGGTGGAGGCTAGATTTTCCTTTGGTGACAATTCTTCCTTTAGGGTGGAGGCTGGAATTGCACCTATGTTTTGGTGTAAATTCGTCCTTGAGGGTGGAGGATACAATTTCACCCTTGAAACCATGCCAAAGTAGTATTATTTATAGGTAGAAGCCACCCTTAGCCAACAAGCAAATAACTTGGGCACAAAGGGTCATAAAAGGGCAGGTTTATGAGTTAATGGAGGCACATGATCGGACTTGGGACTTAATGGCACTTAAAGAAGCATTAAAAATAACTTGGGGAGGTCAGTATCAGCCAACCGATCGGATGCGGGGCCATACCGATCGGTTGGAGCTCTCGGTGTTGACAACTTTGCTCCATCCGAATCGGATGCGGGCTCCTACCGATCGTATGGAGCCTCTTGGACAGAAGTGATAAAAACCAAAGTTGTAGATCTTTCTCTTAGCTTTCCGTGGGCGCTTGAATCAACTAAATCCGAGTTCGTATGCTCAAGATATGACCAAAATGGTGGAGGTGTGTCGGGAACAACGAGTCTTCCATTATTTCTTCGTTTGAGCTTCTTTTCTTCATTTCTTTTCTCGTTTTCCCTCTTGTGCTTTATTCTTGAGTCTTTGGAGTGACAACTTCATGACTTTATCTTCTCGAATATACTCCAAGAGACTCTCATTTGTCGGGAATTCTTCGTACATGCATAAATCTTCGTTTATTGATCATTTCTTCGTCTTTTTCTTCGTTTTCTTGTACTTGAGCTTCCATGAACCTAAAATATAAATTATACTCAATTAAGTACCATAAGTTCATAAAAGTGACCAATATATATGCATAAAATCCACAATAACGCTCCTAAAAACATGTTAGATTTGAGCGTTATCAAATCCCCCACACTTGAACTTTGCTTGCCCTCAAGCAAATCTAAGAAAAGAAAAATTAAAATTCAAACCTAAATGACAAAACGAAAAGAAAAATTAAAAAAATTTAAAAAAGTTTAACGTGGCACCCATCCGATCGGTTTGCATCTCCATCCGATCGGATGGACAATTCGTAAAAACATGCAACCTGCCAACCGAATCGGGTGCTCAAACATCCGATCGGTTGGACAAAGAGAAAAAAAAATTATTATATATTTTTTATATATATTTAATAATAAAAGAAAAAAAAATAAGCGAAAAATGAGTGCAAACTCCCCCACACTTAAGGGTTTGCTTGCCCTCAAGCAAATAATAAGAAAAATAAATCCCACATGGTGCATGAAAAAAATAATTATAAAAAATTATGATGCAAATCTACCAAGTACAAGTACAAGATACGATTCATCATTTTTATGCTTTTAGGTGAAAAACCGAGATGTATGAAGATTTTCTTGCTTGAGTAACATTTCTAAACACCTTACGAAAAAGAAACGAAGTATAATTCACTCAATCACTCATTTATTTAGGTAGTGGAGTATATATAAGAGAAATCACACTCATTGCTCAGTCATGATCCGTTTATTACCATAGGCTTGTACAAGAAACAAAACTCCACCGACATGGCGTAAGCGCCAAGTGTAAACATCTAAAGAGGTCTTTTATTCGGGCTTAAAGTTTAAGGTTACTTGGCTAATGTGCAAATATTTCATACAAGAACATTATAGCTCGCTAACAACGAATTCTTGACTAGCTAAGCAACGGATGGTCACTAGATTGTACCTTGGTTCGCTAACGACGTTACTTACATAACGGATGGTCACCAAAATGCGCACTAGCTCGCTAGCAACGTTTTTCAACTATTCAAAAACCGGATGGTCACTACAATATCCATGCACTACATATTCTCACAAAGCAATAAGGGTAGGGATAAGGCATGGGAGCATTTATGAAATTGGTTTTAAAAGAAAAATAAAGTCAAGTCTAATACCCATGTTGCTAGTCACCAAACAAACCGCAAACCCGTAAATGATTATAGTTACAAACTTCCTCTTCTTCAAATACCGATACATCGATTCGCCATAACAATATTCTTCATACTTAGCATATTGGCTAACAACATATCACATAACTTTCTTTCTTCATCTTCATATATAGCACATTGGCTATAATTATCATCACACACATTTTTTTTTTTTTTTTTTTTTTTTCAACCTTACATCTCCCCCACACTTCGCATAAGCATACACCACAAAAATACAAATAAGAAGTTGGCCACCTTCATCTTTGTCGGAATGGCACATTCAAATAACGAAGTGTAACCAAACTATTAATCATCAAAAACAATCCAACATTACAAGCAACTAGCAACCAACCATTTAGACTTTGACAAAGGGTTAGGCTAAGGTTTAAAGTGTAAAATATTTTTGTATTTTTTCTGGATTTAATCAAAAATGAAAAGGATGGCTCGGAAGGGTTTAACTAGGGGTATCTAGCGCTAAGGATAAACGCTAACAAATGGGTTCATATGGGAGGTTAACTAACCGATGTGGCTAGCTAATATATCATTAGATGTAAACGGAAGGCCATTTGGTTTCATCCTAAGGTTGCCTCTTTATCACACGAATACACTTATATCACACGAATGCGATCTTACTGCGGTCTGGTAATGATTTACAAGTACAAGTTCTAGAATAAATAAAATCACCGGCACACTCATAGCAAAAGATCTAAGCATAAAAAATGTATGCTATATATATAGAACAGGCTCAAATCTTCACAATTTAGTGGAAAGGGCTATAATATGTGCTAGCAAATGTTATCGATCCCAGAATGGATTGCAATATTAATCGGGACACATCTCGAAATTTTCAAAATCACAGATTCACCAGTGGGATGATCTAGTTATTCTAATATATTATCCTAAAAGCGAGAAAACAATTAGATCACAAGGGCAAACAAGTTTACACAATTATAAATTAAAAAGTAGTTTCGTTTTTCACTATTTCAATTCCCCCCACACTTAAGTTACGCATTATACCCATTGTGAAAAATAAACTTCAAAGCATGTAAAATAGGGAAAATAAATAAGTAAATAAATAATCCAAGAGAAACGAAACTTCCCGGGCCAAGAAATAGTGATCGAACTCCATATGATAAGGTGCTAAGCAAATGCTAGCATAAGCTTGTGAGATCAATCGATTTCTCATTGAACAAAGCATCTCCACACCAAGTATAATATCACCAATAATCCAATCTCCAAGAGCTTATTAAATCTGCAAAAATAAACTAAACTACAAAAAACGCGTAAAATCCTAAAACTCACTTTCGTAGGTATCACGATTGCATTTAGCGCATGCAACAAGCCTTTTAAACCCCTCGGTGGCCCGAGTGGACGAGTGAAGTCTCGTGAGGGTTTCCAGTGAACATACCCACAAAGTTCAAAACATTTTTATTTATTTATTTATTTTTTTTTAAACAAAACAAATTTTACTTAAAACTTTTTAATGACAAAACAAGAATCCATAACGTAATGAACACGAAAATAAACACAAGTAAATAAAACACACAAACACATATGTACACAATAATATATTAGCATGTAGCACCCCCACACTTAAGATTTTCCAAGTTTTGAAAAGAATTTTTGCAAAAAGGGTGTACATGTTTATTTAAAACAGAAATAAGCAAACAAACAAGTAAAAGCTCGGGTTGCCTCCCAAGAAGCGCTTAATTTATTACTGAGTCATTAGCTAGACTCTTCCCCAGATTAGGATTCTTTGACGATATGTTTCAAATGGGGAATTTCAGTTCTTAAACGTTGAGGGTATGGGATCTTTGGTATGTACTTCTCAAGTGACGGGAATTCTTTTGATTTGACCACGTGATAATCCCTTGTCGTTATCTTGAACACTTGATCGATTTTATTAAAAACGAAGTCATGTGGCGAATCTTTTTGATTTTTCAGAGGTTCATCAGACTTTACACTCCTCGTGAATATGTCATTCACGTTTTCAATATGAGCTGGAGGAGGTGGATCAGTCCTACCGTTTTGTTTTGAAGAAACTGGATTTTGTTGATTAGACCACTTGACTAGCTTTCTTTCCAATTCTTCACTCCTGTAGGGTATCTTTGACACTCCTTTTTCATCCTTTTTAATCTCTTTCTCTTTCAAGACTTCATTTCCAACGCCTCCAGTTGCATTGAATTCATCATGTGTAAACATGTTCTCTCTTACTAAGGGTTCAGTGGTTGGGATATGCTCGGTGCAATCCTCAAGAAAAGGTGACACGGTTGGTGAATTAGACATGATTTGGTTTGGGTTAGGCATGGTTGGAATGGGTTCCTCAATAACTTCAACATCACCCTTATCATTCTCGTTTCGGATTGATGGTGGTTTGTAGACAAATTCATGTCTTGGATTGGAATCTGTTGTATGAGGAAGTGATTCGGTACAATGGACTTCTTGCTTATCACCCAACTTTTTTTCCACCACATGGTTCTTCATACTCTCATTTGCCTCCATCCATTCTATCATCTCCTCCGGTGAGGTTTTGGAATATTGTGATGGATGTGGCATTTCATCTTGGGGTAGGAAGTGAGGATGGTCATGGTTCGAGTTTTGGCTTGAATAGGAGTACGAATTTCTGGAATTTTGATTGTGATATCCGTCGTGATATCTTGCTTCATTAGGTTCAAACATTAGCATGTCATCATCCGTGTGGTAATCTGAAGCATTGTCATCTTCATCGTATCTACGAGCATCTCGTATCTCCTTCAGCTCTTTCCTTATGTTCTTGAATTCATTGTCCATATGTCTAGCTAGAGCTTCGAATTTCTCCATCAATAAGGAATGATCGGAATTGACGTTACTTCCACCGGCGGAAACAACGGTTTTTGGTTTTGGCACGATTAGAGAATTTTCCGAAAAATCGAGCTTGAGTTGGACCTTGTCCTCGAGAAGTTTGAATGCTTCGTTGGGGGTTTTATAGAGGAAAATTCCTCCAGCGTCGAGAATTCCTTGAGTTGGATCATCTAAACCATGATAGAATGTTTGAATTATCTCTCCTTTGGTTAGACCGTGTCCATAACAAGTGCGAAGCATATTTTTCATTCGGAGCCAAGCATCAACGAGAGTTTCATGATCGAGTTGGTGAAAGTTATGAATTTCATTCAGGAGACGTTTAAACTTTGCAGGAGAAAAGTATCGGCTAATAAAAGCTTTTCTCATCTCTTCCCACGTAGTAATTGTTCCTTCATTTAATTCGTTCAACCAAATCTTGGCTTCTCCAGTTAATGAGAAAGGAAAAGTCCTCAATTTAATCGCTTCCTCTTGATTTTCACCATATTGGAATAGGTTACTAATCTCAAGAAAATCAGTGATGTGTTGGTGAGGATCGGACCGGATTCTCCCATCAAATTGATTCTCGCGAACCATTTGTATATGGGTACCCTTGATATGGAAATTGTTGGAAAGAGGGCGTTGAATAATAGCGGAACTAGGTGTTGATGCAACGGTCCTAGTGCTTGACCACATGGGTTCGTCATCGGGATCAATGACGATTATGGTTGGGGAATCGGGTGGAGTTTCGACTTTCTCCTCAAATATGTTGAGTTTTGTTACAACGACAAGTTCCTCGATGAACGGTTGTTTGGTGTAAGGTTCGGGTGACTTGATTTCGATAAAGGGTTCAAATGAATCGATCTCAGAAAAAGGCTCGGATGACTCGATCTCGGGGGGTACATTTGGTGTATTATCGGGTTTACGAGTCTTCTTTTTGAACTTACGTTTAAGTTCGTGAAGTGGACCAACGATTTGTTTACCCCAAGAACGCGGGTTTATACAAACCCGGAGCGATTTGCAAAAGGTCATTGAGAATTACGAATAAAAAGTGAAAAATAAAACATAATTAAAACGAACAGTAAGAAAAATCTTTTTGTATTTTTTTTTAAGATGACGTAAAAAAAAAAAAAAAAAAAAAAAAAAAAAAAAAAAAAAAAAACTATCTACTTTTAGAAAAATGTTACTATTATTTATTATTACTAGCTACTACAAGAAAACTTTGAAAAATAAACTAGTTATGACTTTTTTTTTTTTTTTTTTTTTTTAAAGATGTTTAAACAAATATAACTAAATAAAACTTGTAAAAGAAATCTACGGAAAAAGAAACAAAACTAGAAATCAAAAGAAAGAAGAAAAATAAATAAACAAAACTTAGAAAGCAAGAAAAGTTTTTGTTGGTTTTTGAACAGGACGGTTCAACTGATCGGCATAGGCTTCTAGCCGATCGGTTGGAGGATTTTTGTTGGGCGAAAGCGGTCTAGCCGAATCGGATACGGGCTCGTACCAATCGGTTAGATCGTTTTGATTTGGGAAGTGAGTCTGGCCGATCGGTTGGGTGTTCCAGCCGATCGGATAGACAGCTCGGTAAAATTTGGATTTGAACAACCGATCGGATAGATGGACTACCGATCGGTTAGAAGGCTCGGATTTTTTTTCTTAACAGCAAAGGCGACGCAACTAGGGAATGATTAAAACACAGATTCAAAGCACACAAAAACAAAAACAAATCCCCGGCAGCGGCGCCAAAAACTTGATGTGTTCGGATCGTGCATAAAGACTTGATACGTTCACACGAGGTTTTAAATTTATAAACATGAATTACCGATTAATTAGGAACACATACGAGCAAGTATACTCGTCCGTTGTAGTAAAGGTGGGTAAGTCAAGATCGTCCCAAGAGACTTGGTTGTACTCAAGTGTCGTTTGTTTGTTTAAGCAAGTAACAAGTTGATGGTTATGATTGTCACGGATCAAACCAACAAGAAAAGCAATATGAGAACAAGCACACAAAGAACATACATGTTTGGCAATGATAACAAGTTAGTAAGAACTTGGTGTGAGCCTTAACTAGGACTTGGCGTAAGGACTTGGTGTAAGCCTTTACTAGTTTGGAAAACATATTGGTGTTCCTTTCGGCCTCTAGAACCAATAATTTAGCATTTTATAAATCAAATATACATAAGCTTTAATCAATTGGTCATGTCATAAAACTTATGCCTAAACCAACAACAAACAAAGATGTTCTTTCGATCCCATAACTTTGATGTTATTAATTTGTGAAGTTCCATTTACTTGATGAACACATATTCAAAAGATGTCTTTCGACCTTTAATCCAAATTAAACATTCACTTGTTATGTTTATTAAGTTTCTCATACAATCATCACAAAGTACAAGACCAAAACATTTGTCGACTAATGAATTGAAATCAACCACTATTAAGAATCCTTTCGACATTTAGATCCAACAATGATTAATCAAAACAATAAACAAGACAAGTTCCAACTTAACCAAATATGATGTTATCAAACAAACACTAATATTATCCAAACATCCTATTATCACAAGTTATCATATGAACCAAACAAGTATTAAGAAGTCACGTCAACATAATCATAGAAACCAAACATTAATAATAGAATTCAACATCATAAACGTAACAAGAGTTTACCCAAAGTATGAATTACAAATAGGTAAAGGTGAAAGATTTATAGCAACCTTCAAGCCTCCAATCAACTACAACATCTAACCAAACTAGAGAATCGCTCCAATACTTCTTGGTGATACGTCCTCCATGAATGGCAAAGGTTTATGGTCTTTTGGGTGAGATAAGGTGGTGGAAATTCTTCCTTTAGGGTGGAGGCTAGATTTTCCTTTGGTGACAATTCTTCCTTTAGGGTGGAGGCTGGAATTGCACCTATGTTTTGGTGTAAATTCGTCCTTGAGGGTGGAGGATACAATTTCACCCTTGAAACCATGCCAAAGTAGTATTATTTATAGGTAGAAGCCACCCTTAGCCAACAAGCAAATAACTTGGGCACAAAGGGTCATAAAAGGGCAGGTTTATGAGTTAATGGAGGCACATGATCGGACTTGGGACTTAATGGCACTTAAAGAAGCATTAAAAATAACTTGGGGAGGTCAGTATCAGCCAACCGATCGGATGCGGGGCCATACCGATCGGTTGGAGCTCTCGGTGTTGACAACTTTGCTCCATCCGAATCGGATGCGGGCTCCTACCGATCGGATGGAGCCTCTTGGACAGAAGTGATAAAAACCAAAGTTGTAGATCTTTCTCTTAGCTTTCCGTGGGCGCTTGAATCAACTAAATCCGAGTTCGTATGCTCAAGATATGACCAAAATGGTGGAGGTGTGTCGGGAACAACGAGTCTTCCATTATTTCTTCGTTTGAGCTTCTTTTCTTCATTTCTTTTCTCGTTTTCCCTCTTGTGCTTTATTCTTGAGTCTTTGGAGTGACAACTTTATGACTTTATCTTCTCGAATATACTCCAAGAGACTCTCATTTGTCGGGAATTCTTCGTACATGCATAAATCTTCGTTTATTGATCATTTCTTCGTCTTTTTCTTCGTTTTCTTGTACTTGAGCTTCCATGAACCTAAAATATAAATTATACTCAATTAAGTACCATAAGTTCATAAAAGTGACCAATATATATGCATAAAATCCACAATAACGCTCCTAAAAACATGTTAGATTTGAGCGTTATCAATAAGTCAAATGAACTAAAATAAAAGCTAACACAATACAAAAAACATAGCAATCCTATAAATATCCAAATAAATGAAAGCTAACACATCTGGTTGGATCGAGCCTATTTTTGAAATAAACAACTCGCACACACTCCCTTTCCAAAAAAAGATCAAGACCCCAAGCACTACACTTAGATTTATTATTGGCCATTGGCCCAAAGAAACGAAAGAATCGGTTACATTTTTCATATGATCTCCTCTATAGATAGGCTAAAAAATCGAACAGAGTTCTTTTTGTATTACTTTTCCCTATATCTATATATTTCTACTTTCCTACTTTCTAAATCAAATCAAAATTCTATTAGATTTATAAATATTTAATTACCTTCTTGGTTGCAACCCCTCTCAAAAGGCCTACGTACACAAACGGGAAGGATGAAAGCGAGTTTGTATGCTAATTCCTCATCCGCAAATCAGCCCTTCCCGTGGGTTATTTTCTCAACGAATAAGTAATTCTAGGAATGAAATCTTTATATAATTCGAAAAAGCAAAGCACAAGTCCAAGGCAATAAAATATGAAAAAAAAAAAAAAAAAAATCATATTTCTAATATTAAATAAAAGGATTAGCAAATAAACGTGCTAATGCTACAACCAAGCCATAAATTGTTAAAGCTTCCATGAAAGCTAGACAAAGCAATAAAGTACCTCGTATTTTCCCTCCGCCTCGGGCTGTCTCGCGATACCTTCTACAGCTTGACCCGCAGCAGTACCTTGATCAACTCCAGGTCCAATAGAAGCAAGCCCTACAGTCAATCCAGTAGTAATAACGGAAGCGGCAGAAATCAATGGATTCATGATAAGTTCCTCGTACCAAAAATGAAATGGTTAATGATACATTCAACCAATGAACTATGACTTAATTATTCGATTGCTACGATTCATTCCATCCAATTGAAAGTTAACGCCAGGGGCAATTTCATCACTACACATACAATAATACCCCAAGGTCCAGAAAGGCATGCAAATTCTCCAAATTCATTTATTAATAGATTTATGTATTCATGTAATTTAAAACTCTCTAACCATTTATCATAAGTAGAAGAGAACAACACCATGGATGTAACTCTACCTCATCCTCTCATGGTTTCTTCAGGCTTACTTCTAACTGGTTCTTTGTTAGAATCACTAATCCACATCTCTAATGAAGTAACAACCATAGAAAAGATTCCAGTTACACAATCAAAGGACCGGTCAACTAAATTGGGACAACCACAGGGACTATTGGTGTAATTTTTTGCGTTCTAGGACAAAACATGCAATTTTGCTACAAACACAAGAACAATTTATGTAATTTACTCTTTAAATTAAGTGTGAAAATGCAAAATAAGGATGTAAAAATCATCTCCTTTTATTTTGTTTTAAACGAGGTGCAGGAACCCGCCGCGTTGCGGCGGGGGTGTTTGCAACATTTTCTGATGGTTGTATGTGTAAAAACTGGAACGGCAAATGAAACAATTGTAGGAAAGTTAGTACTTATATTATAGCATTCCTCTCATGTCCATATCAGACAACAATCACTTACATTTAAATTGTAACACTAATTCATGCAAATTGTAAAACCCAACATTTCAAAACATGCAAAATGACCAAAATACCCTTGTAACTTAAAATTTCAATAAATACTTGAATAAAACACCAAATAAATCACAAGCTCTTGGAAATTTGCAACATATGAAATGTAATAATTTTTGCATGAACATTTTAATATTCCCAATGTCCTAAAAATACTTGTCACATCTATAAAAATTCACATGCGCCGAATATATACTTAATTATGTAATTACTTTCTTTTTAAATGATTAAATATGTAATATAAAGAGATAAATATATATAAATTGATAAAATCTTTGAAAATCAGAAATAATTGATCCTAATTGATCTTATCACATCCCTTGGGCCGAAATTCTTTCACCCTCCCCTTATATCACACGGTTTCTTTTATTTACATTCCTTTTATATTCAAAAATCTTAACCGATCAAACAAAAACTCCCAAATAGACACCACCAATTTTCTGCATGTTCTTGGTATTTTTCCTGGATCCATTGGAGTTAGAAGAAGGCTATAAAAATAGGAGTTCAAATTTTTGAGGCTTGGTTCGTTGGTTTTGAGTTCTTGCTCGCGTTTAAGTCTTGCCGAGAGGAATAAATTGTCCACACCTCGTCCGATCATTCTAAATGTTAACTGGTATTTTTATAACACTATTTGCATCATATATGATCTAAATAAAATGTATATAATGATCCATACATGCTAATTTGGTCGTTGGAATTAATTGATTCTTTAAAACTCTAAAACATGCAAAAACTGAAATCGGTTCTATAATAATTTTATAAATCTCAAACATATTTTTATGGGTTGTAATATGATGTAAGTGATCTGTTAAAATTGTAGTCGAAGTTATATTAAGCCTTGAACCTTGATTCGTAAATTATTTGGGCTATTTGTTAATCGGCTAGAAAATAAAAGAAGAAACAATTCGAATTGGATTAGGGTTTGGAATTGTAATGATGAATTTGATGAAATCAATGTTTTTTAAGGTTGTTTTGATGATTTATAATGATTGGAAAATTTTAGGGTTAAGATTTGTAATTTAACTTTAAACCGATTGGAAATTAATAAAGTCTTGGGTGTGTTTTGTAAATTTATAAACTTGTGGGCTATTTTTGTAAGACACTTTGGACCAGGTGTGAAACGTAAAAATTGTAATATGGGGGGTATTATATGTAAAATTGGTAACTAAATGGTTTAAATGGTATTTTGTTAAATTATTTAGTTCGATTTGATAATTTGTAAAATAATGGGACTTGTTTTGTAAATTATGAAAAGTGAAGGGTATTTCGTATAAACATTTATGTAAGGGGTATAATGTGTAATTTTGAATAATTGAAGGCTTTAGGTGTAAATATGGATATTATAAGGATGAAATTGTAATTTAATTAATTATAAGGTTTAATTTGTAATTAAAGTAATTAAAGGGATTGATTTGTAAAATTGTTGAAACTAAAGGATTAAAATTTGTAATTATGGGAAACTTATGGATTAAAATGAATAACTTGTAATATTTGCATTTTGGACCTTAACTTTGGCATATTTGAATTTGAAACCCTAAAATATAGAAAGTTGTCATAATGAACCCTAAACTATCATGACTTGCTAAAATGAACCCTATTTCCATAATAATATTTAATAAATGACTTAACCTAATTATTTTGTGGAATTTGACTAATTATGGAAATTTGCTAATTTTGGAAACCTGCTATAAATGGAAAGTTACTAAAAATGGAAAGCCGACTAAAATGAGAAATCTGATTTGAAGAAGATATTAATAATAAGACGACCATGTATTCGTGTAGATTCGCTGAAGATGGAGTTGTTTTCGATCTTTATATTTCTAGATATGTTTGCACTTGCGGTATAAGGTACAGATATTCTGACCTTCTAACAGGTTTCTCATGAACTCTCTCTCTCTCTTGTTTATCTTGTTCCCCTTGATTTGTGAACCTTGATTCATTTACCTTGATTTGTGAACCTTGTTTTGTGAACCTTGTTATGTTTCCCTTGATAAATTTAACCTTGCTATGATCCCTTGATACTTGATATAATTCGTTCGTTACCCTGTGACATGAATATTCAAATCCTTGGATACCTTGAAGGTTCATTTGATATTATAATTGGATGTGAAAACTTTCTTAATGATATATGAAAATGTTTTGAGAAAAGCTATTTTAAAATGATATTTGAACACGATGCGATACCACTTTTAAATGTAATTTTACTAAAAGTTTATGAAAACTACTTTTAAAGACTTTCTTTATGAAAACTATTTTTAAAGATCACTTTTATGAAAACTATTAATAAAGGATTACTTTCATGATATGAACATTTAATATGAACCTTTGCTTTGAACCTTTGATATGAACCTTTGACATTTGAACCATTTGCTATGAACCATTTGATATTAACCATTTGATATGAACCGTATGATATAATTGAAATGGAAACTTGACTTGAACCACTTGAATTGGAAATTTGACTTGAACCATTTGATATGAAACTTGACTTGAACCCCTTGATATGAAACTTGAACTTGGACACTTGATACTTGATACTTGACCTTGACCCACAGTTTGAGACTACGAGCCATAACTAGGCATGAGGGTTTCATGTCCATGTCATTGATGCACCGATGGCATGACTCTAGGGCAGGAGAGTGATGACCTGTCCCGTCCCTGACTTGATTTGATTTGTTACGTAGAGGCAGACTTTGGCCACCTGGGGCGTATGAATGCATCCTAGATTTGACTTGACTTGACTTGTTTATCATTATATTGCTTGTTATATTTGGTTACTGATGGTGTGTGCGATACACGTCTTTCACAGCTTGGGAGCTAGCTACTCCACCCTTGGAGGTATCCCCTCATATTGTATTGGTACCGAGGTCTCCCTCCGTACACCTTGATATTTGATTATTTGATTTGATTTGGGCTCGTAGTGGATTACTGTTTCCTTTGCCTTATAACCTTATACTGGTATTCCGAGGTCACCCCTCCAGATACATACTTGACTTGATATTTTACTTGACTTGATTTGACTTGGGCTCGTGGTGGATTATTGTTCCCTTTACTCTTATTTATTGTAACTATTTCTTAACTCTTGATATATCTGCATAACCTTTTACTTTTCTTTCTTTCCTAACTCTTGTTATACCTTGTATCGTTTCACTCACTTCACTATCCCATTGTTACTGCTTGTTACCTTTATATCTGTTCACTGAGCTTTCGTAGCTCAGCCGCATTTCTTTTCCTGCGGCAGGTTTTAGTTTGGAAGCTGAGTATGAGTGGAGAGTATCTTGGACTTAGAAGACCTTACTAGCTAATTGGATTAGAGATGACTAGAAGAGCTTATATTTAGACTAGTAATTATTGTATTTCTCATTTGTAACCTTGTAGTTTCAGATTTTCCATTGTAACCATTGAAATTCAATTGTATTATTTATGTCATATGCTTGTGTTTGTTCTGATACGTCACCATTATTGTGACATCTCTACCCTTGTCGGGTTGGGGTGTTACAATTTATGGTATCAGAGACAGGCTGCGACTCGTAATACATTTACCCTTGACCTGTGAGTTTTGACCATTAGGCTTCCACTGTAAGAACATAGGAGAACCCCTTGAGAACTTGCTTTAGGATTTCTTAATATGAACTTAAGTTTTGACCAGTGAGGAATGGGTAGACTATAAGGCGTTTGTTTAAGTATATTTGCTTCCGCATCACTCTGATTCGTGCCTTGTTTTGGTTAAAGCCTGTTGAGATCACTGTTGAAGATTGAAAGCTTATGCTTTGCACCACCTAAGACTTAAAACCTAAATAAATCTTGAAGGCATTGAGAATTACATAGTAATTGCCTGACACTATTTGATCCTTATCTTCATATTCCGACTCTGACCTCTGATTTTTTTTGTTTATCATTTTGATGCCTCTTCGGGCATTCTAAGAATCTCCATGGCGATGACGTACTTGATACATTCTGTTATTTGTCTCTTGTTTTTTATAAGCATCTATGAATCTTCCAACGCTATTTGATTTCGTCTTACCCATCTCTATCCCTATGAGAAGCCTTGTGGTGTTTAACCACGAGTATAAGAATGTTTCCCTCTCACTTTTGAACGATAAGATTTGCTATGTTGATCTGTCTTTCTTTGGATAGTTAACTTCGACTGTTTTCTGATAAGGGATTGATTGATTGAGCATTCAAAATATTGACAACTATCCTCCTATGTCTCACCTTTGGTGTTTGAAACAATCTTGAACTCCCTACCATGATTACCGATTGTTAAACTTTTGGCTATCACTATTACTCTGGAAACTCGTATGTTACTTTTGCGGTTATGAAGTTTTCCTAGAACCTATTTCGTACACCAATGAATGAACCTTATCTTGAGAGTTATTTGGCACCCTGAGTTTTCTGAATATGATTCCTGGTTGAACCACCAAGTTTTCCACCAGAGTGTGAAGTAAGATTTGACATGAAACCGAGAGATTGTCTAGTCACCAAGCGAAGATGTCTTTCAGATGTGTCCGGGATCGTACCAGTTGATTTGAGCAACCGGAAAGAGCAGCAACCGAGGACAAGGAAGTGAGTTTGCTTAAGTGTACCTTCTGGGCGCGTTTCAGTTTTCGTTCGTGATAAAGAAGGATGGTGACAGGGGATATGTATTGATTACTGGAAGCTGAACCGTATTGCTATTAGGATCCATTACTTCTCCACCCTGAAACGACTATTTTAGAGCGCGAAGTTTCCTTTAGATGGAAGTATGAATTGAGGTTATTCTTGGAATCGCCTTCCGTATTCGTAATGACTGCTATGACGGTTAGTGACGCTAATAGTATTAGCTAAAGCTCTGACTGTTTTGTGAATTTGATAAATAATGTTTTCTCGTGAGTACTTGGGCAAATGGTCATTGTATGACCTAATAGTACATTCGGAGACGAGGAAGAGCATGAAAATCATTTTTGCACCTTCTTAGAAATTTGACGATCATTTGTGCATTCTGGGAGGTTGATATTTGTTGACAACAGCGGTGGCTACCCTGAAGAGTGAAGACATTCCTTACAAGGCAGAAGTGTTGGCGATGCAGAAGAAGAAAATATAGTCAAGATGGCGAACCTGGAGCTGATGAAGACGTGCAGTCTTACTTCCCTATTCATCTTGGTTGTACTAAGATGAATTGAAAGCGGGAGCAGACTGGATGATGAAGGGATTTGAAGATCGTGCCAGAAACTCACATTACTCCATCACATTCCAAGCAGAACTGCAGGAGGCTTGATGAACCAGACACAAGTTCGCGATTTTGTTTCACTTCCAGATTGATGGACAACGAAGATATATTAACCGGACTTGAAGAGATTGGATGTTTTGAATGAACGGATTTTTGAAACAGACCTTTTATGTTTGGAAGAATTGATTCTGTGAAGGCCGAAGTTATTGACGACTAACTTTCACTTCCGTTGACTCACTTAAGCTTCGTTATATAGTAATAAGATCCTCTAATGATTTAAGTCCCCTAGAAGCATTTCAGTTCCGTGTTTATTCTTCGTGTGTTCGATGATGGCTTTGTTTTGGGGAATTTTGGCGAATTGTGGAAGATCTGATGCTTGTGGACGGCATACCTTATTCTGCTAGGCAATCTGGAATTCCGATACTCTTGCGAGTAGTTTTGTTTTCCCTCTTGACTATGACATTTGATTTTGTTGACCTCTGAGACTGTAGAAGTACTAGGTGGATTAAGATAGGTTGTTTTGCTTACGACCTGAGATAAAGTATGACCATCATGAGGGCATATTTATATGATGCCAGTATTATGACGTCTGGCCAACGTGATAATACTTACACCATATAACGTGCACTCATTGTGGCCATAGGATATCTTGGGGAGTACCTAAGAAGTTTAGAATTTGATCTCCGTTGGATTATCCGTGATTAGTGAGACTTTAGGTTCATTCTACCTATGCGTATACTCTGCCTTCGTTTTGCATTCTGTTGACCTCAGTTATAAATCTTGAGCTCTTTGTAGAGCTTTCTACTGTTGATACAGTTAATTTGATTTGGAATTTAGTTCGTATTCCATATGAGCTTTCCAGAAGATTCACCTATCATCCATTTTGTGTTGCATGGACCTTTTGATCAGAATCAACCCAATTTGTCTCCTCTTGAGGAATTTGAACCCACCTTGTTTTGATTGAGTCATGAGAAACTATTTGGTTTGAAGATCCTTTTTGGAAGAACCTCCCCGGGCTTGAGAAAGTTTGTGACGATCTTTTGCGACTTGCTACGACTTCGTCTAACTTTGCGACTTCAAATTTCGAGGATGAAATTTTTTCTTTTAGAGGGGAAGAAGTTGTAAAACCCAACATTTCAAAACATGCAAAATGACCAAAATACCCTTGTAACTTAAAATTTCAATAAATACTTGAATAAAACACCAAATAAATCACAAGCTCTTGGAAATTTGCAACATATGAAATGTAATAATTTTTGCATGAACATTTTAATATTCCCAATGTCCTAAAAATACTTGTCACATCTATAAAAATTCACATGGGCCGAATATATATTTAATTATGTAATTACTTTCTTTTTAAATGATTAAATATGTAATATAAAGAGATAAATATATATAAATTGATAAAATCTTTGAAAATCAGAAATAATTGATCCTAATTGATCTTATCACATCCCTTGTGCCGAAATTCTTTCACCCTCCCCTTATATCACACGGTTTCTTTTATTTACATTCCTTTTATATTCAAAAATCTTAACCGATCAAACAAAAACTCCCAAATAGACACCACCAATTTTCTGCATGTTCTTGGTATTTTTCCTGGATCCATTGGAGTTAGAAGAAGGCTATAAAAATAGGATTTCGAATTTTTGAGGCTTGGTTTGTTGGTTTTGAGTTCTTGCTCGCGTTTAAGTCTTGCCAAGAGGAATAAATTGTCCACACCTCATCCGATCATTCTAAATGTTAACTCATATTTTTATAACACTCTTTGCATTATATATGATCTAAATAAAATTTATATAATGATCCATGCATGCTAATCTGGTCGTCGGAATTAATTGATTCTTTAAAACTCTAAAACGTGCAAAAACTGAAATCGGTTCTATAATAATTTTATAAATCTCAAACATATTTTTATGGGTTGTAATATGATGTAAGTGATCTATGAAAATTGTATTCGAAGTTATATTAAGCCTTGAACCTTGATTTGTAAATTATTTTGGCTATTTGTTAATCGGCTAGAAAATAAAAGAAGAAACAATTCGAATTGGATTAGGGTTTGGAATTGTAATGATGAATTTAATGAAATCAATGTGTTTTAAGGTTGTTTTGATGATTTGTAATGATTGGAAAATTTTAGGGTTAAGATTTGTAATTTAACTTTAAACCGATTGGAAATTAATAAAGTCTTGGGTGTGTTTTGTAAATTTATAAACTTGTGGGCTATTTTTGTAAGACACTTTGGACCAGG
Organism: Artemisia tridentata subsp. tridentata; assembly: GCA_021014915.2. NCBI lineage: Eukaryota > Viridiplantae > Streptophyta > Magnoliopsida > Asterales > Asteraceae > Artemisia > Artemisia tridentata. The sequence goes on from CP139504.1 coordinate 313,143,897, forward strand.
TGTGAAACGTAAAAATTGTAATATGGGGGGTATTATATGTAAAATTGGTAACTAAAAGGTTTAAATGGTATTTTGTTTAATTATTTAATTCGATTTGATAATTTGTAAAATAAAGGGACTTGTTTTGTAAATTATGAAAAGTGAAGTGTATTTCGTATAAACATTTATGTAAGGGGTATGATGTGTAATTTTGAATAATTGAAGGCTTAAGGTGTAAATATGGATATTATAAGGATTAAATTGTAATTTAATTAATTATAAGGTTTAATTTGTAATTAAAGTAATAAAAGGGCTTGATTTGTAAAATTGTTGAAACTAAAGGATTAAAATTTGTAATTATGGGAAACTTATGGATTAAAATGAATAACTTGTAATATTTGCATTTTGGACCTTAACTTTGGCATATTTGCATTTGAAACCCTAAAATATAGAAAGTTGTCATAATGAACCCTAAACTATCATGACTTGCTAAAATGAACCCTATTTCCATAATAATATTTAATAAATGACTTAACCTAATTACTTTGTGGAATTTGTCTAATTATGGAAATTTGCTAATTTTGGAAACCTGCTATAAATGGAAAGTTACTAAAAATGGAAAGCCGAACAAAAATGAGAAATCTGATTTGAAGAAGATATTAATAATAAGACGACCATGTATTCGTGTAGATTCGCTGAAGATGGAGTTGTTTCCGATCTTTATATTTCTGGATATGTTTGCACTTGCGGTATAAGGTACAGATATTCTGACCTTCTCACAGGTTTCTCATGAACTCTCTCTCTCTCTCTTGTTTATCTTGCTCCCCTTGATTTGTGAACCTTGATTCGTTAACCTTGATTTGTGAACCTTGTTTTGTGAACCTTGTTATGTTTCCCTTGATAAATTGAACCTTGCTATGATCCCTTGATACTTGATATAATTCGTTCGTTACCCTGTGACATGAATATTCAAATCCTTGGATACCTTGAAGGTTCATTTGATATTATAATTGGATGTGAAAACTTTCTTAATTATGTATGAAAATGTTTTGAGAAAAGCTATTTTAAAATGATATTTGAACACGATGCGATACCACTTTTAAATGTAATTTTACTAAAAGTTTATGAAAACTACTTTTAAAGACTTTCTTTATGAAAACTGTTTTTAAAGATCACTTTTATGAAAACTATTAATAAAGGATTACTTTCATGATATGAACATTTAATATGAACCTTTGCTTTGAACCTTTGATATGAACCTTTGACATTTGAACCATTTGCTATGAACCATTTGATATGAACCATTTGATATGAACCGTATGATATAATTGAAATGGAAACTTGACTTGAACCACTTGAATTGGAAATTTGACTTGAACCATTTGATATGAAACTTGACTTGAACCCCTTGATATGAAACTTGAACTTGGACACTTGATACTTGATACTTGACCTTGACCCACAGTTTGAGATTACGAGCCATAACTAGGCATGAGGGTTTCATGTCCATGTCATTGATGCACCGACGGCATGACTCTAGGGCAGGAGAGTGATGACCTATCCCGTCCCTGACTTGATTTGATTTGTTACGTAGAGGCAGACTTTGGCCACTTGGGGCGTATGGATGCATCCTAGATTTGACTTGACTTGACTTGTTTATCATTATATTGCTTGTTATATTTGGTGACTGATGGTGTGTGCGATACACGTCTTTCACAGCTTGGGAGCTAGCTACGCCACCCTTGGAGGTATCCCCTCATATTGTATTGGTACCGAGGTCTCCCCTCCGTACACCTTGATATTTGATTATTTGATTTGATTTGGACTCGTAGTGGATTACTGTTTCCTTTGCCTTATAACCTTATACTGGTATTCCGAGGTCACCCCTCCAGATACATACTTGACTTGATATTTGACTTGACTTGATTTGACTTGGGCTCGTGGTGGATTATTGTTCCCTTTACTCTTATTTATTGTAACTATTTCTTAACTCTTGATATATCTGCATAACCTTTTACTTTTCTTTCTTTCCTAACTCTTGTTATACCTTGTATCGTTTCACTCACTTCACTATCCCATTGTTACTGCTTGTTACCTTTATATCTGTTCACTGAGCTTTCGTAGCTCAGCCGCATTTCTTTTTCTGCGGCAGTTTTTAGTTTGGAAGCTGGGTATGAGTGGAGAGTATCTTGGACTTAGAAGACCTTACTAGCTAATTGGATTAGAGATGACTAGAAGAGCTTATATTTAGACTAGTAATTATTGTATTTCTCATTTGTAACCTTGTAGTTTCAGATTTTCCATTGTAACCATTGAAATTCAATTTTATTATTTATGTCATATGCTTGTGTTTGTTCTGATACGTCACCATTATTGTGACATCTCTACCCTTGTCGGGTTGGGGTGTTACACAAATCTTCTTACTGTTCCTTTCCTGCTGCCTCTTATGTAGCCAAATTCCCGAGTCATTCTTTGCTAATTCATTATTAGGTCTATAATTCTCAATATTTTCAGCGACACTCGTTGTTTTTCTAGAATTAGTATTCAAAGGTACCTGCAAGTGTGCACAATTTTTTCTCCGTTAGCATGAGTTGTTGTATGTTTGTTTTCTGCATCTATTACAACACGTGTGATGGCTATTGGCTCAACGACTGCTGTGACTGACATCGAGTACACAAGGAGCCTTACAGGTACCTATAAAAGAAATATCATCGATTAATAACTTCAATGTAAAAATCATATTCATTATATGTAGTAAACACGTATTATTTGCGACCTTGAACCACAGTAATCAAATAATCATTCTCAAATTCACCACAGAACTTTAAAAGACACATTTTCATGATAACATGGACTTACTATTTTCTGATTCACATCTTGATCATCCTTTCATAAATTAGTACAGAATGCCAGTTGACACGATACTATTGCCATATTATAAGTATCATTTATGAGCTCATGCAACATTGCAAAATATTCATTCACAAATCAAACACAAAACTGATTAGAAAGTAATCAAAACAAAGGCGACTCTAAAATTTAGAAACTTTGGTTTTTAACCGTTTATATTTAGAAACCATTCGGTTTTTGACGCTCTTACTCGAGTTGGCCCACACGTGACTGAATGAGTCGATATTAGCACCTTTCATTCGAACGACGAATAAACTACTCCTTTTTTGTCACGTAGATTTAAGAAAAAAATTCATTAAAAGCTGAATACTTACAACATTAATGTGTTAACATGTAGCAATTCTTTCCTGATACTGATCTACAAGTTAATATGTTAACACAGGTTAAATGTACATATATAACACACTTACAGACAACCCATAAATCAAGTATGCAAATAATAAACAAAATGGCAAATTAACATCAATAGTGTGCCCCATTGCAGTTTGACTTGCTAAAGTCAAATTGCAGTTTGACTAATGATGTAATACATAAGTCCAAACACTCTACTAACTCTCTTTCTACCAAACTGTCCAGACATCCAAACACCCCTAAAGGTCTACACAAGACAAGAGCTCAGCTGATGAAGTGTATGCAGACTAGTAACAAGATCTAGCAGCTTAGTATATAAGTAATCCATTTGCATTTTGAGTAATGCAGTTTGACTTGCAAAGTCAAATTGGCTAAAGGGCCTTAATTGCTAAAGTCAAATTGCATTTTTAGTAATTCAAATAATAAACTAACCTAAAAGGCATTCATTAGGGCAACAAAAAAAGGGCAAATCAACATCAAAAGGGTCTAAACACATGTTCAAGGTTTGCCATTTCACAAAAAAACGAAAATGCATACCTTTATTCGCCTCTGCTTGGTTTCCCTCCATGGTTTTTTTGGTCTGACGAAACACATCTTCAAGGTTTGGAAAAAGGTCACTGGGTCCTTTGGAGATTACTGTGAAATAAGATAGGGGCAGATGAGCAACAAAAGGTCAACTCAAGTCATTAAGGCAAAATTTAATTCTAAACAAGAACAATGCAACAATGTGCTAACCTTTCACCATAGCATAATTTCATAAGTCTTCTAACATTTCATCTGACACATCAGCGCCTAGCTTCCTGTTATTCTTGTACTTTTCATAAAGATAATTTGCCATGTCTTCAGTCAATGTAACTTTGCTCCAATCTTTGTTTGCCATTGCAAGAATCAGGGTAGCAGATCGTTCGAGGGTTTTGTGTAATCGTTCTAGGGTTGTGTGTGTGACTGATCGGGATGTATAGTAACAACTAGGAAGATTATCGGGTTGTACAGTAACAAGTGATCCAATAGGGTTGTGAGAGTCGTTATATACTCAGGGACCAAACGCGGCCAAAAAAATAAGTGAAAAGACAAAAATATCCGGTTGACAAGTCAACTAACGAGGAAAGATAACGCTTGTTAGTCATAACGGGGCTCGAGAGACCAAACGCGCACCGTTCTGCAACGTCGGGGACGATGTACACCAAAAAAATGAAACGGGGGACTAATCATGAAAACGGGGTGAAGTTCAGGGACGATCGGTGTAATTTACCCTATATGAAATGACGGGATGGTTCAGCCCATAGTAGTCAGGATCCCGATCCTGATCTTAAGATCCTACGATTTTACGATACCGCAAAGCAAAAACGATCCGGATCCTACATATGATCTTTACAAGCTTAAGATCTTATAGGATCCCGATCTTGACCATAAGATCTTAATATCTAATCCGATCCGATCTTACTTTTCTCGGATTATAAACTAAAAAACTATAAATTTATGGGTTGTTTTTTTGTAGAATTAAAAAAAACAACATGTTAATCTTTTTAAACATTTCATAATTATAATTTAGGGCAATATTTCAATTAAACATTCATAATATTTTGTGTTTATAATGTATAATATTTTGTAGATTTTTATAATATTACAAAAACTATTAAGAATAACATTAGAGTAGGATCTTAAGATCCCGATCCGATCTTACGATCACGATCTTGCAAAGACGAAAACGATCCTGGGTAAGATCCCGATCTTAAAAACCTTGGTTCAGCCATTCCACATTCTTGATAAGAGTTATGACATCGTGTATTGTGCATTTTAGCATTTGTACAGTAATGAGACTATTGGTGAACGATTTTAAATTGTAAAGGCACTAGGAGTGGCAGCGATATGGCCAAATTTATGGACCATACCGCCGGTTCCAGCGGTTTGGCAAAAAATTTTGCCCAACGGCATAAATCACCGGTGGCCATGAATTCCAATTTGACCGTTGCTACACGAATTGGGAAGACAAAAAATAGCCGTTTGGCATTAAAAATAAAATAAAATAAAATAAAATAAATAAAAAAAAAAAATTTAAACTTAACCCCTTTTTCACTTATATATACATACCTACTTCCATTCCAAATACATCAACAAACATTCAATCAAAACACACCCATTTTCATATACACTCCACCAAAAAAAATGTCTTCATCTTCCGACGAAATCATCATCCCACCTTTGCTACCCGATTTATCCACGGGTAGTTCATGTGCCTTTTTTCTAGACGCGATAAAAGAGATTGAAGCCCTTGAAGACTCGGGAAGCTCTAATGATTCACGCACTTATATTGAGCGACACAGGGAACAAGCTAACAAAATACTAATGCGTGAATACTTCGTCGAAGACCCTAAGTTCGGCATCGGTATCGTATGAGTCAAAGGTTCTTTTTGAAGATTGTTGGTGACATTGAAGCTAGTTTCCCGTATTTTCAAGAAAGCATGGACGCGCAGGGTAAAAAAAGCTTCACGGCGATACAAAAATGCACGTCGGCAAATAAACAACTCTCAATGGGTGAACCCCCGGATAACTTTGATGAATATTTATGCATGGCCGATAGAACATCACGCGAGTGCCTTACATATTTTTGTGATGCGATCATTCATTTATATGGTCGAGAGTTCTTACGTAAGCCGACTTCCCATGACGTCGCAATGATCCAAAAGGCGCATAAAGAAAGACATCACATTCCGGGGATGCTTGGTAGCCTAGATTGTACACATATTGAATGGAGGAATTGTCCTAGGCATTTGAGAGGCCAATATACGCGAGGTGATCATAAAGTTCCGACTATTATGATTGAATGTGTTGCTTCGCAGGATCTGTGGATTTGGCATTCGTTTTTTGGTCCTCCCGGGTCAAACAACGATATCAATGTGTTGAATCGGTCGCCGTTGTATCTTACTGCCCGAAATGGAACGGCTCCAGATAGTTCATTTGTTTTACGCGGGCGCTATTACAAACGTGGCTATTTCCTTACCGATGGGATTTATCCTAAGTGGTCTATGTTTGTTAAAGCGTATCTGCATCCAGTTGACCCGAAAGAAAAGAAACTCAAGCGACTACAAGAGGCGGCAAGAAAAGATGTCGAACGAGCTTTTGGTGTGCTTAAGGGAAAATGAAAGATTTTGGATCGTCCTGTCCGGTTTTTCGAGAAAGAAAAGATTGGAAAAGTCGTCGAAACGTGTTGTATATTGCACAACATGATCATAAAGGACGACCAGAGGGCAATATCACCGGTTCATATAATGGACCAACCGGTACCGGTATCTTATGACCCAAGTGTACTACCGGAGTTACATGACGAAAACGTCCATCATCGTCTCCAATATGATCTTACGGAGCACGTAGCGGGTCTAGACTTGGCATATCTCGATGACCCAACGGCTCAGCCACCACCGATTGATGACTTAATTTAGTGTTATGTAGTTTTTTTATTTTTAAAAATAATGTTGCAATGTAGTTTTCTTTTTTAGTTTGTAGTGAAATGTTATGTTTTTAATAAAATGTTTATGTTTTTAATTAAATTGATTTTAGTTTAATTAAAAAAAAATAAAAAATAAAAAATGGGAGGGATGAGAATTTATCGGGCGCCAGTGAATTAGGTTGGGAGAGATGAGAATTTATGAAATAAATTCGCTGAAGTTTATTGGCTGAATTTAAAAGGTATGAATCGTTACCGCTACTAGTACCCTAACATTAACCTCCTATCCTAGACTACACCTAGGTGCATAATGCATGCATGATCCTATACACTTTTATCAACATTTATTCAACACCAACGCGTTACTCGCTTGATGTCAAAATACTAGTACAATATTAAATAATCACACAACAACCCAACTACCTACTTCGTGTCTCATTTAAGTACGTTCCATACTTCCATCACCATATATATCTAGTGGTCTACCCACTTTCATCACATTGCTTTGAAATTTTGCTATCATATCACGAGCTAAAAATCACGTATTTGTAAGTAGATTACGTGCTACGAGCTGTTTTCGATTTACTCTGTTGTGTGTATATAGATGAGTTATTTATTTATTTATTATCTTTAATTTTTTTATTTAACTTAGTTTGTTTACATTTAAGAAACCACCAGGAAAAGATGCGGACAGGGATTAAATGTTGTTGTCATTGTTGAAAACTTGAAATAGATGTTTTCGGAATTATATCACGAAGGTAAACTCCGGGTAATTCACATTCATGGCTAGATTTCATGTTACAATTTTGTATTATTCTTTTGTTTTGCACAAACTAGTTTTAGACCCACACGCACATGGCTTCGACATTAGTCGGAGTTTGGACATACGAACAATATAGTAACATTTTTAATTTATTTCAATAATCCGTGTTTTTATGCGAGTTAAACTTATTAAGAGGAATAACGTAAGTAATAAAAATAAGATTTAAGATCATTTGATGATTGTTGACGTATGTGTCCGGACGGGCTGAGTCTTTCGGTCGTCCGAACGGCTCAAATCCACCTTATATATGCCGGAAGGCACAAAGGCCGCTCGGCATGTGTAAGTTTTAGGCAAGAAACAGATGGCAGCTACTGACGCCACCGCCGCCTTCCCCAGGATTTACGGGATTGTGTCGACGACATATTTCCTGAATATCCGCCGCCGCCAGTACAGGTATCGAGGCTGAGCACTATAAATACTCGGCCCATTTGCTACTCTCAGGTAACGATTTTATCGACAATATACTTCTGACTAATTGATAGCCCTTTCGGAATATCAAATACTTACTCTCACACCGGAGGTGGGTCCTGGGATAACACCCGGGGCGAGCCTAACGTGTGCTGTTGTGTGCAGATATCCGGAGGATCTCCAAATAGCCGAAAGGACATACACCTAAGCCTGCCGGAGGAACCCTAGCTGAGTTCAACCGGGAGGCTCCCTATATTTGTCTGAAGTGGTTGCAAGAAATTGCTTCAACAAATTGGCGCCATCCGTGGGACCCCACTTCTCGATCTGCCTACAGTTCGATATGGCTGGTCCTGCATCCCACAAAAGGAAAGTCGTAGAAGCCGAGGAGGAATGGATGAATGTTCCGATCGGTTTTCCACCTATCCTTCCGGGAGATGTGTCAGATGGACCATTGATAATCGAGGCTGAAGTGGAAGGATACACGGTTAGAAGGGTCTATGTAGACCAAGGCGCTTCGGTCGAAGTAATGTATGAGCACTGTTTCGAGCATCTATGCCCTTCCATTAAGGCCAAGTTGAAAGAAACCGGTACGCCATTGATAGGGTTCGCGGGAGAATCCATAAAGCCATTGGGAAAGATTGAATTGGAAGTCCTCTTCGGAAGCCAGGGCCTATCTCACCGGACAATGATGAAATTCGCCGTGATAAGGTCCCCTTCTCCATACAATATCATTCTAGGGCGCTCAGGTCTGAAGAAATTACGGGCTATCCCATCAACTATCCACTCGATGATGAAATTCCCCACACCGAAGGGCATAGCGACCCTCACCACCCGGTCCGTAATTGTCTCAGAATGTCGCAAGCTCGAGGAGAAACAGATGGCAAAAAAGGAGATAAAGGAAGAGCCTCGTGAGGCCGGGTCAGATGAGGCTATGGTGGGAAAAACAGAAGAAGTTTTGGTACATCCGGCTTTTCCGGACCAACTAGTCACGATAGGAGGAAACTTCTCCTCGGAATGTCGAAGACAGTTGATCACACTACTCAAGAACAACCAGGACGTGTTTGCCTGGGAACCAGCTGATATGACGGGAGTGCCCCGCCGGATCATTGAGCACAAGCTAAATGTGAATGCTCAAGACCGCCCGGTGGCGCAAAAGAGAAGAACTTTCTCGGCCGAAAAGAATCACGCCGTAACCAAGGAAGTAGAAGAATGGGTGAGAGCGGGAATAGTTCGACCGGTGCAATACCCCACCTGGATCTCAAACCCGGTGTTGGTAAAGAAATCCGATGGGAGTTGGCGGATGTGTATCGACTTCAAGAACCTCAACTCATCCTGTCGAAAGGATTATTACCCGCTGCCTGATATTGACCAGAAAATAGAATCGGTTATGGGATTCAGGTATAAGTGCTTTTTAGATGCCTACAAGGGATACCACCAAGTACACATGGCCAAGGAAGACGAGGAAAAAACAGCTTTCTATACCGAACACGGGACATACTGTTACACCAAAATGCCGTTCGGTTTAAAGAACGCGGGGGCCACGTACCAATGTTTGGTGGATTCGGCCTTTCGGTCGCAGATAGGGAGAAATCTCGAGGCGTACGTAGACGACATGGTAATAAAAAGCAAAACCGAAAGGGAGTTACTTGCCGATATGGCGGAAACATTCGATAACCTCCGAAGAATTAACATGAAGCTAAACCCCAAGAAATGCTCTTTCGGGGTAGAGGAAGGGACGTTTCTGGGATATATGGTGACTTCCGAAGGGATAAGGGCGAATCCGAAGAAGACAAGGGCTATAGTGGATATGCAATCCCCGAAGTCACTCAAGGAGATGCAAAGTTTGAGTGGAAAACTAGCAGCTTTGAACCGATTCCTATCCAGATCGGCAGAAAGAGCCCTCCCTTTCTTTGAAACATTGAGGAACATCACGAAGGAGAACCAGGATGAGTACCGATGGACAAATCAAGCAGAAGCAGCCTTCCAAGAGATGAAGAGGATGATCCTTGAATTACCCTATCTAGCAACGCCAAGGCTGAAGGAGGACCTATACGTGTACCTATCGGCATCAGAAGGGGCAATGAGCGGAGTATTGTTAGTAGAAAGAGAGGGAAAGCAGACCCCGATACATTACGTTAGCCGGACATTACATGAGGCGCATACGATATCGCTTACATACCTCGGAGTGCCATCAAGGGACAAGTCCTTGCGGATTTCATAACGGAAATACCCGTGGAAGCGTTGAGCCAAAACGCAGGAGAGATAGGCAAAGCGATATGCAATATCTCCAACCAAGAACCATGGATACTATACACCGATGGAGCCTCCAGCAAGTCGGGTGCTGGAGCGGGCCTGGTACTGATTAGTCCAGACCAAACGGAGTACACTTATGCCATCCGACTAAACTTCAAAAGCACTAACAACGAAGCAGAATACGAAGCTTTGCTAGCAGGGTTAAGGGTCGCTCGGAAAATGGAAATTCGGATGTTGGAGGTTAGAGTAGATTCCAATTTGGTAGCAAATCAGATTAATGGGGAATACGTGGCAACCAAAAATAACATGATAGCGTATTTAGCCAAAGCCAAGGAATACATTGCACACTTCGGTCGGTTTAAGATCCGAAGTATCCCAAGGGCACAGAATCAGAAAGCCGATATACTCAGCAAACTGGCATCCTTGGCTTTCGAACATCTGGCAAAGAAAACCACTGTGGAAGTTTTAGAGAGGCCATCAACAGAGGAGGAGGTAGTCAACGCAATAGTAGAAGAGGAAGAAGAAAACTGGATGACCCCCATCATTCGATGTAAACAAGAAGGCATATGGCCGGAAGACGAAAATGAAGCTCGATCTCTCCGAATGAAAATAAACCAATATACTTTGGTAGATGATGTGCTCTTCAAAAAATCATATCTAGGTCCGATGCTAAGGTGTGTTGGCCCGCTTCAAGCCAACTATGTTATCCGAGAGGTGCACGAAGGAGCATGCGGAATGCACTCCGGGACGCGATCCGTGGTAGGAAAGTTAATGCGGCAAGGGTATTACTGGCCCACCATGCATCGGGATACCAGGGAAGTAATTAGGAAATGTGATTCTTGTCAAATACACGCACCCGTTCCGAGACTCCCCAAAACTGTTTTAACTTCGATAATGGCCCCTTGGCCCTTCTACCAATGGGGAATGGACGTTTTGGGCCCCCTCCCAGAGGCCCCGGGAAAAGTCAAATTCGTCATTGTGGCCATTGACTACTTCACCAAATGGATAGAGGCCAAACCGCTGGCCCGCACGACGGGGAAGGAAGTAAAGAAGTTCGTTTGGGAAAACATAGTATGCAGATTTGGTCTTCCCAAGGTGATTGTGACGGACAATGGAAGCAATTTCATCCATGATCCTTTCAAAAGTTGGTGCGAACGGTTGAACATAACACAAATAAACACGGCCGTGGCACACGCTCAAGCCAATGGGCTGGTGGAAGCAGCAAACAAAAGTTTGATGAAAGGATTCAAGACGAGACTGGGCAGGGAAAGAGCTGGATGGGGTGATGAGCTACCAAATGTCCTATGGGCGCACCGAACGTCACTAAAAACAAGCAATGGGGAAACACCGTTCAGCCTCACCTATGGAAGCGAAGCGGTCATACCGGCAGAGATAGGGATGCCAACCTTTCGGACCATGAGGGTCAATGAAAAAGAAAACGGCGAGGAGATCTTCATGAATCTCGACCTCCTACAAGAACGAAGGGAAATGGCCGCAATACGGGAGGCAAAATACAAAAGGAAGATCGAGCAGTATTACAACCGAAGGGTCCATCCTGAGTCGTTCAAGATAGGTGATTTTGTGTACCGAAGGAACGAAGCTAGCAGGGTGGAGAATCAAGGAAAGTTAGGGCCAAACTGGGAAGGGCCGTACCGAATCGTGGAAGCATACCAGACGGGATCCTATAAGTTGGAAACAATGGAAGAAGAAGAAGTGCCCCGAACTTGGCACGCTGTTAACCTTAGAAAATGTTTCTTGTAAATAACTAGATATATCCAATGTAAGCTTCCCCAAAAGGAGCCATATGACTAATTTTAATGATAAATGACGTTCACATTGTTCTTTTTTTCTGAACATAATTAGAAAATGACCCCCCCGAGAGAGTCACGCCCTCCGGGGAGTGTGTGGTCAATGTTCAAAGATGGTTGATACCCAGGAAAGGGGTTGCCATAATCCTGGCGGAAAGGCTGAACCATCTGTAATATTCCGAACATAATTAAAAAATGGTCCCTCCGAGAGGTTCGTGCCCTCCGGAGATCAGTGATCAATGTTCTTTGTTTCTGAACATAATTAGAAAATGACCCCCCCGAGAGAGTCACGCCCTCCGGGGAGCGTGTGGTCAATGTTCAAAGATGGTTGATACCCAGGAAAGGGGTTGCCATAATCCTGGCGGAAAGGCTGAACCATCTGTAATATTCCGAACATAATTAAAAAATGGTCCCTCCGAGAGGTTCGTGCCCTCCGGAGATCAGTGATCAATGTTCTTTGTTTCTGAACATAATTAGAAAATGACCCCCCCGAGAGAGTCACGCCCTCCGGGGAGTGTGTGGTCAATGTTCAAAGATGGTTGATACCCAGGAAAGGGGTTGCCATAATCCTGGCGGAAGGGCTGAACCATCTGTAATATGCTGAACATAAGTGAAGAGTGATCCCTCCGAGAGGTTCGTGCCCTCCGGAGATCAGTGATCAATGTTCTTTGTTTCCTGAACATAATTGGAAAATGACCCCCCCGAGAGAGTCACGCCCTCCGGGGAGTGTGTGGTCAATGTTCAGATGAGGATAACATAAATAGAGAGGAAAGTTATACAATCATTTGTCACCTTCCGGACACAAGCAAAAAGTGATCCCTCCGAGAGGTTCGTGCCCTCCGGAGATATTGTGATCAGTGTTCGGAGAGGAAGGGGTCATGCGACCAAAAGATAAACAGGGAAAAATCACATGAAACAATGCAAACGGAATGTACAATAAATATTAACAGTTTATAACAAATCATAACGACATATCATCATGTTCAAGCATACAAAAAGCGCTAACAGTGGCGCAACCGGTTGATCATTACATCGGTTCAAAAATGCTAAACAATTCATAAATTAACCTAACACTCTAAGGGGCTTTACAGGCAAAAGCCGCCGGATCAAGACGAGGGACCACCAGATGAATCATTAGGGGCAGGATCAGGAAACAGAGCCATTATTTCCGAAAAGGACCTGTCCGCAGCATCGCTAACTTTAAGCACATACGGATACTCCGTAGAAAAAAGACCATCAAACGAAGGATCAAGCTTTGCCCCAGCCTGCAAATCCAAATCATCCACCCCGGCGGCAATAGTGGCTATATCCTCCGGTTCTCGATCCACAGAGATAGCTTCCAAGAAACCCGACTGAGAGGACAAGCTGAAAGGCTCGGCCAAGCGATGCTTGTACTCATGGCTATCCAGGAGCCGGCGAACCATTTTCGGAAGGAACTCCTTTATAAGCTTCTGGCGCTCGACGTCCGTTTGGCCCAATTTGACAGCTATGTCCGTCCTTTCCTTGCATAGCTCGGTGCCTACCTCCTTCTCAACGGCGAGTTTACCTTTAACGTCCGCCAGCTCTCCTTCCAAGGCTCTGATCCGCTCGGAGGAAGTCGTTCTCCCTTCATCCCTTGCTTTTTCCAACTGAGAGACCCGACTCTTTAAATCCGATTGCCTTTCTACACAGCCCACATGCTCATGCTTCAATTTTCGAAGCTCCTCCGCCTCTTGGGCCGCATCCTCACACTCTGCATGGGCACTGCGTAGTTGTCGGTATTCCTCGAGGAGGACCTCATGCCGACCCAAAATTTCCGCTTGGGTAGTCGCCCCTCGACCTAACAAAATCCAACCCCTTCGGATGGCATCCGAATCGCCTAAGCTTTGAAAATGAACTTCTTCACAAGGGGTGGGGAGATGCGACATCAGATCCCTACAAACGTCAGATCTATTCAAGCGGTCGCCCCTGGTGACCGACCACTCCGGAACGAACACAGCTGCCGGATCACCTACCGCCATGGCTCTAATCTTGCCGCGACCGGAAGCGGCCACAGGAATACTCCCTACAAGGAACAAGGCGTCATTACCCAAGAAACGAAAAGAAATGAACAACACAAGGTAAATAATTGGATAACTTACCAGAACCTGCACCCTCCGGTCGAAGACCAACATCCTCCGGTCGAAGAGAACGAATAGGGGGAGGGTTTGGAATGACCTCAACGTCTGGCGAATCAGGGTGCGGATCCGCTACGGGGGCCCTCTCCGTTCTCCTCCTTTTGGCCGCCTGGGCCACTCCGCTGCTCCCTTCACCCTGTTCGGCAAGCCTCTCAGCCCTCAAAGCCCGCCGTATGGCGGCTTGCTTCTGCTTCCTAAGTTTAGCCGCAACAACCCGACTATTGGCCCTCTGAACCTCCTCTTCCTCTGCCGTCAGGTCGGGTATATCAGCATTTGACGCAGCCGGAAGAGTCAAGAACAACTCATGATGCTCACCCTCACCATACGCATCACCCCGAACCATAGAAGTTTCCTGGTGGGCCGCCGGGTTAATCAAATAATCAGACATCGGCACAACTACAGAAAGAAAATGATAATAAGTAAAGTAATATATCAAGAAAGAAGAGTATGTCCGTCACGGATCGATTAATATAAGAATAAACAAAATATAGGAGATCTACCTGCCCCTTCGGCATCTTGGAGCACAGCTCGATAACCGGTATGCTCCCAGTGCGAAGATAACCCGACGGCATAGAGGAAGCCCTTGGGAATTTGGATCAGATCAATCACATTCGCGGCCAGCCTTCCGACATCCGCAAGGAAGAAGCCACCGTCCGGATAAGGGTCTGAAATATCAGAATCGTGGTGCCTCCAAGGCATAGCAAAGGGGATCGCCCGTCTATCTATCAAAAAAAAATTGCGTTTCCAGCCCTTCAGCCCAGTCAAGATCTCCCGGAAACAAACCCTCCTATCCCTACCGGTTCGCTTCTCGAAAGAAAACCAATCACCTTGCTTACTCAACTTATAAAAGACACGAAATAGTGGAGTGGTGGGAGCAATATCCAAACTACGGCTATACACCTCGAAAAGTACAACACGGTGTATGCCCAGCGGAACCAGTTGGGAGATATGCACCTTGAAGTACCGAAGGACGTCCAGCAAAAAAGTGGAAAAAGGCACACTGAGACCACCCTCATAAAAGTACTCCAAGTACAATCCGATGGCGTCTGATGGCAGCTGATCCACCGTCATATCCGGAGGGGGTAGGCGAGGATGTAGGTCTGCCGGAATACCCGCATCGGACACCACCATAAACAAATCGTTCTCGCTCATCTCAGAAGTGTATTTTTGAACGTCAAATTTGGGAAGATACCCTTCGGACTCTGGGATGTCTTCTTCATAATCATACGAGGGAGAATTCGACATAGTTGACCGAATGGCAAATTAGGTCGTTCGGAAATAATTAAGAACAGGCCTTTCGGAAGGTTTGTCAGAGCGAAAAATTACAAGTGGTAAAAATGAAAAACACCGCAGAAATGACGCTATTTATAGCCAGAAAAAGGAAGCATGAAACGACGCGCGTTGTCAGTAGATGAGGTGGCGCCCTCCCACTCGTATGATATACGCATGCACACGTGGCAACGTTTCAGAACCCCAGTAAAAATGACGGCGATCTTTAAAAAGAGGTAATAATGTTTTTTGGCAGTTTATGCATTAGGGTCAGCACTCCGATTACCGAACGACTCAGTCCTCTCGGAACTAGAAATTAGACTTCAAAGATTTTCAAAGTATCACAACATCGGCAAGACGGATATTGTGATACTGGGGGGGACATGTTGACGTATGTGTCCGGACGGGCTGAGTCTTTCGGTCGTCCGAACGGCTCAAATCCACCTTATATATGCCGGAAGGCACAAAGGCCGCTCGGCATGTGTAAGTTTTAGGCAAGAGACAGATGGCAGCTACTGACGCCACCGCCGCCTTCCCCAGGATTTACGGGATTGTGTCGACGACATATTTCCTGAATATCCGCCGCCGCCAGTACAGGTATCGAGGCTGAGCACTATAAATACTCGGCCCATTTGCTACTCTCAGGTAACGATTTTATCGACAATATACTTCTGACTAATTGATAGCCCTTTCGGAATATCAAATACTTACTCTCACACCGGAGGTGGGTCCTGGGATAACACCCGGGGCGAGCCTAACGTGTGCTGTTGTGTGCAGATATCCGGAGGATCTCCAAATAGCCGAAAGGACATACACCTAAGCCTGCCGGAGGAACCCTAGCTGAGTTCAACCGGGAGGCTCCCTATATTTGTCTGAAGTGGTTGCAAGAAATTGCTTCAACAATGATCAAACTTTTTTTTACATACTAAGTGATTAATCTCCACCTTTCATCTTTATTTGATCTAATATATGAGATTAATCACAACAATTTAAAAAACACACTTTCATCATTTTTTTATAAATATTAATATCTTTCAAACCGTTAATCGTTAAGCGAAAAAAATATACCGTTACGACGAGCATTTAATTATCTTCAATACATAGGCACTTCGATATACTTTCGACAAAATTATTTTTTTTTTTTGTGTTTTTCACTTTTTTTTACGTTTTTTTCTTTTTTTCATTTTTTTTTTTTTTTTTGTTACTGAAATTTGCATGAAAAAATCATATGTGATTTAACACTAATATCACATGTGATATTATATAACTTGACGTGTTTTTCACCTTTAAAAACGTATCTAACTTGACGTGAAAATCGGTTTCGCAGTGCGAACAAAAAATGGGTAAAAAGTGAGTAAAAAACTTTCAAAAATGACTCTATTTAGGTAATAAAGACAAAAAAAATTCTGTAATGACCATTTTACCCTTGAGTATTTGAAAATTGCATCCACCGTCCTTACTCTAAATTATATAAATGGTCCATGTCGCTACGCTAAATTGCGTCCAACGTCCTTATTTTTTCAATTTTTTTTCCAAACTTCTTTTTTCGAAATTTTTTTTTCGGAATCTTAATAAAAATTTTAGAAAATTTTTATTTTCGTCAAATCATTTATTTTTCTTAAATTTTTTTTCGAAATTAATTTTTTTAGAAAAATTAATTTTTTTTTCGAAATTAATTTTTTAGAAAAATTATATTTTTTTTTCGAAATTAATTTTTTAACAAATATTTTTTTTTCGAAATTAATTTTTTTAGAAAAATTAATTTTTTTTCGAAATTAATTTTTTAGAAAAATTATTTTTTTTTCGAAATTAATTTTTTAACAAATATTTTTTCTTTTTCGAAATTAATTTTTTTACAAAAATTAATTTTTTTTTCGAAATTAATTTTTTTAGAAAAATTAATTTTTTTTCGAAATTAATTTTTTTACAAAAATTAATTTTTTTTTTCGAAATTATTTTTTTTTTTTAAATTCAAAAACAAATTTCGGGAAAAAAAAAGTTGGAAAAATAAATTGAAAAAAAAAAGGACGTTGGACGCAATTTAGCGTATGGACAGGGATTATTTATGTAATTTAGAGTAAGGACGGTGGATAAAATTTTTGCAAACCCACAGGGACCATTTATGTAACTTGGAAGGGTAAACTGGTCACAGTGCCTAAATAGAGTCATTTTTGAAATTTTTTTACTCATTTTTTACCCATTTTTTGTTTGCATCGCGAAACCGATTTTCACGACAAGTTAGATACGGTTTTTAAGGGATACCCCAATATCACATGTGATATTACATATCATATGTGATTTAACAATAATATCACATTTGATTTTTCATGCAATTTTCAATAATGAAAAACAAAACGAAAAAAAGACGAAAAAAGGAGAAAAAACGTGAAAAAAATGATTTTTTTTTTAAAGTATATCAAAGTGTCCGTCTATAGAAAGATAATTAAATGCTCGTCACAATGGTGTAATTATTTTCGCTTAACGATTAACGGTTTAAGAGATATTTAAATTAACGATTAACAGTTTAAGAGATATTTAAATTAACGATTAACGGTTTAAGAGATATTTAAATTATAAAAAATAGAGTAAACAACACCGTTCGTCCTTGTGGTATGCGTTGACCGACACATTTCGTCCTTTGACCAAAAAAATTGCACTGTCCGTCCTTAATTGCGAAACGTTATGTGTCGTTCGTCCCTCACTCTAACTGGCATCACTAACGGGCGTTTGATGAGGTCCAATCGAGGGTATTTTAGTCTTTTTATAGTACATACACTTATATATAAGCAATACAAACAATTAACCAAAACAAACACAAACACAAAGCATAAACACTATCTCCTCATCATCTTTTTATCCTCCATTCCCACCACCGGACCCCACCACCACCGCCCGACCTCCACCACCACCTGACCTCACCACCGACCGAACTCACCACCACCCATAATATGCAAATTAGTAACTTTCGTTGGAGCAATGCTTTCATTCTCCACAACAGCAACCCAATATTTTACTAAAATTATTAGATGTCTTAACTTCACAATCAAACCTTGAAAGATGATAATAACCTCAACTACCACTAAACTCCTTTCTCCACTTATGATATACGAACACAAACACCCATTTCTTGTTAACTAATCTGCCAAAAACCGAAACACATGAGCCTTGTCTTCTTAATCGAGTAGCACACAAGCACAAGGTCTCGACTTCAAGATCTCTTTAAAGAGGTCTCGGGTAGGTTTTTGGTTTATGTTTTTCGCTTTTAAGATCAATGATGGGTGTTTGTAAGATCTTTCGAAATACGAGAAACACGCTGAGATCTTTTGTCCTTTTTCTTTTGTGTTTTGAGTCATAGATGTGGATTGGAGATGGGAAATAGGACATTGTTTGTTGGGTTAATTGATTGCTTAATAATTGCAAAAGATTTAATTTTGATTGTGGGTTGCAGTGAAAATAATGTGATTTAATTTTGATTGTGGGCTGTTGGGATTGGAATCGGATCTGTGTTTATTCTTGCACTCATGTTTGTGATCATACTTCGTGCAACCATGAAACAACAAGTCGATCCTGAAAGAGAAGATGATAATGATAGTAAGGAAGAACTCGATCCAAAACTAGTAATTCTTTTCCAAACAAAGGAAGAACTTTCACTCGAAGATCTATTGAAATCAACCAACAGTTTTGATCAAGCAAACATAATCGGTTGTGGTGGGTTTGGTCTCGTCTTCAAAGCCACACTTCCCGATGGTAAAAATGTAGCCATAAAACGGTTATCAGGAGACACTGGTCAAGTGGACCATGAGTTTCAAGCTGAAGTGGAAACATTATCCAGAGCTCAACATCCTTTTATTCTCTTTTTCTTCCTTCCAACTCTCCATCTCACAACATCCTTTTCACATTTTGATTTTTCAAGATTTATAGATTTGGATCGTGTAGATTTGGATGGGTGGTAGATCTTTGAAGAGGCAAAGTGAGAGAAAAGAAATATAAGTAGATTTACTGTGTTACACTGGAAAAAGATGATATCAATAAATATGAGACTATTAAATCTAGTGAGGTCTGGTGGTGGTGAGTTCGGTCGGTGGTGAGGTCAGGCGGTGGTGATGGGGTCCGGTGGTGGGAATGGAGGATAAAAAGATGATGAGGAGATAGTGTTTATGTTTTGTGTTTATCTTTGTTTTGGTTAATTGTTTGTATTGTTTATGTATAAGTGTATGTACTATAAAAAGACTAAAATACCCTCGATTGGACCTCATTAAACGCCCGTTAGTGGTGCCAGTTAGAGTGAGGGACGAACGACACATAACGTTTCGCAATTAAGGACGGACGATGCAATTTTTTTTGTCAAAGGACGAAATGTGTCGGTCAACGCATACCACAAGGATGAATGGTGTAGTTTACTCTAAAAATAGGTGAAATATTAAAATATTTTTAATCTCAACCATTTTTTTCATTTTAAATGAATGGTAGAGATGAGTCCCTTGGTATGTAAGATAAATTGTTATGTAAAATAACTATACATCTTTAGTTTCTACAATTAGATATTGAAAGAACAATCATCCAAGTGTACTTGATTATTCAGTTTCTACAACAAAATGAATGACTAAGTTAAAGCTTATACATTTACTAAGTATAAAATAAAACTTCTTTTATTTGTGACTAATGAAATACCAAATTAGCAAAAGATCTGATGTTGGCTCAATATTTTGTTAGATGGAACACTCAAAACGCAAAATATTGTGTCGAATTCAGGCAAAAACCAGAATCGCAACGGTTAGAATCACTTTTTATTTACTACCATTTTCTTTATATGCCTTGTGCATTATAGGTTTCTAGTACTTTGTTAGTGTTGCATAAACTGGTCATTTATGGTTTGCGATTTACAATTATAGTAAGCGATATTTGTAAACTCTGATTTGATTAATTCTTAAACAATTGTGGGTTAATCAGTGATAGCATAACAATTTGTGATTATGATTCATTGTTTTCACTAGTACTTCTAGGCTCAACCCTTTCAGTTTCAGCTTGAGTACTTCTAGGCTCTTATTTATCATAATTACTTATCACCAGGCATTTTCTTTTCTTTGATGACTCTAAGTGACTTGAACTACTCTTCTTCTTCTTCATCATCACACTGCTTATAGGTAAATCATCATTAGAAAAAGAAGTCTCATTTCCTCTTATTTTACCTTGATCTTTCTCCTCCAAGACAATAGAACTTGTCTCGGCTTGAATTAGAGGTCTCGAAGAGAGTGGCTGAACCATGATTGATACTCTCTAAGCTTCAAGTTTCTCTCTCGGCTCTTGAGTTAGTTCTTAAACAATTGCAGCATGTAAAATTTTACCATAAGTAGCTCGATTATCATCTTCAGCTTGAGAACTTCGTACGCCAGCTTCTCTGTATGTAGTCTCCCTTGGATCAATGAAAGAAAACGGTTTAGGGCTTTGCTGATGATGAAGACCATGCGGTTCTGAGCTCTCTGTCAGTAGTATCATTGAAATCGTCTTCGACCTCTGGCACACCATCTTCTTCACTCAGCATTTTGATTTTGCCAGAGGACTTCACTGTATCCTCCCGCTCAGATGTAACAGTCTTTTGATGGGGAGAAATATCCAAATGTGCACTTGCGTTTTTACTAATATAAGGTGTCATTAAACATGGGCTTTCCCGAATTGAAAGACCTGATCATTTCTTTTCATCAATATTATATAAGCATCCCCGACCATTATTGGATTATGCATTTGAGGACTCTTACATTGTTAGTTGTCTTGAACATCCATTGGTATAATAATTTGCACTTGAGTCACACTACCATAATTAACACCTTCACTTTCACTAGTAGATCAATGACAAAGTTTCTCCCTACATCTGAAGCAAATTGTTCTTGCTACTCCGTTGCTCTTGTTTCTCGATTGTTTTTCACATCCGTTGGTTTATCAGAATGTGCACTTGAATCTAAACAAGCGTATGGTGTCACGACATCTCTACTTTCCATAGTGTTGTATATGTGGGTATATTTGGGGTGATTGATATCCTGATAGCAATTAGAAGTCACGAGTATGAACGCTTTTAGATCGATTAAATTGGAGTGGATACCAATTAACGACCGGATAAAATCTAATTGATTCAAGTTTGTGTGTGTTGTTATATTTGCAATCACAGAAAAGTCTGTGTGTTTTTGTATATCTCAAAATGAGAAAACATAGGACAGTTTTGTATGTCCTAAAAACGGTTATTTCATGGTTAATAAGAAGTTAAATAACTGCAAAGCAGTTATTAGAAGTACAAACCAACGAGCAGCATGTTCTGTACACTAACAGCAGGATAATAACCTTAGCAGCAGGTTACTTATCACTAACAACATGTTAGTATTGCTAGCAGCAGGTTCACAACATTAGCAGCATGTTAGTATTGCTAGCAGCAGGTTCACAACATTAGCAGCAGTACCTTTATCAGCATAACTAGCCGTACCTTCCATAACCATCCGTACCTTTGAACCAAGTTAGGCTTGTTAATATACAACTAAGTGTCGACCCTTATTTGTATATTAAACACAACTTATAATACACTAAAATACCAACAAACCTCCCCCATTTTAGTGTAATCATAAATTAACTAACTATACACAGCAAACAATCAAACTAATGCATAAATGAAATGTCGAGACGATTGAATTTCATATTAGTATATTACACATTCCAAATATTCGAATATCAAGGTTTCCCAAAAGATTGAACCTTGTAATATTACTATTGAATACCTGAAGATAATATACACATTAGTTTTGCATACACAATATCTTACTTGACACATTATTTTACTAGCCTATGTCCCTATCCTTTCTTTAAGTACATCGAAGCCAAGTCCCAACTTCTTGAAGCAGCTAAACTTCGTACTCAAATAGGTAATTCTTTTAGTCTTGCACCTTCAAATGCAATTTTTCAAAAGAATTATTAAGAAGAACACTTCAACCTTCCTTATCTTGCAGTACCGAACACATACCTTTGGGATAATTTAATGTTGTGTTCCAAACTCTAGATGTTAAGCTTTCCACATTCAAAATTCAGCACCTAACGTCATATTAGATGGGAATTGGGTATCTCAACATGAGAGTTTTCATATGGACTTTAAACCTAACCCCACAGCTGATCCTTTCACGAGATCTCTACTTAACCCTTTGGCTAAATGATCAGCTAAATTCCGATGAGTTGCAATCCACTCAACGGATATGATACCTTGCATTATGAGCTCACGAACCATGCTGTGTCTCACACCTAAGTGTCTTGACTTGCCATTATACACTTGACTATAAGCCTTAGCCAAAGTAGCCTGACTATCACACCTGATAGAAATAGAAGATATAGGCTTTGGCCATAATGGAATTTCATACACCAAATTCCTTAACCATTCAGCTTCATTACCAGCTGCTGCCAAAGCAACAAACTCAGACTCCATAGTAGAGTTTGTAATGCAAGTCTGTTTCTTAGATGCCCAACTAATGGCACCTCCCCCAAGAAAGAACACCCATACAGATGTAGAAGAATGATCTTCTTTATTGGATATCCAACTTGCATCACTAAAACCTTCAATAACAGAAGGAAATCCGATGTAAGTTAACTTATAATCCATTGTTCCTTTCAAGTATTGAAATACTCGATCCAAAGCTCGCCAATGAAATGTACTAGGATTGCTAGTAAACCTACTAAGCTTGCCAACTACATAAGCAATATCCGGCCTAGTACTAATCATAGCATACATTAATGATCCAATCCTTTTCGAGTATTCAAGTTGAGACACCGCTTTACCTTTATTGGGTAATAGCTTAACTTGTGGATCCATGGGAGTACTTGTGGGAGAAATATCCTGGAAATCGAACTTATCCAAAATCTTCTCAATATAATGAGATTGAGAGATTGAAATACCCTTGTTCTCACGTATGATCTTAATACCTAAGATCACTTCCGCCTCCCCCATATCTTTCATAGCAAATTTAGATGACAAAAATTCCTTTGTCTCATCTACTTGATCTTGGTTTGTACCAAAAATCAACATGTCATCTACATATAAGCATATAATGACTCCATTTCTAGAATCATCAAATTTACTATAAACACATTTGTCGGCTTGATTTAAAACAAACCCATTCGACAACACAATTTCATCAAACTTTTGATGCCATTGTTTAGGAGCTTGTTTTAACCCATAAAGAGATTTAACCAATTTACACACCTTGTGTTCATGTCTAGGCATAACAAACCCTTCGGGTTGTTTCATGTAAATCTCTTCATCTAATTCACCATTCAAGAATGCAGTTTTCACATCCATTTGGTGAATGACTAGATTGTGTATGGCGGCAAGTGCCAATAACAATCTAATCGTAGATATCCTCGCAACCGGAGCATATGTATCGAAATAATCAATACCCTCTTTTTGTCTAAAGCCTTGGATTACCAATCTGGCTTTATATTTATCAATAGTACCATCTACTTTCATCTTCCTCTTAAAGATCCATTTACATCCTAGTGGTTTACAACCAAGAGGTAAATCAGCCAATTTCCAAACTTTGTTTTGCAAGATAGAATCCATCTCATCTTGGACTGCTTCTTTCCAAAAAGCAACATCCCTTGAAGCCATTGCTTCACCATATGTCATTGGATCCTTATCAATATTAAAACAATATTGATATTGAAAATTAATTTCATTCCTTGATCCTTCAACTAAGTAAAGTTGAAAATCATCACCAAAAGTTTTGGTTTTCCTTACTCGTGTACCCTTTCTTGGTTCAGTGCTAGTCGATGGAACATCCTCGGTAATAACCGGTTCCTTCGAACTATGAATCATGTCCCTTGGCCTAGGTATAGATGTGAATCTTTCTTCATCAAAGATTGTATCTCGTGACTCTATTACCGAGTTCACCGAAACATACTCATTCGATTCTAATAGATAGAATCTATATGCGTATGAATTTTCAGCATAACCAATAAATATGCAATCTATACCTCTTTCACCTAAAGTTTTTCTTTTAGGTTCCGTGAGCCTAACCACAGCCCTACATCCCCAGACCTTGAGAAAATTCAAGTTTGGTGATTTCTTGTGCAAAAGTTCATATGGGGTTTTCTTGTTGCTTTTACTGGGAATACGGTTTAGCAAGTAACAAGCCGTTAACATGGCTTCTCCCCAAAATCCTTCACTTAACCCAGAATAAGATAACATTGAATTCACCATTTCTTTCAATGTTCTATTCTTCCTTTCAGCCACACCATTTTGTTGTGGTGTATATGGAGCCGTTGTTTGGTGTATTATTCCGATAGATTGGAAATATACCGGATCATAATACTCCCCTCCACGATCAGTACGTAAGATTTTTACCAAATCCTTTTGATGGAGCTCTACCTCTTGTTTATAAATACGAAATTTATCAAGAGCTTCATCTTTTGAATGCAATAAATAAATATAGCAATAACGTGATGCATCATCTATAAAAGTTATGACATATTTCTTATTTACTAAAGATGGTGTAGCATGCAAATCACATAGATCACTATGGATAAGTTCTAATAGTTTGGATTCACGATTTGCATGTTTAAATGGTTTTCTAGTGATCTTAGTTAACATACAAGTTTTACACTTATTATGATCCAATTCAAAAGATGGAATCATGCTCATTTTTGACATATCTTTCATTCTTGTATGATGAACATGTCCTAGTCTAGCATGCCATAATTCCAAGTTACTAATTTTAACACTAGAAATAGAATCAACCATACAAATCGACTTAAAAGTAGAAGGCATATCTAAATTAAGCATAATCATACCATTACACAAATATCCAAATCCTACAAAAGAACCATGTTTTGACAAGATATACTTGTCGGATTCCAAGACCTGTTTGTACCCAAGATAATTTAGAATAACACCGGAAAGCAAGTTTTTCCGTAGACCGGGCACATACAAAACATTACATAAAGAAATTGTTTTTCCAGAAGTAAATACTAAATCGACTAGTCCAATGCCAAGTATTGGTTCTGTTGCGACATTCCCCATTTTTAAGACATGTCCATCGTCAATTGTTGCAAGTTCCTTGAACCATCTTCGGTCCTTGCACACATGACATGTCGCACCAGAATCATACCACCAAGCAATATCATCGTCCTGTACATAGAATGATTCAGAAATTAATGATACATAATTCAAATCCGAATTATTATTAATCGTTAATATTGTACCTGCTTGTTTCGGATCTCCTTTGGATCCACCACTAGTACCAGCCTCGTTTTTGCCTTTTCCATTTCGGCAATCACGCTTGAAATGTCCAGGTTTTCCACATTTCCAACAGCCCCCATCGTTGGACTGTTTTGCCTTCTTTACACTTCCCTTTTTGTAATCGTTACCTTGAAACTTTCGTTTCTTGTTCTTAGAGTTCGAACCCTTTTTGAAACTAGAGTTAGTTTCTTCAACCATATTGACATTTGATCCGCCAATATCCTTGTCTTTTCCTTTTTCCCAAACATTCTCCATTCTCCCACAACCCTCCTCAATACTTATCGTACTGCCCAAATCAACCAGGTTGTATTCTTCCTTCTTGTGTTTCAAACTGTGTTTGAATTCCTTCCAAGAAGGTGGGAGTTTATCTATGATGGAAGCCGTGGCAATGGATTCATCCATTTTCAGCCCATGTTGTTCAAACCTATCGAGTATACCCAAACACTCATTGTATTGTTCCATCACAGAACGCCCATCCACCATTTTATAGTTCATAAAATCGCTTACTAAGAACTTTTTGCTTGAGGAATCTTCAGCCATATATTTGGCTTGAAGCGTTTCCCATAATTCCTTTGCTGATTCAATGTTTTGATAAATATAAAAAAGAGTGTCACACATACCGTTTAAGATTGTTCCTCGACATATGAAATCATCATTCCAGAACTTGTTACGTTTTCTGATTTGATCAATGGTTTCACCCTCCACTTCCTCCGGTGTTGTCAAAACATACACAACCTTCATGGTTGTTAACAAGAATTGCATCTTCTTCTGCCATCTTCGAAAATCCTGCCCTTCGAATTTGGCTAACTTCACAAACTTAGAGGTCATATCTCGTACAGATTCTCCTGCCATCTTGTTCGAAATTTAATCGATCTTTGTTGTATATGTGGGTATATTTGGGGTGATTGATATCCTGATAGCAATTAGAAGTCACGAGTATGAACGCTTTCAGATCGATTAAATTGGAGTGGATACCAATTAACGACTGGATAAAATCTAATTGATTCAAGTTTGTGTGTGTTGTTATATTTGCAATCACAGAAAAGTCTGTGTGTTTTTGTATATCTCAAAATGAGAAAACATAGGACAGTTTTGTATGTCCTAAAAACGGTTATTTCATGGTTAATAAGAAGTTAAATAACTGCAAAGCAGTTATTAGAAGTACAAACCAACGAGCAGCATGTTCTGTACACTAACAGCAGGATAATAACCTTAGCAGCAGGTTACTTATCACTAACAGCATGTTAGTATTGCTAGCAGCAGGTTCACAACATTAGCAGCATGTTAGTATTGCTAGCAGCAGGTTCACAACATTAGCAGCAGTACCTTTATCAGCATAACTAGCCGTACCTTCCATAACCATCCGTACCTTTGAACCAAGTTAGGCTTGTTAATATACAACTAAGTGTCGACCCTTATTTGTATATTAAACACAACTTATAATACACTAAAATACCAACACATAGTTGAAAGACCAAATATATTGTCACGTCTTTTCATTAGTGATAACAACGCTTCATTCTGACAAAATCTACATAAACCCCTAGTCAAGCAACTGTCGCGTTCCACCTTTCCAAGCTCAGTCATTCTCAATATTTCTTCACATTTAATTCCAACGAGCGGGGAAACCCGCGCGATGCTGCGGGATTTCAAAAAAGAAAAAAGAAAAAAAAAAAAAAGTACTTTTGCAGCGAGTTGTTCAGATAGTTGTTTTTTTTGTTGGTTTTGTAGGTTAACAATTATTTTGTATTTTTATTTTTTAAATTATTTTTTTTACAAAAATTTATTTTAAAGTTTTTTGAATTTTTTTTTTCTTGAAAATATTTTTTCAGTTTTTGTTTTTTTTTTTTTTTTTCCTATTTTTTCGAAATTATTTAAAAAAAAATAAAAAATAAAAAAAATAAATAAAAAATTACTGTAGCATGAACAGTAAACACTGTTCGTGTTACTGTTCATTTTTCGAGATGAAACAGTGTTTCAAACAGTGTTTTGTGAGAGTGTTGTGTGGGGCCCAAAATTTTGGGTTTTAGTATATATATATAATATCTTGTATACAACGTAAGCAGGAGTCTAAGATTTTTCATTAGAAGGTTATATATGGCAAATAAGTATTATAGAATGGTTCTGGAATGACTAGTATATATACACCAAGTTTTTTCTAGATTAATATGTTAATCAGAATGAGCAAACTCAACTTTACCACATGTGATTCACTAGTTAACAAAAATAATTCATATTTAATAATCTATCATTCTTCGTTGAATACTTCTCGAATATAAAAACGTTATCCCAAATCAAGATGCAACTGAAAGAGAAGAAACTAGGAGTTTTGTTATCACCAGTTGCATGCATATGTTTCAATTCATGTGTTACTTAGCCAAAAACCTTTAGGTGCAAGTAACACATATGATGGAGTGATCTTGTAAAATTAAGCTATCCTATACATTGGTACATTTACCCTAATCACAATGCAACATCATTTAATATTTTCTACATAGGGTCCACGCCTACAATATTGATATGAATCCTCAATCCTTTACCATTCTTGTATATGTTTACACTAGATATAATGCCCGCGCACGCGCGGGGTTTTTTCTAATCATTTAAATAAATTATTATTTTTAATTTCAGGTTTTAATTATTATAACAGGACCTTCAAAACCATTGTACTTTGATTGAGGTATTGAATTAGGGTTATTTACGAATGTAGTGGGTTTTAATATTAATTAGATTTGGAGGAGATGTTCTTGCGTCAATGATTGTGCGTGAATGAATGATAAGAGATCGAGTTTGAATGATGGAGGAGGAATTTGAGAATGTTGGGACTTCAAATATTTAGTAGGAATGATACTAAATTTTAAGTTTCAGCCCAAATCTTTGAAAAACTTGCTCCACCGTTTTCAAGTTTTAATTTTTTATATTTTGACACATATATTTTTGTAAGTTTTTATTGAATGATTACAAATCAAATTCTTTTTTTTGTAGAATATGGATAAATTTAGAAGTATTTAGGCTTTTCTTATTTAATATTTAAGAAAATATAATAATAATAATAATTTGATTATTACTTAATAAGGTATGATTTGATTTTTTTGAAATGTAAAAGTCTCCACTAAAAGTTTTGTTTTATTATATAAAAAATAAAAGAGCCAATATGAAAATCATAACTCAAGCACCATGCAAGTTATGGTTGATTACGACTTAGTAGTCAAAAGTAATAATGTTTTGACTACATTAAATATGCTTAAAAGCAATAGACGGAAGAGTACCCTTGGTAAAATGTGCATTACCCGTATCACCATATCTTCATCTTCTTGTGGACACTATCTTTGATCCTTGGGTTGATTTTGGCTGTATCTAGGACCCGTGTACATATCTTCTGTATTAGTGGAAACATTACATCCACCGTTACCTTCCCTTGTAATTTCTTCATGAACCACTGAACAACGCATGTTCGTAAGTATCTTAAAATAGTGTAGATTATCGAATAGAAATATTATGACGTGCTACCTTCATTATCTTTTTTGCATGGCTTCTTTATTGTGTTTTTTCTTCTTCATTATCTTTAATAATGTGTTCCTCAGTACGTCATCCTCTGCAGTGTCATCCAAAGTCTGGACTTCATCTGCAATCTTCAAGTTACCAAAACCTTTTAACGCTTCCTGTTTTTCTCTATATTTCAAAAAACCCGTTGTCCATCAATTCAACAACGGAGATCTCCTCTCAACGTTCTCGCCTACAAGTACTCAAATGTAATGGCAAGTACTGAAAGCACAATCATCCAAGAGCTTCATGACTTTTTCGATGACATGAAACGTGGACGGTTGCATCTAAACCAAGTTATTCATGAAATGACGAACGCTAAAGATGGTGGTAGAAAGTTCCAACTGAACGCTTGGAGGGACCAAAATAGGAACCGTAAACCAGATGTTTCTACCCAACATTGATTCAAAATGTGATATAAAACAACTAGAT
This sequence comes from Artemisia tridentata subsp. tridentata, assembly GCA_021014915.2. NCBI lineage: Eukaryota > Viridiplantae > Streptophyta > Magnoliopsida > Asterales > Asteraceae > Artemisia > Artemisia tridentata. The sequence continues at coordinate 313,173,538 of CP139504.1, forward strand.
TGGTGCACGTACGCTCTTGAACGCTTAAAAGAGACTAATTGGAATGGAATACAAAGACTAACCAGCGCCATTTCTAGGGTCCGTTGACATTGTTAGTGATACATATAAAGTTATATCCGTGCACCTGCACGTTGTTTGTTTAATAGCTATCTAAAAGCTTTAACGTTTTATTGTATAGGTGATGCATGTGAGTTCCACAATACTTGTTGGCAAGAACGTTGAGAGGAGATCTCCGTTGATGAATTTATGGACAACGGGTTTTTTGAAATATAAAAAAAAATAGAAAGGCGTTAAAAGGTTTTGGTAATTAACTTGGATTTAAGATCATTTGAGGACAAAACTTTTTTTACATACCAAGGGATTAATCTCCACCCTCCATCTTTATTTGATATAATGGATAAGATTAATCCCAACAATTTAAAAAACCCACTTTCATCTTTTTTTTTCAAATATTAATATCTTTCAAACCGTTAATCTTTAAGCGAAAAAAAATATACCGTTACGACGAGCATTTAATTATCTTTCTATAGATAGACACTTCGATATACTTTCGACAAAATTATTTTTTTCGTGTTTTTCACGTTTTTTTTATGTTTTTTTCGTTACTGAAATTTGCATGAAAAAATAATTTGTGATTTAACACTAATACCACATATGATATTATATATCATATGTGATTTAACACTAATATCACATGTGATATTATATATTATATGTGATTTAACACTAATATCACATGTGATTTTTCATGCAAATTTCAATAATGAAAAAAAAAAGAAAAAAAAAAAAGACGAAAAAACGAGAAAAAAATGTGAAAAAATGAAGAAAAAAAATTGTCGAAAGTATATCAAAGTGCCCGTCTATAGAAATATAATTAAATGGTCGTCGCGATGATGTAATTATTTTCGCTTAACGATTAACAGTTTAAAAGATATTTAAATTATAAAAAATATGTGAAATATTAAAATGCTTTTAATCTCAACAATTGATTTCATTTTAAATGAATGGTAGGTATGAGTCCCTTCGTATGTAAGATAAGTTTGGTATGTAAAATAACTCTCCTCAATAACTTAAGAAGATTGCAGATGAATAGATGATGTCCAGTCTTTGGATGACACTGCAAATGATGACGTGCTTAGAAACACATCATTAAAGATAATGAAAAAGAAAAAACACATTAAAGAAGCCATGTAGAAAGATAATGAAGGTAGCACGTCATAATATTTGGATTCGATAATCTACACTATTTTAAGATTCTTACGAACATGCGTTGTTTCAGTGGTTCATGAAGAAATTACAAGGGAAGGTAATGTTGGATGTAATGTTCCCCACTGATACAGAAGATATGTATGCGGGTCCTAGATACAGCCAAAATCAGCCTAAGGATCAAAGAGAGTGTCCACAGCAAGATGAAGAAGATTTGGTGATATGGGTAATGCACATTTTACCAAGGGTATACTCTTTAGTCTGTTGCTTTTAAGCATATTTAGTGTGGTCAAAACATTATTAGGTGAAGTCTAAAGATACGCAACAAATTTTCTCAAACAGAACAAAATACGTAACCAACTAAATCTATTTTTTGCATCGCTAAAATACTTTCAAATTTTGATCAATGTACGTAATATTGACCGGATGATAACATGTTTGACCCGTTAACACTTAGAAAACTGACATTATTCAACCGGTCGTCTTTTGACTTTTTTCAGTTATAAAAGTTACAGTAATGGTCTTTGTGGTTTACGTTGACTTTCACCTTTAGTCCCTTGATTTTTTTTCCATTTTTTCGTTCGGGTTCACACGTTTTCGTCCGTTTTTAAACGTTTTTGTTCGTTTTTACACGTTTTCGTCTGTTTTTACACGTTTTCGTTCGTTTTAACATGTTTTCGTCCAGTTTTACAAGTTTTTGTCTGTTTTACACGTTTTCCTCCATTTTTATAGGTTTTCGTTCGTTTTTACAAGTTTTCGTCTATTTTTACATGTTTTCGTCCGTTTTTGCACGTTTTCATTTATTTTTACACATTTTCATCCGCTTTTACACGTTTTCATCTATTTTTACACGTTTCGGTTGTTTTTACACGTTTTCGTCTATTTTTACACGTGTAAAGTTTGTTTTTGCACGTTTCTATCCAATTTTACACGTTTTCGTCCGTGTTTACACATTTTCATCCATTTTTACACATTTTCATCCATTTTTTATAAGTGTAAAGTTCATTTTTGCATGTTTCTGTCTGTTTTACATGTTTTCATCCGTTTTTACACGTGTAAAGTTCGTTTTTGCACTTTTCTGTCTATTTTTAAACATTTTCGACCATTTTTACATGTTTTCATCCGTTTTTCAAGTTCTCGGCTGCTTTTACATGTTCTTTCGGCCGTTTTTACATGTTTTCTTTTGTGTATACACTTTTTCGTCCGTTTTTAAACGTTTTCGTCTGTTTTACAAGGTTTTGTCCGTTTTTACACGTTTTCTTCTGTCTTTAGAAGTTTTTGTCTGTATTTACACGTTTTCATCCACTTTTACAAGTTTTTGTCCTTTTTTACATGTTAAAACAGACGAAAAGGTGCAAAAATGGACGAAAACATGCAAAATGGATGAAAACATGTAAAAATAATAGAAAATATGTAAAAACGGATGAAAACGTGTAAACATTGCTGAAAAAACGTGTAAAAACGATCGAGAACATGTAAAAACAATCAAAAAAGTGTAAAAACGGATGAAAACGTGCAAAACGGATGAAAACATGTAAAAACGAATGAAAACGTATAAAAATAGATGAAAACGTATAAAAATAGACGAAAACGTGCAAAAACAGACGAAAACGTGTAAAAACAGACGAAAACGTATAAAAACAGACTTTACACGTGTAAAAACGGACAAAAACTTGTAAAAAGGGACGGCAACGTGTAAGAACATACGAAAACGTGTAAAAACGGATGAAAACGTTTAAACACGGACGAAAAGTGAAAAAAAGTCAAGAGACTAAAGGTGAAAGTCAATGCAAACCACAAGGACCGTTACTGTAACTTTTATAACTAAAAAAAAAAAGTCAAAGGACGACCGATGGAAGTAACCGCAAACCACAGGGACCAATAATATAAGTTTTCTAAGTGTTAACCGGTCAAACAGGTCACCATTCGGTCAATATTACGTACATTGATCAAAATTTGCAAGTATTTTTGCAATACAAGTAATAGATTTAGTAGGTTACATATTTCGTTCTTTTTGAAAAAATTTGTTGCGTATCTTTAGACTTCACCCAACATTATTACTTGTGACTACTAAGTCGTAATCAACCATAACTTGCATGATGCTTGGGTTAATTTTCATATTGGCTATTTTGTGTAAACATATACGCCCTCCGTCCCAAAATTATTGTTCCACGACAAAAAACACACAGTTTAAAAAAATATAATCATTATTGCATTCTCTCTCTTACTTTTTTGTAAAATGACAGTTTTACCCTTATGCAATTAATTAAATCATTGAATAATTTTTGTAATTTTTAGTATCATTAGGTGCAATATGGTAAACTTGCTATATTTTTCACAACTATATTCGGAAAAGAACAATAATTTTGGGACAACCCAAAATGAAAAGATGGACTATTAATTTAGGACGGAGGAAGTATATAAGAATGGTAGAGGATTGAGGATTTATATCAATATTGTAGGCACGGACCCTATGTAGAAAATATTGAATGCTGTTGCATTGGGATTAGGGTAAAGGTACCAATGTATAGGCTAGCTTAACCTTACAAGATCACTCCACTCCATCCGGGGGGCGTCCGACCCCCCGAAATTTTTTTTGCGATGTAGGGGTATATAGTTTTCGTGTAGAAAAATTTCGGTATATTTGATTTCGACCCCCCGAAAATTTCGGTATACCTGAAAAATAGCCTTAGAAAAAAAAAAAAAAAAATTAGATCCCGACCCCCCACTTAAAAATTCCAAGCTTCGCCACTGACTCCATCGTATGTGTTACTTGCATCTAATGGTTTTTGGCCAAGTAACACAAGAATTGAAACATATGCAAGCAACTAGTGATAACAAAACTCCTAGTTTCTTCTTTCAGTTGCATCTTTATTTGGGATAACATTTATATATTCGGGAAGTATTCAACGAAGAATGAAATATTATTAAATATGAATTATTTTTGTTAATTACTGAATCACATGTGGTAAAGTTGAGTTTGATCATTGTGATTAACGTATTAATCTTGAAATAACTTGGTGAATACTCGTCATTCCAGAACCATTCTATAATACTTATTTGCCATATACAACTTTTTTATGAAAAATCTTAGACTTTTGCTTACGTTGTATACAGGATATTGAAACTAAATGCGAAAAAATATTGAGAATGACTGAGCTTGGAACGGTGGAACTCGGCAATTGCTTGACTTGGGGTTTATGTAGATTCTCTCAGAATGAAGCGTTGCTATCACTAATGAAAAGACGTGATAATATATTTAGTCTTTCAACTATGGAAAGTGGAGATGTCGTGACACCATACGTTAGTTTAGATTCAAGTGCACTTTCCGATAAACCAACCGATGTGCAAAACAATCAAGAAACAGGAGCACCGGAGTAGCAAGAACAATTTGCTTCAGATATATGTTGGGAGGAACTTTGTCATTGGTCAATTAGGCCACACGGAGTGGTTTCGGTTTGGGCAAGATTTTGTGAATACTTGAGAGGTAACACCACTGCCAACACTAATTTTATGGCTTAATTTTGTGGGAAACGGGGTATATCACCGCTGCCCATAAAATCAATTGTGCATTAATATTTTGAACGTTGGGAACTTTATCTGAAAAAGACAAAAGGAGCGTGGGAGTATTTGAACGTTGATAGTGACATTCAAACGTTGAAAGTGACATTAAAAAAAAAGTGAATGTTATGATGTAAAAAAAAAGTGAACTTTATCTGGAAAAGACAAAAGGAGCGTGGGAGTATTTGTCGTATTTTTTATGTCGTATTTTTTTCTTCATGTAATGGACTTTTATTTTCGTATTAATAAAATTGTATGTTTTTATTATAAATTGTTTAGTTTAAATATTAAAAAGAAAAAAAAATTGGGAGGTATGAGATTTTATGGCCGCCAGTGATTTTAGTTGGGAGGTATGAGATTTTATGGGTATGAGTTGGCTGAAGATTATTGGTGGAATTTGTGAGGTATGGATACCTCTGAACCATGACTCCTTGTAGCCTTAGTGAAAGTAGAAGTGTTAATTATGGTAGTGTAGACTCGAGTGCAAATTCTATTATACCAATGGATGTGCAAGACAACCAACTATGTAAGAGTCCTCAAATGCATAATCCAATGATGGTTGGGGATGCTTATTGATGTTCCCTTAACACGCATAGAGTTAACTATAAAGTTAATCTATTTGTGTTTATGACTAATACAATGTATTGATTAATTCTAACAGTTAATGAAACGTTAATATAAAAACACACAGTATTTTCAACGTTTAAATTCTTATTAGAAATGAATCAAAGAATCTATTACCCAAGTGTTTTGCAGAACAAACACGTGGGATTGAATAGACAAGGTATGGTGTCTCCTATCTAAACTTAAGCAATGCTTTAAGTGGTAACAATTCGACCCACTGAGCTATCTCAGGGATACGTTACTCTTGGTAGGAGAAAAGGGGTATTTGTGAAAGTCTAAGCTTTAATTGCACAAGAATACCTAACCCACTTTTCTCCTATCCGTTTGCTATTTATAGGCAAACATGTTAAGAGTACTGAAGATTAAAACTAGATAAACAAATAGGAAGCGTGTCTGACAACTACAACAGTAGTTGTCATTTCCAAGAACCAATGGGATTGCGCCAAAAAGTCTTCGAGTGTCAGACCTTACACTTCTTCGAATTTTAGCCACTTGAGGGATGGTTTGTCTGACCCAGATAAGACTTGTTCTTATCTTCTAAAAACCTTCCCTCATTATCCCTCCTTCTATTCAGACATTAGGTTCTTCAGTTATTTGTCTTCAGTCTTCAGTTATTGTTGTAGAGGAGACTTGGGTTTCAGTAAGCTCTTGTCTAACGCTCACTGATCCATTACCTTCTTCTTCGTCTCAAGTAACACTTCAGTGAGTACCGCCTCACTGTGTGGTGAATCTTTCTTCTTAGACTCGTCCTGAGCATCTTGAAGGTAACTCACTGAGTGACTGTTCACTCAGTGACTTAGAATGTTTTCGGTTTAATTTACACTTAGCTTAATTTGTATTCAAATCTTGTTTTAACGACTCTTGGGTACTGAAGGACCCAACAATCTACCCCTATTTGGATATAAATTATGCTTAATTGTTTTTGATCAATTATGAGTGAGCTAATGACTTCTGCTTATACTGAATGTACTAGAAAGTAAATAAGGACACTGAAATAATAAAAACATCATCTTATTAATATTATTACAAATCCTAACAAAACTATACATAGTACGAGGATAGTGGTGGTGTTGGCAGATTCATTCAGTTGAACTTATAACCTAGGGCTTCAAGCTTTGGCTTCTTGGACTCTAGCTCATGCTGGTCAGGATGCTCTTGAATCTTTCTTCTCAGGTCTTGGCAGAACCTCACATTTTCAGGAGTCTTGATTGGTAAGGCCATCATGAGGAAACCCAGCATTGCCTTGATTCCTGATTGGTCAATATCACTCCATTTTTGGAAGGTTGGGTCTCCAAACTCATCAGTGAAGAACAAACCTCTTTCAGGTTGTTCGATGACCAAGTTGTTCCTGAATGGAACTCCTTCTGGGAGGGCTCTGTTGCAATCCAGACCAGGGACCTTTATCTCAGGCTCAGCTTCAATCTTCTTTCTCTTTCTTGAGGAAGACTGAGAGGGAGCAGGTTGTTCTTCTGAAGCAGGAAGAAGAGATGGAATACCAAGTTCCTGAGGTGTTGCTGTCAATTTTTCATACCTTAGACTCAGGGACTTCAACTGACCAGGGACCACAACATTTGACTTTTTTGCTATCATTGGACCCAATTCATCCAATTCAGTGGTCCTGAAGTCTGCGAATCTGAAGGGGTTATGAATCTCAAAGATTCTTTTGTCAGCACTCCTGTAGACAGTTACAATGGCAGGCTTGGTGTTTCGGTGAATCTTGACATCAATGATGGGTTCTGGCTTCAACCTGCTTGTCATGACCCACTGATATCTCTCAATCCTGTTCTGCCTAATCTCTTCAGCCCTCTTTAACCTTTCTTCCCTTTTCTCTCTGAGAGGAATCATCTCAGCAGTCTGAGCTTTCACAAAGGTCTCCCCACCTTTTCTTCCTGAAACAGCTTTTGGAGGCAACCCAATCTTTTTGGCCTCTTCGTTTACCACCTGAATAAGAGCAGCCTTGCTCGCCCTTTCTTCTTCAGCTGCCTTCTTCATTGCCTCCTCTTTCTCCATATGAGCCTGAATTTCCTCATTTGTAAGAAGTTGTATTTTTCCATTTACCTCATCAGGGTCTTGCCTTCTTTCAGAGGAAGCAGGCACCAAGATTGTAGACTCAAGCTCAGTGGTTGTGAGAATGCCCTTGCCTTTGTCTTGGCTGGATGAAGATGGGTTTGTCTCAGGAATCTCCCCCTCAGTGTGAGAAGGAGGTTGTTCAGGTTGTTCTTTAGTGACATTCTCCCCCTCAACTGTTGCTTGACCCATGGTGAGAGCAAGAGTTGGTGCGCTCACTGAAGTTGAGGGAGCATCCTGACCTTTGAAAGCCTGATAAATCTCAGTCATCATTGACTTGATGTCTGAGGTGTCCTTCTGAAGAGTTGAGACCTTAGCCTCAAGAGAAGCCTAAGAAGCCTCTATTGCTGTCATCCTTGGACCAAGATTCCAAGCCAAGGAAGAAGAAGATGTAGCCCAAGATGCCAAGTGTGACTCCATAAGACCCAGGGAAGACTTGATGGAGTCCACTATAGAGTTGAGTCCCTGAAGAGTGGAGGATTTCAGCATGTTTATTAGCTCAGTCAACTGAGTAGACTGTTGATGGTAGTCCTCAGAAGCCTGAAGAATTTTCTTGTTAAGCTCAGGGTCATCTTTCACTGACTCTTGAATAGTTGCAATGCTCTTGTGTATGTTAGTGAGAGCTTCGTTGAACAGTTTAAGATTCTCATCAAGATTTGTCAGGGAGAAGGAGATAGATGACTTGTGCTCATTAACATCATCATGATAGGATTCCACTGATTCCTTCAGGTTGACATAATGAACAGCAGCTTCACAGTGTTGGTAAAAAATTTCTTCAGTTAGCCCAGTAAAGAGAGCATTGTTGGCCTTTTGTAAGAACTTGACCAATTGCCTTTCAGTAAGAGGAAGAATGTTGTCATACTTCCTGAGTTCGGGAGGGCAGGATGATTCAGAATCTGAAGAATGATCAGCCTGAGATTCAGATTCTTCACCATGTGGAGAAGACTGATGCGATTGTTAAGTAGGTTGTGCATCAGTGTCCATATCATCACCTGCCTCAAAAACTTCCTCCCCACTCTCTTCCTTGAGCTCATCTTCAGAATCAAGAAGAGCCTTAATATCCACCATTGACTAAATCTCCAAAAGGTTATCCGGCTACTCTTCAAAAGAAGACTTGCCTTCGTTTTAGCCAGGTCCTGACCCCGCCATAAAAACTGAGTGGGTTTGCTCAGCCTGGCTAGCCATAATAACTGAGGGGGTTTTCTCAGCCTGGCTTTTGGGGTCAGTTCCCAAGAGAAGGGATTAGCCTGAGGGGGTTATGGGTTCCGTATCAGCGGGTGGTTTTAATCCCTCTGAGTCTTTGTCCCCCTTAGCGCCTTCAAGTCCTGATGGGTGTTTTTCAGAACTATCATGAGGCACAGTTTGTGAATGTTGATGGACCCCCTTCCCATCAGGGTTGTACTGCCCTTTTGGGGATTCAGGGTCCTTGACTCCCTGAGACCCTGAGTGTGATTGCTCAGGGACGTTAGTAGGATGTGATTGGTTGTGGGTCCCCTTCCCAGTTGAGTAGTGCTGCCCAACCGAGGATTCAGGACCCTTTTCTCCCTCAGGCCCTGATTGTGATTTGTCAGTGCCTTCATCGGGATGTGATTGGGTGGAGGTTCCTGACTCCAATGACTTGTTTTTGTCAGTGGAATCATGAGGAAAGGGTTTGCCCGAGGATACTGAGGATGATTTATCAGTGTCCTCCATTGGCGTTTGTTTTTGGGTCAAGAGGGTCTCAGTGACGGGTGTCTCAGAGGTCTCAGCCATATTTAACCCTTGTTTAGGGTTGTTTGAGGCATCAGTCTTAGTGGCGAGTGGTTTGGGTCTAACCACCTTACTTGACTGACCCTTCTTTGTCTTCTTCACCTTTTTTGTAGGTGAAGGTACTAGAGAAACAGTGTTCTCCCCCTGATTAACCACCAGCATGTAGTTGGTCAGGGCAATGGGTTGTACCTCAGTAATGCCACTCGTATAATTGGTCTTATGTAGGACGTCAGGTTTTGTACCTTTAACGTCAGACCTAACATAGTCAGGGCCTAATAGGTCTTGAAGCGCGCAGGAAATAAACCTAGGATAAGACATAAGTCTTTGCCTAGATTTCCCTGAGAGCTTGGCAACGAGGTCACGGAAAATTATTCCTCCGATATCTATTTTTCTACCCTCCAGGAGACTGAACAACATCAATTGTTGTGATGAGTTCAACTGCTCCGTGGAGGATTTATTCCCTCCAAGGACCTGAATGATGAAGGTCATCAGGATCCTCCAGATAGGGTGGAACCAGGTTTTAACTATTGGAGCCTTCTCCAATAAGGCTCCTGTGGCCATTTCAGGACGCTTAGGGTCATGAGGTCCTAGAGAAAGCAATTCTGCTTTAACCTCTTGGTCAGTAGGGTTGGGCTCAAAGGCCTCAGCGAAATCAAGACCAGTGGCCTTGATGAAGGTTTTGTAATCCAGGGAGAAGGTCCTTCTCCCATTCATCACTGTGAATGTGATGATGGATTCTTTGGTGTCCTCCGGGCTGGTTGCCACTGCAGTACACCAGAATTCCCTCAAATAGTCATGGTAGATGACTGAGTGGGTCTTGGTGAATGCCGTAGCAAGAAAGCAGTTTTGAAGATACTTCAGTACATTCTTGTACGCATAGAACTTTTGAGGATAGGCAAAGTTTCCTACCACATTGTTCTTGGTGAGATCTACGCCCTCCAATTTGAATTCCACATTAGGGGCGTATTTGATAGCTTTAGAAGAAGCCATTTGTGTTGGTAAGTCTGGGTTAACAAATGATCTGGGTTTCTAAAGGCTAAGAACACACACACAATGCCTTTTTTGAGAGAGAAAAGAAGGGCAAGAGTTTGCTTAAGTTTTTCTAAAAGCGTGTGTGTGTCTTTTTGTTTGGGGGTATTTATAGGGAAGTGAAGTGGAGGGTAATTTGGGTATTAAGCGGATTTTATTTATTCAAAAAGAATTTTTGAAAACCATTTTGAATAAAATGTTTTGGGATCCGCATTTAATGCCACCACTCCACTTTCTCTGGTTTGGCGCAACAGTCGAGGTGAACAGTTGAGCAGTTCTGCAAAAGTGTAATTTGCAGAGTTAAGTCATCACATACCTGTAATGTGATTGGAGAGGCATTTAATGCCAAGTGGGAATGTGGGGGCCCAGAAGTGGAAGCCAGAAAGGCAAAAGAACAAATATTCTTATATTAAATAAAAATTCAGTTACCAACCTCGGACATTTACTAACTAGATACTTAGAGCATTTAAGTTAGTATTGAATGTCTCTTGAGGGCCCTGAATGACTTTACATTCAGTGAACCTATTTGTCAGGACTTGGGTTTTGTCACTAATGGTTCTAGTGTTCAGGAATTTGGGTTTAATTCCTGAGGTTCAAGGGTTCAGGAACTTGGGTTTAGTTCCTGAGGTTCAAGGGTTCAGGAACTTGGGTTTAGTTCCTGAAGTCCAACATTTCAGGAACTTGGGTTTAGTTCCTGAGGTTTCAGTGATTCTTTTCACTGAAGTACACATTGAGTCAGGGACCTGGGTTTTCGGAATTTACACTTATTTGGATGGAATCAATCAGTGGACTGATTCTCAATATCCAACATTCCAAGTTCAGCTTTCAGTCTAGTGAAGGTTGGTTCATCCAATGGCTTGGTGAATATATCAGCTAGTTGATATTTAGTAGGAATGAAGTGTAATTCTATGTCAGTATTCATGATATGGTCCCTGATGAAATGATATCTTTTATCAATGTGTTTTGTTCTCTGATGAAGAACAGGGTTGTTTGAGATGGCAATTGCACTTATGTTATCACAAAAGATGGGAACCATCTTGTACTGAATTCCATAGTCACTGAGTTGACTTTTCATCCAGAGTACATTTGCACAACAACTTGTTGCTGCAACATATTCAGCTTCAGCTGAGGACATGGCAACTGATTGTTGCTTCTTAGCACTCCAACAGACTAGTTTTCCACCAAGAATTTGGCAGGAGCCTGAGGTGCTTTTCCTGTCCATGTTGCATCTAGCATAGTTATAAGAGTCTGAGTATCCTTTAAGATCAAGGCCTAAACATTTTGGATAGTATAATCCAAGATTTGGAGTACCTTTCAGGTACCTGAATATCCTTTTCACAGCAGTGATATGAGATTCTATTAGGTCAGATTGATATCTGGCACACAAACAGACTGAGAATTGGATATCAGGCCTTGATGCAAGTAGATACATCAGTGATCCTATCATTCCTCTAAAAAAAGTTTGATTTACTGGTTTTCTAGTGAGATCAGGACCAAGGTTGTTTGGGGGTACCATGGGAGTCTTGACTGAGGCACAGTCACTGAGCTCATACTTCTTCAGTAGGCTTCTGACATACTTCTCTTGACTGATAGAGGTTCCTCTATCAGTCTACTTGATTTGCGGACCAAGGAAGTAAGTAAGTTCTCCCATCATGCTCATTTCAAATTTCTTTGCCATTAGTTTTTCAAATTGTTTGCAAAGTTTAAAACTTGTTGAGCCAAAGATGATGTCATCAACATACACTTGTACTAGTATGACATCATTATTTGTCTTGTAGATAAACAATGTGTTGTCTATTTTGCCCCTGACAAATTTGTTTTGGATCAGGAAGGCTGAAAGAGTTTCATACCATGCCCTGGGAGCTTGTTTCAGTCCATAAAGGGCTTTGTTAAGCTTGTAGACATAGTCAGGAAACTCATGGCTTTCAAATCCAGGAGGTTGCTGAACATAAACTTCTTCTTTCAGTGCACCATTTAAGAATGCACTTTTAACATCCATTTGGTACACCTTGAAGTTCATGTATGTAGCAAAAGCAAGGAAGATCCTGATGGCTTCCATCCTTGCTACTTGTTCAAATGTTTCTTCATAGTCAATACCTTCTTGTTGATTATAGCCTTTGGCTACAAGTCTGGCTTTGTTTTTGATGACTATGCCATTTTCATCAGATTTGTTTTTGAATACCCATTTCATGCCTGATAATCGTGCAAAACGTATCACAAGTCAACCTCTCACGAAGAAAAGTCAACGTGCGACGATTTAACGCAACAATCGATTTAATAACCGGATAAGTGAATACCCGAGTCGAGGTCCCAACGAGGCGTGAAATTGAGAATATCGTTTGAGGTTTGGAATTAAAATGCTTGAAATACGATTTTGTTTTTGGTTATAAGTCTAGGAGAATAAAAATTAAAATAAAGAAAACGCAAATAAAAACGAAAATCTAAAAACGAGCCTAAACGTCAAAATTTCTAAAAAAAATTAACCTACGGATACCAAAATAATTTTCCTATGTCCTAAATGACAAAATAAAATTTTGAGAAAAAGAATTATATTTTTTTTGACTTTTAAATAATTTTTTATGAATTAAAAACTATTTAAACTAATTTAAATTACTAAAAATACTAAAACTATTTTTAAAAATCTGAAATTTTTTCTAAAGTACTTTGATACTACCAGAATCTTGAGAAAAATGTAAAAAGTTCAAAAAGCTACTTAATAAGCTGTCTTATAAGCCAAAACAGTCAAATAAGCTAACTAAGAAGAACAAGGTTATATATTAAATTTTGTAATAAGGACACAAGCAGAACTTTAGAGCATATGGTTGGGTCGTTTGTGTGTGAGTGAAGAGGCCTGGGTTCGAGTCCCAGGTCTGTCCCTTTTTTACTTATTATTATTATTATTATTATTATTATTATTATTATTATTATTATTATTATTATTATTATTATTATTTTCTTTTTGGTTTTTCTGAAAACTTGATTAAGCACTTACTAAAAAGAACTTTTTATAAAAGATTTTAATTACAGAAACTTGAGATAAGCTAAGAAAAAGCTGAGATTAAGCAACCGAATAGGCAGACAATAGAAAGGAAATAAAAGGCAAAATAATCTAAGCTATATGGAGAATAAGCTAAAGCTAGGGAGTGAAAAGCTCAAACTGACTTAATTCTAACTAGGACTGACTAAATAAAAAAAACAAGCAACTCTTAACAATCAGCTAGCAGATAAGCTCAAATAATCAACAAGCAAAGAAAATAAAAAAAAACTGATATAGGGTAAAAAAAAAAAACTACTAAAGTGCTGATCTATAGCTCAAAAAACTATTAAGAAAATTTTCTAAAATCAAACAAAAATCAGTAATAGCTACTCAAGCAACCAAAGATTATCAGTGCAAAAAAAAACTAGCTTATAAGAGCTTATATTAAAGCTTTTAAAAAATAGGCAAAACAGACTAAATGGTGCACTTGGGCTGCAATATGCAGTCTGTAACAGCAGACTTGTTTCTTTTGGACCTCAAATGCTACCAAACCACATGAAACTTGACCAAATCTTAAAATACCTATAGTGAACTAAAAAGAATGCCAAAAGGGAAGATCAAATAAGCTCAGCTTAATATGGGCAGTTACAACTTCTACTTTTGCACTTTTTAAACTCAAAACCCCAAAAGCTCTTAAAACAACTTGAAACCTAACAAATACAGCTTATCTATCCTAAGTTAAGCTCAACCAAAACTTATCTTAAAGCAAATGAACAGGAAACACTTAATTTGACCCAGGTTGACCCATGACCCAAACATTCTTTAATACTAACTGTTTTGAGATTTTAACTACAACTAACCTATTTAAACTATGATTCTGAACCATCATTGATTTACCAGGTACATTTAACTATAATAAGCAATACTCAAATTGAAATAAGCACTTGCATAAGCCATGAACAGTAAAAGCTTAAAAAGGGTTTTTTTTTTTTTTTTTTCCTTAAATATTGAAACTGAAACTGAACTTATATTAAAGCAAAAGTAAATTACACTGATGGAAATAAATAAGCTAAGAAATTACAAAATACCTTAAAAAAAATGCTAAAATAAAACCTAGTTAAAAACTGCGGCTACCTATTCTCTTTATACTAAAATTTCTAGGGTTTTCTCTTCTGCAGTGTGCTTCTTCTGTGAGGGTGTTCCCATTTGTTCCTTTGTGCTTCTTTTACAACCCTTGGATCTTTGCTTGCTCCCCACAACTTGGATTGTTTGCCATTGATCAAAATGGTTGCCTCGGATTGATGAGGTGGAGGGGGGGACCAAAGGAGAGGATCATGTGACTATGTTTTGGACTGTGGTGAGGTTGAGAGTGACTGGTGAGGGGTTAGCAGAGATGGCCGAGAAAATCTTGAGGTTAGGGAAGGTTAATAGTGTTTTTGGTGTGGCTTTGGGGGTTTGACTATCTTTTGATCCGGGTATTATATTCAAGTGGGTTTGGGCTTGGATAGTGGTATTGTGGGCTGTGGGTTATAATTGGTTTGGGGTTTTATTTTTCTTTTGGATCCGGATATGGTTGTAGTTTAGAGTTAGGTTTTAAGCAAAAGGACCAAAAGTGTAAATCAAGAAAATTCAAGGACCAAATCTGCTAATTCTTCAAAGTTAAACCAAGGGCCAATTTTGCCAAGTGAAAATAATCCAAGGGCCGTTTTGAGATTTTTGAGCTCCAATTAAATCCACATGAAAAATATCTTTTCCGGCTTCGGTTTTCGGCTCCTTTCCATTCCAAGCTCGGTTTTGTCCGTGTTTGCCCCGTTTTCAATCCTTTTGTACCTGAAACACATAAAACACAATCCAAGGATATTTGTAACAATATTTGGTCCATTTGGGTGTTTTTGGTCATTTTTGTGGGGTTTTTCGGGTGTAAAATGATGAGTAAATGGCCACTCATCAATCCCTCCACTAAGCAATTGCCAGTCCCTAGCAATCCGATCATATAAAGTAATGAAAGGATAAAAAATATCAAGGTTACCAAACATACCACCCCGTTTTGACTTATTTATTAAATGGAAGTAAATTAAACGAGATAAAACGTAAATAACGTGCTTGATTTACAAAAATGGCATCATGGAACGGGAATCACACAAAATGGGTGACTCCGGGGAATTGTAATCGTCATCCTCTTTTTATACTCCCCAACTAAGTCTAAAACCCTTGTGCAAACGTTTTTGTAAAATGCTAACACTACTTATATTAGTAATCTGTTTAAGCCGAGACTTAACTTTTCACTCTCACAATTATTCATAAGTTAGGTGTGTGTGCTTGTTTTCAAAGTTTTGATCGTAAAAATCGACATTTATTAGGGTTAAAAACCGACAATGATTTAGAAATTAGAGATTCAAAGGTGAGATCACTCCATGTAGCGACTTTCTTCTCAGCTTGTCCTTAGTAAACTTAGGAGGCTAGGTTTTTACACCCTCGAGAATAGTATCGGAGCTCACGGGATCTTTGAAGTCAACAATTTCTAAATCACCGTCCAACTTTTAGACAATTTTGACGAACACTAGTTCAACTTTCGATTTAAATTTAAGAAGAAGCAAGTTTCTCACACTTATTCATAAACAAACATAAACATTTTTTTTTTCATTTTTCATCACTTTTTCACTTTTTTTTCTTCTTCTTTTTTTTTTTTTTTTTTTTTTTTTTACTTAACTCATTCTTGTACCATAAACTACGGAGCTTCACGGGGAAATTCCAAGACCTTACACCTTTCGGAATAAAGGATCCAAGAGCCGTTACAACGGAGAGTTCCAAGACCTTAACGCCTTTCAGAATTAAGGGTCCAAGGGCCGGTGCAAGAGGGTAGCCAAGACCTAAACGCCTTTTGGTAATAAGAATCCAATGACCGATCTCGAACCGAAGGTTAGGACTTATTTATTCATACTCAAAACTTTGATTTTTGCAACTTTCAAGCAACGTCTCACTTTCATTTTTGCATTCTTATTATGTTTTTGAGAAAGTATGCTTGTTCCGAAATTTAAATAAAACTTTGAACTAGTATTCTAAATCAAGATTGTATAAAAATTTATTTGTTTAACAAAAACGGTTTTTGCGTTCAAAAGTTTGAAAATAGCACTTATTTTAGTCAGATTAGGAGCTCCTGGGAGGGAAAAGCCATAGATTACTTATATAAGCTCTAAAGAGAACCAACTACTCCACGCTTAGCATTTTCATTTGCACAATTCGCAAAAACTTAGCCTAAAAGTTAAGGGTAGCAGCTAGATCAACACTCTAGCAGAGTCGGGATTCCCCTTGCTCTAGCCTAATCAAGTCTAAACTTCCACTAATACCGAAGTATTAATGTTATAGCAAATTATTATTTATTGTGCAAAGCACTTCTTTTTGACGAAAAATACGATAAAAGTTTTAAAATTTTTGGTCAAAACGGGGGTGCTAGGGGACTAGTAGGTACAATATGTGAAATTTTTTAAAATTTGGTCAAATTAGTCAAATGAGAATTCCCCCCCACACTTAGAATTGAATATTACCCTCAATATTCAAAGTACCGGCCTAAGCCGACACTATAGAACGTAAAAAGGTAATGTTACATCTAAGTGTGGAAACGAAATCTTGTTTTCACAAAAAGGATTTATACGATATCCCTGGATAAACATAAACATAAAGATCAGATATTGGGCGGCTGGATTGAAAACAGGCGCATCAATCATCATAATCTACGGGAATCCTGAAAACAAAGGCAAACACAACAACAAAGCACAAGTAGAGGAACTCCCCCAAACTTAGTGTTAGAAATAAGAAAGAAGATAGAATGATAAGCATGGGTTGCCACCCACGAAGTGCTTGTTTTTGGTAACCGAGTCACGAGCCTGACTCGTCCCCGAATTTAATTGTCCATGGGGAAATTTTGGAGATCCGGGACAACCATGGATGGTATGTCCCCTCCAAAATAATGCTTCAACCTATGACCGTTCACTTTGAAGTTGGGACCGTCGTTTTGAGATAACTCGACGGTTCCATATGGAAAAACATGGGTGATGGTGAACGGCCCAGACCAACGGGTTTTTAATTTGCCCGATAAAATCTTTAATCGAGAATTGAAGAGGAGGACTCGATCACCAACGTTAAAAACGCGGTTCTTAATCTTAGAGTCATGAATCCTCTTTGTTTTCTCTTTGTAGATTAAAGAATTCTCGTAGGCTTGATCCCGAAGCTCATTTAATTCATTCAATTGAAGCTTTCGGTGATCGCCCGCGGTCTTTAGGTCAAAATTTGCATGTTTTAAGGCCCAATAGGCTTTGTGCTCAAGCTCAATCGGCAGATGACACGCCTTTCCGAACACAAGCTTATAAGGAGTACACCCGATGGGTGTTTTGTAAGCCGTACGGAAGGCCCATAGTGCATCATCTAGTTTGTCCGACCAAGAGGCACGGTTTTCTCCTACGGTCCTTTCAAGAATTCTTTTTAAACCTTGGTTTGAGACTTCCACTTGCCCACTAGTTTGAGGATGATACGCGGTAGCAAGACGGTGAGTGACACCGTACTTAAGCATGACCTTTGCGAATTGGTCATTGCAAAAGTGCGTACCGCGATCACTAATGATAGCACGGGGAGCTCCAAACCGAGCAAATAAAGATTTCAAAAATTTCACAACTACTCGGGCGTCGTTGGTGGGGAGCGCTTTCGCTTCAACCCATTTAGACAAATAATCGACCGCCACGAGTATATACTTGTTCCCTTGTGAAGATGGGAACGGGCCCATAAAGTCGATGCCCCACACGTCAAAGATCTCACAAACTTGAATTGCATTTTGAGGCATTTCGTCCTTTTGTGAGATTTTTCCTTGACGTTGGCAAGAGTCACAAGACCTCATCAAGTCGTGGGCATCACGATAAATCGTCGGCCAATAGAAACCCGAATCAAAGACTTTTTTGGCGGTGTAGTTCGGGCCATGATGTCCCCCGGTGGGTCTATTGTGGCAAGCCTTAAGAATATCCATGGCTTCTTGGCCGTGAACATACCGTCTAATCACTTGATCGGCACAAACTTTAAACAATTAGGGGTCGTCCCAAAAATAATGTTTCACATCTTTAAATTTTTTTTTCCTGTTGGGACGACATCCCTTTCACAACAAAATTCCCCGCATGGTAATTTGCAAAGTTGGCAAACCATGGGGTACTCGGATCATCTTTCAATGAAATCATCCCAAGTGTCTCGAGAGGAAATGTTTCGGTAATTTCCTTTTTCTCTAGAACACTTTGATGGGGATTTTCAAGTCTAGACAAATGATCGGCGGCGAGATTCTCCGCTCCTTTTTTATCACGAATAGTGACATCAAATTCTTGTAGGAGGAGAATCCACCGAAGCAATCTCGGCTTAGCATCTTGCTTAGCAAGAAGATACTTAAGAGCCGAGTGATCCGTATACACTATGGTCTTAGATAAGACGAGATATGGTCTAAATTTCTCAAAAGCATAGACAATGGCCAATAACTCTTTCTCGGTAGTAGTATAATGAGATTGAGCCTCGGTCATTGTCTTGCTAGCATAGTGTATCGGCTGAAAGTGCTTAGATTTCCGTTGCCCCAGGACTGCCCCAATAGCATAATCACTAGCATCGCACATAAGCTCAAATGGCAAGTCCCAATCGGGGGAAACTAAAATTGGTGCTTCAGTCAATTTCTTTATAAGAATCCCGAATGCTTCGATGCATTCGGGAGAGAAGAAGAATGGAGCATCTTTTTCAAGAAGACGGGTCAGAGGCCGGGCGATTTTAGAGAAGTCTTGAATAAATCGTTTGTAGAAACCGGCATGACCAAGGAAACTTTGGATTCCTTTAACGGTTGTGGGATGAGGTAGCTTAGTGATAACATCGACTTTAGCTTGATCGACCTCAATCCCGGCATTAGAAATTTTATGGCCGAGGACAATGCCCTCTTTAACCATAAAGTGGCACTTCTCCCAATTTAGAACAAGATTGGTGTCTTCGCACCGTTTAAGCATTTTGTCTAAATTGGAGAGGCAAGAAGAGAAAGAATTTCCGTACACCGAAAAATCATCCATAAAGACATCCATTGTTTTCTCGATCATGTCATGGAATATGGCCATCATGCACCTTTGAAACGTTCCCGGAGCATTGCATAAGCCGAAAGGCATACGTCGATAAGCAAATGTTCCGTAGGGGCACGTAAAGGTGGTCTTTTCCTGATCTTGGGGATCAATTGGTATTTGAAAATACCTGGAAAAGCCATCAAGAAAACAATAGAACTCATTTCCCGCTAAACGCTCAAGCATTTGATCCATAAAAGGAAGCGGAAAATGGTCTTTATGGATCAAATGCTTGAGCGTTTAGCGAAAACTCAGCCGGGAAATGGAACTTTCCCACTTTCACAAAAACATCTTCGGCTACACCTTTAGGACTAGTAAGAGTCCTATCGGCTAGCTCAAGAGTCATACATGTGGGAGTAAGTGGGGGTAGAGAAAGCTTGTTCCAAACGGACAGCGGCATAAGGTTAATGCTTGCACCAAGATCGGCCAAGGCGTAGCATTGAACCATGCCCGGAAAATCACAAGGAATGAGGAATTTTCTGGGATCTCCAAGCTTTTCCGGAAGCTTTTTAAGGAGAGCCGCCGAGCAATTCTCATTTACCGGAGTTTTTGCTAGTTCAAATAATTTCTCCTTGTTACTGAGCAAATTTTTGATTGTCGAAGCAAACTTTGGCATGAGAAGAAGAGCATCCGCGAAGCTAATATCGAAGTGTAAATCTTGAAAGATTTGTAAAAACTTCTCAATTTGGATACTAGTTTTTTCGCAGAGCTTTTGGTCATTAAGTCTAAATGGGTATGGGATAGAACACTACAAGAAAAGTGGCTTTTTAGGACCCTTTGTCTGGGACGGTATGATAATGGAGTCCTAAAAAACTGTTTAATAGGACATATGAGCGTTTAGGGTCCTTTTTAAATATTTGCTACTTAGGCGGTGTCCTAAAAAGTTATATAATAGGATGGTTGATTATTTGGGGTCATATTATCATATAACTTAATAGGACACTTAAAATATGGATCCTAATAAATTACTTTATAAGACATTTAGTTGTTGGTGTCCCATTATGTGATAGTGTAATACGACACTTGATCACTAGATGTCCTATTATGACATAACCTAATAAGACCCTTGACACTTGGGTCTTATAACTTTAACCTTTATAGGACGTTTATTCATTATGGTTTTATTATAATACACCACAATAGGACACTTGAGTTTTGAGTCATAAGACATCAGTTAGTTAAAACGCTTATTCACAAAAGTTTTATTATAACAAAATTTAATAGGACCTTTGACACGTGGGTATTATAACGTAAACCTTTATAGGACGCTTATCCATAATGGCTTTATTATCATACACCATAATAGGACATTTTATTTTTGAGTCATAAAATATGAGTATTTAAGAACGTTTATTCGCAAAAGTTTTATTATAACAAAACTTAATAGGACCGTTAAAGGACGCATATTCATTATGGTTTTATTACAATACACCATAATAGGACACTTGATACATAAGTCATAAAACATTAATTATTTAGAACGCTTATTCGCAAACGTATTATTAAAATATAACTTAATATGACACTTGACACTTGGGTCCCATAGATTGATACACCATTATAGGACACTTGATATCTGAGTCATAAAACATCAGTTTTATGGAACGCTTATTCGCAAACGTTTTTTATTATAACAAAAGTTAATAGGACCCTTGACAATAGGGTCTTATAACGTTAACCTTTATAAAACGCTTATTCAGAATGATTTTTTTATGATACACCATAATATGACACTTCTTTTTAGAGTCGTAAAACATCCGCTTTTTGTAATGCTTATTCAAATTAAGTTTTATTAAAATATAACTTGATATGACACTTGACACTTGGGTCTCATAAATTCATCCACCATAATAGGACACTTAAAATTTGAGTCATAAAGCATCAGTTTTATAGAACGCTTACTTGCAAAAGTTTTATTTTAACAAAACTTAATAGGACCCTTGAGCCCTGAGTCTTTTAACATTAACCTTTATAGTACGCTTATTTGTTATGGTTTTATTATCATACGCCATAATAGAACACTTCTGATTTGAGTCATAAAACATCAGTTTTTTAGAACGCTTATTTACAAAAGTTTTATTTAAACATTAGTTAATATGACACTTGATACTTGTGTATCAAAACTTGATACACCATAATAGGGCACTTCATATTTTAGTCATAAAAGATCAGTTTTACAGAACGCTTATTCACAAAAGTTTTATGATAACAAAACTTAATAGGACACTAGCTATTTAAGTAATCAAACATCAGGTTTTTACAACGGTTATTCGCAACAGTTTTATTATAACAAAAGTTAGTAGGACCCTTGTCACTTGGGTCTCATAGGTTGATACACCATAATAGGACACTTGAAATTTTAGTCATAAAACATCAATTTTATAGAACACTTAATTGGAAAAGTTATATTTTAATAAAACTTAATATACACTACTACAAAAAATCTCATAAAGACCGGTTAGAATGGCTCATTGAGAGTGGTTTAGGAACCACTCTAGGCGGGGGGTATTTCTATAAGCAAAACATATAGAAACCGGTTCCACAACTGGTTTCTAATATGAGCATCGAAACCTCTTTGGTAGTAAGAACCGGTGTCTACAACCGGTGTCTACATGCCTCTATTATAGAGTAAGAAAATCAGTTTTTATATAAGAACCGGTCTTGGTGAGAATTTCGTTTTAAAAAAAATGATTTTTTAATAAAATTTTCATAATTCAATAATATACAACTAAAGTAATGTGCTTAAATCTTGATATATGACAATATAACCAACTACAACATATCAAATCGTCTCTTTAACTAATTAAGCTAGAAAGGAATGTAGTAGCAGCAAGCTCGCCCTTCAAGGCTCCAACATAAGCTTCCTGTGTCTAACCCCAACAGCTGCACAATAAACCATTACGTTAGATGTTCCGAATTCGATCTGGTTACTTACAGTAAGGTTGATTAAGTTTTAGCTAAAAAGAATATGAAAAGGACTGCTTAAACGACTTGAACTTTTCTTGACAAATTCTAAACAACAGCCATATTTTGTTTATAATTAATAAAATGTGAAAAATTAGACTTAAAGTGTTCGAGGTCAATCCAACCCGACCCGTCAAAGACATAACCATTTTGACATGTTACCGAACCAGTCCGACCTACCCATTTTCCATCGTTAGTTTACACTTTTACATGATCATACCTTTAGAGTATAATCTGTAACGACATTAGCTTCTTGACCTTCTGTTGCAGCAGCTTGAATAACAACAAAACAATAATAAAGATTTCAAATTTCGGTCATAAACTATTCAAAGTGCTTAATGTGGATGATTTCTTACCTTCATGAAGATATCAAGATTAGGATCGGGCTTAATATTTGCATCTCTTTCCCTTCTAGATAACTCTGCTAACATGTCTGCAAAGTTTTTTTTATATAAATTCAGTTACACATCACTCTATAGAACTTTAATTAAAAAGAATAGTGAAACAGAAATAAATCATAAACTAACCATAACGTAATCCAACGCCTTGACACCTTGCAGAAAAAGCCAATGTTTATCTGACAGTCATTTCTCCAATATGGACATCATTTTGACTGATGTAAGTTCTTTCGGGCATAAACTCATGTAACTCATGACCATTATAGGCTCATGACCATTATAGGTTACCTTACCCGAGCACTACATTCACACACAAAAAATAGATAAATAAATAATGTAAAAACCTACATGGCAAAGAGATGAATACATGACAAATAGATTAATTGAATAATAAGAGATCCTTTGTTCTACCTTGAGCTCCTTGGCGAGCGTCCCAGGCATGGCCAATAAAAGTTACGTCTTCCCGGAACTTGGAGGACCCAAGAGTAGCGTCATTCTAAAATGTTACAATACGAAGAATCAGTATCAGTAATGACGCTACACTACTACAAAGTCATAATGCTAAGTTCAACAGAATTCTAGAAATGTATCGTTACGCACCTCTGTGTCTTTGGCAGCTGCAGCCTTTGCATGAGGCAGTTTATATGCAATAGGTTTCTGAAAGTTAGGAGGATTAATGGGTTCCACAACGACCCGAGAAGACTTTCACCCTTGTCCTGAATATCAACAATAATACATAATTTTTACAGCTAAATGCCAAATATCTTGTCAAAAACAAATTATATAAATATGATCTGTACAGAACCTTGTGGTTTGCTGTCCACTTTTAACAGCCAACATACTTGACAATTTCTTTAGTGTTACCAAAGTTATCAGGTGAAAAATCTGTTGTCTAATAAACCTATGAAATGCATTAGCATAGGACCAGAAACATAAAACTAAGTATCATATGGTTTTTAAATTAAGGTACTTAAGAAGGATACAACCATAAACAGCTACAAACTCTTTCATGAGAACCACCATTGAGCATCATCTGCAGACCCTTCTTTGCCAGTAATAATTATGATCAGCTATCAAGAACTTATGAAAGCATATATCCACATAACAAGCCATGTTATATGCACATCGGCTTACAAGCAATAAACTAAGATCTATAGCACAACAGATTTATAGTCTAGTCATACAAGATTTAAACTAAGACATGCTATCTTTGATAGATCGACCTTCATGTCATACAAGATTGAATGTTTTGATTATATAATGTATGACCTGACCCCATTTGTGACTTGTCAATTTCTTGACAACTCTTTGCATCTATTCAGGAATGAATTATACGTAGTTGCCAAGAGAAAGGTGATTACGAAAAGACCAACTATCATACATAACCACCATAAAATCATTCTTAATTCGCATCTATGACTACCATTATCCAACATTTTATCTTCATCATCGCCAATAACATCACTGACTCGGTGTCATCACCAAAACCTATATCATGAATCCCAAAACTCAAACTATACACCCCCAAAAACCACTTGTGACTCGTCTTACAAAACTCTAACACCAATGTGCGTCCTAAGAGAGTGGGGTGAACAAGAGCAACATATATCAGAGGTCTAAGTTGAGTAAGCACAATTCAGATCCTGATTTATCAATGATCTGACTGAAATGTTGATTTTTAGGCCTTTGACAAAATATGCTTGCAAAACTGAAAGCTTTCTCGCTAGTTTAATCATTTGTGTTTAGTTTATGCAGGTATTAGACGACTGACATGTTGACTACCATGTTACCCTCTATTTTTAAGATAACAATACACGATAAGGTAAAATCGACTACATAAGATTAAGCAGAAAACAAATTCACAAGAAACCAAGATCTAGACCTACAGTAAGTAGAAGGGTGACTTCTATGTAATGCTGTTTGATAATAAACTTTATTTAGATAACATATCCCTACAAAGAACAAAACCAAGAAGCCTGAAAATATTGAGCAGCATAGAACATGTGTGATGCGTCAAATTAGATGAGACAAGCAGGTGCGAATTGGAAAATGTTGCACTCTAACTCAAGTAGTGGTGCTTCTTAGCTAGGGGAGATTTTTACTTGCCTAAAAATTGAGAATTAAGGATGAAAAATATGGGTTCATTTTTCACTATTGCCAGTTAAATATTCAAATGGAGTCAACTTGAAGCATGTTACAGCTACAAGATTAAAAGCCAATTAGACTTCCTAAGAAAATTCAAGATCAAGGCATATAATGTGGCAGGGGACTAATCAAATTATACTATACTACACTAAGTCCCATCCTTTTAAAATGTTCTTATATGTCACAAACAACCAACACACCATGGTCCAACTCAGTTCCACATGAACCAGTGAAAATTAATGAAATAATGTGGTACTGAGAATTACAAATTATAGCCTATTCCTCTTCATAAATGTAATACAGATTCAAGTTACGAATTACCTAATTCAAATCTGACCTCATTTACATCAACACCGATGATCCTCTTACCTCCACGCATCCTTGCTCCCTCAGCAACCTTTAAAAACAGTTAATGGAAATTATCTATCTCATTATATTTCATCGTAAGTAATGAATCCTCTATTTATTAGCATATCATACCGCTAGCATGTTTAGTGAATTGGTAGTTTCTTACCCGACTGCTTCATGACCGAGTATTCTAGGGAAAATAGCAGGCGCATCCTGCAAGAAAAAAATAGTACAGTTTATAAACATCATCAAAAGTACCAAACGGTTGATGAATTATCGAACTGTATCAATGTACCTGCATTTTCCAAAAGGTAAGATCAACATGACAAAGAGAAGTGCAAATGATTTTAATTCGAACTTCGCGAGTTTTAGGTGGTGCAACAGTCACTTCCTCAATCACCAGTGGCTCCCCTGCTTTCCTAGCTACCGCGACTACCAATAACACAAAGAAATGTTTAACAATGTACTCAAACTAATTAAACTAATCCATCTAATCTAATAATGTTTGGAGGTCCATGATAAACGATAAAATAGAAGGACCAAATAATGACCAGGCAAACCCGCTTTCTGATAACGCCGCATAATCATAATAAACAATGTCTCCCTAAAAACAACACTCATCTCTCATTTGCAACAACAACTATCTGTAACCTTAAACTCTCGACACGACCCGAGCTTATCAATCAAAACATAATAAACATCAAATGTATGACAATACCCTTTTTGGGTATTCGCCCAATCGAATAACTCGACTGATATCGACACATTTGAAATGGGTTTGGCATCCATAAACTGATGATGATGTTCCTGGTGGGTGTTGCTTGAGCTACAGGAACTGATGCTGTGGTTTGTTGTGTGAGTGAAATTAGGGCTTTAATTTGAAATTGATGGTCAAATAGATGACCGGGGGTATGTGTTTAAGGTTATATATTGCTTATTAGCTTACATGTGTTTAGGAACTGCAAGTGAGCAAATGCAACGACTGAAATTGGTCACAAAAAGGTATCATTTCTTTTTGAGATTAGTCATTATATACATACGAGATGAAGTCTAATAAGTAAAATAAAAATTGATACCTTTGAGCTGTTGGTGAGCCTAGCCTGAGCTTAAGATTTCTTTATCTTACTAAGTCATGAGCAAAACTTGGTCTTGGTGGGAGTGTGGGTGTGGTAGAAGACCAGATCTATGTGAAAAGTTTGGAGGGATATTTGGGACGGTTAATGAAATATTTGGGAATTTGGGAGGGAGGGCACTTTGATTTTTTGGGGAAAATTTGGGCGGGGCCTGAGAAGAGGGAAATATTTTGGGAAAAATTAAGTGCACATTTAGTCACTTTTAAATAATGTGTGATAAATTTAACTATATGATTTAGTCACTTTTAAATAATTTTAAATAATGTGTGACAAACTTGAGTATATGATTTAGCCACATACACAATTACTTCATGTGACCATATATGGATTTTGGTCACACTATTCAATTGTGTGACATATATTTGTCACATATGTATATATATAGTGTGACTAATGTTTCAAACTTATTCGTATCCGTCACACGTCTCAAATTATATGTGACTAAATAATCAAAAAAAAATAATAAAAAAAATTACAAGATACCTCTAGTCACGAAAATATTCAAATGTGTGACTGTAGCCTCAGTTGGAAAGACGAAATGGTCACACAAGTCGGATCGAGTGTGGCTGTTTCTTTTATTCTGGTACATTTAGTCACATAAAAAAGTTACTGTGTGGCCGTTCGAAAAACAACATGTGTGACCAAATCCCATTTTTGTACTAGTGAGTAAATAATAAAAATTAAGCAGTTACCGATCATTGTCGGCATAAGTTAGTGACAATTATATGAAAATTAATAGATTACATAAGACTATCAAACCTTCTATATGAAAGATAACCAAAACCACATAATTGCAAAATATGAATGGTTGTTGTAGTCCATATCACAGATACGGAACTGTGGATCGTTTGGTAGGGTTTCGATTTGGATGAATTTGATAGGAAGATGTGTAATTGGAAGTGAAACGATTTCATTTTAGCTAAAGAGGCCAAGATCCCCAAAAAATTGAACTTTCATTGGGGGGAAAACAAGGCGGTAAGATTTCATTTTGTGGGATATAGCGGGAGACTAAAATATCAAAAACTTTTGAGTATAATATACAAAAAAGAAAATATATCAGATCTGTGCATTTTATACTAATTAGTACAAAAGGTTACTAAAGGTTATTCAAATTAAAAAGATGGAAATGGAAAGAGCAAGGCACGTAATGGAGGTTGGGCTAGTCGGGTCGGTTTGGTCGAGTTCGTGTCAATTTAGGTTGAGGCTAAAAAACATACCCGAAACTAACCCTATTTATATATCAGGTCTATTCGGGTTCGGGCCAATCCAAATATAAGTAAAATTAGAGATGATCATTTGGACCCGAATTCCGGCACCAAACCAGAACCGTACCGGTATCGTATCGAAACATACCAATCGAGCCAAAAAATTCAAGACCACTAATATGGTACCGGTACCTAAGCGGGATAATACCAAAAAAAATTCCCAAAATTTGAGTAGTCATGTTTTTTAATTAAACAATTTATCGAGACACTCATTGGACCCATTCCATGCCAAAACAATAGTAATGCAAAACATAAAGAAAAAAACCAAACATCCCAAAAACCTATTGTGGCAACTATAGATCCTTTATAAACACTCCTAAAAATTTAAGAAGGAAATAAAATTTTCAAACACATACGAATACTATATTTATTACTTTATTAGTAATGTTTAAAGTTTAATAACTAAAAGTTAAAAAATAAATAATCGAATATAAGAACAACCTTAATTTTCTATAAACATTAAAAATAAAAATTTATAAGTTATGATAGAAAACTAATTTTAAATGAAAACTAATTTTAAAATTTGGTTTTAAATTATATTCATACATTTGAGTAGATACTACATGAACTACTAAGAGCATTCAGTATAATAACTCAAGTTATGAGTTAACACCGCGCCACGTCAGCGCCACGTTCCAACATTGACATCAAAAAAACACCCCTTATCATAACACCACCTCAACGCCATATTCTGAGCCTCACTTTTCTTTAAAAAAAATAAAAATTACAAATTCAATCCCTAAACTAATATTTCATTTATTAAACAACCTATCATCACGTTAATAAACTTGCCACATCACCATAACGCCGAATGGGGCGTTATTACACCGTATGCTCTAATGGTGAACTAGTAATAAAAGATTTAGTGGTATCATTATTAAAGCGTGAGAGGTCTCAAGTTCAATTATTGAAGCAAATAACAACCTTTTTTAAAAAGTGATTTTTCCAGTAACGGCTAGTTTTCCCCTTGCCTATAAATAGTGGAGTCGTGCCTCTGTAACGGCTAGTTATCCTTTCATCCCACCAAGAGATCCTCTTCATTCCTCTTCAATAGCAAGAGAATAACACAAAGTATCCAAGTAGATACAAAGTGTTGTCATTCCTCTTCAATAGCAAGAGAAGAACTCAAGGTATCTAAGAAGATACAAGAGTTGTAGTTGCAGTTAGGGAAGTTGTAACATTTGTTACACACTTGTTGTATCCTAGTATACATCAAGATCATTTTTCTTTTGTGAGAGAGTGAGTGAAGATCATTGTGATCTTATAGAGATATTGATTATCTCTTGAAGCCATTGGGCTTGTGTGATTGATCAATAAGATCAAGGATAGATAGGGTAGATCGAGTCAAGTGGGAGTAGATCATTGTGATCTTTTCGAGATCTTGGAGATCTCTTGAAGCCATTGGGCTTGTGTGTATTGATCAAGTGTATCAAGGGTAGATCAGGTAGATCGTGGTAGATTGGTGCTAGCTAAGATTAGCACTCGACATCTAGTTTAGTGTCGAAAATAGGATAAGCGACGTGTACGGTGTAGGTCGGGTAGATCGTTGTAGATTGGTGCTAGCTAAGATTAGTACTCGACATCTAGCTTAGTGTCGGAAATAGGATAAGCGATGTGTATGGTTTTCTCCGCCTGAAGGGAGCTTGTTGATTAGTGAAGTAACTCTCGAGTTGGGTACTCGAGGAGTGGAGTAGGGCGAAGAGGCTCTTCGTGACCGAACCACTATAAATCATCGTGTCTGGTTTGCGCCTTCTTACTTATCTCTTTACTTTCATTTTAGTCTTTATCGCTTTATATTTATATTTGCATTGCGTTTATGCTTGTGTGATTTGTTGCTTATATTATGTTGACTATGTCTGAGTCATGGTGTGTTTATGTTTGTGTGGTAGTTTACTTTACACCATCTCTAAATGTTATATGAACATAGTTGACACTTTACATATTACGTCACACTTGATCGTGTAATTGATACAAAAAGTTTTAAGTTTTTAAATGGAAACGTATTCACCCCCCCCCACTATACGGTTTCCACAAATCACTAGTAGCATATGGGAGCTTCAGCCCAAATGGCTAAAGCCCATACACTCGAAACAGGCCCACCAAAGTCACAACTTGTCACTGCTCGCCTGGGAAGCAACTTTACAGGCCAGACTCGTAGCATGATAGACATGATCAGGCAACGGCTAGACTGAAACCTATTGAGGACCGTTGCAACATACAAACATGTGTCATTACCTTATTTCATATAAAGGTATTGCTACGAACATTGCGCTAGTACATAACAACCTAGTGAGACCCAAATCTACTACTAGTACCATAACTTTCACCGACATTATTCCGACCTATAACCTGAACCAAATCGCGAGGACGCGATTCCATTTAAGCGGTATGTGCTGTAACACCCGGTAAATTTCCTAAATTTATTTTGGGAAAATGGCAAAAAAAGGCATCATACTTGCCACTTTTTGTCATTGTATGTAGCGACATTTTTTTTTTGAATTTGGCACTAACCTTTTTAAATCGTGTCATTGTGTGTACTTTGTGACCATTTTACCCTTACTTTTTTCAAAATTTGAAGGGTAAAATGGTCATTTTCATGGCTAAAATAGTCGCAAAGACCACACAATGACACAATTTAAAAAGGTTAGTGCCAAATTCAAAAAATAAAAAGGTCACTACATACAATGACAAAAAGTGGCAAGTATGATGCCTTTTTTTTTGCCATTTTCCCATTTATTTTACGAGTCGAAATATTTATTTCTGATTTCCCTTAAGCTCTAAAACTTTTCTGAAACTCTTTGAACTTATTTAGGATTGAAATACAGTGGATATCTTGTTGAAACGTGAGCGTTATTCACTTATCGAGCCAGCACAACTTAAAACACGCGAAACGAATCGAATTTGCCAAACAAATTAATTTCGAGAAAGTTATGCATATTTATAATCGTTTTTATTGAAAAAATTATTTCGGACACAATGGCGCAAGTTTCATAATTTTTCGAGTCCGTTTGGTATGCCGAATGGGGCCCACATTGTTTTATTATAAAAGAATTACAAATTGGCACAACCGACCCCTGGACTTATTTCCCCGCCTTCACAAACTAAGGTTAAATTACAAGAATGGTCCCTGAGTATTATAAATACCCGAATTAGGGTTTTACTTTTATTATTATAACACCAATAGCCGGATTCCACTGTTCCGGCACCGCCACCCTTTTTCCGGCCAAAATTCCAGCGAACCCTTTTTGATGCCGCCGCATAGATCGAGACCACAGAAGTGTTTCTGGTGCATTTGGAGTCAAAGGGAGCTCGTTTGATCGTGTTTTGACACCACAGCCGACAACCACCATCACCACCACTCGCCGCCACCCCTCTCCTTCTTTCTCCCTCGATTGGTAAGCCACACGCCACCATCTTTGTCATTTATTATTTTTTTTATATAAAACCCTAACCAGTAAAACATTTATATTAACATTATAAAACGAAAATTTATTTAAAAAACAAGCTCGTGTGGATCTTGATTTCTTTCGTGTAACTCGTTCGGACTCATACCGAGTCACTTGACTCGTCCGAGTCAACTCACGAGTTGAGTGACTCGGAGCTATACTTGATTATTTTATATGTATTGTGTTGTATTGAACTCGAATTGTCCCTGTACATTTTTTTTAGTAATCTGAGGTTGTTTGTTTGCTCATCCACTGAGTCAACTCAACTCAGTCGAGTTGAGTTATTTTTATTTATTCATGTATACTGGTTGTTGTTGTGTCATCATCTTTGTTTGACCCGGATAGGGTTACGGGTCGTGACCCGTTTAGGCTCACGAATGGGTTGGCGTTGCTTATCTGCTTTTGTTGTCGCGATTTAGATTAAATTAGTAGGTTCAGTTGCGTTTTACCTCGGGTCAGTCTCACACCCAAGAGGGTGCGTTTGTTTGTTGTGCTAGGCTCAACCTTAACACCCAAAGGGTGTTGTTCGCTTGCGGTCTGTGATGGGTTGCTTATTTTTTTGTTTTTGTTTGAATGGGTTTAAATTTTTTATAGTGTTGTCGTATAATGAAATGGTTTGTAGTTACTGTTCCAGTCGAGTCATGGTGCGTTTAAGTTAGTAAGGTGTGTCGAATACAGTTTGTGTTGAGTTTGATTATAGGTTTACTTATTTTGTTTTGATACGTGTTTGTTTGTGGTATTATCACATTAGCAAGTCAGGTTTGTAATTGATTCCTAATGGGGTCTTGATCATTTGAATTCACTGATTTTTTTTGTCTTCGAGATTACTTTGCTTGCTGTATGGATATGTTAGGTGTCGTTACTTTGTCTTGGTCTCGACATTACGAGACACCACAAGGGTGGTTATTGGGTTCTGGTTCAAGAACAAACACACCCACTTAAGGTGCAGTTTGGCTAGGTTGTGTTATGACACCATTATGGTGTCAAGCGTACTTAATTGAAAATTTGTTTGACAAGGAGTGTAAATTTTACTTTGGTAAATACCCATAATAAAAGGAAGAGTGGTTGCATTTTGGTATTTGCACTCTAATAGATCTCACTAATCTGTGTATGTGGTTTGTATCTGTATTGGACTGGATGGGTCTAGATTCGTGTCTTTGGGCTGTCAAGCCCAATAGTCGTTATAGTAGTGGTCATTTTATTTGTGTCGCTTGGAATCATTCTACATGTCATATTATATTATCGGGCATCTAACTAACTTAAGCTTTGTTTTGTTTTTGTGATCGATAATGGTGTTGGATGCTATTGAAGTGATACCGGGGATTTTGTCACAATTTCATTATATTTGTAAAATTATTATAATAGATCAGTGATTTGAATATTATTTGTAACCGTTATTGTATTTACGATATTAGTGTAGGATTATTGTATGATTCACACGTAACTGGATTCGTTTTGCAACGGCCACTCACTTGTGTACAAAAAAAATTATGCTTTTATGTTCATATACATGCCTTTTCTATATGTTCTTGATGTTGATATAAAATGCAGGAAAAAATGAAACAACTTAGTGATAATCTGCTCGAGGGTTCCATTGATAAGCGTGGACCAGATGATATTTTTTCTAAAGTAATGGGTAAAGATCGAAATGGTGATGCAGTCATGGTGGTATAGAGATTGGACGAGGATGGTGTGAGGTAAACATTCAAGTACCAACAAAAAGAGATGAAATGTTGGTGAGACCATATGGGTTATTTGCCACAATTGAAGACTGTGTTGGTGCAACCATAGCATGGCCTTGTCCCTTTATCTCGGTATGTCTTTGTTAAACTTGTGATACCAATAATTTTAATAACATGGAACTTAATGCTTATACATGGATGTTTATTTATAGGTGGTCCGTGAGGATTGAGAAAGGATGCATGATGACCCCGGACTAAGCTTCTTGTTGCTTTAATTTATTGTTTAATGTTACAAGACTTTATGTTGGATAATGTCTAAACATTATTTATGTTTAGTGCTTTTGTTAT
Source organism: Artemisia tridentata subsp. tridentata (assembly GCA_021014915.2). Lineage (NCBI taxonomy): Eukaryota > Viridiplantae > Streptophyta > Magnoliopsida > Asterales > Asteraceae > Artemisia > Artemisia tridentata. Next base: position 313,206,602 of record CP139504.1, read on the forward strand.
GACAATTCCTTATTAGAAATACAATTTCGTTTTATTCATTTAATAATTAGTTGATCTTTTATTCATATTGTAATAATAGAGTGTGCATGCTGAAAATAGCGTCCTATCATATGACTTGTCAGGACTTTGAAATTGTCCTATAAAACTTATTAACTGTCATAACAATAAACTTTTAAGGACGCTTAACATTGTAAAAGTGTCCTAATATGTTGTTATTAGGACGTTATTTAGGTTGTTAATAGACATTTTATACGACCAAAAAATTGGTTTCATAATCTTCTTTGAGATATTAGAACCCTTTTCTTGGTGCTAAAGTAGCTATAATGTTACATGATAAGCGTCCTAACAATTATCTTTTAAGTACGCTTGTATGTGTATCAAAAGATTAAAATTAGGTAACCACATGTTAGAACATTGTAAAAGTGTCCTAATATGTTGTTATTAGGACGTTATTTGGTTGTTCATGGACATATTATGCGACCATAAATTTGGTTTCATAATCGTATTTGGGATATTAGGACCCTTTTCTTGGTGTTAAAGTAACTATAATGTTATATGATAACCGTCCTAAGAATCAACATTTAAGGACGCTTGTATGTGTATCAAAAGATTAAAAGTAGGTTACCACATGTTAGAACATTGTAAAAGTGTCCTAATATGGTTTTATTAGGACGTTATTTGACCTATTATGCGACCATAAAATTGGTATCATAATCTTATTTGAGTTATTAGGACCCTTTTCTTGGTTGCTAAAATAGCTATGATGTTGCATCATATGTGTCCTAACAAACTTTTAAGGACCTTTTTAAGTGTGTCAAAAGATTAAAAGTAGGTAAGCACATGTCAAAACATTGTAAAAGTGTCCTAATATGGTTTTATTAGGACGCTATTTGGGTTATTCATAGTCATATAATACGACCATAAAATTGGTTTCATAAGGTATTTGAGATATTAGGACGCTTTGGACCTATTACGACCGCCTTACATGAAACGCTTTCATCCTTGGTCCTATTAAATGAAAGGTCCTAAAAAGTACCATTTTATGACGCTTATGGGGGTCCTAAAAAGCCACTTTTCTTGTAGTGGAAGGTTTAGGTTAAGACTTAACGGGAGCAACTTTTGGCTCCTGCATCGGGACAACCGGAGGTTGGACATTTTCGGTACTTTCGTTATTAGTAGGAAGTTCCGTGTCCTTGGTCACCTCGGTCTCACGGTCAACTACTTTTGTAGAAGAAGAAGAAGTAGTAGTTGGAACCGTGTATCCCTCATAAGCTACACCACTTCGAGTGGTGATAGCTTTCAATTCACCCTTCGGGTTAGGAATTGTATTACCCGGGAGAGTTCCCGAGGATGAAGCTTGGTGAAATTGGTTGATAAGGGTATCAAACATACTTTCAATCTTCGTTTGAGATTGATCAATTTTGCTTTTGAGCTCATTACCCTGCTTAATCATTGAATTTTCAAATTCATTTTTCAAATTTGTGATTTGATTTTGCATAGCCCTCATTTTCACCTCATTTGTCTTAATGTAATTTGAAAGATCATTAGAGGGAGAAATCGGGGCTGGGTAATTTTGAGCTTGATACCCTTGATTGTAATTGACCCCTTGGGTCGGGTATTGGTTAGTAGGGGCTTGATATGGAACATTTTTCCCCCCTACTTTGGTTTTGATTAAACCTCGTTTGATTGTTTTGAGAAAAACCGGGTGGTCCTGCTTGATAGCTAGCACGATAGCTCGAGTCACCTTGAGGATGGTATTGAGCACCTCCTTGGTTGTAAGACCCGGCTACGGCATTGATTTCAAAAGGACGGCCATCGGTGGCGGTACAATTGTAATAAGCATGAGGACCACCACAAGTAACACAACTTTCTTCCACCACTTTGACTTGAGCGAGTGGAGAAGCTTGTGAGGGAGAAGAGGGATTTTTCTGAGAAGTGAGAACAAAAGATTGGAACATATCCGTGAGCTTATCAATTTTAGCATCCGTGCTAGAAGCATTCACCGAATGTGAAGTAGAAGGTGAAACACTCACTTGAGAAACAACCGGTTTGTTTCGTGAAGTGCGAACCAAAGACTTGTTCTCGATGATGGATAAAGCATTTCCCGTAGTCCGATTCAATATATACCCACCGGAGGCGGTGTTTAGAGAATCTTGGTCGGTTTGGTTTAATCCATTATAAAACGTATCAATTTGATGCAACTCAGAAAATCCATGGTGAGGACATTTGCGAAGTAATTCTTTATAACGATCCCACGCTTCACTAAATGATTCATCAAATTTTTGAGTAAATTTGGTAATTTCATTCTTAAGACTTGTGGTTCTAGAAGGGGGAACGAATTCGTTCACAAATTTCGTCACCAAATCTTCCCATGTTAAGATAGAACGAGGGGTTTGTTTTTCAAGCCAAATCCGGGCTGCCCCCTCGAGAGAGAAAGGAAAGAGAAGCAATTTGATTGCTTCTTGAGGAACATTCCTACATTTGATGGTAGATGAAATTTTGTTAAACCATCGAATGTGGGAATGAGGGTCATCCCTCTCGAAACCGTAAAATTGATTCGACGTTACTAAGGATAGTAATACCGGTTTAAGTTCAAAATTATCGGCAACGATCGGGGGAACAACAATGGCATCTCCATAACCCTCGATGGGTGCTTGGAGAAGCTCAAGCATGGTGCGATTCTCCGCCATTATGACAATGGGAGGATCGGGATTAGTACGAATCTCGGGTTCGACTAATGGGGCAGCACGTCTACGATTACGTCTTCGCGGAATTGCGACGAGTTCAAGTAAGGGACTCGATGACGAAGAAGAACGTGTGCGCATGCACCAAGAACATTAGGTATAAGAAAAGAAAAGGAAAATAAATTTGGAAGGGAAAATATTTTTGGGATTTTTGGTTTTAAAATTTTTTTTTTTTTTTTTTTTGGATTTTGGATAAAAAATATTCATAAGATTAAAAACGAAACTTCACGAGGAAGTATCTTCAAGTCACTAATCGTCAAACCGTAACGATATTGTCGCAACACACCTCCCCGGCAGCTGCGCCAAAATGATAATCGTGCAAAACGTATCACAAGTCAACCTCTCACGAAGAAAAGTCAACGTGCGACGATTTAACGCAACAATCGATTTAATAATCGGATAAGTGAATACCCGAGTCGAGGTCCCAACGAGGCGTGAAATTGAGAATATCGTTTGAGGTTTGGAATTAAAATGCTTGAAATACGATTTTGTTTTTGGTTATAAGTCTAGGAGAATAAAAATTAAAATAAAGAAAACGCAAATAAAAACGAAAATCTAAAAACGAGCCTAAACGTCAAAATTTCTAAATAAATTAACCTACGGATACCAAAATAATTTTTCTACGTCCTAAATGACAAAATAAAACTTTGAGAAAAAGAATTATATTTTTTTGACTTTTAAATAATTTTTTATGAATTAAAAACTATTTAAACTAATTTAAATTACTAAAAATACTAAAACTATTTTTAAAAATCTGAAAATTTTTCTAAAGTACTTTGACACTACCAGAATCTTGAGAAAAATGTAAAAAGTTCAAAAAGCTACTTAATAAGCTGTCTTATAAGCCAAAACAGTCAAATAAGCTAACTAAGAAGAACAAGGTTATATATTAAATTTTGTAATAAGGACACAAGCAGAACTTTAGAGCATATGGTTGGGTCGTTTGTGTGTGAGTGAAGAGGCCTGGGTTCGAGTCCCAGGTCTGTCCCTTTTTTACTTATTATTATTATTATTATTATTATTATTATTATTATTTTCTTTTTGGTTTTTCTGAAAACTTGATTAAGCACTTACTAAAAATAACTTTTTATAAAAGATTTTAATTACAGAAACCTGAGATATGCTAAGAAAAAGCTGAGATTAAGCAACCGAATAGGCAGACAATAGAAAGGAAATAAAAGGCAAAATAATCTAAGCTATATGGAGAATAAGCTAAAGCTAGGGAGTGAAAATCTCAAACTGACTTAATTCTAACTAGGACTGACTAAATAAAAAAAACAAGCAACTCTTAACAATCAGCCATCAGATAAGCTCAAATAATCAACAAGCAAAGAAAATTAAAAAAAACTGATATAGGGTAAAAAAAAAACTACTAAAGTGTTGATCTATAGCTCAAAAAACTATTAAGAAAAATTTCTAAAATCCAACAAAAATCTGTAATAGCTACTCAAGCAACCAAAGATTATCAGTGCAAAAAAAACTAGCTTATAAGAGCTTATATTAAAGCTTTTAAAAAATAGGCAAAACAGACTAAATGGTGCACTTGGGCTGCAATATGCAGTCTGTAACAGCAGACTTGTTTCTTTTGGACCTCAAATGCTACCAAACCACATGAAACTTGACCAAATCTTAAAATAACTATAGTGAACTAAAAAGAATGCCAAAAGGGAAGATCAAATAAGCTCAGCTTAATATGGGCAGTTACAACTTCTACTTTTGCACTTTTTAAACTCAAAACCTCAAAAGCTCTTAAAACAACTTGAAACCTAACAAATACAGCTTATCTATCCGAAGTTAAGCTCAACCAAAACTTATCTTAAAGCAAATGAACAGGAAACACTTAATTTGACCCAGGTTGACCCATGACCCAAACATTCTTTAATACTAACTGTTTTGAGATTTTAACTACAACTAACCTATTTAAACTATGATTCTGAACCATCATTGATTTACCAGCTACATTTAACTATAATAAGCAATACTCAAATTGAAATAAGCACTTGCATAAGCCATGAACAGTAAAAGCTTAAAAAGTGTATTTTTTTGATTTTTCTTAAATATTGAAACTGAAACTGAACTTATATTAAAGCAAAAGTAAATTACACTGATGGAAATAAATAAGCTAAGAAATTACAAAATACCTTAAAAAAATGCTAAAATAAAACCTAGTTAAAAACTGCGACTACCTATTCTATTTATACTAAAATTTCTATTGTTTTCTCTTCTGTAGTGTGCTTCTTCTGTGAGGGTGTTCCCATTTGTTCCTTTGTGCTTCTTTTACAACCCTTGGATCTTTGCTTGCTCCCCACAACTTGGATTGTTAGCCGTTGATCTAAATGGTTGCCTCGGATTGATGAGGTGGAGGGGGGACCAAAGGAGAGGATCATGTGACTATGTTTTGGACTGTGGTGAGGTTGAGAGTGACTGGTGAGGGGTTAGCAGAGATGGCCGGGAAAATCTTGAGGTTAGGGAAGGTTAATAGTGTTTTTGGTGTGGCTTTGGGGGTTTGACTATATTTTGATCCGGATATTATATTCAAGTGGGTTTAGGCTTGGGTAGTGGTATTGTGGGTTATAATTGGGTTGGGGTTTTATTTTTCTTTTGGATCCGGATATGGTTGTAGTTTAGAGTTAGGTTTTAAGCAAAAGGACCAAAAGTGTAAATCAAGAAACTTCAAGGACCAAATCTGCTAATTCTTCAAAGTTAAACCAAGGGCCAATTTTGCCAAGTGAAAATAATCCAAGGGCCGTTTTGAGATTTTTGAGCTCCAATTAAATCCACATGAAAAATATCTTTTCCGGCTTCGGTTTTCGGCTTTTTTCCATTCCAAGCTCGGTTTTATCCGTGTTTGCCCCGTTTTCAATCCTTTTGTACCTGAAACACATAAAACACAATCCAAGGATATTTGTAACAATATTTGGTCCATTTGGGTGTTTTTGGTCATTTTTGTGGGGTTTTTCGGGTGTAAAATGATGAGTAAATGGCCACTCATCAATGCCAATGACTGAAACATCTTCAGGATACTTGACCAAGGTCATTACCTTGTTTCTGTCAAATTGTTCCAGTTTATCATGCATGGCCTAAACCCAACTTGGATGATTAAGTGCTTCCTTAACACTTTTGGGTTCAACTGTGGAAATGAAATCCACGAAGAGGCATTCATTGGATGAGGCTGCTCTCAGTTGTGCAGCCATGCTTCTTGTAAGCATGCCTTCAGTAGGCTCACCAATTATATTGACAAGTTCTATATCCTGAGAGCTAGTCCAACTGTCCTGAGGTCTTGGAAACTGATTAGAACTTGTAGAAGCCTGATGGACAGGATCAGGATCAGACACATGATGATTTTCAGCATCTTGAGTGTCTGAGTGGGTTGACTCATCACTGTGATTGTTTGGTTCCTGAGTATTTTGTTCAGTCTGAATGATTTCATCATTACTACTTTGTGCTTCAACAAACTCAGTGATGGTTGGGTGAGGAAGGTTGTGGGGAATGATGTAATAGGAGATGTCAGCATTTGCTTGGTACTGAGTGGAAGGATCATTTTCAGGATGATGTTCATCAGGAGGATATCTTGATGATTCATCAATACCTATCTCTTCCACTGAGTTGTTAGAAACACTGATAGCATCAGTGCTCTCATCAAAGGTAACATGAAATGTTTCCTCAGTATGCTGTCTCCTAGTGTTGAACACCCTGAAGGCCTTTGAGACAAGGGTGTATCCAAGGAAGTATCCATCATCAGCTTTGGCATCAAATTTTCCTAAGTGATCCTTGTGATTATGAATAAACACAGGACACCCAAAGACATGAAAGTAGCTGATGTCAAGGATCCTTCCCTAGAATAACTCATAAGGAGTTTTGCTATGTCTCTTAACAATAATGGATCTGTTTTGTGTGTAACAGGCAGTTTTTACTGCTTCAGTCCAGAAGTGTTTGGAAAGGACTGATCCATTTAGCATTGTCCTGGCTGCTTCAATGAGAGTTCTATTCTTCATTTCAGCCACACCATTTTGTTCAGGTGTGTAAGGTGAGGAAAAATTTTGGGAAATTCCTTTCTCATCACAGAAACATTCAAGTTCATAATTTTTGAACTCTGTTCCATTGTCAGTTCTAATCTGTTTGACTTTGATGTCATTTTGATTTTCAATATTCCTGACAAAGGACATAATTTTTTCAGCTTCCTGACTCTTTTTGATCAGGAAGTATACCTAAGTGTATCTTGAGTATTCATCCACAATTACCAGAGTATACTTCTCATGGTTAATGGATCTAGGACTTATTGGTCCAAATAGATCCATATGGAGAAGATGTAGGCAGTTCTTGTTGGAAAAGTTGGTTTTGGTTTTAAAGGATGCTCTGTGATGTTTACCTTTTTCACAAGCTGAGCATGATTTATCCTTTGAAAACACAAGAGATGGTAAGCCAAGGACCTTGTTTTGTTTTACAAGGTTGTTTATGTTTTTGAAGTTCAGGTGGGAGAGTCTCTGTTGGGAATTAAATATTCTGAAGACTAAGTATTGGGAATTTCTCTTAAGTGATTAATTCTGGTTGCTTTAGTGTTAAGTCTGGTGAGTTCCAAAGTTAAGTCTGCTGGTTAAATCTAGTTAAGTCTGGTATTCTAATATTAAGTCTGGTGGTTAAGTCTGCTTGATTAATTCTGGTGAGTGCCAAAATTAAGTCTGCTCTTCTAAAGTTAAGTCTGTTTGCTGGATGGATAAGTATACTAAAGTCAATTATATACGATAGATAATATCTTACCCCATGTGATCAGTCATTATGTTATATTCTCAGAACAAGTTGTAAACATAGATACATGTTGTATCTTAGTTATTGACTCATAAAAGCTAGCAAGTAGTTCGACAAGACTTGACAAGAATTAACAATATTGTAAAGATCTCCTTGGACTATAAAAGGAGATCTTAGCTTAGTCATAAGTGTAGATCATGTATGTTTTTAAGTGATTAAGTTTTATATATTGAAAAGAACCTTTGATAAAACTTTCATATACATAACTGTCAAGAACAAGAACAATCATAAACATTATCAATAATATTGAATCCTTTGGTATTATACTTTCGGTGTTCATTGTTCAAAATACACAAGCATCACTGTTCCATTTCCATAACCAAAATAACCTTCTAACTGTGATTAAGTAGTTTCCGCATACTTGATCATATTAACTCAATATATCATATACAAAAAGCAACAAAGGTTTAACCACCTTATAGTGTATCGAATCCTCTCAATTGGTATCAGAGACATGCTGATATAGTTGATTTAGAAGAAGAAGAAGAAGAAATGGACGTTGAATCTATTCAAACCAATGTAGCTGCAAAACTACCCATGCTCAAATAGAATGAGTTTGAGATGTGGAGGCTGAGGATAGAGCAATATTTCCAAGTGAAAGAATATGCACTTTGGGAAATTATTGAAGATGGAAACTCTTACCAGCCTACCATCACTACATCAACAGTGGACGGAAAAGTGGTGACAACTCTGCAGACACACCCAACATCTGCAGAAGACAGAATAAAGAAGAAAAATGACTTAAAGGCAAGAAGCATGCTGATGATGACCATTCCCAATGATCAACTTTTAAACTTCAGCAAGTTCAAAGATGCCAAGTCATTATTTGAAGCTATTGTTGCCAGATATGGTGGAAATGAAACCACCAAGAAAACCCACAAGACACTGCTCAAGCAGCAGTTTGAAAACTTCTCCTCTACCAACAATGAATCTCTTGATCATATGTTTAATAGGCTTCAGAATATTGTGAGCCAACTTGCTATTCTTGGTGTTGAAATACCTCAAGAAGATTTGAACTCAAAATTTTTGAGAAGCTTACCAGAAGAGTGGGCTATACATGTTGTTGTCTGGAAGAATAAGCCAGACCTTGATACAATGGAACTGATAGATCTGTATAGCAACTTTAAGATTGTGGAGCAAGATTTGAAGAAAAGTGGAGGTACGAGTTCTAATACTGGGAGCATGGCATTTATGTCAACTCCTAGTACCTCAAAATCAAGTGAAGAGGTGAAAGTTGTTGATGGTGTTGGTGCTGCTAGTTCATCAAGCAGTACCATGGGTATTTTAGATGAGAAGACTTGTTGTGCATTTCTCACAAGTCGAAATGATGGGTCCATGCTCACTTATGAAGACCTCCAAGAGATCAATGATGATGATCTAGAGGAAATGGACCTAAAATGGCAAATTTCTCTTCTTAGCATGAGAGCCAAGAAGTTCTATCAAAGGACGGGGAAGAAGCTCTTAATCAGCAACACTGATACTGCTGGTTTTGACAAGTCAAAGATAGAGTGCTATAACTGCCACATGATGGGTCACTTCTCAAGAGAATGTAGAAGGCCAAGGCAGCAAGATAGCAAGAACACAGGTTTTGGAAGCACATCCAAAACAAGGGAGGTTTCTGAGCAAAACTCAAAAGCTATGGTAGCTATTGATGGGCTAGGTTTTGATTGGAGTTTCATGGCTGATAAAGAAGAAGATTCTTCACAGATGGCACTCATGGCTTTCTCTACTGAGGTACAAAATCATAAAGTTTGTTCTAATACTTGCACTGCTCTTAAAGAATTACAAACTTTAATCAAACATTATGATGAACAAAAGAAAGAGCTAAGCAAAACTCATCAAAACTATATAGACTATAAATGTGGTTTAGAATCAGTAGAAAAGCAGATCCTATACTACAAAGAAAATGAACTTGCTTTTTCTGATGACAAAGCTCTTCTTAGACAAGACATATTATTTAGATATGCTGAAATTAAGCTTTTGAGAGAGGCTTTTGATAGGGTCAAAAAGGAAAATGAAAACATTCACTTGACGACACAAACACTAGAACATGCTTCTAGAGGTGTAACCAACATGATAGAATGTCAAGTGATCAATAGAGCTAAGTTAGGAGTAGGATATAAGAGTGTCCCACCTCCATACAGAGGTATCCCTAAACCCCCAGGGATTGACCTAGAACACTCAGGCTTACCTGAATTTCAACTACCAAAGTTACAATATGGTGTACAAAAAAAAGCCAATGTAGTTGTTGATGAGCCTAAGAAGTTAAGTGAGAGTTTATGTAAAACTTCACTTCAAGAAGACAAGTTGTCTTCTATTAGGAAACCAGATGCTATAGTTGTTGAAGACTGGGTATCTGATGATGATGATGAAGATGAAGATGAAGATGAATAGGTTATGTCTAAACCTGAAGTGGTTAAGAAAGCATGAACAAGTGTTCCTAAGATAGTCAAACAAAATGCTGTTAGGCCTAAAACCAACATTAAACATGTTAGGCAACCAGTTAGATATTGTGAACAATACATAACCACAAACAAGCCCAGAGGTGACCAAAGAAGTTGGAATAACCTCAAGTCTCACCAAAATGATGACTTTGGATTTTATAACAAAGCTTGTTTCACTTGTGGAAGTTTTGACCATCTTACAGCTTTCTGCAACAAATGGGTATCTGGGTATGAAAAAAATAGGGTGAATTTCAAAAGGCAAACTCCTCAACCTCACTTTCACTCTGGTTCTATTTTTAATAGATCATCTCCCAAAACAGTTTCAATTAATTCTAGCTTAAAACAAGTTAATTCTGCTAGACCATTTAAGACTATTTACCCAAAACCAACAGTTAAAAATGCAAAATCAACTTTCAAATATGCATTAAAAACTGCTAGAAGTCCCATTCAATCAAAAGTAGTAGTCCAAAAGTAAGTTTGGAAAATTAAGGGTTCAACTACAAAGCCAGCAGTTAATACTGCTAGGCAAGTAGTTAATTCTGCTGCTTGGAAAAACAGGGCAAATGCTGTTAAGGCCTCAGCATGTTGGATTCTTAAATCCATTGTTGCATCAACTGTTCTTAAGAGATTGTGGAAAACTAGAAGGGGGTTGAATAGTTTTACGTCTTTTTAATTTATGAAAACTTTTGTTTACTTTTTAAAACTTCGATTCTATCTTATGTGAATTCAACTCTTGATCAATATGAACAAATATAAACAAATATAGATAAGCAATGCAAGTAAAGTAAATATAATGAAATGAAAGAAAGAGATGGAAAGATCAAACCACAACACGGAGAGTTATAGTGGTTCGGCTACAAGGACACCTTCCTTGCCCTACTCCACTCCTCGAGTCACCTACTCGAGAGTTTTCTTCACTATGTCAACAAACTCCCTTATGGCGGAGAAAACCTTACACAACTTTAGCTTACACCGGCTTAATGACACAAAGCTAGATGTCGAGTTCTAATCGTAGCTAGAACCAATCTCACGACTTGTACACAACTTCTACACAACTTAATCACGACGGCTTCACGACGGCTTCACGACTTCTTCACGACTTCTTCTTCACGACTACTTCACGACTACTTCACAACTACTTCTACACTGCTTCTTTACAACACAACTAGTTACTTACACTTAGATCTACTTATCACAACTATACAACACTTTACACAACTACAATGATGATATGAGTTAAACTATAATACTTCTTCACTAGTTGAAGGAGTATTCTTCTTTTGCACTTTGATGGTGGAAGCTTAGATCACTTAGAAACCAATGCTTAAGAGAATATGATCAAAGGGTTTTTGAAAGGATTTACAAGATTTAAAACAGAATGTTTGGGTGTGCAAAAGGTGAGTAAAAATTCAAGGGAAGACTGGTATTTATAGGCAGAAAAACTGGACAGCTGGGAGCTACTGGAGCGTGGCCGGCCCCCTTAAATAGGGGGGCGGTCCCCTTAATTTTAAGGGGGCCGCCTAGTATAATTAAGGGGGCCGCCCCTCCCTAGCCGTTGCCCAGATTTGTCTTTTTGTGGGGAAGGTTTTTCTGGAACATTTTTACTGATTTTGGTTGAAAATTTGAATTCATAAATTTATAATGAATTAAACCTTTTTATTTATTACCAAAAATGCTTTTCTAAAAGATATAAAATGTTTTTGACATTTTATAAAAAATATAGTGTTTAAGAAAATGTTCCTTTGATCATATAATGCATTAAGCATTAGTTCATTCATACCTTAAGTGATTTGAGTTGTAGAAATAGATATTAACAACTAAATACTTGTTTACGTCATAATTTTCCGATTAATGATTTTACATTTTGTGATTATCAAAACGTAGAAATATCGAAAAATATTAATAACGTGTTTAGGCATTATTTATATCAACAGAGATTAAATTTCATTGATGCAAGAGGCAGATCCAAGTCAGTAATGGCTTGGGTCCCCAAAGGAAACTAATACTTCTCATTTTTGTGCAGGAACATTCAACTGATAAACAAGAGGATTAAGGATACTCAGATAGTGGATGTTCAAGGCACATGACATGCAAAAAGTCTTATCTCTCAGATTTTCAATCAATGGATGGAGGCTATGTTACCTTTGGAGGAGGTGTTGGTGGCAAAATTTCCGGTAAAGGTACAATTAAAACTGGAAATTTAGATTTTGAAGATGTGTACTATGTACAAGAGCTAAATTATAATCTTTTTAGTGTCTCACAAAGGTGTGACAAAAAGAACAAAGTTCTTTTCTGTGACACTGAATGTTTTGTGCTTTCTCCTGATTTTAAGATGCCTGATGAAAGTCAAGTACTTCTTAAAATTCCTAGAAAGGGCAATATGTACAGTGTTGATATGAAGAACATTGTTCCTAAAAAGGCTTTAACTTGTCTTGTTGTAAAGGCCACATTGGATGAATCAATGTTATGGCATAGGAGGCTTGTTCATATTAATTTCAAAACCATAAATCAGATTGTAAAGAATGGTTTGGTAAGAGGTTTACCTCAAAAATGATTTGAAAATGATCAAACATGCATTGCTTGTCTTAAAGGCAAACAACACAAAGCCACTTGTAAGCCCAAGATTTTTAACTCTATCAATCAATCATTATTTATGCTTCATATGGACTTATTTGGTCCTACAAATGTTAGAAGTATGCAGCATAAGAGATATTGTCTAGTTATTACTGATGACTATAGTAGATTTACATGGGTTTTCTTTTTAAGCTCTAAGGATAAGACACCTAGCATCCTTAAGACTTTCATTACAGAGATAGAAAACTTAGTAGACAAGAAAGTAAAAGTCATTAGATGTGATAATGGGACAGAGTTTAAGAATAGAGTTATGGATGAATTCTGCAAAGTAAAAGGTATTGGGAGAGAATTTAGTGTTGCTAGAACTCCACAACAGAATGGTGTTGCTGAGAGGAAAAATAGAACACTAATAGAAGTTGCTAGAACTATGTTAGCTGACTCTAAGCTACCTATCACTTTTTGGGCTGAAGCAGTCAATACTGCTTGCTATGTCTAGAATAGAGTTTTAGTTGTCAAACCTCACAATAAGACATCATATGAACTTTTTAGAGGTAGAACTCCTGCAATAGGATTTCTTAGACCTTTTGGATGTCATGTGACAATTCTGAATACCTTAGACCATTTAGGAAAATTTGATGGTAAAGCAGATGAAGGATTCTTAGTTGGATATTCTCTCAATAGTAAAGCATTTAGAGTATACAACTTAAGAACTAAGAAAGTAGAGGAAAACCTACATGTGGAATTTTTGGAGCATAAATCCAATGTAGAAGGTCATGGACCGAAATGGCTATTTGATATTGAGACTCTAACCCATTCAATGAATTATGTGCCTATTGCTGTAGAAACTAATGAATTTTCAGGTTCAAAAGGTGATGAAACATCAGATGAGGCAAGGTTAGAAAAGGAGACAAATCAAGATTATGTGATGATGCCAATCTGGTCAAGTATAAGTGTGGATTCAACTTCAATAAATGGTAAATCTTCTTCTGGTAAAGCTAAAGAAGATGTTGAAGATGAACACAGGGAAGATGGAACAAAGGATCAAGAAAATAGTTCTGCTGTTGATAATGCTGGTGAAACAGACTTAACTGAAGAACCAGAATTAACTGCTGAAGCAGACTTAACAAAAGTAGCAGAATTAACTGCTGAAGCAGAATTAACTGCTGAAGCAAAATTAACAGAAAATGAGTTAGATTTGAGCAATCTCCCACCTGATTATCCAGTTCCTTCTACACCACACACTAGGATTCACAAAGTCCACTCCCTAGAAAATGTTATTGGAGATGTACAATCAGGTGTAAAGACAAGACAACAACTGATGTATTCAAACCAACAAGGGCTTCTTGATGCCCTTTATGCTTCAAAACAACATGAGTTTTCAAACTCTTGCTTGTTTGTATGTTTTCTCTCACAAGATGAACCAAAGAATATTCTGAAAGCCTTAGATGATTCAAGCTGGGTAGAGGCTATGCAAGAGGAGCTTTTCAGTTCAAGATTCAGAAGGTATGGGTGCTAGTTGATTTACCTAAGGATGCAAAGGTAATTAGCACTAGATGGGTTTTCAAGAATAAAAGGGATGAAAGGAGAATAGTGATTAGGAATAAGGCTAGATTAGTAGCCCAACGGTACACACAACAAGAAGGGATAAACTATGATGAGGTTTTTGCTCTAGTACAAAGACTTGAGGCAATTAGGATTTTCTTAGCTTATGCTTCATTTTTAGGCTTCACAGTTTATCAAATGGATGTCAATAGTGCATTTTTATATGGTACTTTTGAAGAAGAAGTTTATGTCTCACAGCCTCCTGGTTTCATTGATCCTGACAATCCAGACAAAGTGTACAAAGTTGTAAAAGCTCTATATGGCCTACATCAGGCACCAAGAGCTTGGTATGAAACACTGGCTTCCTACTTAATAGAGAATGGATTTCAAAGAGGAAAGATTGATTAGACACTTTTCATCAAACAGCACAAGAAGGATCTTCTGTTAGTGCAGGTGTATGTGGATGACATTATCTTTGGGTCTACAAGGAAGGAGATGTGTTTGGAGTTTGAGAAGCTTATGCATCATAAGTTTCAGATGAGTTCCATAGGGGAACTTACATTCTTTTTGGGTTTGCAAGTTAAACAGTCATATGAAGGCATATTTATTTGTCAAGATAAATATGTTGCTGAGATACTTAAGAAGTTCAACTTTGCTGATTTAAAAATGGCAAGCACACCAATGGACTCTGAGAAGCCACTTAAAGATTTAGATGGAGAAAATGTAGATGTACACACTTACAGATCTATGATAGGCTTTTTGATGTATCTCACATTATCAAGACCTGACATCATGTTCTCTGTTTGTGTTTGTGCAAGATTTCAAGTAACTCCAAAGGTTTCTCATTTAACAGCAGTCAAGAGAATTTTTAGATATCTCAAGGGTCAACCTAGGTTGGGACTATGGTATTCTAGGGAATCACCTTTTGACTTGGTAGCATTTTCGGATAGTGATTATGCTGGTGCTAGCTTGGACAGAAAGTCAACAACTGGAGGATGTCAATTCCTTGGGTGTAGACTTATCTCATGGCAGTGTAAGAAGCAAACAATTGTGGCTACTTCAACAACTAAAGATGAATATGTAGCTATTGCAAGTTGCTGTGCTCAAGTCCTATGGCTTCAAAACCAACTTCTTGACTATATGTACAATTTTATGAACACTGTCATTCATATTGATAATAGTAGTACAATTTGCATAATTAAAAATCTAGTACAACATTCTAAAACAAAACACATTGAAATTAGACATCACTTTATATGAGACTGCAATGAGAAAAGATTAATTCA
Organism: Artemisia tridentata subsp. tridentata; assembly: GCA_021014915.2. Lineage (NCBI taxonomy): Eukaryota > Viridiplantae > Streptophyta > Magnoliopsida > Asterales > Asteraceae > Artemisia > Artemisia tridentata. The sequence continues at coordinate 313,221,998 of CP139504.1, forward strand.
AGTTCTTAAAATTGCTTCAGAACACAACTTTGCAGATCTGCTAACAAAAGCTTTTGATGTTGGAAGGTTTCAATACTTGGTAGCAAGTATTGGAATGCTATATCCTCAATGATTTAAATCTGTGTGTTTATGTATATAAATTTTTTTTTATACTGTTGGCTTTGTAAATTGGTACTAGCTATTACTTTTAAATTGTGTTATTCATACAGTTAGTCCTATGATTATTCTAATTCAAGACAAGTACTTTGTACATTGTTCTTTTGGTTTTAGACTAACAATTTCAGGTATGAATATTTGAGCACAAAGGATATTTCAGGTGAAATGTGAGCAACAGAATGATAATACTAGTTGCTGACATAATAGGTTCATGATAGAAAAAGTTTGGGAATTTACACCTCCTTAAAACTTCTTTCTTGAAACCTGATTATGAAATTTCACATTGAATTGATGACTTAGTTGATCATAAAGTAACTGATACAACTCACTTTCTATCATTTTATACTTTTAAGTATAATGAGCAAGTCTAAGGACATCTGATAGAAAAAACAGCTAGTAAAAGTGAATCTAACACTTGTGTTAGAGGAAACAATTGCTATGAGCTGGAAACCCTGTCAAGAAAGCCTATTGAATAATTGAAAACATTGGTTCTCACACAACCAGAGGTTGCTTTAAACCAAAATTTTGATTAAGTGTCTGTTATACACTTAATCCCTTCAAAATGGTTGAAAGCAGTATGGTTTTTCATAATAAAATCAAGTACATACTGCTAAGGCAAAAGTTTCTTAAAAGAAGAGTAAACTACAAAATACATCCTTGTGGTTTGGTCAATTTCACACTATACATCCCTCCCAAAAAAATTGCGCCATACACATCCCTCCGTTAGTAAAAGTTAAACACAATACATCCAAGAGGACGAACGGTGCAAAGATTGTCTCGTTAAGTTGGACACGTGGCAGTTAACTCTTTTTAAGCAAGGGTATTTTAGTCCTTTTATCTCCCACACCTACTCACTTTACTCTTTCTTTTAATACTCTTATCTGGGTTGTTGTTTGCATCAGCAAACTCAAAAATCAAATTCGAACCATTTCACTGTCATAACAACACCATAAATCCAATCGCTTCACTGTCATAACAACAACATAAATCCAATCCGTAAACAAGAAGATCCAAAACCCACTATCCTAACCCATCTCACAACAACGAACAACGACAGCCAACAAGCTTCTACTACAACAAATCCTTTCATATCTATACAACAACCTTCTACTACTACAAGAAAAGAAAAAACAAAAAACAAAAAAACAAAAAACAAGATCTCAGTTTTGTTCAAAACACATTCGCATATTTACGAATCTATAAAGCTCTTGTTTGTTTGAACACAACTCTTCATCGATCTCTTTGAAGAATATCTTCTATTTTTAATTTCCGAAAATATTAAGAAAGAACAAAACAAAGCTGTCTCATCCTTTCTTATCATTCGTTCAAACAACAAAAACAAAACTAAAGAACACAAGACAGGGACGATTTTTTATTGTTATATGTGTTGTTGATTCGGATTAAATCAAGGCAGGGACGATTTGTTGGGTGAGAGAAAACACAAGAAAGAAGTGGGATTTATGGGTGTTATTGATTCTGGGTTGTTGATTTCTGGGTGTTATTGATTCTGAAAATGTGGATTTATTGATTTCTGGGTTATAAGGAGATGACTGATTAAGGTTTTGTTGATAAGAGTATTAAAACTTGTTGATAAAGTTTGTTGATTGATTCTGAAAACTTTTTGATAAGGTTTTGTTGATAAGAGTATTAAAACACAAGAAAGAAGTAGGCGTGGGTTATAAGGAGATGACTGATTAAGGTTTAGTGGCTAGGAATGAGTTTAGATTGTAGTGGATGTCAATTATTTTGGCTCTTTTTTTTATATATGTGGATCTAACTTTGCATGTACTTGTATTTCGCAACTTGCACATTAATGATCTTGCTGGCTGCTAGTGGGAGGTTGAATGTTGAATCTGACTTTAAGAATCTTCAAGAGCCTCATTTATTATGTGTTTGTGTATTTGGATTTGTGTTTCTTGATTTGGATTTGTGATGTGGGGTTTTTGTATTTGTGTTTGTGTATTTGAATTTGTGTTTCTTGATTTGGATTTGTGGATTTGGATTTGTGTTTGTGTTTGCGTTTTTGGATTTGTGTTTGTGTTTCTGGATTTGTGTTTGTGGATGTGGATTTGTAGAAGAAGAGGGGTGAAAGGACTAAAATACCCTTGCTTAAAAAGAGTTAACTACCACGTGTCCAACTTAACGAGACAATCTTTGCACCGTTCGTCCTCTTGGATGTATTGAGTTTAACTTTTACTAACGGAGGGATGTGTATGGCGTAATTTTTTTGGGAGGGATGTATGATGTGAAATTGACCAAACCACAGGGATGTATTTTGTAGTTTACTCTTAAAAGAATGTTTTTGGAATATAAAATGGCTCAAAAACCCATCAAACGATGGATTATGAGTTATTGCCCCATGAATCACCTCTCATAGGAGTTAACACACCTAGAAGTGATGAGGGCAGCAAATTAAACTCTTAAGGAATTGATGGCTTCATGTACAACATTATCTGACAACAAGTTCTAGTTGAACGATCAGATGATGGGGAGAGAAATATTTTGGTACATGGTGAGAGATCTTCCAAACAGGGGAGGAAATGTTATTTGCAATCCAGGAGAGGAAATATCTCAGGGGGAAATAAACCCAGAGAAGGAAGATTAACCAATGAAAGGGAGGAAAAGACAAGAGCATACAAGATGATGACATAGAGGTTGAAAATGACAAGAATAGAGCTGATAATCTCTTCTTCATGAACAAGATTCTGGAGTATTATGTATATTCAGAAGGGATGAAGCATTCAAAAGGAGAAAGTTCTATCTAGGTCAAACGGAGAAAAGTTTCAATTTAGTTTACTACGTTTGTTCATCACTTGCAAAGGCATGCTGATAGATGATTTCATTTGTTGAAACAAGCATCCAAGATACACAGCATCATTTCCTCTTATAATTCCTCCATCCAAGGAAATTGCACCATCTTTTAGGTCAAGGAACGAAACCTGAAGATTGGTATTGGTATTGTTAAAGTCAAAGAATAGAAAGCAGATGAGTTACTGAGAAAGATATTCAATCTCACAGATCAGAAGAAAGCTCAGATCAAGGGTCTGACTATGAAGTGTTTGCAAGATCCTCACAATCAGAAATTCAATTCAGAAGAAACATGTTGAAAAGGGTTCACATGTTTAGGGGAGGATTGTTGGGAATTAAATATTCTGAAGACTAAGTATAGGGAATTTCTATTAAGTGATTAATTCTGGTTGCTTTAGTGTTAAGTCTGGTGAGTTCCAAAGTTAAGTCTGCTGGTTAAATTTGGTTAAGTCTAGTCTTCCAATATTAAGTCTGGTGGTTAAGTCTGCTTGATTAATTCTGGTGAGTGCCAAAATTAAGTCTGCTCTTCTAATGTTAAGTCTGCTTGCTGGATGGATAAGTATACTAAAGTCAATTATATATGGTAGATAATATCTTACCCCATGTGATCAGTCATTATGTTATATTCTCAGAACAAGTTGTAAACATAGATACATGTTGTATCTTAGTTACTGACTCATATAAGCTAGCAAGTAGTTCGACAAGACTTGACAAGAATTAACAATATTGTAAAGATCTCCTTGGACTATAAAAGGAGATCTTAGCTTAGTCATAAGTGTAGATCATGTATGTTTTTAAGTGATTAAGTTTTATATGTTGAAAAGAACCTTTGATAAAACTTTCATATTCATAACTGTCAAGAACAAGAACAATCATAAACATTATCAATAATATTGAATCCTTTGGTATTATACTTTCGGTGTTCATTGTTCAAAATACACAAGCATCACTGTTCCATTTCTATAACCAAAATAACCTTGTAAGTATGATTAAGTAGTTTCCGCATACTTGATCATATTAACTCAATATATCATATACACAAAGCAACAAAGGTTTAACCACCTTATAGTGTATCGAATCCTCTCAGTCACTTATGCCAAAGCCAGTTGAGAGTATCAGTGGCCTTGGTAAAAAGACAAGTTCCATTCTGAGTCAGACTGGACATGTCCAACACATAAACATCATGTCTTCTTGGTGCAATAAGGACAACTTCCTTATTAGAATTGAAGATGATTCCTTGTTTATTATCAAAGTGAACTATGTATTTAGCATCACATAGTTGACTGACACTGATCAAATTGTATTTCAGACCATTTACATAAGCTATCCTAGTAAAGACTATACCATTGCAGTTTACTGAACCATAACCTTCAGTGAGACATGATGAGTTATCAGCAAATATCACTTTGGGTCCTGATTCATCAACATACTTGTGCAGATACTCCTTCACACTAGCCATGCTCCTTGAACATCCACTATCTAGATGCCAAACAGGATCTCTGGCATGTTTCTGCACAAATAGTAAACTGGGTTAGTTCTTTCTAGGACTCCACTTCTTGGAGGGCTTAGCTTTGGGGGTCTTTTTAACATTTACAATTGATTTATGGTCAGTGGAGGAGTGGACTGAGCTACCACAAATTATGCACTTGATTGCAGATGTAGACTCAGTAGACTGAGAGGCTGACTTTGTCATACCTCTTCTGGCCTGAATGACCATTTCCCATCCTGAGGTGTCATGAGTGGGACCTCCACTATTTTCACTACAATTGTCAATTTGACAATCCTTAGGATGGTGGTCATTGAACCCACAATAGGGACAAGGTGCAAAAGGCTTGGCCTTTTGTTTCAGTTTCTGTTTAGAATCAGAAGGGTATATTAAAGACTGAGCTTTAAAGCCTGACATCTTTGATGTGACTGAGTGTGTTTTGTGATCAGAGGTCCTGTGATCATCCTTTTTGCAAATCATGCAGTAAAGGATTCTATAGCAATCATCAGTGAAATGATTGGTATTGTTACACAGCTCACATCTTTTTAGGAGTTTTGAGGGTTTGGGTTTGGTGCTTGAGGAAGCTGGTTTTTGTTCCTTCTTGGTATGAGAAGGTTTCTCAGAAGATGCAATCTTCTCACCCAGCTTCCTGACCATTTCAGCCAATTGATCAAATTTTTAGTCAGGGCTTTGGGTTATTACTTCAGAAGGGACTGAAGATGATGAGTCATCAGTATTTACTGAGACTTCAAGTGTTGGTCTTTTCAGGATTGTTTTTCCCATTCCTGACCTATCCTTTGGAGAGTGTTGAGAGTAGACCATTGGTGGGAGGCCTAAGTTGGGTGCAGCACCCTGAAGGGTATTCAGTGGTAGGAGTGGTGGATATGATTCTGATTCAGACTCATTCACTGACTCAGTATTACTGAGTTGTTCAGTGAGTTCAAGCTTACTGAGTTGTTCAGTAAGTCCAAGAATATTTTTCAAAGCCTGACTTTTAGGAAGCAAGATCTTTCCAGTCTCAAAGTTTGGTAACTTACTGGCTGGGTTGTCCCTGACAATCCAGTCATTTGACTTGGGAAGCATTTCTTGCTCAACTGATATGCCAGCTGGAACAAAGGTTAATTCACTGGGACTCACATAGGGGTTAACCATGAGATGGTCAATTCCTATTGTTTTCCTAGGGATTAAACCCACAGTATCAAAGACCTTGGGGGTTCTTTTTAGTCCAGCCTTGGATGACAGCATTTTCTTTGTTAAGTTCAGTTTGTAGGGCTTGGTTTTGTTTCAAAATCTCAGTGTTTTGAATTGTAGAGTAATTGTTTCTAATTTGGCTTGCTTCAGTACAAGCAATTCATCTCTACATTATTCAATTCTGACACTATGTTGTTATATTTTGTAAACATGTTAAGCCTTTGTTCCTCAACAAATTTAAGATCTACACAAATATAATTCATGTAAGACTGCCAATCAGAATCATCATCCATAGAAAGTAAAGTGTTTACCTTCTTCATGGTGATGTTTACCCACTCTCCATTCCTTGCATGGCTTTTCCCAACAGCCACTTGATCACCTTCAGAGAGTGCCATCAGTGCACTCACTTTAATTTTCTCATCTGAGGAGACCTCTTCTTCATCCCAGTCATAAGTTTCAGCTACTAAAACCTTGTTCTTTGCCTGAACAGGTTTGGATGTTTGAGCAGCCTGAGACATAGAGGGATTAGTTTCAAGAATTGCAAGTTTAGCCTTAGCTTTCCTATATTTTGCTTCAAAGTCTTTTTGACCCTTGTTTTTAAATTGTTGGGTCGACTGAAACATTCTAGGTTGAAACTCGCTAGTTCCTGAGGAACTATTTCCTGAAAATTTGTAAGAGGGTTCTGAGATGGTTTTAGAATAACAGTCCCTAGCAAAATGACCCTTTTTACCACAATTAAAGCATTCAGTGGTTTCATTTGCTTTTCCTTTTGAAATGTTGGACTGGTTTCTTTTGATGAAACGTTTTGAACTAGCAAGGAGTGCCCTCTCTTGGAATTCCAAGTTTAAATCTTTTAGGTACTCATCACTAGTCCTTTCATCAATTTCATCCTCAGAATCCTCTTGAAAGTCCTGCACAACACCATTAGTATAAAAGGCAGTTGATATGGGTGTGGAGGTCAAGGCCTTTTTAGACTCAAAAGCTTTTGAGTCAGGGTATCTCCTTGAGATTAAGTTGTCTTCATAGACAAACTTCCCATAGATCTCAGGGAGCTCAAGAGTCTGAATGTGATTAGCATTCCTCAGGCCTTGTGAGAAGTTTAACCACTTCTCAGGGAGACTGTTGACAAAGCCAATATTTGTCTCATGCTTAGACAAAACTACACCATCATTTGATAGTTCGTTTATCAAAGTCTTGTATCTGGTATAAGTCTGAAAGAGACTTTCAGAGTCTTTTGCCCTGAAAGTATTATACTCAAGTTTCAGGTCCATGACCCTGTTTTCCTTGGTATCTGAGGGACCCTCAAAGCTATTGACCAAGTCATCCAAAGTTTGCTTGGCTGTTGAACAGTTGATGAATGATTCCATTATATCGTCAGGAAGACATGATATAATGATGCTTTTCAGGCGTTGGTCTTGATTGATCACCCTCCTCTCATCAATGGTCCATTGAGCCTCAGGCTTATTTAGCCCTTCAGCAGTCTTTGGGACATAGGGACCATCTTTGACACAAGAGATGTAGTATGGTTCCATACTAGTCAAGTAGCAAAGCATTCGCTTTTTCCACTTGTTAAATTTACCAGCTTCAAGTCGTGGGGCAACAGCTGAAAAGCTTCCACCCTTTTTGTCGACTAGCTGGGGTACATTTGCATCAGTCATAGTAGGTTCTTGGTTTTAAAAACCTTGAGCACTCTTGGTTAATTTTGAAAGATTTTATAAACTAGAGGCTCTGATACCACTTGATGTTCCCTTAACACGCTTAGAGTTAACTATAAAGTTAATCTATTTGTGTTTATGACTAATACAATGTATCGATTAGTTCTAACAGTTAATGAAACGTTAATATAAAAACACACAGTATTTTCAACATTTAAATTCTTATTAGAAATGAATCAAAGAATCTATTACCCAAGTGTTTTGCGGAACAAACACTTGGGATTGAATAGATAAGGTATGGTGTCTCCTATCTAAACTTAAGCAATGCTTTAAGTGGTAACAATTCGACCCACTGAGCTATCTCAGGGATACGTTACTCTTTGTAGGAGAAAAGGGGTATTTGTGAAAGACTAAGCTTTAATTGCACAAGAATACCTAACCCACTTTTCTCCTATCCGTTTGCTATTTATAGGCAAACATGTTAATAGTACTGAAGATTAAAACTAGATAAACAAATAGGAAGCGTGTCTGACAACTACAACAGTAGTTGTCATTTCCAAGAACCAATGGGATTGCGCCAAAAAGTCTTCAAGTGTCAGACCTTACACTTCTTTGACTTTTAGCCACTTGAGGGATGGTTTGTCTGACCTAGATAAGACTTGTTCTTATCTTCTAAAAACCTTCCCTCATTATCCCGCCTTCTATTCAGGCATTAGGTTCTTCAGTCATTTGTCTTCAGTCTTCAGTTATTGTTGTAGAGGAGATGATGAAGCGAAAAGTGTACCGCTTTTAGGGGGTCATTTAAGCCCTAAATCGTATTTATTTGATCAAATATTGCCCTAAATCGTTCCTTTTGTCATTTTAGGTACTTTGGAGAAGAAATCTGGAAAAGGAAGCATTTTGGACGTTTTTGGAGCATAAAAGTGAAGAAAACGACAAAGTCTCCAAAGTTGCTGGAAAAGTACACATGACGGCGTCAAGCTTTATTCTGACGGCGTCAAGCCTTGATAGGCCAGAGCGGATTTTGGAGGACTAAAGAGGGACGGCGTCAGGAAGGCCATCCGGGAACCCTAGCCACGGCGAGGTGACGGCGTCAAGATCTATAACGTGACGCCGTCAGCCACTAAGTTCTATATATAGTTTTGCAATTTTTTGTCATTAGTGTGCAACTTTGTGAGGAGAAACCCTAAGACGAATTTCTGCCATTTTTAAGGGTTTTCATACCCTTAGATCTCCCATGTTTAATTGAAGATAAGTAATCACTTAATCAATCAATATGTCTATGTGTTGTTTGATTATATCTTGTTCTTGTCTTTTGATTAACATGCTAGGCTAGATTTATCTTGTGTTTGCTTAGATCTAATGAAACCTAACTATTGATTATTAGTTGTTAGTGTGTTATTAATTGTATTGGATTATTGTTTATCGATGTTAGGCTTAAGAAAACTGGCTAACCTCCTATACGGTAACTTGCTTGAACGTCTTAAGAAACATGAACCAATGCGTACTAGGTTTATATGGTTGTATTTAATGCATGAGCGAATTCTAGTGATCCCATGTTAGGAGTTTCTTAGCCGGCTCGACATAGGAGTGAAGTAGGAGCTTGTAGAGTTGGGGAAGTACGTACGCCACCCCACGATTGGTATTAAGGAATACACCCGTCATCCACGCAATTAATACACACTAATCAACCGGTAAAAGATAGTTAGGGAGTAAGGAAATCTAGGTAAACACATTTCTCTCCACATAAGTTTCACAACCTTTTCATTTTCAGTTATTTTATTTTATTTGCATTTGTAGTAATTTGGGTTAGTTGACTAGCAACTAATTCCGCCCACTCCTTCAAACCCGAGATTTTACTTGCTTTACATAAAATATAAAAATACAAAAAGAATCTTCCCTCACCCTTAGACCTATTAGAGTAGTTTTTCAATCCTAACGACACTATTCCCCTAGAGAACGATCAATCCCCCGGTACTTGCCACTTCACTATACTACATCGGTCAGGTACACTGCCTGGTGGGGATTGCAAGCCTCTCGAGATCCCTTGAGAGGTAAAACCTATTGTAAGGTCGCAAAACCACGCATCAAGTTTTTGGCGCCGCTGCCGGGGAATAGTTATTGTTTAGGTTGAATTTTTATTTTATTAGGTCTACTCACTAGATTCCTTTCTAGTGAGATTTTTATTTTATTTTTCTAGGTTTTCTTTAGTCTATCTTTTTTCTTTGTTTCTTTGTTCGTAACCATTACCATCCGACATCATGGAAGGTGGTAATATCCTTGATCCCAACAACCCACCACCACAACAATACCCACCTCCTAGAGCCCGTACCTTAGGAGACTACTCCCGTCCTAGCCACCATGGCTATCGAAACACCATTGAGCTCACTCAAGGAGCCAATGTCACTCCCTTACGATCCGACACCATCCGGTTGGTGCAAAGCGGATGCGCATTCCATGGACTTCGTTCCGAAGATCCTAATCAACATCTCAAGGACTTTCTTAAAATCGTTGATTCCATAGACCTTGATGTTGCCACTCGAGAGACGACCCGACTGAGTCTCTTTCAATTCTCTCTGTGGGACCAAGCTAGTCAATGGCTAAAGCGTCTACCCGCAGGATCCATCACCTCTTGGGATGATCTCACCACTCGTTTCCTCGCTCAGTTTTTCCCACCGGGAAGGACTACCAAGCTAAGGAAGGATATCTTGATGTTTGAACAACGTCGAGGCGAAACTCTCTACGGGGCATGGATTCGATTCAAGGACTTACTCCAAAAAGTCCCTCATCATGGCATAAATCTCTGGCTTCAAATCCAAATCTTCTATGACCATGTTGATTACCACACCAAGCGTGCCATCGATCGAGCCGCCGGGGGCAGATTGCGCGACAAAAGTGTCGAGGAATCATGGGAAATCATTGATGAGCTTGCATCCGACGATGATGAATTGTGGCAAGTTTCCCACGACGTACGCTCGGCGGTCAAGACATATTCATCGCCCGATAAAGCCAATCAAATCACTGAGGAAAGTGTTAGTGAACTTGAGAAAAGGGTTGCATATCTTATGGAAAAGCAAAAGAGACCCTTAAGTCCACAAAAAGCAACAATTAACTCGGTCTCAAGCATTAAGCAAATACCATTGTCCGAATCACCCCTTAGGGAAAATACTAAACCCTTCCATAAGCACGCTCAACCCAACTCACCACCTTAGGAACTTAGTCCAACATTCGAAGCTCGAATGAGAGAATACATGTCAAAACACTCCGAACGGTTGGCAAAATTTGAGGAAGCCGTCTACAAACAGAAGGAGGAAATGGAAGAGAAGATGGCGGAGATTATGAACCTTTTGAAAGAATACGCAAATACAAAAGCTCCTGAAAAAGTGCTGGTGCGGAATGACGTTGAACTTCCCAACACTAAATTCGTCAAGGCCATCTCCGTCATCCAAGAGGGCGAATATGATGGAAGAGGGAAATCGATAACTATGGAAGTTAACAAAATTGACCTCGTCCCACTTAATGATGGATACACCAATGCCTGCAACTGCGATTCAGACAAAGGCAAGGAGGCGCCCTCTAAGGAGCGCCAAGTGATAGAACCGCCTAAGTCACAGCAAGTGAGGCATTACTTGAAACACGAAATAAACGAGGAGACCATAAACGATTGGGTGAGAAACTATCGACGTACTCATCTACCCAACAAGGAGTCCAAGAGAAGGGAACCGGAGGATGAATCCGACACATTACCCGGAGGGCAGTTGTATGAGAGCCTCATAAGACAAAAGTTAGTGGAAAAGCAGGAATTCTACGGGGTCTTCGAAATACCATGCAGCATTGGAAAACTCAAGTATCTGGATGCGATAGCTGACCAAGGTTCCGACGTAAATTTGATGCCTTTATCCGTTTATGTCCAGTTAACCGACGAACTGCCATCCATCACCCGTACTAAACTCTCCTTTGCAAAACATTCTTATGAGTACCCGTTAGGAATTGCAGAAGATGTGTTGGTCAACGTTGCCGGATTCCTGTATCCGGTCGACTTCATGATTATTGAAAGAAATGATATGAATATGCCAATAATCCTTGGGGCACCCTTTCTCGTTACCACTAGGGCACAAATCGATTACGAAAATAGTACCATCCAAATGAAGAAGGGGAAGAAAACAATAAACTTCCCAACGATCCCACGACATATACGAGATGTTGCTCTACAAAAGAAGATGGAGGCGAACCCCAATATAATCCGTGGTAATGTTCGTGAGAAAATCCTAGCATGGGAGGCGAGGATTAAGAATTACAATGAAAATGAGATTATAGAACATAAGGGTGGAAATAACGATTATATTGAGGATGATGAGCAGACCAATAACCCCGTTGAATTTACAAAAGGAGACTCAGTGCTCCTAAGGCATTCAGAAACAAAAGCACCTACCAATGAACCAAGTCCCTGGTGGTACGGACCATTCACAATTAAAAGTCTACACCAAGATGGGGTAGTAAGCTTGACCAGCAAGGGAGGAGGTGAAGTGACTGCGAATGTCGAGCGATTGAGACACCACCACCCTGATAACAAGGATTATATCTATCAGGGATACGTCATTATGAATGATGGAATCACGTAATGTACGGTGACTTTGAGTCTAGCTACAAGACTCGTTAATAAAGAAAAGCGCTTCTTGGGAGGAAACCCAAGCTTTATTTGCTTTGTGTGTTTATTTATTTGTTTGTTTGATTTTATTTGCTTCCGTATGTATGTTTAATTTTTATTATTATTGATTCATGTTCAAAAACTAAATTGTGAAAATGCTTTATCTTGTTTTTAACTTCGTCTTAACTACATATAAAGGTATTTTGTAAAAGTTAAGTGTAAGGGAAATCCAAATCGGTTTATTAGAACAAATGAACATGAATCGTAATAATATTAAATTAACATACATATTAGTATTTGTTTGAGTCAAATGCTTGTATCGAGTCATAATGATGTTTTGCAGGATTTCCAGGAAGTAAGGTATAGGTTTTTCCAGAAATTTTCCGGAAACTTAACATGAGAATTCTGTCAGATCATTTCTGACGGCGTCAGGCATTACAACCTAACGGCGTCAGGTTTTAATTTTCTGAAATTTTTGAAAGTTTTGTTTTCATAAAAAGTTTTTATTAAATCTCTAACTTATAAACTCTAGGAATCTGCAAAATAATCATTCCACAAGCATTATATCCTTATATAGAATTTATCCTGCCGATGTTATGCAGGTTTTCGTGTTTGTTTTCTCAGGTTTAACAGGTTATTTTGGACAAGGAGAAGTATGTGGAATCAAGCTTTTGGCGATGCTTTAGTCTTGAAGCTTCTACATTCTCTTGGAAAAAGATCTAACAATGTTACCTCTTTATCCACCGAGCGAATCAGGGGAGTATTTGATTTCATTCTTTTACCTTATTTACTTTTACATCTTGTTATTTGAACATTGGGGACAATGTTCATCTTAAGTGTAAGGGGGGGGGGGGTAAAGTACGATACTTTAAAGAATGCTATTACGCTTGATTTTTCGTTTGTTTGATGGTAGATGTGTAATAAAACTGAGAGAAATACCTGTTAGGGCAATTTTAGTGCCAAATTTAAAATTTTTTACGACATATAGGAGTGAAACTTTGGTCTTAATGAGCGTCTCATGGATAGGAGTTATATGACTAGCACAAAAACCGTACCACTAAAAAATTTTCCACCCCCAAATATGTGAGGTTCGCCCCTAGAATTGGTAGGAAAAGCATTTATGCTATGATGTGTGTACCGGTAGCACTTAGATTCTAGAACTTGCGTTAGGACTATTCCGAGGCCACAAGTGAGACTACATTCGTGTAGTTAGATTTACTACATGATAAGAGGCATTAGGATTAACCCATTGTTTTACACCTGTGTTTTTGTTATAATTACGTTGGCTACATTGGTCAAGTAATTCTCCCACACCCTTTGCGTTGTACTCATTTTTAGTACACGATACCCCTAGTACACCCCTCAGAGCCTATCTTTTCGTTTCTAACTTTAAGCATTTTACTTAAAGGAAGAATTTGTTACACCCCACTTAAATGTACACCCAAATCGCCTTAGCCTACCTTGTATGCACTCATTTTTAGTGCATTATTGTGACAACATTTGTTTAAACCCCAAGTTAATTATCTAATTGATTACATGGTTGCTAAGTCGAGTCATATCCTTGTACATATTGTTTTGGGACGATTGGGACTCATGGGTAAAGTACTAGTGTAATGGAGTAATGGAGAAGAACAACATTATTACCCCCATATGTGCTAAATATTTTAAAAGTATTCCAAGTGTTTCGATTATCTTAATTCGAGTCATTAGAATAGTCATTTGTAAAGTTATGTAAAAGTTCAAGTGTAAGGGGAATGCAACGCCCCTATGATGTATTATTTTGGATGGTAGGGCAAGAAAATAATGAAAAAAAAAAATCAAGAAAAATACAAAAAAAAAAAAATGAGAAAAAGAAAAGTAGAAAAAACATACGGACTACCATCCCGTTTCATTTTATGTTTATTTTATGTTTTTGTTATTTTGTTTTTAGCTTAAGTTGAGTCTAGTCTTGGCTTAGCAACGCCATATTTTACATGTAATTAATCAAGATCTTTAACTCGCCACCAGTAAAATATCCCTTATCCAACAAAACCGTGTTTATCATATCCCTACACCTCACGTTATAACCCATGTAAAAGCCCTCTTTGATAGTTTATCTTAGGTGTTTACGCCTAGTGGAGAAGGTTTTTTATCCTTTCCCAAGCCTATGGTAATCTATTTGCTATGACAGGTAGTGAGAGATATTATCCGTTTTCATTTATGAGATTTATTTTGATGACACCTGAGAGATGTGAGGATCTAAACACTACTTGTGAGGTGCTAGTTGGTAATCTCCGTGCTTATTATGATTAAAGTGGAACGGCTATTTGTTGTAATTACTTTTATATTAGCGTTAAATGACCCCTAACTTGTATTTTGATTAGAATAAAAGCGCATTTGCTTGAGGACAAGCAAATCTCAAGTGTAAGGGTATTTGATGAAGCGAAAAGTGTACCGCTTTTAGGGGGTCATTTAAGCCCTAAATCGTATTTATTTGATCAAATATTGCCCTAAATCGTTCCTTTTGTCATTTTAGGTACTTTGGAGAAGAAATCTGGAAAAGGAAGCATTTTGGACGTTTTTGGAGCATAAAAGTGAAGAAAACGACAAAGTCTCCAAAGTTGCTGGAAAAGTACACATGACGGCGTCAAGCTTTATTCTGACGGCGTCAAGCCTTGATAGGCCAGAGCGGATTTTGGAGGATTAAAGAGGGACGGCGTCAGGAAGACCATCCGGGAACCCTAGCCACGGCGAGGTGACGGCGTCAAGATCTACAACGTGACGCCGTCAGCCACTAAATTCTATATATAGTTTTGCAATTTTTTGTCATTAGTGTGCAACTTTGTGAGGAGAAACCCTAAGACGAATTTCTGCCATTTTTAAGGGTTTTCATACCCTTGGATCTCCCATGTTTAATTGAAGATAAGTAATCACTTAATCAATCAATATGTCTATGTGTTGTTTGATTATATCTTGTTCTTGTCTTTTGATTAACATGCTAGGCTAGATTTATCTTGTGTTTGCTTAGATCTAATGAAACCTAACTATTGATTATTAGTTGTTAGTGTGTTATTAATTGTATTGGATTATTGTTTATCGATGTTAGGCTTAAGAAAACTGGCTAACTCCTATACGGTAACTTGCTTGAACGTCTTAAGAAACATGAACCAATGCGTACTAGGTTTATATGGTTGTATTTAATGCATGAGCGAATTCTAGTGATCCCATGTTAGGAGCTTCTTAGCCGGCTCGACATAGGAGTGAAGTAGGAGCTTGTAGAGTTGGGGAAGTACGTACGCCACCCCACGATTGGTATTAAGGAATACACCCGTCATCCACGCAATTAATACACACTAATCAACCAGTAAAAGATAGTTAGGGAGTAAGGAAATCTAAGTAAACACATTTCTCTCCATATAAGTTTCACAACCTTTTCATTTTCAGTTATTTTATTTTATTTGCATTTGTAGTATTTTGGGTTAGTTGACTAGCAACTAATTCCGCCCACTCCTTCAAACCCGAGATTTTACTTGCTTTACATAAAATATAAAAATACAAAAAGAATCTTCCCTCACCCTTAGACCTATTAGAGTAGTTTTTCAATCCTAACGACACTATTCCCCTAGAGAACGATCAATCCCCCGGTACTTGCCACTTCACTATACTACATCGGTCAGGTACACTGCCTGGTGGGGATTGCAAGCCTCTCGAGATCCCTTGAGAGGTAAAACCTGTTGTAAGGTCTCAAAACCACGCATCAGGAGACTTGGGGTTCAGTGAGCTCTTGTCTAACGCTCACTGATCCATTACCTTCTTCTTCGTCTCAAGTAACACTTCAATGAGTACCGCCTCACTGTGTGGTGAATATTTCTTCTTAGACTCGTCCTGAGCATCTTGAAGGTAACTCACTGAGTGACTGTTCACTCAGTGACTTAGAATATTTTCGGTTTAATTTACACTTAGCTTAATTTTTATTCAAATCTTGTTTTAACGACTCTTGGGTATTGAAGGACCCAACACTTATATACAATTGATGAAAAGAAATTATTAGATGTTTGGTATTTCAATTCGAGAAAGCTCAGGTATAATGACCCCTTATATTAGTAAAGACGCAAGTGCACATTTGGATATTTCTCTCCATCAAAAGACTATTACATCTGAGCGGGAGGATACAGTGAAGTCCTCTAGCAAAATCAAAATGCTGAGTGAAAGATGGTGTGCAAGAGGTCAAAGATGATTTCAGTGATACTACTGACAGAGAGCTCAGAACCGCATGGTCTGCATCATCGACAAAGCCTAAACCATTTTCTTTAATTGATCCAAGAGAGACTACATACAAAGAAGCTGATGGCGCAAGAAGTTCTCATGGTGAAAAAGATAAGCGAGCTACTTATAATGAAATTTTACATGCTGCAACTGTCGAACAACTAACTCAGGAACCAAGAGAGAAACTTGAAGCTTAGAGAGTATCAATCATGGTTCAGCCACTCTCTTCGAGACCTCTGACTCAAGCAAAGACAAGTTCTATTGTCGAGGAAGAGAAAGATCAAGGTAAAAGAAGAAGAAATGAGTCTTCTGATTATGATGATTTACCTATAAGCAGTGTGATGAAGAAGAATAAGAGTAGTTCAAGTCACTTAGTGTCATTAAAGAAAAGGAAATGTTGGGTGATAAGTGATTGTGATGAAGAAGAAGAGCCTAAAAGTACTCAAGGTGAAACTCAGAGTTAAGTTAAACGAATAAGAAGAAGAGCTTAGAAGTACTAGTGAAAACAATGAATCACAATCACATATTGTTATGTTATCACTAGTTAACCTACAATTGTTTAAAAATTAATCAAATAAAAGTTTACAGATATCACTTACTATAATTGTAAATCGCAAACCATAAATAACGAGTTTATGCAACACTAACAAAGTACTAGAAACTTATAATGCACAGACATATAGAGAAAATGGTAGTAAATAGAAAGTGATTCTCACCGTTGCAGTTCTTGTTTTTGCCTCAATTCGACACAATGTTGTGCGTTTTGAGCGTTCCATATAACAAAAAAAAAAAAAAAAAAAAAAAAAAAAAAAAAAAATCAAATCTTTTGCTAATATGGCATTTTGTTAGTCACAAATAAAAGAATTTTTATTTTATACTTCGTAAATGTATAAGCTTGAAACTTTGTGAAATACCCCTGAAAGATAGTCAACTAAAATCAGCTGCATAACATCATTAAACCCTAGGGTTTGCAATCGAAAAACAGAGTCAACAACACTACTAATCTATAAACCATTGAACAGTGTAACAAAAAGTCAGAAACTATGATTACTCAAAAGTTTTACCCAACATGTAGGTATTAACTTTTCACTACAAGAAAAGTTGCTTTTTAGGACCCCCATAAGCGTCATAAAATGGTACTTTTTATTTAATAGGACCAAGGATGAAAGCGTTTCATGTAAGGCGGTCGTAATAGGTCCAAAGCGTCCTAATATCTCAAATACCTTATGAAACCAATTTTATGGTCGTATTATATGACTATGAATAACCCAAATAGCGTCCTAATAAAACCATATTAGGACACTTTTACAATGTTTTGACATGTGCTTACCTACTTTTAATCTTTTGACACACTTAAAAAGGTCCTTAAAAGTTTGTTAGGACACATATGATGCAACATCATAGCTATTTTAGCAACCAAGAAAAGGGTCTTAATAACTCAAATAAGATTATGATACCAATTTTATGGTCGCATAATAGGTCAAATAACGTCCTAATAAAACCATATTAGGACACTTTTACAATGTTCTAACATGTGGTAACCTACTTTTAATCTTTTGATACACATACAAGCGTCCTTAAATGTTGATTCTTAGGACGGTTATCATATAACATTATAGTTACTTTAACACCAAGAAAAGGGTCCTAATATCCCAAATACGATTATGAAACCAAATTTATGGTCGCATAATATGTCCATGAACAACCAAATAACGTCCTAATAACAACATATTAGGACACTTTTACAATGTTCTAACATGTGGTTACCTAATTTTAATCTTTTGATACACATACAAGCGTACTTAAAAGATAATTGTTAGGACGCTTATCATGTAACATTATAGCTACTTTAGCACCAAGAAAAGGGTTCTAATATCTCAAAGAAGATTATGAAACCAATTTTTTGGTCGTATAAAATGTCTATTAACAACCTAAATAACGTCCTAATAACAACATATTAGGACACTTTTACAATGTTAAGCGTCCTTAAAAGTTTATTGTTATGACAGTTAATAAGTTTAATAGGACAATTTCAAAGTCCTGACAAGTCATATGATAGGACGCTATTTTCAGCATGCACACTCTATTATTACGATATGAATAAAAGATCAACTAATTATTAAATGAATAAAACGAAATTGTATTTCTAATAAGGAATTGTCATAACAAAAGCACTAAACATAAATAAGGTTTAGACATTATCCAACATAAAGTCTTGTAACATTAAACAATAAATTAAAGCAACAAGAAGCTTAGTCCGGGGTCATCATGCATCCTTTCTCAATCCTCACGGACCACCTACAAATAAACATCCATGTATAAGCATTAAGTTCCATGTTATTAAAATTATTGGTATCACAAGTTTAACAAAGACATACCGAGATAAAGGGACAAGGCCATGCTATGGTTGCACCAACACAGTCTTCAATTGTGGCAAATAACCCATATGGTCTCACCAACATTTCATCTCTTTTTGTTGGTACTTGAATGTTTACCTCACACCATCCTCGTCCAATCTCTATACCACCATGACTGCATCACCATTTCGATCTTTACCCATTACTTTAGAAAAAATATCATCTGGTCCACGCTTATCAATGGAACCCTCGAGCAGATTATCACTAAGTTGTTTCATTTTTTCCTGCATTTTATATCAACATCAAGAACATATAGAAAAGGCATGTATATGAACATAAAATCATAATTTTTTTTGTAAACAAGTGAGTGGCCGTTGCAGAACGAATCCAGTTACGTGTGAATCATACAATAATCCTACACTAATATCGTGAATCCAATAACGGTTACAAATAATATTCAAATCACTGATCTATTACAATAATTTTACAAATATAATGAAATTGTGACAAAATCCCTGGTATCACATCAATAGCATCCAACACCATTATCGATCACAAAAACAAAACAAAGCTTAAGTTAGTTAGATGCCCGATAATATAATATGACATGTAGAATGATTCCAAGCGACACAAATAAAATGACCACTACTATAACGACTATTGGGCTTGACAGCCCAAAGACACGAATCTAGACCCATCCAGTCCAATACAGATACAAACCACAAACACAGATTAGTGAGATCTATTAGAGTGCAAATACCAAAATGCAACCACTCTTCCTTTTATTATGGGTATTTACCAAAGTAAAATTTACACTCCTTGTCAAACAAATTTTCAATTAAGTACGCTTGACACCATAATGGTGTCATAACACAACCGAGCCAAACTGCACCTTAAGTGGGTGTGTTTGTTCTTGAACCAGAACCCAATAACCACCCTTGTCTAACATATCCATACAGCAAGCAAAGTAATCTCGAAGACAAAAAAAATCAGTGAATTCAAATGATCAAGACCCCATTAGGAAGCAATTACAAACCTGACTTGCTAATGTGATAATACCACAAACAAACACGTATCAAAACAAAATAAGTAAACCTATAATCAAACTCAACACAAACTTTATTCGACACACCTTACAAACTTAAACGCACCATGACTCGACTGGAACAGTAACTACAAACCATTTCATTATACGACAACACTTTAAAAATTTTAAACCCATTCAAACAAAAACAAAAAAAAATAAGCAACCCATCACAGACCGCAAGCGAACAACACCCTTTGGGTGTTAAGGTTGAGCCTAGCACAACAAACAAACGCACCCTCTTGGGTGTGAGGCTGACCCGAGGTAAAACGCAACTGAACCTACTAATTTAATCTAAATCGCGACAACATAAGCAGATAAGCAACGCCAACCCATTCGTGAGCCTAAACGGGTCACGACTCGTAACCCTATCCGGGTCTGATTGCGTGGTTTTGTAACCTTACAACAGGTTTTACCTCTCGAGGGATCTCAAGAGGCTTACAACCCCACCAGGCAGTGTACCTGACCGATGTAGTATAGTGTAGTGGTAAGTACGGGGGATTGATCGTTCTCCACAGGGAATAGTGTTCGTTAGGTATGAAAGGCTACTCTAATTAGGTCTAAGGGTTGAGGAAGATTCTTTTTTATGTTTTTATAATTTTATGAAAGCAAGTAAAATCTCGGGTTTGAAGGAGTGGGCGGAATTAGCTGCTAGTCAACTAACCCAATTTACTACGAATGCAAATAAAATAAAATAACAAAAATGAAAATGTGGTGAGAAACTTATGTGTAGAGAAATGTGTTTACTTAGATTTCCTTACTCCCTAACTATCTTTTACCAGTTAATTAGTGTGTATTAGTCGCGTGGATGACGGGTGTATTCCTTAATACCATTCGTGGGGTGGCGTACTTACTTCCCCAAACTCTACAAGCTCCTACTTCACTCCTATGTCGAGCCGGCTAGGAAGCTCCTAACATGGGATCACTAGAATTCGCTTGTGCATTAAATACAACCATAAAAACCTTTAGTACGCATTTGGTTCATGTTTCTTAAGACGTTCAAGCAAGTTACCGAATAGGAAGTTAGCCAGTTTTCTTAAGCCTAACATAGATAAACAATCATCCAATACAACTAACAACACACTAACAACCAATAATCAATAGCTAGGTTTCATTAGATCTAAGCAAACACAAGATAAAATTAGCCTAACATGTTAAACAAAAGACAAGAATAAGATAGAATCAAACAACACATAGACATATTGAATGATTAATTGATAACTTATCTTTCAATGAAACATGGAAGATCTCAAGGCAAAAAGCCCTGAAAAAGTAGCTAAAATCGTCTTAGGGTTTTATCCCAAAATTCCACACACTAAGCTCTCCCTAATGACAAAAGATTAGAAAACTATATATAGATTTTTGGATCTGACGGCGTCACCTTATAGAGTGTGACGCCGTCACCTCGCCGCTTTTAGGGTTCCCGGATGACCTTCTTGACGCCGTCCCTCTTTAGCTCTTCAAAAATCCATTCTGGCTTATCAAGGCTTGACGCCGTCGGACCATGAACGTGACGCCGTCCCCTTATGAATTAAGCCGTGACGCCCTTGATCAAGTTAAAGCGTGACGCCGTCAGAATTCACATGCTATTTTCACTGGCTTATCATGAGTAAATTTCACGTCCAACTTTTCTTGCCAAAGCATGACGCCGTCCCATGTTAATTGTGACGCCGTCAAGAGTAACTTTTAGCCGATTCTTGAGACTTTGCCGTTTTCTTCACTTTATGCTCCAAAAACGTCCAAAATGCCTCCTTTTCCAGATTTCTCCTCAAAAGTACCTAAAATGACAAAAGGAACGATTTAGGGCAATATTTGATCAAATAAAGACGATTTAAGGCTTAAATGACCCCTTAAAAGCGGTACACTTTTCGCCTCATCAAATACCCTTACACTTGAGATTTGCTTGTCCTCAAGCAAATGCGCTTTTATTCTAATCAAAATACAAGTTAGGGGTCATTTAATGCTAACATAAAAGTAATTACAACAAATAATCGTTCCACTTCAATCATAATAAGCACGGAGATTACATACTAGCACCTCACAAGTAGTGTTTAGATACTCACATCTCTCAAGTGTCATCAAAATAAATCTCATAAATGAAAACGGAAAATATCTCTCACTACCTGTCATAGCAAATAGATTACCATAGGCTTGGGAAAGGATCGAAAACCTCCTCCACTAGGCGTAAGCACCTAAGATAAACTATCAAAGAGGGCTTTTAAATGGGTTATAACGTTAGGTGTAGGGAAAAGGAAAACACGGTTTTGTTGGATAAGGGATATTTTACTGGTGGCTAGTTAAAGATCTTGATCAATTACATGTACTATACAATGTTGCTAAGCCAAGACTAGACTCGATCTTAAGCTAATGATAAAATAACAAAAACATAAAATAAACATAAAATAAAACGGGATGGTAGTCCGTATGTTTTTTCTATTTTTCTTTTTCTCATTTTTTTGTGTTTTTCTTGATTTTTTCGTTTTTTTTTTTTTTTTTTTGCATACACTTTTGCCCTACCATCCAAAATAATACATCATAGGGGCATTGCATCCCCCTTACACTTGAATTTTTACATAACTTTACAAATACTAATCTAATGACTCGAATTAAGATAATCGAAAAACTTGGAGTACTTTTAAAATATTTAGCACATATGGGGGTAATAAATGATGTTCTTCCCCATTACTCCATTATACTAGTACTTTACCCATGAGTCCCAATCGTCCCAAAACAATATGTACAAGGATATGACTCGACTTAGCAACCATGTAATCAATTAGATAATTAACTTGGGTTTAAACAAATGTTGTAACAATAATGCACTAAAGATGAGTGCATACAAGGTAGGCTAAGGCGATTTGGGTGTACATTTTAGTGGGGTGTAACAAATTCTTCCTTTAAGTAAAATGCTTAAAGGTCGAAACGAAAAGATAGGCTCTGAGGGGTGTACTAGGGGTATCGTGTACTAAAAATGAGTACAACGCAAAGGGTGTGGGGGAATTACTTGACCAATGTAGCCAAAGTAATTATAACAAAAACACAGGTGTAAAACAATGGGTTAATCCTAATGCCTCTTATCATGTAGTAAATCTAACTACACGAATGTAGTCTCACTTGTGGCCTCGGAATGGTCCTAACGCAAGTTCTAGAATCTAAGTGCTACCGGTACACACATCATAGCATAAATGCTTTTCCTACCAATTCTAGGGGCGAACCTCACATATTTGGGGGTGGAAAATTTTTTAGTGGTACGGTTTTTGTGCTAGTCATATAACTCCTATCCGTGAGACGCTCATTAAGACCAAAGTTTCACTCCTATATGTTGTAAAAAAATTTAAATTTGGCACTAAAATTACCTTAACAAGTATTTCTCTCAGTTTTATTACACATCTATTATTAAACAAACAAAAATCAAGCGTAATTGTATTCTCTAAAATCGTACTTTTACCCTCCCCTTACACTTAAGATGAACATTGTCCCCAATGTTCAAATAATAAGATGTAAAAGCAAAAAGTAAAAGAATGAAATCAAATACTCCCCTGATTCGCTCGGTGGATAATGAAATTACACGGTTAAATCTTCCTCCAAAGAGAATGTTGAAGCTCCATGACTAATGCATCGCCACAAGCTTGATCCAAAAACATTTCCTTGTCCAAAATAACCTGTTAAACCTGAGAAAACAAACACGAAAACCTGCATAACATCGGCGGGATAAAATCTATATATAAGGATATAATGCTTGTGGAATGAAAATTTTGCAGATTCCTGGAGATTATAAGTTGGAGATTTTAATAAAAACTTTTTATGAAAACAAAACTTTCAAAAATTTCTGGAAATTAAATATGACGCCGTCAGGTTATAACCCCTGACGCCGTCAGAAATGACCTGACAAAAATTTTCATTTTAAGTTTCCGGAAAATTTCTGAAAAAAAACTTTTACCTTACTTCCTGGAAATCCTGCAAAACATCATTATGACTCGATACAAGCATTTGACTCAAACAAATACGAATATGTATGCTAATTTATTATTATTACGATTCATGTTCATTTGTGTTCTGATAAACCGATTTAGATTTCCCTTACACTTATCTTTTGCAAAATACCTTTATATGTAGTTAAGACGAAGTTAAAAACAACATAAAGCATTTTCACAATTTACTTTTGAACATGAATCAATAATAATAAAAATTAAACACACATACGGAAACAAATAAAAACAAACAAACAAATAAATAAACACACAAAGCAAATAAAACAAATAAAGCTTGGGTTGCCTCCCAAGAAGCGCTTTTCTTTATTAACGAGTCTTGTAGCTAGACTCAAAGTCACGCTACCCTATGTAAGTGAGCTCGTCATCAAGGACGTCTTTAGGGTTAAGCTTGGATTGAAGTTTCCTATTGGTTCGCTTAGTACGATATATCTTTTCAAACTTCTCTCCATCCGGGTCATACAACGTCATCTTAATATGCCATGACCCATCTCCATCTTTGGGTGGTTTATCCCAATTCCACTTATGATCATCTTCCTCACAAATCCACTTATTCATTCCTAGGTTAATTGGCAAAACTCCTAGGAAATCAATCATCTTTCTAAAAACTAGAGGGTCTTCAAATGGATCCAATTCGGTGTCCCTAGCCAAGAGTTGCTCCACCGAATGCGTTCGGTTAACAAAGTCCTCTTCTAGGTAAAATGGGCGTTGGGGTCCTATGAAGTCTCTATCAATCCAAGGTCCATATCTAGATGGTCTCCTATTTGATTCTAGCCAATGTGGTGTTGGTTCCTCACTAGTATCATAGGCATGTTTCTTAACATCATAGACTGACCAAGTATCTCCTAGAGAGGTGTAGAGAGGTAATGGAAGTAGGTTAAGGCTTGATCCAAGATCGGCTAATGTGTCATAAGCCTCCGAATTACCGATCTTGCAAGGTAGAACAAATAAGCCCGGATCATCTAACTTCTTAGGTAGCTTGTTTTGAACAAAGGCGGTCCCTTTTTCGCCTAACTTGAGCTTCTTCTCATCCAACACATCAACAACCGGACTTTCAAGGTGGAGCTCCTTGAATTCTTCGTCAAGGTTTTGAGTGGGAGGTGTTTCAACTATGTTGTTGACCAATTTGGATGTCATAACTTCTTGGTCATTTGGAACGACTTGGGTTTGTTTGAAACACGTGCTCATGGAATTGACCGAATAATATTGTGGACAAGAACTAGGGGACGAAACCGATGAAATAGCGTTGACGTTCAGTTTCGGGTTCTTGACCGTGTTGCTAGGGAGTGCTCCCATTTCTCGGTCATTGAGGGCTTTCAACAAGGTGTCAATCTTATCGGTCATCTCGCTTTGTTTTTGTTTGAAATCGGCTTCAAACTTGGCTAAACGAGCTTCTTGAGATGCCATAAATTGAGACATCAATCCTTCAAAGTTATCGGTACTACCATTGCCGAAAGGATTGTTGTTGAAAGTACGGTTCGAGTTGGAACCGCTTGATTGGAAACGATTAGGTGGGTTGGAAGAATTGGTTTGTTGTGAGTTTTGGTTTTGTTTCCACCTAAGGTTCGGGTGATTTTTCCATGAGGGGTTGTATGTATCACCGTAATGGTTTGGCTCGGGTTTGAAAGTGTACCACTTGTCTCCCGCTCCGTCGATACGCGAGGATGCGTAGTCCACAAAAGCTTGTTCGGGGAGTTCCATGCAATCACGAGTGTCGTGGGGACCACTACATAATTCACATGAAGAAGTGATTTTGTTCACTTGGCTTGAAGGTTTAGGAGCCTCGTAGGATTTCATGAGAAACTTGACTTGGTCTTCAAGTTCTACGATCCTACGGTCGGAAGTGCTTGAATTGTTCAAAGGCAAAGATATTGCCTTGACCGTTTTATTCAAATCACGGGGATCACTCCAACTTTCGTTGTCATAAAGAGCAAGATCCTCTAGGAGAGCCCATGATTGTTCCGCACTTAGATCACGTAGCTTGCCACCGGCCGATTGGTCAATGGTTTGCCTCGTGGAGAGATTGATATGGTCATAGAAGATTTGGACTTGGAGCCAAAGTTCTATGCCATGGTGAGGGACTTTTTGGAGTAAGTCCTTGAATCGAGTCCATGCCTCGTAGAGAGTTTCGCCTTGACGTTGTTGGAACATCAAGATATCATTCCTTAGCTTGGTAGTTCTTCCCGGTGGGAAAAACTGAGCAAGGAAACGAGTGGTGAGATCATCCCAAGAGGTGATGGATCCTGCAGGTTGACGTTCTAGCCACTGACTAGCTTGGTCCCGCAAAGAGAATTGGAAGAGACGCAATCGGGTCGTCTCTCGAGTGGCAACATCAAGGTCTATAGAATCAGCGATTTTAAGAAAGTCCTTGAGATGTTGATTAGGATCTTCAGAACGAAGTCCATGGAATGCGCATCCGCTTTGCACCAACCGGATGGTGTCGGATCGCAAGGGTGTGATATTGGCTCCTTGAGTGAGCTCAATGGTGTTTCGATAGCCATGGTGGCTGGGACGGGAATACTCTCCTAAAGTACGGGCTCTAGGAGGTGGTGGTGGTTGTTGTGGTGGTGGGTTGTGGGGGTTAAGGATATTACCATCTTCCATGATGTCGGATGGTATGGTTACGAACAAAGACACGAAGAAAATAGATAGACTAAAGAAAACCTAGAAAAATAAAATAAAAATCTCACTAGAAAGGAATCTAGTGAGTAGACCTAATAGAAATAAAAATTCAACCTAAACAATAACTATTCCCCGGCAGCGGCGCCAAAAACTTGATTGCGTGGTTTTGTAACCTTACAACAGGTTTTACCTCTCGAGGGATCTCAAGAGGCTTACAACCCCACCAGGCAGTGTACCTGACCGATGTAGTATAGTGTAGTGGTAAGTACGGGGGATTGATCGTTCTCCACAGGGAATAGTGTTCGTTAGGTATGAAAGGCTACTCTAATTAGGTCTAAGGGTTGAGGAAGATTCTTTTTTATGTTTTTATAATTTTATGAAAGCAAGTAAAATCTCGGGTTTGAAGGAGTGGGCGGAATTAGCTGCTAGTCAACTAACCCAATTTACTACGAATGCAAATAAAATAAAATAACAAAAATGAAAATGTGGTGAGAAACTTATGTGTAGAGAAATGTGTTTACTTAGATTTCCTTACTCCCTAACTATCTTTTACCGGTTAATTAGTGTGTATTAGTCGCGTGGATGACGGGTGTATTCCTTAATACCATTCGTGGGGTGGCGTACTTACTTCCCCAAACTCTACAAGCTCCTACTTCACTCCTATGTCGAGCCGGATAGGAAGCTCCTAACATGGGATCACTAGAATTCGCTTGTGCATTAAATACAACCATAAAAACCTTTAGTACGCATTTGGTTCATGTTTCTTAAGACGTTCAAGCAAGTTACCGAATAGGAAGTTAGCCAGTTTTCTTAAGCCTAACATAGATAAACAATCATCCAATACAACTAACAACACACTAACAACCAATAATCAATAGCTAGGTTTCATTAGATCTAAGCAAACACAAGATAAAATTAGCCTAACATGTTAAACAAAAGACAAGAATAAGATAGAATCAAACAACACATAGACATATTGAATGATTAATTGATAACTTATCTTTCAATGAAACATGGAAGATCTCAAGGCAAAAAGCCCTGAAAAAGTAGCTAAAATCGTCTTAGGGTTTTATCCCAAAATTCCACACACTAAGCTCTCCCTAATGACAAAAGATTAGAAAACTATATATAGATTTTTGGATCTGACGGCGTCACCTTATGGAGTGTGACGCCGTCACCTCGCCGCTTTTAGGGTTCCCGGATGACCTTCTTGACGCCGTCCCTCTTTAGCTCTTCAAAAATCCATTCTGGCTTATCAAGGCTTGACGCCGTCGGACCATGAACGTGACGCCGTCCCCTTATGAATTAAGCCGTGACGCCCTTGATCAAGTTAAAGCGTGACGCCGTCAGAATTCACATGCTATTTTCACTGGCTTATCATGAGTAAATTTCACGTCCAACTTTTCTTGCCAAAGCATGACGCCGTCCCATGTTAATTGTGACGCCGTCAAGAGTAACTTTTAGCCGATTCTTGAGACTTTGCCGTTTTCTTCACTTTATGCTCCAAAAACGTCCAAAATGCCTCCTTTTCCAGATTTCTCCTCAAAAGTACCTAAAATGACAAAAGGAACGATTTAGGGCAATATTTGATCAAATAAAGACGATTTAAGGCTTAAATGACCCCTTAAAAGCGGTACACTTTTCGCCTCATCAGGGTCAAACAAAGATGATGACACAACAACAACCAGTATACATGAATAAATAAAAATAACTCAACTCGACTGAGTTGAGTTGACTCAGTGGATGAGCATGGAAACAACCTCGGGTCCAATGAGTGTCTCGATAAATTGTTTAATTAAAAAACATGACTACTCAAATTTAGGGAATTTTTTTTGGTATTATCCCGTTTAGGTACCGGTACCATATTAGTGGTCTTGAATTTTTTGGCTCGATTGGTATGTTTCGATACGATACCGGTACGGTTCTGGTTTGGTGCCGGAATTCGGGTCCAAATGATCATCTCTAATTTTACTTATATTTGGATTGGCCCGAACCCGAATAGACCTGATATATAAATAGGGTTAGTTTCGGGTATGTTTTTTAGCCTCAACCTAAATTGACACGAACTCGACCAAACCGACCCGACTAGCCCAACCTCCATTACATGCCTTGCTCTTTCCATTTCCATC